>CM060945.1:871250681-872500681 GCA_030765085.1 Allium cepa | reverse complement strand
ACGCTATATAGATAATGTCTATAGTAAAATAAAATATTAAAATAACGTTAAGGCGTGACCCATATCCCCCTTAACACGTTTTATATAAATGTCATAGTCTATACAGTACCATAATTCCTCCGTAAACTGAAGGGATAACAGAGGACACTCCATAGTGTATGACACAAACCAAACTCGTATTGGGTGCGATAAGACATGTGACAAGGTACGCGAGGCAATGCCTGGGGAAGGATACTATCGTTTTGTGGATCCAGACTGGTGGTAAAGCATAGCAGCTACTACCGCCCACCTCGAGACACACTCCTACAATCAAAGGTGCACCCAATCAAATCAAAAAGTATAGAATGGTATCGAAGAAGTATGCTCGATCGGAGGTGCGACCTCACTTAGCCCGGCATGGCTCCTGTTTTAGTCACATCAAGATGACCCGAGGGGGTCAGGGCTGCGTTCATACCTCATATAGATGTTTACCAAACCATCCTACTTTGTTCTGGATTCTCCACCATATGCACAGTTGTTAAAGTGGTTTTCGGTATTGGCAGAGAGTATGACAATATACGATCCCGATCTCTTTAACAACCAAATGCTTATTTCACACCGTGGTCATTTTTATTTCAAATAGTTCATACTTCATTTCAAGATATCATATTCATTTCAAAATCATATCACTTTCGAAATCGTATTCACTTTCGAAATCATTATTCACTTTAAATCATATCAATTCCAACTTAAAACAGTTTGAATATTGAATGCAGTTTATATATATTGGAATGGTTATACATTAAAAATAGTTTAAATTTAAAAATAGGATATAGATTGAAATAATATATATATTTAAAAGAGTTTATATCGAAAATAGTTTCAATATAGAATTGTTTCTTTCAATTTCACAAATCAATTCAAATCAACTTATTCCAAAATTCAATTTAAATCAATCTCAGTTTATCAATTTCAATTAAAGGATTTAAGGTCAATTCAAATTCTCATTAAAACCATTTTTAATTTATATCAATTTCAAATCCAGGCATGAAATACAAATTTTAAGCCACTTCTAATTTAATAGGTTTCAAATTTTCAATTTTCAAATAATTACAATAACTCAATTTGATAAGTTTCATTTATATTTTAAAATTCAACTTAAATTTTATTTAAATTTGAAAATATTCACTTAATCAATTTGAATAACATTTAAATAAAATCCCAAGTTATGAATTTACATCAATATTAAATATTCAATTTTAATTTCATTTAAATTTGAAAAATATTCATTTAATCATCTTTAATCAAAAATCCAGTTATCAAGTTATAAAAATCATACCTTTAAAATCTCAAAATTAATAAGTTTCAAATCAACTCTTATTTAAATACAATTCTCAAACAAATAAAATTTCAAATCAATTTCGATTTATGTTTCCAACCTTAATTTATAAAAGTTACTACAAAATATATTTTCTAAATATTAATATAAATTTTAAACAAATACTTAAACATATTATATATATATATATTAGTTGAATTAAATTTTTGTTACATTAAGTTATTATTAAATCTAGTTTAAATCTTATTTTATATATTTTAAAAATAATAAAAATATAAGTAAAATCTTAAAATTTACATTTTCACTAGTTAGCTTATAATTTTAAATTTCCAAAACATACAAATTAAAATCTAAAATTTTCACCTACTAAAATAAAAAAATTTATATTATATTTTAGAAATCAACACTCACATATTTCCTTTCTAAAATTTTGAAAATCGTTTAAGAAAAGACCAAAGGTGTTCGTATATAGTTTTCTAATCTATGGTCAAGTGATACGGATATTTATCATTTTAATCCGCTATAATTTAATATTTACGGGTATATATCATTTCAACCGACAATCCTAAAATTTCAAAATCAATAAAATTGCTTGGGTTTATCATTTCATCCCATAACTATTTTTCCTAATCTATAATATCATTCGGGTATGTATCATTTCAACCCATGGGGATTTCCTAAGCTGACATGGTATTTGCAGTGTGAGAACAATAAAATAATAATATAAAATGACAAAGCATATCAATGGCACTATGATCATAATTAACAATTTAAATATAATATATTCTGATGTTATATGTCAACTAATATAGGTAAACAATTGCACATAATAACATATCATATTCCACGGTTAAATTACCAACAACTTCAGATTTAACAACATATTTAAATTATCATTTCATTTGAAATCATTTTACTAAATATATGAATGTTAATCGTGAGTGATCGCTCACCTTTCGAGGCTAAAGAACAATGTGAATAAGCAAATGGACACGGACACGTGGCGAAACAAAGAAATAAACTGTTGTACACAAATCGAGACAGTGACAAACAAAAAGATGGAAGCGATAAGTTTCGGACAGCAGTGAACAAAGCGAAGCTAATTGACTTGAATTCGATAAACAAATATATACACATACACACACAATTTATAATTCCTTCTTTTTTTTATAGATAAGGCTAGGGTAGCAAGGTTGCTTGGGCAAGTCGTGTGGAGATCTGACAAAGTTATGGCGGGGTCTGGATCGTGTAGCAGTGATGTTGGAAGGGCTGCTAAAATGATGAAAATAATATAAACAGTGCTGTAGCAGTCCAAATTCGACGAAACAAATTATGACGTCTCGCTTAGAAAATGATTATCAATTTTCTTATTTAAACATTCATGTTTCAAAAATATTTTATTTCCAGTTAATTTTAAAATAATTTTAAATTTTAAGTTGAAATTTAACAACTGAGCAGACTTTCATATTTTCAAATGAAAATCTACCACTTGCTATGCTTCAATAGACACATACAAAATATTAAATTTTCATTGTAAAATTTTTATTGTTTATTTTCCTGAAAAATTTAGTTAATTACATTATTAAATCATTAAAATTTCCTGGTCGTTACACCACAAATAATCTTTTTTGCAACGGGAGTCAATATGACAGCACATAATTTGAAGACTTTTGCAATAAATACTGGATAGGCAGAGATTTTCGACGATAGCACACCCGCAGGCGATGGATAGGTAGAAGCAGTGAACAAAATCATTAAGTCCATTCTAAAAGGCGGCTAATAAAAGACAAAGGCAAGTGGGTCGATGATTTGCCTCTTGTACCTTGGGCCTATCGAAAGGCCCACAAGTAGACATTTGGTCATACTCCATTAGCTTTAGCCTATGAATAAGAGGCCATGATTCCAACTGAGTTGGAAGTGCCATCTCATTGAAAGATCCATTTGGATCCCAGAAAGAACGAGAAGCACTTGCTTGAGTCTCTCGAAATGATCGATGAGAAATGCGACAAAGCTGATTTGAGAGCTGTAGCTCACTAGAAAAGATTAGCTCCATGCTACAGCACTAAAGTTAGGAATCAGACCTTCAAGATTTTCGATCTCGTCCTTAAATGAATCTTCCCTGATCCTGTGAATATGGGCCCGAAATGGGAAGATCTATATGCTATTGAAAATAGCTTCGAGTAACACTTATGCTAGTGACTATTGGTGGGATTTCTCTCCCGCGGACGGGGAAGAGCGAGCATCTACAATGTTGTTTTGCTTAAATTTAACTTTGTATATATTTAGTCAGTTCTGATGAAACAAGAAAGAATCTGTCATGCACTATGGATATAAAACGAATTGGCTTTAGAGGTTGATGAATTTGTGTTCTTATTTCTATCAAAATTCCTATCGACCTTGTCAAAACCACTTTGTGTAGAAAATAAAGAAGAAAGAGCTCTAGCAAGTCTTTTCGAAGGAGTCGAAGGGTTGTTATAGCTAAAGTATAGAGGTTCCATAACCTTTCGAAGGGGGCGAATGGATGCTACAGCCAAGGTCCAAAAGATTTTCAACCTTTTGAAACATTCGAAAGGGTCGAAAGCACCCTTCCACTTAAGTGACCTCCATTCGAAGTAGATAATTCCACATACATGAAGACCTTTCGAATGGGTTAAAGCAACACCTTTCGAAGACAAAAAAGGACGACTCTCCATATACATGCCAAACCTTTTAAAGCCAAAGGTTTCGCCTTCACTCAAACCACTTAGAAACATGCATTGGCCAGAACAACCCTTTTGAAAACCAAACCAAGCATTTCAAAGCGGTCGAAGCCATAATTATCTAGGATGGTTCCAATCAAGTTGCAGGAAGATGTTTAGAAGCGACTAACAGAGTCGAAACCATCAGTATTACAACACCTTCGAAACCATTGGAAAAGCCTAATGACGGAGTCGAAAGTTCCTAAAAAGCAAGAAAGGTGCAACCGTCCCACTCAATAAAGGCGAAAGCATTTTAAAGACAACACGGTAACCGCATTTCGACATTACCGAAAGCAATAGGGTCGAAAGGTGCTTATCCGCATCTATAAATAACACTCGAAGGGTCTGGTTTAAGGTATCGGAACTGGCTCATCCTATAATTGTATTTTCTTAATTCTAAAAGCTATAAAGCCTAATTTGTAAATTGAATTGGAGAAATTGAGCAATAAAGACTTTGTTGAATTACGAAATTGAAGTCATTAATATTTTTGATTACTTGGCCGTTTTCTAGCTTTTTTCAGATCTAGTTGTGTCTTTCAAGTGTCGACCACGTCGAAAGTACTCTTCTGACTAAGATCGAAACCTCTGCATATTCACGTGATTTCAATAATAACTTCTAGGTCACCTTCTATTGGACTTCTACTTTCGACAAAGTTGAAAGTTTATCCCAGTCCACTTTAAATATGATTTCGAACCAAACCCAAGACACGTAAGACTTCAACTTTCGATAGGGTTGAAACCTAATTCTAGTCGAATTAACCTTGAATCCCAAAACCAAAGCCTTAACCATAAGTACTTAGCCTGCGACTGGATCGAAACCCACTAGGTCAAACCTTACTCTGAGATTCATAGAGTTATCCATATGTGATTCGCAATAGCTTCGAAAGGAAGGTCTACAATGGGTAAACTATACTATCTCAACAAGCTCGAAAGGCTAATAGAAAAGGAAACTAATCGTGTTGACTTGGTCGAAAGGTGGATAAAAGAAAGTCTTCATTAAACAATCTTATTCAAAAGGACCATCAAAGAGAATCACACTCACCAATCCTTTCAACTTAATTAAAGGAGATCAAAAGAGACCAACCTCTTTCCTCAACTTTACTTTGTGATGTTGACAATGTTTCTTGTTAACATTTTGGTGCTAGAAGGATGGCTTGAACCTCCAAATTGGTTGAACAACCAACACTATTTGTCTCTAACCCAACTCAATTTCAAGCTTATCTACTTTGATCTAACACGATCATGGCTGGAAGAATCAAAAGATCCGAGCAAGGATCTTTCGAACCATATTTGATAGGATTCTCCCCAAGAATAATCAAGGATTACAACCTATATGAAGAGCAAAGGCTAAGATTAGAAGCTCTAAGAATTATGAATAAGAAAAAAATGAAATCATATGATTTAGAGAAATAAAGCTTGAACCCCTTTCATATTGGCCCCACTCTTATTTTTGCCTTAGAAAAAAGGAAAAGTAGAAGTGACAATTTGTCCAATCAAATGAGGAAAACTATTCAACATTATTCTAAAGGCATAATTTTTGAAAAATAAATAATGGCGGACTGCAATGCCTTTGCACATAAATGGCAACAAACTACAACAGGAATACTTCCAACACAAGAAGGGTATCAAAAAGAAAAGCAATCAAAGAATGTGAAACTACAAGGCTAGGAAATAAGAAGTCAAAAAGCCATCCTCAAGAGAAAAGATTCAAGTCTAGGCTTCCTAAAGAATGCAACTTAACAACATCCATAGAGAATGTCTATTTATTAACCAAGGATGAGCTCAATTATTGGCCATCACAGAAAAAGAAGCCAAAATATGAAGAAGAAAAATTAGAGGGATCCTGCTGCCATTATCACATGATGAACGGACATACGACTAATCATTGCAAAACCCTAGAGGGATGATAATTAACTTCTTCCGTCAAAGGAAGATTAACAAATTTTTAAGGAAATATTGATTGAGATCAATAAAGAGCTACTTTTCTGAAGAGAATCTACATGGTTGGGAGTGAAATGCTCCTCTTATTTGGACATTACCTTAAATGGTCAAAGCCTCCTTCCGCGCCGAGTTGGCCAGGGCAGAGTGTCTCCTGGAGGGGTAGGTGTAAGCTTTTAACCATGCCACGCTATGGCCAGGTTAAAGCATCGGACAAGCCCTTAGTCGCGCCTCTGTTCAGGTCAAGGCACCTCCTAGAGGAAGGATGGAGTAAGCCTTTAACCGCACCATGCTATGGCCAGGTAAAGCACCGAATAAGCCATGTCCTCGTCATGCTATGGCCAGGGCATAGCGTCCCCTGGAGGGAGGATGGAGTAAGCCTTTATCCACGCCCGTTATGGCTAGGTTAAAGCACCAGATAAGCCCTTGACTGTGCCTCTGATCAGGCCAAGCCGCCACTTGAAGGGAGGTTGGGTAAGTCCTTGGTTCCAGCCTCTAAGAATGAGCTAACTAAGAGCACCAAACAATAAAAGATTAAGATCCCCATGCCCAAGAAGAGGCTCATCTAACAATGGACTAAGATGTCCAAGCCTGCGAAATGGAATATCTCCAAAGGACTAAGATGTCCAAACCTGAGAAATGGCATATCTCCAAAAGACTAAGATGTTTTGGCCAAAGAAGCGGCATATCAGATTATGGACTAAGACGTCCAAGCTCAAGAGGCAACCGATCAGATTATAACTACAAACAAGACCTAAAGGGTTCATACATGTCGAAGATGGAAGAATCAAAGGAGTAGAATAGAACTCCACTTATTAATACCCGAATCTGGGTTTCGGGACTTCCATTTCTGAACTTCATTTACTAATATTCGAATCTGGGTTTCTGGTCTTTATCAATCGCTTGTTGTCTTTATCATACCCGAATCTGGGTTTTGAGACTATTACTTAAATATCTCCTAATCTGGGCTTGAGATTTTATTATGGATTTCTGATTATCCACTACTAATTCCCGAATCGGGGTCAAAGACCTTTCTCAAGAAGATCATTATTATAATTTTCCATCAATACCAGAATCTGGGTTTTGGACTTCTAACCTTTTAAATCTCATTAACAACCGAGTATGGGTCATTGGATTTCTATTGCAAATATTCAGATAATGATTTCTCGGCCTTTTTCATATTCAGCTCTTTATTATTTATCTCTAGAGGATGACTTTCTAATATTTACACCCTGGGTTTGGGATAGGGTTTTCTATTAACAAACTTTAGATATTCCGGCAATATGGTTAAATTTTCTCATCATAAGCCAAGTACATTTCATATGATTAACATGATGATTTGTTAATCTTCACAAATGATATGCGTAGACTTATACACAAATTTCAAGATAACAATAAGAAATGTTGTTTGCTTCATACTTGTCAGGGGGATCAAGACTACAAAGAAGAATGAAAGATTCAGAAAACACAGAAGTTATGGTATAAGATATAAAACAAATGCTTTAGAAATAACATTATAGAAAAGGATCACAAATCAGGTGTTATTTACAAAATTTACATGATTTATATAACTTATGAAATTATTTACGAATATATAGAATAAGTATATGCATTTCATGAACATAAATCTATCGTAAATCTTGAGTGGCCTTGTAGGCTCTCGGCAATTGAAGGATCTGCAATGTGACGAATTGTGATGCAGAGGACCTCTTTGAGTTTCTTCTCTTTCTTCCTTATCCTTTATGCATTGCCAATTGCATCGATATTATTTTTCAAGGCATGATTGAAAACCTTATTTACGCCTCTAAGGGTTTTATTTTCCTTTTCCAATTCGACGATGCAATTCAAGAGGAGATAATTCTCACGTTCGAGTTTTTGGATATTAGCAACATATTCGTTTATGCGCTGTGAATATTTAGCTTTCTGTTGTTCGTCAAAGTATTACATCGTTTCGAACTTAAACTTTCCTATACCATGCGCCCACTACCTTCTCATCTAAGCCTAGAGGAGCATTTGTTGTACTTGGAAATTTATGAGCAGCGAGGGAAGTTGATCTCGTAACTTTAGCAACCGATGAAGTAGCAGGGAGACTGGTAAATCAATGCTCGAAATATTATCTCCTATAATAAATTCCAACGGCTCACACTGAGCTTGAATATCCTTCAATTTCATCACTAAATCGATTATCTGTTGGAGAAGCTCGGACATTTTGTGATTAAAGTCAATTGAAGGGTTCTCCTTAACTTGATGCTGTAAAGCAGAAATCATTTCACTTTTACTGTTGACAATAGCTTCTAAATTGGCAATTTGATCCTTAAGATTTTTGACAATTCCTGAAGTAAGAAACTTTTGTGCTACCTTAAAGCTTCGGCATTGCCATGAAAACGTGCAAGTAAAGAATCTTCAAGGAGTTTACGCTTTTCATGTTCCGCTAACAGTTTATCCTTAAGATTAACAAAGCGAGACGTTGAATCTAATGAATGGGGTGCCATGGATAAATACAACTCCTATTTAAATTAAAAATGAAAAATAGAAAGAATGAAGTCAAAATTAGAAGAATTAATCTCTTTATTATTATGATAAAGATACAACTTAGGTAACAATAAAGCTAAAAGAGTACATTTGGATATTTACTTTACATCTAAATTTGAGAAACTACATTTGTAACTTTATTTAATGAGTTATCAGAAAGGATAATGGTCGAAGCAAAAGGAACATTAACTCCTTCTAGAGTAACAACCGGTGGATATTTACTGTAATCGCTCTCTACGATAGGGTGACTATCTCGTCCACGTATTAGTTTGGTGTGGAATGTTTGAATCTCTTTGAGTATTTTCTTTTTTTCTTCACCAAGGAAGTAAAAGTGAAGATGAGGGTGTTCCATGTAAAGTCTTTGTAAATCCCTAAGAAAACAATATCTTTCCAATTTTTAAGAATTTAAATTAGTGCGTTTTCGAGATAAAATCTTCTCAGTTTAACATATTGACTTAGATAATCTATAGAGACAAGGTTTCTTGAGGAATATTCTCTCTATGATAACATAAAAAAATGCAGCTAAATATAAAAAGCAAGACTAAAACAAATATTTACAAATCAATATATTATTACGTATTCACAATCATTCATCCGGTTCATACAAAATTGACTTAGTAAGTAATTAAGGTCTTGGGGATTGATCTGACTCGAGGCAAGTTCCAACATTATTCGAGATGCGGGTCAAATTCGAATTCATCCAAGTACCTTTTGTGTAAATGCCCAAGTAAACCCCAACTAAAATCATCTATATATGAGAAATCAACAATCAGGTGTTTACAATAGACCTAAAATATCTCTCTCTTCGATCACCATCCAATAGAGGGTGATTAATTCTTGATTTTCTTCAAGAAGACCAACATAATGGAGGCATACTCTCCTTAATTATGGGGCAGCTTCTTGATGCTTAAAGGAGGCTGATGCTGCCGTACTTTTATTGAGTCTATGGTATTTATCAAAAAGAATGTTGTGCACCTTCAATTACCGGTCTAACTCACAATATAAATTATTTATCTCCGCTGGTTTTATTTCAAGCTTAGTTTTATAAGAATGGATAGACTTCTTCCTTATCTAAATAAAAGATTTAAACTATTATTGTCTTCGAAGTGAAAGGTGTTTAAATAGAGAATCGCATACCTGATATACTGGCATCGGTGCTTGAGAAGGCTGTTCCCTTTCTTTTGGCGCTTCAGCATCAATAGGAGCACACTCTTCTTATGTGTTAGAAGGTGTGGGAGATTTGGGTGGAATTGCTTCATATTATCATCACTGTCTTTTTCCAAAGCTTCAATATGGCCCCATTACCACCCTATCCTTGTCCGTCGTTGATGTTATCATCACCATCATCATCATTGTCATCGTCATTATCATCATTGTTAACCCCCCTCTCCTTCAATGACATCTTTATCGCCTTCATCCTCCAGGTATGATTTGACCCCAAAGGAAGGAACCTCAAAAGAAAGAATTTTGAGGCGTCGATCTCCTCCTTTTCAGTAGCTTCAATTCCCTACTTCGTTTTATTAATCTTGCCCATAACTCTATCAACAAGGGCAGAGTCAAATGAAGGAAAGTTTAGCTTAGGGAATTTGTCGATGTTGTCAGTGTAAATGAACATCAGAGCATCTTCGAAAGAGTACATCATGATCTCATCAAGTGTGGTATCGAGAAACTGTTACACCCGTCGTTTCGCGTCCGAGATAGGATTGACTGCCAATTTCAGAGAACAATTGTTCTTATCCTACTTCTCTTTCAAAGAGGCATTTTTTCCGTCATTTGGACCTTCTCTTCGTCGGATTCTTTTATGGTCATATGCATTGCCAAGTTTTCATCGGCGAGGAGTTGTCAGGCTTTCCTTTCCTCTAAGATAATGGATTCCAACTGGGTGAGAGAAGCTCTCAATCACTCCAGTTCAGACGTAGCCTCGTCTTTTTCTATAGATAAGGATGAAACTTGATTTTTTAAAGGAGAAATTTCCTCCTGAAACTTGGAGAATTTAGCGGAAGATTCGGATGCCTGCTCTTGCAAAGATAACCAACTCTTAGAAATCTAATATAAAAATTATAGCATAAGTTAGAAACTTAAGGAAGAACAATAACGATAAATTCAAGTGAAGAAAGACTTACCAAGAGTTTTTGTTCTATTAAAGAACGATAGTGACCCACCAAGTCGAAAACTAAGGAACGCAGGTGGATGGAGGCAAAGGACACAGAGCTTAAAATGGACTAGATTATTTCTTCAAAATTAATGGAGGATGGAGGAGATAATGACCTAGGAGGAGTGTGCCTTTGAGAAGGGGTCATCTCCAAGGCCTTTCGCGTCTGCTCAAGTGCACCTGGAGAGCTTGAAACAGTGATGCGGGAGAGAGGACTGACTGTAGTAGGAGTCTTCTTGGATTGGTCATGAGGAGCTCCGACAATCGGACTCTCCGAAGCTTTATCAAAAGTTAAAGACTCCTCCTCCTTAGAATCGGGAACTTCGACTACTTTAGCTACTTTCAAGGGTGGCTCCACCGTAGTTGATTTCTCCAACTTTCTCTTAACAATCTCTTAAGCAAGAGATTTAGCAAAGGATAGCGCATGTGAAGTCTCAGGCGGTGGAGTCGGACCACTAGCAGGTTTTTCAACCTGATGAGCAGTTGAAGAGAGTTCAAACATATTATAAGTTAGCAGAATAATTTGGAAAGCAATATAGCAGTAGATAATAAGAGCAGTGTTTATATCTTATCAGAGTGGTCATAACAAATGGGAGATACATGAGAGATATTTATAGAATCTCCCAAGGAAAGTAAACGTTTTCTTTTTGACGTATGCTGGATCAGAGGAGGTTTGACCTATGGGGAGGAGAGAGTGCTTCCTCAAATTTGAAGGATGCAAGAGCTTCAATCAACGTTCTATCCTACTAAAAGCTACAACTAAGCACTCCACCATTCTCTTATATGCCTCATTCAGTTCTTTAGCAGGAGCATTTGACCTAAGACAAAGACCAAAAAAGAAAATAAATTAAATAAAAACAAAATAATGAAATATGAGCTTACGAGGAGTAGAGCAAGTCCCGTTAATACTTGATAAGCATTTGACGAAGAAGAACCAGTTCTCCTAGAATCTAAATTTGTTTGCTCCCTCTGATATCAGCTTTTTGGAAGGGTTCACCATGAAGATCTGGTTGTTAAGGTTGCTGAGTTTGACCAATCGGATGAGATGATTCAATACTTCAGTATTCAGAGAAGGGATGCCAGATTCAAGTGACATTAGCTCCAAATATAGAAGTAAGTCTATACATTCAGAGATAGCTGGATTAGAGCGATTCTAAGACAAGATAGAAACCTAGATAAGAAGTCTGAGAATGGAAGGAACCCTCTGTGCCATATATGTACAGCCATATAAGCGAAGAACCCATTAGGAGGGCGGTTGATGATGTCATTCTCTACAGGTGGAATGGCTTCCACTTCGATGATTCTATAGTCATTGAGAATAACATCCACTTCATCTTGAGTGGATATCAGAGAATGCTTTGAAATAGCTTCAACTTTCTTCGGAGAACTCATGATTCTGCCAGGTGAAAATTTTTCAGCAAGAATTTACATTTTGTTATGAAGTTAACATTATTTCAAGGATTAGTAAAAACCTACCATGGCAATTTAAAAAACATCAAACAAAACAAGAAACTTCAAATTCTTGAAAGAATGTTAAAGTTAAAAAAGAGATATACTGAGCTTTCAACAGAGTCGAAAGGAAAGGAAAAATTAACACTTAACAAATGTATCTAGATAAGGTCGAAAGCCTAAATATAAATGTCTACTGAGCTTTCAACAAGGTCGAAAGAGAGGGCTGAAGGATATGTCTGACCAGCACCCTTCAACAACCAAAAGCTCAATAGGAACTATGTTATTAGAAGAGAATGGTTAAACCCAAGTTAAAGTTTGAACAAAGTATACACTACTAATATTCAATAAATAAGATAGCAAAACCCTTCGGCACTGTCGAAACCCATAGCCTAAGTTTTCTAAGGGACCGCAAATGCTGGCAAAACCCTATACACCAATTGAGTCGAAAGGTTCAAAGATAAAGTCAAAAAATAATAATAAAAGGGCTTGGGACGTTTCGACAACATTGAAAAAAGATAATGATTAAGTCCCCTGATGCTATTTGGAGGTTTCGACTCATTACTTACAAGAGGTTTCGACATAATCGAAAGGACATTATGGTTCAAAAGAATACTAATACTAATGAGCATGTTTTGAATAGGTCGAAATGTTTGGCTTGATTCATGAATTTTGCAAAGTATGTTTTCTTCGACCCAATTCATGAAATATCATCTCTTCAATCCCATTAACAAAAAAACTTATTTCTAACTCAAATAAACAAGGAATAAGTGTGTACTAAAGGTGGTGAAACCCATAAAATGAAGTTCATGCCTTCGAAAGAGTGAATTATAGCCAACCTATTCGAAAGGTGTTTGCATATGCTAAAACGCAAAATTGTTTTCGAGAAGATTGACTACATGCTACCATACTATATGACCTTTCGACGAGGTCGATCAAATTAGCGCTATATTACCTTTCAACTCCATCAAAAGAGACTAAGAAATCAAAATAAAAGTTTCCGTCTTAATCCCTTTTGAAGGGATGGAAAGGTAAATTTATGGCGCCAATTTTTGACTCGTACAACTCAAAGCTTCCAGATGAAGAAAATAGGAAATTCTTTCTACCCCAAACCCGATTTCAACCAAGGAATTCAAAAAAAATTAATAAGCAAACGAATTAAAACACAAATCAACTGTTTAAAATTCCCTGAGACAAAAATTAAAATTTTCTATAAAAAAGGTCAGCAATAATCATAAAATCTAAAATTGGGTTTAAAGTGAAAATTAACAGAAAGAAATAAATCGAATTGAACCTTGAAATCGAGTCAAAGAATACTTTCAGTTAAACCAAAACGTGGATAATTTTTTGCAAATCAAAACTAACATTCGAATCTCGGTTGTGAGATTTGAGAAGTTGAAATCCATCATGAAAAAAAAGAAAATGAAATTTCAAAAATGAAATAAATAATGCCTACACAGATTTGGAATTTTGATGAGGGAAAATGAAAATTATTTAGAGGTTTGAAGGTTTGATTTTTCTCAAAGTTTTGCTCGTTTGCAGTTAAATGAGAAAAAAAAAGAAAATAGGAAGACGTGCTTTATAAGAAAAGTCAACAAGGGCGTCAAGCCGTTGGATCGGATTTAAATGAATGGTCCAGATTCACGCGGGAGTGGCCAAAGGTCGGAAGATTCTAGATTCGACATGACTGACTTGGAAAATCAAGCGCATCCCTTTACAGGGGCAAATGTTAGTATCAAAATTCCTTTTGACCTTGTCAAAAACACTTTGAGCAAAAGATAAAGAAGAAGGAGCTCTAGCAAGTCCTTTCGAAGGAGTTGAAGGGATGCTATAACTAAAGTATTGAGGTTCCACAACCTTTCAAAGGGGTCGAAAGGATGTTATAGCCAAGGTTCAGAAGATTCTCAACCCTTTTAAAGGAGTCGAAAGTACCCTTTCGCTTAAGTGACCACCTTTCAAAGAAAATGATTCCACTTACATGAAGATCTTTCGAATGAGTTAAAGCAACACCTTTTGAAGACAAAGAAGGACGACTATCCATATATTCACCAAATCTTTCGAAGCCAAAGGTTTCGCCTTCACTCAAACCATTCGGAAACATGCAATTGCCAGAGCAACCCTTTCGAAAGCCAAACCAAGCCTTATGAACCGGTCTAAGCCATAGTTATCCAAGAAGGTTCCGCATCAAGTCACAAGCAGAAGTTCAGAAGCGACCAACAGAGTCTAAACCATCAGTATTGCAACACCTTTGTAAACATTAAATAAAGCCTAATGACAGAGTCGAAAGTTCCTACAAAGAAAGAAAGGCCCAACCATTCCATTGGACAAAGGAGAAAGCATTCTATAGACAACATGGTAGCCACATTCCGACCAGATCGAAAGCATTGGGGTCAAAAGGTGCTAACCCGCATCTATAAATAAGACCCAAGAGGTCTGGTTTAAGGGATCTGAACTGCGTCATCCTATACTTGTATTTTCTTAATTCTAAAAGTCGTAAACCTTAATTTGTCAATTGAATTGGGGAAATTGAGCAATAAAGACTTTGTTGAGTTATGAAAGGGAAGTTTTCAATATTTTTGATTACTTAGCCATTTTTCTAGCTTTTTTCAGATCTAATTGTCTTTCAGGTGTCAACACAATGAAAGTACTCTTTCGATGAAGATCGAAACCTCTGCATGTTCACGTAATTCAATAATAGCTTCTAGGTCACCTTCTATTGGGCTTCTACTTTCGACAAAGTCAAAACTTTATCCCAATCTACTTTAAACTACATACCCAATCCAAACCCAAGACACTTAAGACTTCAACTTTCGACAGGGTTGAAACCTCAATTCTAGTTGAATTAACCTTAGATCCTAAAACTAAAGCCTTAACCACTAAGTACTTAGCCTTCGATTGGGTCAAAACCCTCTAAGTCAAACCTTACTCTGAGATTCATAGAGTTATCCATTTGTGATTCGCAATAGCTTCGAAAGAAAGGTTTTTGAAGGGTAAACTATACTATCTCAGCAAGCTCAAAAGGATTATAAGAAAGGAAATTAATCATTTCGACTATGTCGAAAGGTGGATACAAGAAATTCTTCACTAAATCATCCTATTCGAAAGGACAATCAAAGAGAATTCACACTCGCTAATCTTTTCAACTTAATTGAAGGAGACCAAAAGAGACCAACCTCTTTGCTCAACTTTACTTTGGGGTGTTGATAAGATTTTTTTAAAGATTATTAGCCTGATCATATGCTATAAATAATAGAAAATCAAACAATTTGCATCGGTACAATGCAACTGTGCAGGTGTCCGAAGATAGTGCCACTTGAGTTTCACAGTCCATTATTGGACTTAAGGAACATAATTTTTCCAACTATCCAGAGATAGATGTCGCTCAACTCCTCCAACACATGACTTAGGTGTAAGGATATAAATACCTA
Source organism: Allium cepa (assembly GCA_030765085.1). Taxonomy (NCBI): domain Eukaryota; kingdom Viridiplantae; phylum Streptophyta; class Magnoliopsida; order Asparagales; family Amaryllidaceae; genus Allium; species Allium cepa. Next base: position 872,485,126 of record CM060945.1, on the reverse strand, counting down.
AGGGTGAGATAATGCAGTACACCCCAGAAGTTTTACTTAGAGTTTGGCAAAGCATCAACTCCTCTCCCATAGGATGGCAAGGCTAATAATCAACATCCAGAGTTAGGAGAGATCTAGCACAAACATCTAGAGATAGACGTTATAACTTGCAAAGTTAGGCGTCATGCTTACTTAGCCCCGTGTATAGGGCATATACAATCAATGCCCAAAGCTAGGTGAGGTTGAATAAATGTGTCTAAGAAATATATGTTTTAATCACTGCTGAAGGTGGTCAATCTCAGTTAATGCCTAGAGATAGGCCAGACCGTACATGGATGCCCAAAGATAGGTGCTTAAGGTATTACTCACATAACATGGAGAATGACATAAATTCTAATATTACCACTAATCGAATGAAACCCAATTAAAGATAAGAAAACAAAGCTACCAATTTAGCTAAACAATATCAAGGAAACCACTGCATGCATATAAATAGGGTGGATGAAAGCATTTCTTAATACATAAGTAGACAAACATAAGATCTGAAATGAGATAGATTTATTCTTTAATAATAAAAAATTTAAACAAAAAGGTAGCGGCTGTATTCGCATAATATTAGCCTGTACACAAATTCAAATCTAAATAAAAGCAATATAAAAATAAGAGATAACCGCAACTAAAGTCTCTTTCCTCCCTTCTTCAGAGGAGTGTGTATACCAGATTTACTAGTTTCCTTTTGCTTATTCCCTTGCCTTTGACCTCCTTCGAAAAATAATATTTTGGGTCATTTTTCTAATTGTAGTTCCTCAAATATTTAAGAGCCTCACTTAGAACTAGGGGTAGAGGTGGGAACAAAGATGAGTATTGAAGGTAATGAAAATGATAGAGGGGGAGGGATGTCATCCAACTTTTCCTTTTTAATTCCTTTATTGGCACGGCCTGTAATCGCTACATTTTTTACATCTTAGCTCCTAACAAGCGTTCTGTGGCTCTGGTAATACTAATGTCTTCGTCTCCCTGAATCCCGAGAAGAGCGCCCATGGCCTCCTTCTCTACATCGTGGATCGTTTCAGCGTGGAGACCTAGAGTGGTTCCCGCTTGAGATGCCGGAGTTGGAATAGGGGCAGAAACAATGACTAATTCGGTCAATGTAGCTTGTGTGCCTAATTACAAACTTTCCTTACGTATAGGAACAATGGGAGATCAACGTAGAACTCAAAAAATGAAAAAGTAGAGATTAGTGACGTCAACCGGTGCCATATGAGCCATCTCGAAAATAACTGAGTTAATGATATACATTTGGGAGAAATAGACTTGGTATGGGCTAGAGTACCACTGTAGCCTCCTTTTAGAATAGTAGATTAGATGATTAGTTTTGGAAATGGATCATCATCGGCCAACCCAGTATCTTCTGGGTTATATTGAGCATACAATGAGGATGGCGGGACAATTGAAATCTAGAAGCTGCCTCGGTGGTGGAAATAACAGTAGAACCAGGAAGAGAAGTGATTGTCCAAGTAGATGGTGGCCTAGAGGTCAGGAAAGTGGAAGCATCTACTACTGAATCATAGGGAGTAGAGTCAGAACTTTAACCCAGATCTTTTAGACTGAGCTCAAATTGAGCCCCAATAGTCACTTCAGCATGTACGATTAGCTCACCCGCTTTGAATGCTTCCATGCCTTCATCATCTAAAAGGTCGAGCTTTAGCTTCTCCTCATCGACCTCAGCTCCATCAGAGTGATCTCGCTCCTATTTCATAGTCTCTTCCTAAACCATGGCCAAAGCCTAAGGAGACCCCTCTTCCAACCAATGAAGTTGCCAAACTTAATAACATTTGCACAGAATCGCATAAGATATTACTAAAGTACATATTTAACTTTATCCTTGCTAGAATCTCAACGTCATCTCGCTTCTCACGAGTGCCTAGCAACTCTTCACAATAATCCTAGGCCTACGCGGGTGCGTCGTCCTTCTCCTTCTTTTCAGCCGCCAACCGCTCTTTGAACTTTGTCATTTCTGAGGCTTGCTACTCTACAGTCTTCTTAAAATTTTCATTCTCTAATGAAAGGGTATGGCTCCTGTGATGACAACTTCAACCGGCTTTAGCTAATTTTGGCATTCTTCCTCAAAAGACTTAGTTGCATTTCCAACTTCCTCTCCACTTCGGTTAATGAATTCCTAAGTCCTTCAACCTCCTTGTCGTGATTCTTAATGATGTGCTTGTTGGTTTTTTGATAAGCTTCATCCCTTTGGTATTGATTTTTCTTTTATTAGAGACTTCTAAAATAGCCTCAGAAATCTTCCTCCATTTATGATATTGATTGTAAACGTCACTCACTTAAGCAGTGACTTCAGTGCCAACGTTTGGAGGAATATCTTTTAGGTAAGGTATGAACACAACACTATCGAAGCAAACCTTTGAAAATTCTTTCTTCATTACAACCAAATAGGGTTTTGAAACTGTCTCAGACTCTGCGGTAGGTTTGTCGATCGCTATCAGAAAACATCAACCTAGATGGTTGCTTAGATCATCGCGACACGTGAGAAGACATCAATCTGTATGTTATTGGAGGCACTGAAGTAGAAGTGATAAAACGTCGTTAGATGGATCGGGGTTAGGATGTGTTGAGAATCTATCCATGCTACGAGGCAGAGGTGAACGTGTAACGACCCGCATTTTACGTGTCGATAAATCGTAGAATTTACAGGTCGTTAGTGTTGTTTGTGTTGTTTCTAGCCTGAGTCGTGACCGACTCATAGGTTAGGTCGTGAGCGAGTTAGCTTAGGTCGTTTGGGTAAGTTTTGGGTTTCTGGCCGACCTAAGTATCAACCGAGTTAAGGTAGCATACGACCTAAGGAGTTAAGTATTTGACCGACTCACGAGATAGGGGGGTTACCGAGTTATGGAGGTTGCCGAGTTAACGACTCATAGGATGGAAGGCTTGGGAGTTAGGTCGTTTGGAGGATAGGTCGTAAGTAGGGGTGAGCGACCTAAGGAGCTAACGGGTTAGGGTGTTAATGTGTTGAGAGTTAGGTCGGTTGAGCGACCTAGGATAGAGGAACGACCTAAGAAAGTGACCGACCTAGTGGTGAGCGACCTAATAGTTGTAGCGACCTAAGGATTTAGTAGTTAGGTCGTGGACCGACCTAAGTTAGGTCGTATGTGTGTTAAGTCGGCATCGTTGTTGAGTCGTTAGTGTGTATTGTTGAGTCGTCGTACGACTTAGGACTTGGAGTGTTAGGTCGGTTACCTAATGAGTCGGCTAAGCAGAGTGTGTGTTAGGTCGGCAGGAGTTAGGTCGCGTAAGTACTGTAGAGACCTAGGTCGCAAGGGATGATAAGTCGGCAGAGTTTTTAGGTCGGTAGGATACTGTGTTTTAGGTCGTGTCTGGGTTGAGTCGTGTGGCAGTTGGGTCGGTAGTGTGTTGAGTCGTAAGTCGGCCTTGGCTGTATGTTGTGTTGGTTAGGTCGTAGGTCGTAGGGACTGATGAGTCGGCAACGACTCATAAGTAGGTCGGGGACGACCTAAGGGGCGACGACCTAAGGGTTGTTCAGCCTATAAATAGAGGGGTTTGGCTCACTTTTTGGCACCGGTTTTTGAAGCGACGAAGTGCTGCCATTTTGAAGACTCGACTACAGTATTTTCTTCACTTCTTTCTCTACTTCTATCAAGTGCTAACATCCATTGAAGATTGAAGATCAAGATCAAAGATCAAGTGCCAAAGTTGAAGATTTTCATCCGAAGAGGCTAGATTTCACCGTTTCAAGTGAAATTTCTCCGGATCAAGCTCAAGTCCTTGCTGTCCAGATCTGAAGTTGTTTGATTTTAGGTTGTTTTGGTGATTTGGTGAGTGGTAGTTATCTCTCACGCGGATCCAAAGGAGTATATGGGATTGGTGATATGTTTATGTGTTAAAGTTAGCGTTTTCTCGCATTTTCCTTAAGTCTGCATGTAGATCCATCATATTTGAAAATGTTTATCTATAGAAGCTATTTAACAAGTATTAGAGACAAAAACCCATGTTTTAGATTTGATAGATCTATGCTAAAAACTATGATTTCACATATGTTGGACTTTTGCTCACTTAATTACGAAATTGCCATTATAGTTGATATTGCTTAATATATCTTGTTTGAATGCTTGAATGTTTGAATGTATGTTAGATTTGATTGCTCCAAGTTAGCTTGTAGTTGATTTGGAACAAGATGGTTGAAGATGATTCAAAAGCTAAGTGGAAAGGCTCTTGAATGGTGAAAGCTGCCGATGGTATATGAAGCGGATGTGGAAGCTCATATGGATGGATTCGATGATGGGACTTTGCCGTGATGCGAGGAGGCGAAGTATGAGATCGAGATGGGACTTTGTCAGGATGCGAAAAGGCAAAGTATGGTTGAGTTGAGACTTTGCTTTGGTACGATGAAGCGAAGTATGATGTGAGTCTTGGCTTAATCCAGGCAGGGATCATTCCAAGCATGTTGATAACTTGAAGGGTAGTTCAAGTTGGTTGATAATGGATTGCTCAAGAGGAAGCTTGGGCTAAGTTGATAGAAGTCGTCAAGAAGGATGACAAGGAGGCTTGGATCTCATCGTTATTGAAGGTTCTAGCAAACCTAAAGCAAGAGTACATAGGGACGCCTAAAAGACTACAGGCAGTTAGTCGAGTACTCTGGGCCAAGAAGATAAGTCCTAGGCACAAGGCAGTGTGCGGGGTTTTGTCTAGAACCGGGGTTACCATTAGCCCTTGACAGATGGCTCAGGAAGGAGTCGGTCATTCAATTAACGGTGATTTCGAAGCAAGGTTAACAGTGATAGCCAGAGTCATGGATGTTTGGATGTTTGGTTGTATCATCATTCGGCTTCAAGAGCGGTGTTTTCTGGGTGCTTATCTGATCTTGGTTTAGGCCTTGGGGGTTTGTATTTGGAAAACATCGTCCTTGACTCGAGTGATTATTGCTTTACCTTACTTATCTGCTATGTTATGCTTACTTCTCCTTAGTGTGTGTCTGGGGGCTATCACTGTAGAAAGAGGTGGAGTGGGATGGTTTGGTTCCTATTCCTTTATTTCCTTATGCTCTTTTAGTATGCTTGATTGTTAATTTACTGCTCACTAAGACTTTGTCTGACTCAAGGTTTTATGTCTCCTCTTATTACCTTGGGCTGTTCATCCATGTTTGGGATGGGCAGACTAGGTAGCAGGTGGCAGGTGCTGTGCTTAGAGTAGAGTTTTCCGTTGATGATGGCGAAGACGAGCAGGAGGCTATGCATATTAGTTTTCTTACTATATGTACTGGGTATCCGCTGCTGTATTTGGTTGAGTGATTTGTAGTGAGGCTTTCATGTATGGATTTGAGTAGATGATGGTATAAAACTACTGTGATGCTTATATGATGATGTTCTGTTCTATGGAGCTTCACTATATTATATTTCTCTATTGTATTTTGTCCATGCGCTGTGAGTTGTACGATAGAGATTCTTTTGTTCTGTTTTACCCTGACTATCGTCCATGGCTGCCTGGCACGCCTTTCAGCGCATTATTTCCTTGTTTTGGTGCGGGAGTCATGGGCGGTCGTCACATTTGGTATCAGAGCTTTGGTTAATCGATTTTAGCCAACGCTCGCTGATGTAACTACGTAAGAGAGACGTAATTGTAATTTGATGGATGATTACTATATATAATATAGTAGTTTAGAAGGGTTTGAACTCCTTATGCAGTTGTTTCTTAAGGTGTTCTAATCATTCTTATTACAGATATTAAGGATGAGTCGAAGAGGGAGACAAGCTGCGAGGGGTAGCCGTGATCCTAGGGAAGCTGTTGATTATGCCCCTATGTTTGAGGCCATGATGACTTCAATCATGAGGAGAATACCAGCTTCAGGATCATCTGTGGATGTGGGAGTTCAAGTCCAAGCTCCGAGACCGGTGGATTTTGCCAAGCTTTGCAAGGATTATACTGCTCTTGGAGGGAAAGTTTTCTCGGGGACGGAGTCGACTATTGAGGTGCAGAGATGGATTGATGCTTGCAAAAGAATCTTTGGTGACTTAGGGATTGAGGATGCAACTAAGAGGAAGCTTGCATCGAGACAGCTTCAGGGAAGAGCTGCTGATTGGTGGAATTCTATCACCATCGATACTCCAGAAGAAGAGATTACTTGGGAGCAATTCCAAGTTAGATTTGAAGCTAAGTTCATCTCTACTTCCCAGAAATCTGTCTTGTTTAAGAGGTTTGTGGAGCTCAAGCAAGGGGGAAGGCCTGTTCTTGAGTATATTTCTGAGTTTGAAGCCTTATCTAAGTATGCCAGATCGTATATTGATTCTCCCTATCAGAAGAATGAGAAGTTTGTGACTGGTCTGGATGCTTATCTTGGGAGGCAGTTAGTGGATCATTTGGACGATCCATTTGAGAAGCTTGTGGAGAAAGCCCTTAGGCATGAGAGTTTGTTTCCTAAGGAAAGTTCTGTTGTTTCTGTAACCAGGGAAGGATCTAAACCACAGCAGAGTGGCAATAAGAAGAGGAAACAACAGCAACAGAGGGGTAGGGATGGCCAGAAGAAGCCGAAGAGTGAAGTGACTTGCTATAACTGCCAGCAGAAGGGCCATCTTTACAAAGATTGTAAGAATCCCAAAGTGCCGGGAAAGTGTTACAACTGTGATAAGCTGGGACATATCAAGAAGGATTGTCCAGAACCGAGGAAAGATAGGCAGGTTGTGCAAGCCTATGCTTTGGGGGCTGTTCCATCGTCTTCGAAAGCTCCTACTGCTGAAGAGAAGGGGAAGAGTGTGGTTGTTCAAGGTACTCTTTCTATTTGTGGTGTTCCAGTTAGAGTGTTGTTTGATACTGGAGCGTCGCATTCTTTTGTTTGTGATGATTTGGTAAGCCGGTTAGGTATGAAACCGGATATTGTTGATAGGCCATTGGTTGTGACTAATCCGGTTGGGGGTTCGTCATGTTTGTGTATGATATGCCGTGGTCTAGTTGTGTCGAGTCATGATTGCTCGTTTGTTTGTGATTGCTTTGTTCTGAACTTTGCGGGGTTCGGAATTATTTTGGGTATGGACTGGCTTAGGAAGTATGCGGCAAGGATTGATTGTGAGAGGCTTGAGGTGACAGTCGGGAATGTGGAAGGGCGAAAGGTTGTGATACGATGTAAGCATGAAGAAGGCGTCTTCATGAGCTTCATGTATTCGCTAGTTGTTCCACGGGATGGACTGTCATTGGTGCCTATTGTGAATGAGTTTGAGAATGTCTTTGAGGAAGTCAAAGGGTTGCCGCCGCATAGGGAGATCGAGTTTCGTATCGATCTAGTTGAGGGAGCCAGACCTGTTGTGATGCCTCTTAGGCGGATGGCACCGAGGGAGCAGCAAGAGCTGAAGGTGCAAGTTGATGACCTTTTGCAGAAAGGATTCATTCGGAGAAGTGTGTCCGAATGGGGTGCGCCAGTTGTGTTCGCAACCAAAGCGGATGGATCGTTGAGGTTGTGTGTGGATTATCGTGAGCTGAATAAGGTGACTAAGAAGAACAAGTATCCATTGCCGAGAATAGATGACTTGTTTGATCAGCTTCACGAGGCTAAGGTGTTTTCTCAGATGGATTTGGCAACGGGATTTCACCAGTTGAGAGTGGCGAAGGATAGTGTGCCGAAGACTGCTTTCAGGACACCATCCGGGTTTTATGAGTGGCTGGTAATGCCGTTTGGGTTGACTAACGCGCCAGCATATTTTGTGGATCTTATGAATAGAGTGTTCAGAGATCAGTTGAATAAGTTCGTGCTTGTGTTCGTGGATGATATTTTGGTTTATTCCAGAACTGAGGAAGAGCACAAGACGCACTTGAGGATTGTTTTAGGAATCTTACGGAAACATCAGCTGAAGGCTAAGTTTTCGAAGTGTCACTTCTGGAAGAATGAAGTGAGGTTCTTAGGTCATGTTATTTCTGGAAATGGAATAGCGGTTGATCCCGCTAAGGTGGCAGCGATCCAGGATTGGGTTAGGCCTAAGAATGCATCTGATGTGAGAAGTTTTCTTGGATTAGCAGGATATTATCGTCGGTTTATCAAAGACTTTTCCAAGATAGCTGCACCGTTGACAGGATTGACGAAGAAGAATCAAGTGTTCAGATGGAATGATAAGTGTGAACAAGCTTTCATAATCCTGAAAGAGCTACTGACGAGCGCTCCTGTTTTGACTATTCCAAGTGGGAATGATGAGATGGTGGTTTACACCGATGCATGTGGCACTGGACTAGGAGCGGTGCTAATGCAGAAGCATAACGTTGTTGCGTATGCTAGTCGACAACTAAAGCCGCATGAAAGGAATTATCCGACTCATGATTTGGAGTTAGCGGCGATTGTGTTTGCTTTGAGGGTGTGGAGACATTATCTATTGGGAGTTAGATTTGAGTTGTTTACAGATCATAAGTCGTTGAAGTATCTGTTTTCCCAAAAGGATTTGAATCTTCGACAGCAACGGTGGCTAGAGTTCTTAGCATCGTATGATTTTGGTATAGCCTATACTCCAGGGAAAGGTAACGCAGTGGCTGATGCGTTAAGTCGAAGACATGCAGGATTGGGAGCCATGTTTTCGGAATGGAAGAGTCTTGAGTATTTGGCTGGATTTGACTTCAGGCCTAGATGTGAATTGGAACCTGAGATGTTGGCAAACTTATCGATAAGGCCTACACTTGTGGAGAGAATTGGTGAGAGCCAAAGGCGAGATGATAAGCTTGTCAAGATTATCCGTGATTTGGAATCTGGATTGGATCCAGAGAAGGATAAAGGATTCGAGGTCGATCGAGAGGGTTGGCTTCGAAAGCAAGGACGATTGGTTGTTCCCGATATTGATGGATTGAGAGATGAAGTTCTGAGGGAAAGTCATCACTCGAAGTTGACAATTCATCCAGGTGGAAATAAGATGTATCGGGATATGAAGAGAGCTTACTACTGGGAAGGTATGAAGAAGGATGTTGGAAATTTTATTTCCAAGTGTATGAATTGCCAGTTGGTGAAAGCTGAGCAGAAGAAGCCCAGTGGATTGCTTCAGCCATTAGAGGTTCCTACATGGAAGTGGGAGCAGGTGTCGATGGATTTTATCGATGGTCTGCCTAGGACAAGAGCGGGAAATGAAGGGATTTGGGTCATTGTAGATCGCTTGACCAAGAGTGCAAGATTCATTCCTGTTCGATCGACTAGGACTGCATCGAAGTTGGCTGAATTATATGTGAAGTGGATAGTTCGTTTCCATGGTGTTCCGAAGAGTATAGTGAGCGATCGAGATCCATTGTTCACTAGTAGATTTTGGAAGAGCTTCCAGGAAGTTTTGGGAACCGAGTTGTGTTTGAGTACAGCTTATCACCCTCAAACAGATGGTCAGACTGAGAGAGTCAACCGAGTTTTGGAAGATCTTCTTAGAGCATGTGTTTTGGACTTCGGAGGATCATGGGAAGATCACCTTCATTTGGTGGAGTTTGCTTATAATAACAGTTATCAGTCGAGTATTGGTATGGCACCATATGAGGCATTATATGGAAGACCGTGTAACTCTCCGACATGTTGGTTGGAAACTGGAGAAAAGCTGATGCTTGGGCCAGAGATGATTCGTCAAACTACGGATTGTATAGAGATCATTCGGCAACGAATGAGGGCAGCCCAGGATCGTCAGAAGAGTTATGCAGATAATCGTCGAAAGGATTTGGAATTCGACGTAGGTGATATGGTTTTTGTGAAGATTTCTCCTCTGAAGAGTGTCATTAGATTCGGGAAGAAAGGAAAGTTAACTCCGAGATTTGTTGGACCATTCCCGATTATCGAGCGTATTGGAAAGCTCGCTTATAGATTGGAGTTACCGGAAAAGATGGCGGGTGTGCACAGTGTTTTTCATGTATCTTATCTACGGAAGTATGTGCACGACCCAACTACGGTGGTTTCTGCTGATAGCTGTGAAGACTTAGAGGTTGATCCAGTTGTTTCGAGACCTCGTAAGCCGCTTCGTATTGTTGAAACCGATACGAAACAGCTTAGGAGGAAGACGATTACGTTCCTCAAGGTACAATGGAGTGATGATGTTAACGACTGTACATGGGAGGAGGAAGAGAGGATGAAGGCAGCTCATCCCGGACTCTTCGAGGTATGGCCCTAAAGTGTCGTGACATCTCATGAATTTGTAGCTTGTTCTAAGTCATAGAATTCTGCATGCTAGGTTAGAATTGGATGCATGGTTTGTTGATTGCTATGGATGATAGGCATGCGGAATAATTTTGATTGCTGATTGTTGGTTTGGAATTTCGGGGGCGAAATTCCTAAGGGGGAGAGAATGTAACGACCCGCATTTTACGTGTCGATAAATCGTAGAATTTACAGGTCGTTAGTGTTGTTTGTGTTGTTTCTAGCCTGAGTCGTGACCGACTCATAGGTTAGGTCGTGAGCGAGTTAGCTTAGGTCGTTTGGGTAAGTTTTGGGTTTCTGGCCGACCTAAGTATCAACCGAGTTAAGGTAGCATACGACCTAAGGAGTTAAGTATTTGACCGACTCACGAGATAGGGGGGTTACCGAGTTATGGAGGTTGCCGAGTTAACGACTCATAGGATGGAAGGCTTGGGAGTTAGGTCGTTTGGAGGATAGGTCGTAAGTAGGGGTGAGCGACCTAAGGAGCTAACGGGTTAGGGTGTTAATGTGTTGAGAGTTAGGTCGGTTGAGCGACCTAGGATAGAGGAACGACCTAAGAAAGTGACCGACCTAGTGGTGAGCGACCTAATAGTTGTAGCGACCTAAGGATTTAGTAGTTAGGTCGTGGACCGACCTAAGTTAGGTCGTATGTGTGTTAAGTCGGCATCGTTGTTGAGTCGTTAGTGTGTATTGTTGAGTCGTCGTACGACTTAGGACTTGGAGTGTTAGGTCGGTTACCTAATGAGTCGGCTAAGCAGAGTGTGTGTTAGGTCGGCAGGAGTTAGGTCGCGTAAGTACTGTAGAGACCTAGGTCGCAAGGGATGATAAGTCGGCAGAGTTTTTAGGTCGGTAGGATACTGTGTTTTAGGTCGTGTCTGGGTTGAGTCGTGTGGCAGTTGGGTCGGTAGTGTGTTGAGTCGTAAGTCGGCCTTGGCTGTATGTTGTGTTGGTTAGGTCGTAGGTCGTAGGGACTGATGAGTCGGCAACGACTCATAAGTAGGTCGGGGACGACCTAAGGGGCGACGACCTAAGGGTTGTTCAGCCTATAAATAGAGGGGTTTGGCTCACTTTTTGGCACCGGTTTTTGAAGCGACGAAGTGCTGCCATTTTGAAGACTCGACTACAGTATTTTCTTCACTTCTTTCTCTACTTCTATCAAGTGCTAACATCCATTGAAGATTGAAGATCAAGATCAAAGATCAAGTGCCAAAGTTGAAGATTTTCATCCGAAGAGGCTAGATTTCACCGTTTCAAGTGAAATTTCTCCGGATCAAGCTCAAGTCCTTGCTGTCCAGATCTGAAGTTGTTTGATTTTAGGTTGTTTTGGTGATTTGGTGAGTGGTAGTTATCTCTCACGCGGATCCAAAGGAGTATATGGGATTGGTGATATGTTTATGTGTTAAAGTTAGCGTTTTCTCGCATTTTCCTTAAGTCTGCATGTAGATCCATCATATTTGAAAATGTTTATCTATAGAAGCTATTTAACAAGTATTAGAGACAAAAACCCATGTTTTAGATTTGATAGATCTATGCTAAAAACTATGATTTCACATATGTTGGACTTTTGCTCACTTAATTACGAAATTGCCATTATAGTTGATATTGCTTAATATATCTTGTTTGAATGCTTGAATGTTTGAATGTATGTTAGATTTGATTGCTCCAAGTTAGCTTGTAGTTGATTTGGAACAAGATGGTTGAAGATGATTCAAAAGCTAAGTGGAAAGGCTCTTGAATGGTGAAAGCTGCCGATGGTATATGAAGCGGATGTGGAAGCTCATATGGATGGATTCGATGATGGGACTTTGCCGTGATGCGAGGAGGCGAAGTATGAGATCGAGATGGGACTTTGTCAGGATGCGAAAAGGCAAAGTATGGTTGAGTTGAGACTTTGCTTTGGTACGATGAAGCGAAGTATGATGTGAGTCTTGGCTTAATCCAGGCAGGGATCATTCCAAGCATGTTGATAACTTGAAGGGTAGTTCAAGTTGGTTGATAATGGATTGCTCAAGAGGAAGCTTGGGCTAAGTTGATAGAAGTCGTCAAGAAGGATGACAAGGAGGCTTGGATCTCATCGTTATTGAAGGTTCTAGCAAACCTAAAGCAAGAGTACATAGGGACGCCTAAAAGACTACAGGCAGTTAGTCGAGTACTCTGGGCCAAGAAGATAAGTCCTAGGCACAAGGCAGTGTGCGGGGTTTTGTCTAGAACCGGGGTTACCATTAGCCCTTGACAGATGGCTCAGGAAGGAGTCGGTCATTCAATTAACGGTGATTTCGAAGCAAGGTTAACAGTGATAGCCAGAGTCATGGATGTTTGGATGTTTGGTTGTATCATCATTCGGCTTCAAGAGCGGTGTTTTCTGGGTGCTTATCTGATCTTGGTTTAGGCCTTGGGGGTTTGTATTTGGAAAACATCGTCCTTGACTCGAGTGATTATTGCTTTACCTTACTTATCTGCTATGTTATGCTTACTTCTCCTTAGTGTGTGTCTGGGGGCTATCACTGTAGAAAGAGGTGGAGTGGGATGGTTTGGTTCCTATTCCTTTATTTCCTTATGCTCTTTTAGTATGCTTGATTGTTAATTTACTGCTCACTAAGACTTTGTCTGACTCAAGGTTTTATGTCTCCTCTTATTACCTTGGGCTGTTCATCCATGTTTGGGATGGGCAGACTAGGTAGCAGGTGGCAGGTGCTGTGCTTAGAGTAGAGTTTTCCGTTGATGATGGCGAAGACGAGCAGGAGGCTATGCATATTAGTTTTCTTACTATATGTACTGGGTATCCGCTGCTGTATTTGGTTGAGTGATTTGTAGTGAGGCTTTCATGTATGGATTTGAGTAGATGATGGTATAAAACTACTGTGATGCTTATATGATGATGTTCTGTTCTATGGAGCTTCACTATATTATATTTCTCTATTGTATTTTGTCCATGCGCTGTGAGTTGTACGATAGAGATTCTTTTGTTCTGTTTTACCCTGACTATCGTCCATGGCTGCCTGGCACGCCTTTCAGCGCATTATTTCCTTGTTTTGGTGCGGGAGTCATGGGCGGTCGTCACAGAACGTGACCTACATTGGGGAGATGGGCTCCTCTCTGGTTCCCCATAGCACTCGTTATGGGACCTATAGCCTCGATCCTGTCTTTTATAGTCCCATCGTTGTTGCGAGATCGTGGGGACAATCAGACGATCCGGGTTTCCTATACTTTCTCCTTTGACTTTTGAGTGTGTCGTATAGATGCCAATGCTTTGTAGAATTTGAAATGAAACACGAATGAATTAACACCCAAAAAAATGAAAAGATAATGCAAATAGTACAGGAGTGTAGTGTTATGTAAGTGTGGATATGTTCTAATGCTCTCCATGGAACGTTGACTTAGAACTTGCTAAAATGGGTTATTTCCTCCATGCAAGTAGCAGGCACTCCTTCATGCAAACGGCTGGGATAGCAAATATCCCCGATACTGATATTCCTTATGCCAAAAGAACAAATTTCATCTAGTATACACCAAAGGGACCTATAGGTGTTTCCGGGTGAAGGGATGGGAGTATCTTTGACTGCAAAAGTCGGTGGAATCTATATAAATATATGAGATGAGATGATCTTTATCTTAGGTTGTCGAGAGAGGAGCGGCATATGAGCATCCGTATTATCATCGCTGGGGGATTCGTAACCAGAGCTAACACCCTCATTGTTTCCTTATCTCTATCTTTGTCCTTAACCGGCTCCTTCTTTCTCTACCGCTGCTACCAGCCCTTTGACTTGTTTTAGTATAAATAACAAGGATTGGAATATGGGGCACATCATAACTCTCATAGACATTAGCGACAACATCAAGCTCCAATAAGGAATCATCATCATCCCTAACTTTCGGTGCATAGTCAACACTACATCCCTCCTTTAAGAGGTTGTAAGCGCACAAGTTCTCACTAGTGAGAAGTAGTTTCATATCCCTTTCTTTAAGTAGAACTTAAGGGAGAGTCGCAAGGTTCCTTGCTCAAGCTACACCGCTGTGTCTTCTCGAATTGTTTACAAAATGCAAGAAGTAATGATATGAATAGCTGAAGCTATGACAACTGAACTGGTAAAAAAAGTAAAAATAAGACTTACGTCCGGATAACCACCTTTGTGCGAAGCCAAGCGGGAAACGTACAAAGAAAAACTCATCCTTAAAATAGTTCAACTATTTCAAAGGCCCAGCACTATCTGGCAGCCTTTGGCAGGTTCCATGAAAATGAGTAAAGGAGACCCCTTTCGACGCTTAAAGTTGTACATATAATGAATATCCTCAGCACTGGTCTCACAGTTCAAATGACGAATGAATATCATGTACATGATGTTTAAGAAAGCATAGATGTTTGGATGTAATTGGACTAAGGCATGCTTCATGAATTGTAGGGCTGCGTAAATAAAATGGTTGAATGATGGAATACATCCATCCATGCATACGTATTGATTACAAGCTATGTATCCCTCTAGTGGAAGATGTGCACGTTAATAGCATGTAGGAACTAACACGTCATCCAAAGGAATACCAAGTCTCTTACATATCCTCCTGAGAGATGCTTCGTCCACTTCGAAGCTGGAGAATTACAGGGATCATTCAAATAATAGCATTGCCTATATTGATATCGAGGGTAATCCCCACTATATGCTCTCCAACTAACATAAAGGAAACCATTTCTAATGGTTGTTCCACTCGCTAACTAGCTTGCTAAGATTTAGATTGTGTAGAAGTAGGTTTTTCCATAGGTAATGTCATCGAGCTAGATTCAGTATCATACTCAAAATATCTTGATGTTGAAGGACCTGCTACCATTATCGAAAGCTGCAAGGAACGTTTATGGTCCATAACTATTAAAAACTGCATAATATCAGGTATATCAAAAAATTTAATCTTCGTACTAGAAAGAGATTGGTGTAGTTAATGCACCAAACTCAATGGATACCAACGTGCATTGATCAATCGGATCTCACACGCCGACGGGGGGCAATAGTGTGCAGTCAAAGTAGTGCGTGTGAGAAATGCGGATTACGGTTTTTAAGGCTAGGATTAACACTAGATGGGGGATGAATAGTGTTAATAAAGAATTACTAAACCTTTTTTAGTATATGTTAATTTATACACCGATGTATGCAATATACAAACACAGATATGATCACAGAAACAAACACAAATGCAGAAATAAAATAAAAGCAGTAAAGGTAAGAACACACCAGATTTTATACTGGTTCGGAGTTACCCTACATCCAGGCCCGCAACACAAGTATGGATTTCCTTTCAAAAGTTATTGTATAATTACACCCTCGGTTTCAAGGCTACGAGGTACACCCTCCAGAATTTCTATCCTCTGGGTAGAGATACTTGATTTTCGAGCCACAAGTTTACCCAATTGATTCACCAAGGCTACAATCACACTTTTTCTCTCTTGATTGATTTCCAAGGCTACAATCGCACCTTTTCTCGCTTAATAGATTACAAAGAAGTGTATAACTCTGAATAGCACTGAGAACCTTGTAGAGATAGTGATAGAGAATCAAACTAGAAGTAATCGGGTTCGATTCAATGTTGATTTCGACAGAGTAATGGTAAGAATATGTATTAAGAAATGTGGAAGAAGAAGAGGAGTGAAAAACCAAAAAATCTGATATAAAATTCGTTGAAACTAACCCCTATTTATAGAGGAACAACAGCCATGTCCATTCATGAAGAGTTATGGCGAATAGACACTTCTTTTGAAATTTAAATTTTGAACTCAACTGACACCATGTCGACATGCGGTACTTGGGCATGTCGACATCCCAAAGGATTTTTTGGTGTTTTGATTTTCTTTGAAAATAACCTTTATTTTATATTAGAACTATTTTAAACTTTATAAATATACTTGACTATAGTTAAAATTCATAAGTAAATATAGAGAATAATATATAGAGAATTTAACTATAATTTTATATTTAAATCTAAGTATAAATATTTAAAAGTTAAATATATTACATTAAAAGATAGTTTAAAATCGGGAGTAATTTGACTTTGAAATTAAAGATAATTTTGAGGCTAAAATTATTTAAAATTAGGATAGAGGGTTTTGAATCTTTTAAAAGGAAAGTTTTGAAAAACATTTTGAAAACAGGATATAATTTTGAAAAATTGTTTTGAATAAAAAGTTAGAGGATACAAAATAATGTTTCACTAGATTTTTCGTAGGTTCCATCCTACTTAGGGTTTCATCCCTTTAACAGGCTCGAAGTGGATTCCATTCCACGAATAAATTGGATTTTAAGATGCTGGTGCTTTTCTATGAGTTTTAACAAAATTCTTAATAAAAATACTTAACCTTGAAATCTTGAAATATTGATAATCTCGATACTCATGAGTCTTCTATCTCGATATCTTGAATCTTTATATTGTACAGTCTTCATTCTTGGTACCTGCATGGTTAAATCCTGCATATACATATATATCTAGACTTATAGTGTTAGTATTTATATTTTATAATCTATTCTAAGGTTGTTGTCATCAAAACCATCATCTCACGAACTAACAATCTCCCCCCTTTTTATGATGACAACCTTTGTTTATAAAATATTACTTCTATCCTAATAACTCTCCCTAAAACTAATAAACTCCCCCTTAATTTATGCCTAACTACCCTATTTTATATTTCTCCCCCTTTGTCATCAACAAAAAACTCACTCCAAACTATATAACTCCCCCTAAAACTAACACTCTATGACATGTGATTATAATGATAGTGTTATCATAAGTAATCATCACTTAAATCTAATACTAAAACATAGCCCTAAACTATTAACTATCCTAACTAAGAATTCACGATAGTAATTATAATTAAAACTCATATAAGAACACGAGTTATTTATTACATATGAAGTTGTATATACATGAGCGTTTAGAAAACATAAAGAAACACAAACAACAATGGAGAAGAAAGAAAAGAAACTATTGTGTGTTTTTAAACATAGGAGATCTATGAATCGAACAGTTTGGATAGTGGAAACAGAAATTTCCACGGTGTTCGATAAGATTCCCATTCTCGTCAAGACACACTTCTCCAACGCACATGACTTGGTCATCATCCTCCTCGTGTGCTTCTTCCATGGGTTCTTCTTCTTCTTCGTTGGCCTCTTGTTCTTGATTGAGTGAAGAGTCTTCATCAATCAAAATAGGGTTGGCCTGGTTATCCATTAGGAATTTTTGCGAATTCCTAAGAATCTTGCCTTGCCTCTCTTGTTCCCTTGCTATACGAAGTTGAGTCACTTGAATTTCAGTCATCATCTGAAGTGCATCCTTTAGAGAGTCCTCTATTTTAGTCACACGAGCGAGAGTAGTACGTTGAAATGGAACAGACGTAGGAGAGGGGAATGAGTGGAAGAGGAGGCCATTGATTATTCGGTTTCAGAGAGAAGAAGTAGAAAGGATGAATAAAATTTAGAAAATGTGAATAATATGTAACCAATTATTTTGATTTTGGTGGGAAAAAATTTCAAAATTTAAAAACGTTACATGTCGACATGGGTATATGGGGGATGTCGACATGGTCCTTTTTATTTTTACTATTTGATTTTAATATTAATTATTAACTATACTTGTTATTTATATTTTATATTTCAGTTATAGAACAAATACCTAACTCTCTTCTTAATTTAGTAAAAATTGATTCATTTAAGGGTTTTGTTAAAATATCAGCAATTTGATTTTCAGAATTGATATAATTGAGAGTAACTACTTCCTTACCTATATTATCTCTGAGAAAATGATGCCTAATATCAATATGTTTAGTTCAAGCATGTTGAGTAGTATTTTTGGATAAATTTATCGCACTCGTATTGCCACAATATATTGGTGATTTTGAAAATTTTAAACCAAAATCTTTTAAGATTTGTTGCATATATATTACTTGAGAACAAGCCAAAGCAGCAGAAATATACTCTGCTTCAGTTGTTGATAAAGAAACTATGTTTTGCTTTTTAGTAAGCCAAGAAACTAGAGAATTCCCCCAAAAAGTGACAAGTCCCACTTGTACTTTTCCGGTCTGATTGACAACCACCATAGTCAGCATCACAGTAAGATATTAAGTTAAAAGAATCATTTTTAGGGTAGAATAAACCATGATCAGATGTGTGTTTAACATATCTTATGATTCGTTTTACGGCTTTTAAGTGGGTCTCTTTAGGTTGGGATTGATATCTGGCACAGAGATAAACACTACGCATGATATCAGGTCTACTAGCACTAATATAGAGTAGTGATCCAATCATTCCTCTATATCTGCTTAAGTACCGATATGCATTTACTGTGACTGTTATTATAAATCGCTCCAATGAATCATGATCGTCGACTATGTCTTGACCAAAATTCACTATGGGCCTCCATTTGAAAATTTTGAGAGTTTTCAGTTAAATTTATACTAAAAATTAGGGTTACTTTGGAAAATTTGAATTCGTCATGGGTAGGTTCGAAACTGACACAATTTGAAGCTTGCACGGCCTAAGTCTAAGTCATGCCCGATGAATTTTTAACTCGCTTCGTGTTAAACTCTCAATTTTTCCAAAGTGTCCCCAAATTCAATTTTTAATCCCAAAAGTCTAAGTTATGGATCAAGATGTCGATCCACAGAAGAGAAATGATGGAGCTCGATCTACAATTGTACATGGTCAAGGCATGGGTTGACGATGAGCATCCCCAAGCTACACCGCTGCCTACCTAAATCAAATCAGCTTGATTAGGTTTGAGGGTACATAAGTTAGAACTTCAAGTCGTTCAAATGGTTCGATGCTCGAGAATTGAGGTATAAAGTAGATGGTTTTGGTGGAGCCAATGATAGAGGAAGATGGAAGCAATCGCTTAAACAAAAACTCAAAGTTGAAGACTGGTTCGATAGCTTGAGGATCAGCAACAGAAAGCTTGGGAATGAAGGTCTCAAAAATAAAGGAAAGCAACCAAATATAGGTTCACATTTAAGTAGCAACTGACCCATAAAGATTGGTATATGAATCGCCTGAGTTAAAGGCCTTGAACTATTGCCTATGGGTCAGTACCGATCCATGGCCTATGGATCGATACCGACTATAAAAAAAATTGAAATACACACACACACACACACAAACATATATATATATATAATATTTATATATAGTAAATTGTACATATGTATAATAATAAAACATGAAACATGATGCAAGAAACTAAAGAAGTTCTTAAAAAATAACTTGAGCAGTTCAAGGAAAGAAATCGTTGAAAACTTTCTAGAATTGAACAACGAATTCGAAGAACATGCTTTACTTCTTATACTACACAAGAGTTGCGAGTTTAAAACTATTTGAAGCAATACAATAATTGGTAAAAGACACAATGCTTCATGAAAATAGCTCAAAGAATAAGTAGCATCTATTCGGAATAGAACTTGAAACTAATGATGTGAAATCTGTGGTTTTTCTCGATCTAAAGCTTATCTTGTTAACATAATGTATACTTTAGGGGGAAAATATTATTATTTTTATGACCAAACCATGTTTCAGATGAGTCAGATTGATCAAACAGGAGGATAACCGAGTAGAAAACCAGAACGATAACTTCCAAACTTAGATACAAAGCAAGGTCAATGGAAAAAGCTATTAACATTCCAATGACTTTCAAAAAGTAGCCCAAACTCTAATCCACTCCAGTGCAAAAGTAAAAATCCAAGAATTAAAAATTTTCTTGGCTCAGTACCAATCCATGGGCTATGGATCAGTATTGACCCATAGAAATTGCCCAAAATCGCCCATCCCCTCGCAACATGAAAATTCAAGGCCATCATTGATAAAACATGGAACTCAAGATGGTTAGCTAGCAATCCAAGACCCAAATGATTGATTGATAAATCTAAGTTTTCAAAGCAACTAAGCCAAATGCTTTTACCCAACCACCGAACCAAAGAATTCACTTAAGTTCAAGCTCATATCGATGCATCCAAGTTCTATAAATGAAGATGAAAGACAACCAACCAACCTTGATAGACAAAAAGGGTTTAAAAATCGATCTTATGGATTAGTACCAGTTTATTGGGCATGTTAGGTACCAATCCATGAGACTTGCTGATTTGGCCATGATCTTTTTAGAGAAACTTCTTATGGATTTGGCGAACGTGTGGAGAATGTGGTGGAGGTAAATCCATTGATCTTCATCTAAGTTTAAAGGTGATAGACGCTATTTGAGGATTCATCTTTCTACATTTTAAATTTCTATACTATTATTGTAATCTCACGAGTCATCACCAATCCATAGAATGTCGATCCATAAGTTTGCATTGTAAAACCTTTGCAAAATAGTAAATAAAGTTCAAGTGGATGTAGGCTATTGTTTAGCCGAACCGTTATAATTTCTGTGTATTGTTTCCTCTCGCTTTTCATTTAATTTTCTTTATTTTATTCTCTTCTATGAATCTTTAGGGTGTTTGTGATAACTTTTAGCGTAAACAACGGGTATGTTATGTTGTTATAGTTATCTTCTATGTCGATCAACTTTCTTCGATGTTGATAAACTACCTTTATCACGTGGAACTTTTGGTGTATGTGTCTCGACTTCTAGTGAGCTCTAGGGTTTTCAGGATTTATATCACGGCATTATTATTATATAACAATGACATGGGGTTGTCAATATTTTTGAAATCATCCCTAATCTGGTTATAAATTTATGCAGATATACACACAAAAGTCGCTTATATCGCAGTGTAATTCAAGATGATGTACTTAGCGTTTAGGTAGATACAGCCACAACTTTTTGTTTGGAACATTTCCAATTTAGAGCTCCTAAGTTAAGGTTGAAAATGAATTTAGGAATGGTATACTATACTCAATATCACTTACGCGGTTTAGAGTTTGAAGACTCCTTCATAAGGAGTTTGTAGTTTTTATAAACAACTCTCTAGTATTTCGTAAATTCTTAACAACACTCTAAACTATCATTTAGTGATCTTAACTCTAATTTGACATTTTTTATGTATCAAATACGTAAGAGAAATGCGATATTATAGACAATGTATCATGTACGGTAATTCTATAGCTTATAAATAAGGAATTCATCTTACATGCTCCATATTAAACATATTTTAATATGATGTCCGCGTATACTATTTTGGACATTCGCAACATTCTTCTATATTGATTATAAATGATTTTTACATGAGTACATCGTTAAAAGTTATACCTTACTGTTTCTTAGACACACATTCTTTCATATTCTTACACGAGTACATCTTTATAGTTTTGGAAATATATGTTACCTTTAAAGTTCTATTTTATACAAACGTTCTTTCCCTGCATTTCGATTGAAAATCAAACAATTTTATTTCTCTATCAAAATATTTGCTTAATTTTGATGCTTGTTGAATGATACTTTCGTATCGGTTCTTGGGTCATATCCTATACCCACAAACTTAGTATTACTCTCACTGACTTTGAGGCATTTTAGCCGTCATGTACATATAGTCTATTCTAAATCATTATTAATAATTTCAATTTCAACTTATATGTACCAAAACTTAAAATCATTCCAAGATAATTTTGTTAGTAACATCCAAATTAACTCAAGCATGTTGAATAATAAATCTATTACGTTAAATTCAACAATTGAGATTTTTGATGTTATTATTATCGACGTTGCTTATTCCAACTACATTGGCATTCTTCTCGAAGATACATTACGACGGATCAATTATATCTCTTTGCGTACAATCATCAAATTCATATTTTGATAATGTATTTGGAATCCATTCTAGATATCCGCATTATGTCATATAGTCAAAATATTAATGCTTAATTACAATTGATGAAATTTTATCATCATCATCAATAATAATTTCCCAGTTTCTCTTTAATGTTCGATAATTTTTATTAGACATCGTAATGCGTTGTATCCGTTTAAGCTTGATAAATTTAATTTCATCCTTTATAACCAGTTTTATCTTTGGATCGTATCCAAATCCATCTTGTTAGAACTGGGCCAGCTTGCTACGGAGGAAATAGGTGAATTTCACAAAAAAATCATTTTGGATCTTTATTGGGCCTATGAAGTTTAGTTTACTTAGAACATTTTTAAATTCCTTTAATCAAAATCATTATTTTATTTAAATTCATAATATAGATTTATATTATGTAATATGTATGTATGTACGTATGTATGTATGTATCATATGCATAGATATATATCTATGTGTGCATGTGTAACATAGTAATCCGTGCAAGATTTGACATGCCCATATATAAGTGATCAGATTTACGCCGCAACGAACATTTTAGCCCATACAGTATACAGATATATCGTCTAAATATTTGTTTATATATTTTAATTTATATATACAAAATATTCCAAATACATACACATATATATTGAAATTATTTATAAATATATATAACATATATATGTGAAATTTATAATATATATATACAGATATGTATGTATATCTAAAATAATTAAAAATTGTATTAGAAATTTATTTATTTATTTTGCTGAAAATTCGAAATCAAAATCAAATTTTTTATTTAAATAAATGTGTGTGTGTATAAGTACCTTATAACTAATTTAAAAATGTATATATATATGCACCTAAATGAAGCATTTATAAAATAAATATATACATCTATTGTAATGCTCACGCCAAAAAGTTGTTTTTTAATTATTTTAATTTTAAACAGATATATATATATATATATATATATGTAAAATTATCTTCTAAAGATAATTTCAAATTTACATATTTCAGCAAAAATCTCAAAGATATTTAATGTTCAAATATTATATATACACATATTTTATAATTTATAATCGATTTAAAATTAAATATTAATTTCAACAATTATTTAAATATTAAAATTATACAAAATTATTTTTATAATTTGTAGAAAGTGTTATTAGATGTCAATTTAATTTTATAAAATTTAAAATAAATTTTATATAATGTATATGTTTATATTATTTATTTATTGAATTAAACGATTTAAATAACATTTGAAACTATGATTATATATAAATTATTTTAATTATGCCAAAAGTCCTTTAAGGATAAAATTATTTTTAAAAAATTTAAAAACCATATTGTGTATAATGTAAGATTTAATATTTAAATTATGAAGCATATATAATTTAAATAACGTATATTAAATTAATTTATTTGTTTTATGCAGTGAGCTTTAAAGGCATGTTTATGTCATACATTTTTTATATTTTATATTTATATTATATAAGTATATAATCGTACAACCATTTTGAATGTGACGATATATCGATAAACTATATTCGTCGCCTAATTAATAAACTATATATATATATAATCTAAACATTAATATAGATTTATAGATCATAAATTTACCATATTTCTAAAGCTTTTTGTGCACGTTGAAACGAACAGGCGCTCCCTGAACTCGATTCCAATTCAACAAATTGCTAGCTCTTGAAATAATGACCACCGGCTATCGAATAGCGATCGTTGTAATTTGATTTGAGGTTTGAAATGGTGGAGGGGATGAAGATGTAATTCAACCAGAAGATAGGCTGATGGAGGCACCAAAAGTTGGTAAAAGAATGGGCGTTATGATGTATTTATAGAGGAGAGGCCAGAGAGATAAGTTAAGGTCAAGATCAACATTTCTCTCTTATCCATTCTTTCCTATAATCCAATCAAAACTCTAGCCCTCTTGCCATTGGATGGTCGCACCCCACCTCATCAATAATGGCAACTTGCCCATTTATGGGATTCAAACCCGTTTAAAGCCAAACAAATTATATTGTATTTAAATCTAATTTAAACACGTATTGATAGTGTATATCGATCAATATATTTATAACTATTATAAACTTATTTATTAATATTGTTCATCCAATCCAATATTATCTAAAATGTGTATAACACATTCATTTTGTTATATATTTTCTAAAATGTGTTATACATAAACTTTTTTTAACTAGAAAGGGCGAAACAGTAATTTTACAAACATTGGAATTTGGCAACGGGGCTGATGCCACTGCGTAAAGCTCATTTTTCTTGCGAGAATGGTATATTGTTTTTTCCGGGTTAAAGCTATTATGAAGGAGATACGCTAGTTTTAAGTTTCGAGTTTTAATTCGGGTTAAATAGGCCTAAGCTCATTAGCATGGAATGACGGTTTAGAATTTTATTTAATGGGGCCAAGAAGTTTTGAATTCAGTCAGTTTCTCATGCACATATATTGTAGTTTTTCTATCTTTATCTTCCATCTTTCTCTATAATCATCAATCCCTGTGATTCATCACTTCTCTTTCAAATCTAAACAAAACCCTAGACAATTATATATCGAATTGATCAGTGTGATGAAGGTTGCAAGGAAATACCAATGGTCTGTTGATTCGATGAAGTTTATAGGATTGCAACTTCGGGACATCAAGGAGACTGGTTTCATTTGGTGGTTTCTAGAGTTCGGCAACAATGTTCGGTGAGTAGGAATCACTATCAGATTATATGTTGTTGATACGAAAGTATGAGTACTATTCTATTGTTAATTAGAGATAAACCGGTGCCTAACAAGCATAGAATTTAGGGGAATATTAATTAGGTAATTAGAGAACTTATGTAGACATATAATCAGATATTAGTATAGATATTACGGATTAGAATGACTAGGTCAGTAACATGTGAAATTTGCAGTGAGATGATGATAATAGAACATGTAGGCATGAACTAGGGATGTATATTAGGGAGCAGAACATGTAGAAACGTTATGGAATGGACATGAGATGGAACAAAGATGATACAGAGGAAGGAAGATACAATGGCAGTTTTTGGAATCGCATTCTAGGTTAGGTCAACCGGTGGTGAACCTAGGTGCATATTAAACTTAGGACCAAAGGCACGAGCTTCAATCAATTTGAAGTTTATAGAGCCTAGTTCAAGCTTGGTTCGATGCAACACTTATTAGAGGTTTCCAGGTTTCAAGAGAGTGTGAAATTGGCTTTCGAAGCAATGACATGGAATTCGTAAAGATGATACACTGAAGGAGTCTGAACACATTATGGTTAAGTGTTATCCATTAATGGATTGTTCTATTTATTTAACCCTTCGTATCGAGTTGGTTCTATTTATTCGACTCATGCATGTACACAATCTAGTCATGTTTATCTAACTCAATTTGTTACGTAGGTTGACTCTATTTATTCAACTTATTGTGTTTTCGAGTTGGTTCTGTCTATTCAACTCATATATATTCGATAGTTGGTCTGTTTATCTAACTCAAGTTGGTATTTACTATATAACTTTATAAGTGATCATGTTATGTTTATTATAATTGACTGACTTTCTTTATGTAGAGAGGCAGGCTAAGGTATGTTTACACTAGTATTAACTTTCTTATGATATCCTGAAATCATATTGTCATTATATACTTAGTATCCTTTTCATTTAGCAGACTCATGTTTGACCCCCTCCTTCTCTGTTCCTTTTTGTTTATGGATTTACAGGTGATGATGGTGGACTTGAGTATGTTGACGGTGTGAGTGACGATGGAATTGCTTGTGTATATAGTGTATTGTAGTTATCCACTAATAGTATTAGTATATGATGTATTTATGTATATGGATTTAGACTTGATCATGTGTACTGGGATGTGATTTGATATTTGAAGTATATTATGTTCGTTTCCTTCCACTATGAGATTTTGTAAGTATAGTTAGTTTATATACTCTTTGCATAATCTATGTTAACCATGACGATTTTTTGTTTTCGATTTTCATTTGGTTATATACACAAGTCGAAAACCATAGGTTGTTACCACGTAAGTGGATCTGATATGGTATTATTAGACTTTTTGTAACGTCCCGCCTTTTCGCACGCTTCAAATCGATACACGTGCCAATTCAAACCATACGGAAGGGTGGATTGTTATTGGGTAAATAAGAAAAATAGAGAAGAAATAAAATTAAATAGAATCTCACAGCGGAAGGATAAAATATAATAATCAATATATAGTTCATAAAACTGTTTACAAACATTTGCTTCTACTTATTATCATAAATATCAGAGTTCACATACCAATAAATATCAATGCAGCGGAATTAAATGGTGTAGTGGAATAATAGTAATACAAATCTTCGTCTTCGTCCTCCAGAGCTAAAACTTCAAATCCTAAAATGCTCGGACTGACCCGTGCGAATTGAAAAGACAAAACACTCGAGTCAGAACTAAAAGATCTTATGTAAGTTAAATTAACAGAAATAAATATGAGTGCAGTAACTCAAGAGATGCTCGGGATTTACATCTCTTAAGGTCCGTTAAACTATTTACTATGTAGTATATTTCGCTATTATAATAGTGTCTATAATAAAATAAACATACTTTTAAATAGCATTAAGGCTTTACATTTTCCACCTTAACACGTAATAGTCCCAGTAGTACATCCAATATCATAGTCCCTCCTGATCGGGAAGCTACCAGAGGATACCACACGGGCTACGGGAGAAATTCAAACTCATACAAGGCGTGATGGGGTAGGTGACACGGCACAACTAGGCAATGCCAGGGTAGATATACCAATTACGCTTCCGGGTCGGTGGTAACGTGTAGCGCGCAGCTACCGTCCACCTCGAGCCACACCCCCAAATAGAATCAAAAGTGGCCACCGAAACAATCCAAAAGTCAATGTATAATAACGAAGGGATGTGTCCGATCAAAGGTGCTACCTTATTGACCCGTCAATCGCTCCTGTTTTAGCCACCTTATGCAAACTCATGGGAGTTGGGTCCACGTATTTACCTTACAAGAAACGCCGCCACCAACCTACTTCATTCTGGAATCTCCACCGTGTACACGGTTGTTAAAGTGGTTTTCGGAGTTGGCAGAGAGTATGACAACTTCCGATCCCGGTCTCTTCAACAATCAAACGTTATTATAACACCGCGGTCTTTTAAAAATAATTTATACTTTAAAACCAGAATAAAAATTTCCATTTCAAAACCCATAAATACGATATCATTCCCTTTTTAAAATCCAAATAAAAATGATATCATTTTATTTCATATATATTTCTTTTCCAAAATCATGCCACTTTTAAAATTTATAATACCTCGAAACCAAATATTTGAATTTTAACTTTCAACATAATACTTCGAAATCCATAGTTATAAAACCATAACTTTCAAACTTAAATGGTTTGGATATTCAACAATATATAAAATAAAATAGTTGAATTTAAAATTTCTTTAAAAATAAATAAATTCCACTCCTTCACAATTTTTATTCACTTTAATTCCAGTCTAAACCCATAACTTTTAGATTCACTTTCAGTTTAAATAAAACACTTCGATTTCAATATTTTCTAACTTTGAGTATTTAATGAATTTCAAAACTAAGGTTGTGAATTTAAATCAACAATTCATTTTCCTATTATTTAGTTTGAAAGGTTTACATGATAAATCCGTAACCATTAAAAATAAACTAAATTTATTTACACTAAAAATTTCCTTCCATTTATTTATACTAAAATTATTTATTAAATCCCGTTAAAAATATCATACCTTTAAAATTTCTAATTTTAACAAGTTAACATCAACTTATGGAGTTAAATTTTCAAATAAGCTCAATTTATATTAAATTTCAAATTTATCTTTCAATCTTTATTGATTTAAAACATTTAACTCTATACACACACACACACACACACACACACACACACACACACACACACACACACACAAGATCTTAAACCTGTACTTAAACGTATAACATAAATTAGCAAATGTCATTTTTCAACCTATTCATTTTTATTTAACAGATTTATGCATAGCTTAAATTCAACAATTTAACTATGTATGTATATATAAAATATATTTATATCATATCCAAATTTAATATTTATTTAACCGTATCATATCCAAACCATAAAATAATTTCAAAAATAATTTTATATATATACCGCGGTGCCTGTATATAATTTTCTATCCTATGGTCAAGTGATACGGATATTTATCATTTCAATCCGCAATTTAAAAATAAAAATGTGGTTGTATATCATTTCAAACCGCAATCCCGAATGAAATGAAAATGCATGATAACTTGCAGTTTATATAAGATCGAACACATTATCCATTCACCCAATATCAATCATCAACCAATTTATTTCAATCATCATTAATTTATTTCAATCATCGTCAATTTAAACAAACATCAATATATAGCATATGCAATATAACAGGAAATAAATGACAGTTATTAACTAACATTTTATATTCAAAATAAATTTAATAACTGTTTAACTAGCAGTTTTATGCAAGTAAATAAATTTTAACTGTCAAACTTATATGCAATTATAAAATTAATTAACAGTCAAATTAAATAAATGCGATTTAACAAAGATAATGAATAAAACATGCCAAGCAGTCATAAATAAATTTCTACTCATATCTAAAATCAATTTAACAACATAAGAAATCTTAGAAATTGTGAGTGGGTTAAAACACTCACCTTTTGGATTTAAATTGAATTAAAATCCAATTTAAACCCAAAAATTCAACAGCCTCAGAATCTGCCCAAACTAGCGTCAAAATGTCATAAATCCCAATACGATCCTTCAAAAAAAAATCGTACGTAAATCGAACATTGTATGCGAAAGTTATTCAAGTTATAAGATGACCATTGCCATAATAAAGTGTGTATATATATAGTGATATTAAAATAAACAAAATAAATACCAAATTTCACATTTTGGGATAAGGCGACCAGGGTACCTGCTAACAAGGTGGTGGAAAGGATTGGGTGAGGTGGAGAGGCTTTCACGCAACTCAAAGCTTCAAGAAGGATTAGGAAAAAGTGTTGCAAGCATGTGAGGGAGAAAATGAAATAGGGTCATGTTTGCATAATGAAGTTCAGTGAGATTGGAAAATTGAAATGAGGTTAATGGAGGATGGAACCAAAGAAATGAATGCTTCAGGTAGCAAAAATGAAAATTTATACATCTCAAACAAAGAGGTGGTAACGACTAAATATAAAGTAACAAATGGACCAGTCGTACTAAAACTTTGAGATCCAATTTCAAAACGTCTACTCTGCTAAATTAATTTCTATTAACCCTAATTATACACCTTATTAACACCCAATTAAATTTTATTAACACACATTAAATAAAATGTAACACTCTAATTAATGCCACTGGGGACCACCACTGCACACAATAAAAGATGAACCGAGACTGGAACTTCAAATTTAAAAACGGCGTTTTTCTCAACGCACAATCACTATTCAAAATATTAAATTTACTTTAAACTATAAGGTTAGCATTAAAATCACTTCTATACTGCCTCTGATTGTTATAAAATGAATGTAAAATGTTGTTTCAAAATTTAAATTTTTCCTTTTTTATAAAAATTTACTTATCTTTAAAACGAAACGTTCATTTTATTTTTCTCAAACTGTTCTTTTATTTTCATTAAAAATGCTATTTCTATTTAACCCAAAAATGTAGGTTTCTTATATTAATTGCCATAAATTTCAATTACCTTCTCTTTCCTTTTAATTCAAAGATTCCTTATATGGATTAGATGTTGCAAATTCCACACTTTCAAAGCTTTAACTTCTATTTCAATTGTTTATAGATTATATATTAAATCTTCCAAAATTTTCAATGAAATTAGATTTTCATTGTAACGTCCCGCAAATTTTCGACTTTCGAAAATTCAACATCGATACTCACTTTATCGACTGCCGAGAAATCGAAGGCCGAAAACTCGAAATGTTATGGTTTAAGAAAAGGAAAGAGGTAGAAGAAGAGAGAAAGGATGGAAAATAGAGAGAAAAGAAAATAGAAAGAACAGAAAGAAAACAACAGAACAATAACAGAACCTCACAATCGCAGCGGAACAACATATAATAATAAATGAATAATCTTTAAACAAAGAACTATATCAGTTATTACATTACATCACATTACATTTCATTACATCATATCATCAGAGTGTACAACAACAACAACATCAAACAGCGAAAAAGAAATACTATATAAACTAGTAATACGCCATGCCATCCAGCTTGCCTCCTGCAACTCCAGAATATCCTGATAAACCTTAACTCTTGACTGCCCGTGTGGAAATTGGTGGGCACCCAGAGTTTAGGAAGGAAAACAATAAACTCCGAGTCAGTCATGTGACTGGTGTGAGAACTCAAAACAGTTTATTTATCTTTAAAATCAAAAATAGAGGAATATTTTTAAAGTCAATTCGCAATGCTTTTAAAAATGAGACTACCATAAGACCTCCCGCCACACACACAATGCAAACGCGGACTTGGAGGAGATTTCTCCTTATGATAGTCAAAGATGCTTGGTACGCATTAAAAAGAACATTTGATATTATTGCTAATGCATAGTGTAGAGAAAATTCATTTCGAAAATAAAGATATAAATCTTAGCCAGCATAGGTACCATTATAGTATGTTTACTATAGCTACCATATTAGATGGCAGGTTCTACAACTAAAACCGTACAAATCTCGTATTGTTTCTTTGGATTTCCAACAAATGGTCAGGCCAAGGAACTTCCCATTGCCACATGGAAACGCCTCTGGAAGGACACCCCGAGAACCAAACCGTTCTCTGCTAAACAAGGCCAGGAACCCCTTTTCCCAAGGGATATTACAAACCCTCAGATATGCCACCCCCGGTCCTTTGGGACCTTTAAACGAGAGCTCTCTAACCAACATCACACCATAATAATAAGTGTTTCGACATGAGTAAGTATCTGGGCTCCATACCATGATACTACCCTTTTCCAGAAGGAATGGTCATATCCTAGGGACGCTATCCCTGAAAACCTTGCCACACAATTCCTGTTTCGACCATTACCGGTTTGTGAGGCTCGACGAAGTCTCGTCCACAAAAACACACTTTATACAAAAGCTGTGCTTTGGGTCAACAAATGATCATAGAAATGATCACCAAGATAGACGATCAAACAAATGATCCTATCTTAAATAATCAACACAATGATCATTTCACAGCAACACTCAGCATGTCACATTACCAAATTGGTAATATATCGCTGATAACCTTCAACTACATAACCTCTGAGCTCGTACGTCTCAGAGAAGGGTGTTAAGCTAAGAGAATAAATTCTCCGCCACCAACAGAAATATATTTGAAAGAAATCGGCTTTATATCTCAACTTGTAATGTCAGACATACAATCCATACAAGTCTGTTCCGGGCTCGAACAGAACCGAAGGCACTTACAAAGAAGTCCTTGCAATCCGGATAATCTCTAATCACGTCCGGACTTCCCATCACATAGGGAGTCTCTATACCGTAGCTACTCGGTGCAAAGACAATCGACGAGTTGTCCTTTCGCTTTCAAAAAGATCCGGTCTTCAACACCGGTCTTCAAATGCAATTCATAACGACGTATCACATATTCGGAATGGGTTATACGACCCCATGGTCCTTTCCCGGTTAACCCGAATAGTGAGCGCTTATTCAAAAATAAGTGTGGCATTCAAATTCAAACAAATCACATCAAATACCCATTCAAAGGGAAATATTGATAGTCGGTTATTGAACTATCAATGGATATGCACAACATCACCAGATTCCAAATAATTTTCCAAATTATTTATTTTCCAAAAATATCTTTACTAGATATATAATTTTCACACTTCAAAAATAAATCAATATTTATTTTTAAACAAATTTCCCCATTCTTTTATAAATTCCATAGTGAATTTTCATTCCAAAATATCCATGCATATACGATTTCAATTATTCATTTTCAATTTATCTTCAAAAAGATAAATCCTCAAAATATTCACTTTATATTGGAAGACATTTCCATACTTATTTATTCATAAGTAATTCACAAATTTTATTTCTTTTCAACCTTTGGAAAATATTCAATATACTTAAATCGAAATTAAGTATACATTTCATTCTTTAAGGAAATCATGCTCTTAAACATATTTATTTGGGCCAAAACGAATGTTGCGTAAAACATCGTTACGACGTCCCAAAATCACTAGTATAGGGATTCGAATTTAAGATAGATATATAAATCCCAATACTATACAAAACATTTCCTTTCGGAAATCATTTACTATAACAACAGTGTTACAGTCCACCATTTCCTTCTATTTCTCGAAAACGCCTATTTCAACAATAAATGTTGAAATCTATGGTTTCGAATCTTAATGCTTTTAAAACAATCGTTAGATCGTTTTAATTCTATTTAAAACATCACATTCAAAATAATTTCTTTAACATATTATTCACTATTCAAAAACGTGAATATACTACGTTAACCAATTTCATCATTTCTATACATTTCATTTTAAAGGATTATTCACTGTCTAAAACGTGAATATAACTTCATAAATAAGTTATAAAAATTAACTTATCAAAATAAGTCGTTTTCGAATTTATAAAACAACGTTTATAAATTCCATTTCTATTTATTTTATAACAACTTCCTTTTATAAATTCCTTTATTAACCTATTCGATTTATAACTCAATTATAAACTAAAGGTTCATATTATAAGTCAAATACTTATAATTTATTTGTTTACAAAATCGTTCCTTTAAACTTCACAATTATAAATCTTATAACTTATAAGATTCATTTATTTACCCAAAACCATTATTTTAATAAATTTTATAAACCTACTGCTTATAAAATTCCATTTATAACTTCACCGTTTATAATTCTATAAATTTCATTCATTTCCGAATTTCATTCATAATTCATTCTAACACTTATAAAACTCGTTTTGTAATTCCAAATATTTTAATTTATAAATATCAATTTATAAATCTCTTATATAAATCAATTTATACTATTATTTTAAAACATCTTTAAACTCCTTTATAATTTCATCATTTTGATTTATAAAAAAAATCAAATTTTATAAATCCTATTTTTAAACTTTTTATAATAAATTCAAAAATCCAATTTAATTATTTTATAAAAACATTAACCCATATTTCTCAAAAATCAATCTTTAACCGTATTTCTCAAAATCATAATTTTTATAACTTTAAAAATTATAACGTTTATTTATTTAAAATGGATCAATTCCAAAAATATTTTATAAACGTATACTTTCAAAAATCACTTTAAAATCATTTTAAAATCCCAAAATTTGGTTCAATGATGCTACACACCAAATAGTCAATCACGACTACAACGATATCATATATCGATATGATAATCAATCAAATATCAAAATATCTGAAATCAAATAAATACTGTTGAGGAATCCAGTTGGATCCCTCCAACCTGTTTTCCTGCATCCACAAACATTAGCACAATACCAATTCCGTTCCAGTACGGAATTATCGCGGTATATGGGATTTAAAATATTATCCGCTTAATAGACGGCGCAATAGGGTCTCATCCGCTAAAAAAATGCGGGAAATCAATAACTGCAATATATACATATGCCAATATATATATATTGCTATTATATATAATACCAATTTCACTGTTTATGAAATATTCACGGTATATGTTTTTAATAAATAACATCCGCTTACTAACGGCGCATAATTTCTATTTTAACAATCAATATATAACAATCATCATTCAAACATGCATTCAAATATTTTAAATCTAACTATTTAAAATAAAATCGAAACCGATTCGATTGAGTGAGAAGTTCTCACCTTGATTTCAATTTCGCTTTAGCGATTTATTTCGAATAAAATTAAACGCACGTTTAATTTTACCCGAAATTCTCACTAACTCCAAACGACTCCAATCCAATTCCATCGCGTAGTGCTCGTCCATACGATTCCAACGCAACTGGTTTCGCGCGTTTTCGACCTCGTATGAAAAAGATATGATTTTTCAAAGTTCTACACGATTTAATAAACAATTATTTACAACTTTTAATTAATTTTAAACCTAAGCTCCTTCTGGCCGTTGGATTCATGTGAGTAAATCTGGGCCGCACCCCCTACCCCTTTCTTCTTCGTTCTCTTCTACAGGTAATAGCCGCATATGAACCCATCCATACCTATTTAGGGTTTAAATTTGCAACCACCACACTCGCTTCCAGCATGATCAGAGACCACCACTACGAAGGCCGACCCAACCTCCATGCTCGGCCAGAGCATCTCCAAACTCGGCCAACCCCTTACGCTCGAAATGCGTGCGCAACTGATCCCAAACGCGGCCATCTTGTCGACGATCCTGGCAACGAAACTCGATCACAACCGTACAGATCGATAGAGCACGAGATGCTCTACAATGTTGTAGTTGACAACATTCGCTAATTGTTTGTAGATTGGGAGAGATTAAGGAAGAATGTTGGGTGATTTCTGGCCTTCGGTTTTGACTGAGGCGGCTAGGGTTATGAATTTTTTTTTTTTTTTTTCTTGTAAATGGAGGCTATTTATAGAGAATCGAACGACACTATTCATCCGGGAATTCCAAACTCCGATTTACGCGCCGTAACCAGCGTTTCTAGGGTTTACCCCGCGTTTCGGACACAATGGAACAGGTTTCGGAAGCTAATTCGGACATCTGTGCGAGTTATGGCAATAAACGTTCAATTTGAATTAAACCGATTTAAACGATTTTCTAGGCGTTTTAATTTGTACCGGACAAACGGTAAATCCAATTGACACGAAATTTGAAACCTTACAATAATATCACATTACGGATCCGATGAAACTGGTTTCATCGAAGTCCGAAACTTTTTGAAAAATGACTATTTTAACTCGCCAATTTAATATAAAAACAATTTCGCTGCGTTTCGAGCTGCCACGATCAAACAATAACTCCGATTGCTACGAAAATTGAAATCCGGTAATAACTAACTATTACGGATCCAATGAAACTAGTTTCGTCAAATTCTGAGACTGTTCAAAAATTGACTATTTTCACTAGTCGATTTAATATTAAAATATTCAATTTTCACAAATTAACTTTTAATTCGATTTTAAAAGTTCTAAAATATCGTTCTAACTCCAATATGATAAAATAAAATTTTACAAATTATTTTCAATCATATTTAACTCAATTTTCAATTATTTCTATAATTTCACATATTAAATTATCGATTTAATTATTCAATTAAATCCAATTATTCAAAATAAAATTTATTCGACTTATAAATTTCACTTATTAATATTTAAAATTAATTAAATATTCAAATTTTAATAAATTAAAATCCTGGGTCGTTACAATCATTTATTTTCAATACATTCTTCTTATGGTATAATTATTTTGTTTCATATTTATTATTCCGTTCACTATTCTTAAACGGATAAAAAATTTCATTGAATTTGCAAACTACCATAATATTCTTACATTCCATCTAACTTTCTATTAACGTAAAAATTAAGTTCCCCAAAATTTATATTAAGTAAAAAAATCAATGATTATTCCATCTATAAATTTTAAGTAGATGGATTCAAATGTTGGGTTCAGAAACTATTATTTTAATATTCTTGAATTTCAGTTAAATCTCTATAAACGTAATACTTTAAACGTTAAATTTCATTTATTTTGCAATACTTCAATTAAATTAATAAATATTGCTTCTATACTTAAATCTATATTAACAAAACGTTAGATTTGGATCGATAGAAATCGATTTACCAAAATTTACGTACACATTACGTAAATAAACAACTATATAAATTTGCCACCTATTAGCTCTTAATTTTATTCTTAAGTTTGTTACCTATCGATTTCGATTATACTTCCGTCTATAATGCAAATCCAATCTCCTCTAACTGCATAAATTAGGGCAATTTATTGCGATTGATTTTCCATTAAACTTCATAAATTATCAAATTGAAACCTAAATAAAATGTTTATTTATTATACAAATCTTGTTGTTTAATTGAATTGACCATTCACGGACATAATTTACCTTTATCTCCAATTATTACTTAAATACATCACAAACGTTAAATCTATATTCATTACAATTTGTTACCAAAATTAATTTAATGAAATCAATTACGCCCTTTAAAAATTTCTATTCGTTCGTTAATTGCTAATTGTTATTCAATTTAAACCCATTCATTTGATTTCCCTATTATGCATCAATTATAAACCCATCATCTTAAAGGTGATGTCAACATTTTATACTATAAATTTACCCTTTTATATTCCAATATAAATAAATGCTCACATACAAATTAAGATTCTAAATCCAATTAATTATTCCATTTAATCCATTGATTTATCAACTTTAATTATTGCAATTCATTGTCTAACATAAATTTGAATCTATTTCCAAATTTTCATGTTTCAATTAATTAACACCTTACAATAGTTTACAAATAAAAAGGGGATTGTACTAAATAAATATCTATTTTCCTGCATTACTTTATTATCTCCATTTACATTTAATCTTCATAAATAAATAATTTATTTCATTGATTAATTCAATACTTGCCTTTATTTACTTAATTTAACTTTATATCCAAATGCACAAATTTTAACTATTCCAATTAACTGAAATATAAAATTAAATTTGTAAATTTTAATTACCCCTGATACATCAAATTTCAATATTTGCTTTCATAAAAATTAATAAGATTTTTACTTCTTTATAAATTTAAATACAAATCTTATTAATTTAAATCATTTTAAACATCGGATTTTGACAGGTCGTTACACTCTCCCCTACTCAAAACCTTTCGTCCCCGAAAAGGAAAAGAAGGGAAACGAAGAACTAAGAAATCAATATACCTTATTCCAACATTAACTTTATAAATAATTGAATTTATAAAATTAATTAAGTTAGATAAAATATATCAATCTATAACCATTAATTTTTTTATACTTAAATTACTAAAGTTTGGAAAACATTTTCAAAATAAATTCTAAGTCCAAAAATTTACGAAAATTTTTGGCAGAGTCTCCTTTGTACGGAGAAGCTCGAGAGAAAATATAATATTAAATATAACAATGTACAACATATATTTTTCAAATTAATATATCCCTACACGGGAAAAATATATAAAATAGCGCTATAAACCGAAATCCGAAACGTACCTATTATTCGGGCATTTTACGCTTAATTTATGGAACCAAAAGCAGTAGCAATTGCTTCCATAACCTGCATTTCACTTATAAAATCCAAAAGGGTTAACAATTTATATAAAGTGAAATATTCAAGTGGTTTCAATCACTAACACCAAATGAATACAACAACCAACAATTTCACAAATAGCATATACAACAAATACAAAACAATCATTCAATCAAACAAACAAATAGTTGTTCGGGTTCAAAACTTTTAAATTGTACGGAATGAAGAATAAACTACTAGCGCATCATTTACTCAACAGTCTTAGATAAAACTAAATAGATTATTCATTTTCCCAAACCCAATTTTTAAAGTATCTTACCCAAACAACCATAACCAAACAACAACCAAATTTGAGCAACAACTTTTTTTTATCCTTATTAATTTCATTCATACATTTGTTGTTTAATTTCCCTTTTTTTTCTTTTTTTTCTCATACCACGTAAATTTTCCTTTTATAATTTACATTTATTTATAACAAACTTTAATTTCATTTACTCATTCAATGTTTGTTTCATTTAATTTCCCTTATTACTTACAATTATTCATTTCCATTAACTCAGGTCATGCCAGTTCTTTTTATTTCATTATAATTATTTATTCATTTATTGCATGCCCTTATTTATTTACATTTGTTTATTAATAGTATTCATGTCCTATTTAATTTCTTAGTATTTCCATTTTATTTACTTAAGTTGAAAATCATCTATTTGAATTACTTACCTTTAATTATATTTACATATAGTAAAATTTCAATTATAACTTAAGTTTATAACATTAAATTCTCATTTATAATAGCAAATTCATTGAATACTTCATTACCTACTTTTACTTGTATAAATTCCATTCTTTTTAATAATAGATAACTTTCTTTAATAATAGCTTTCAATTACATTCTTTAAAAGCATAGATAACTTGCCAAATATAAAAAGTTGAAATGTTTAATAATAAATGAAATAGAAATTTGTACAAGTTTTCTCACCCTTTTAATTAATTCATTATTAAATAAATTTTTACCTTTTCTTACAAGTTACAATTTTAACTTCCTTTTTATTTCCTTTATAACTTAGCATTTAAGTCTCTTATTTTATTTAGGGTTTCAATTATTAGTTAAATTCTGTTTCACTACAATAATTGAAACAATTAATTAATGGAAATTAAGGAATTTAAATACCGGGTTAAATTTTAATTTATTTTAAAATAATAGATAAATATATTCTTACAACTTATATATCTCTAGTTATATTTAAAACAATTCAAAATTTATATATTTCAAAAATGGATCTGTAGTAGAACTACTACAGTGGCATTTCCCCTTCGAAACTCGAAAATGAGAGTCGATGATGCGGCCGCCATCACCGAAATTATTTTCCAGCGATAGAGAGGAAAGTACAAAACTTATTTTCTCAAAAATCCTTTTTAAAACAATTCTTACGAATTACATTGAAATATTTATATCAGAAAGTCCTTATAAACAATATTATTATATTCCAAAATTTATTCGAAAGAAATTTCAATACCCCGGATCTTAAGTTCTAAATTTCTAGATTTCATTTATTTTATTTTTCAATCTTATTTCTATTATTATTTATACACTTGATCACCTAACAACCAATCTATTGCAGCCAAATATGGATATCATTTGATAAAATTTATTTTATACATAGAAAATATAATAGGCAAAAATTATTTCATTCACCTATATTAAAACAAATATTATGTCGGTCTATCCTATTAAGTGTTTAGAAATTCCTATGATGTCATAGCGTCCCATGCACCAACCAGAATTTATAAATACGAAACGGAACAAATTAACACAATATTAAAACCTTTTTATAACACTAACAAATACGCTCTCTCATATATACACTCAGTGACTCCCATAGGGTATTACTACCCTATTAATAAAGAGTCAAACACCACAAAGCTCTGATACCATACGGAAGGGTGGATTGTTATGGGGTAAATAAGAAAAGCAGAGAAGAAATAAAATAAAACAGAATCTCACAGCGGAAGGATAAAATATAATAATCAATATATAGTTCATAAAACTGTTTACAAACATTTCCTTCTACTTATTACCATAAATATCAGAGTTCACATACCAATAAATATCAATGCAGCGGAATTAAATGGTGTAGTGGAATGATAGTAGATAATAGCAATACAAATCTTCGTCTTCGTCCTCCAGAGCTAAAACTTCAAATCCTGAAACGCTCAGACTGACCCGAGCGAATTGAAAAGACAAAACACTCGAGTCAGAACTAAAAGATCTTATGTAAGTTAAATTAACAGAAATAAATATGAGTGCAGTAACTCAAGAGATGCTCGGGATTTACATCTCGTAAGGATCCGTTAAACTATTTACTATGTAGTATATTTCACTGTTATAATGGTGTCTATAGTAAAATAAACATACTTTTAAATAGCATTAAGGCTTTACATTTTCCACCTTAACACGTAGTAGTCCCGGTAGTCCATCCAATATCATAGTCCCTCCTGATCGAGAAGCTACCAGAGGATACCACACGGGCTACGGGAGAAATCCAAACTCGTACAAGGCGCGATAGGGTAGGTGACACGGCACAACTAGGCAATTCCAGGGTAGATATACCAATTACGCTTCCGGGTCGTTGGTAACGCGTAGCGCGCAGCTACCGCCCACCTCGAGCCACACCCCCAAATAGAATTAAAAGTGGCCAGCGAAACAATCCAAAAGTCAAAGTATAATATCGAAGGGATGTGTCCGATCAAAGGTGCTACCTTATTAACCCGTCAATCGCTCCTGTTTTAGCCACCTTATGCCAACTCACGGGAGTTGGGTCCACGTATTTACCTTACAAGAAACGCCGCCACCAACCTACTTCATTCTGGAATCTCCACCGCGTACACGGTTGTTAAAGTGGTTTTTAGAGTTGGCAGAGAGTATGACAACTTCCGATCCCGGTCTCTTCAACAACCAAACGTTATTATAACACCGCGGTCTTTTAAAAATAATTTATACTTTAAAACCAGAATAAAAATTTCCATTTCAAAACCCATAAATACGATATCATTCCCTTTTTAAAATCCAAATAAAAATGATATCATTTTATTTCGTATATATTTCTTTTCCAAAATCATGCCACTTTTAAAATTTATAATACCTCGAAACCAAATATTTGAATTTTAACTTTCAACATAATACTTCGAAATCCATAGTTTTAAAACCATAACTTTCAAACTTAAATGGTTTGGATATTCAATAATATATAAAATAAAACGGTTGAATTTAAAATTTCTTTAAAAATAAATAAATTCCACTCCTTTACAATTTTTATTAACTTTAATTCCAGTCTAAACCCATAACTTTTAGATTCACTTTCAGTTTAAATAAAACACTTCAATTTTAATATTTTCTAATTTTGAGTATTTAATGAATTTCAAAACTAAGGTTGTGAATTTAAATCAACAATTCATTTTCCTATTATTTAGTTTGAAAGGTTTACATGATAAATCCATAACCATTTAAAATAAACTAAATCTATTTACACTAAAAATTTCCTTCCATTTATTTATACTAAAATTATTTATTAAATCCCGTTATAAATATCATACCTTTAAAATTTCTAATTTTAACAAGTTAACATCAACTTATGGAGTTAAATTTTCAAATAAGCTCAATTTATATTAAATTTCAAATTTATCTTTCAATTTTTATTGATTTAAAACATTTAACTCTATATATATATATATATATATATATATACACACAAGATCTTAAACCTGTACTTAAACGTATAAAATAAATTATCAAATGTCATTTTTCAACTTATTCATTTTTATTTAACAGATTTATGCATAGCTTAAATTCAACAATTTAATTATGTATGTATATATAAAATATATTTATATCATATCCAAATTTAATATTTATTTAACCGTATCATATCCAAACCATAAAATAATTTCAAAAATAATTTTATATATATACCGTGGTGCCTGTATATAATTTTCTATCCTATGGTCAAGTGATACGGATATTTATCATTTCAATCCGCAATTTAAAAATAAAAATGTGGTTGTATATCATTTCAAACCGCAATCCCGAATGAAATGAAAATGCATGATAACTTGCAGTTTATATAAGATAGAACACATCATCCATTCACCCAATATCAATCATCAACCAATTTATTTCAATCATCATTAATTTATTTCAATCATCGTCAATTTAAACAAACATCAATATATAGCATATGCAATATAACAGGAAATAAATGACAGTTATTAACTAATTGTTTATATTCAAAATAAATTTAATAACTGTTTAACTAGCAGTTTTATGCAAGTAAATAAATTTTAACTGTCAAATTTATATGCAATTATAAAATTAATTAACAGTCAAATTAAATAAATGCGATTTAACAGAGATAATGAATAAAACATGCCAAACAGTCATAAATAAATTTCTTCTCATATCTAAAATCAATTTAACAACATAAGAAATCTTAGAAGTTGTGGGTGGGTTAAAACACTCACCTTTTGGATTTAAATTGAATTAAAATCCAATTTAAACTCGAAAATTCAACAGCCTCAGAATCTACCCAAACTAGCATCAAAATGTCATAAATCTCAATACGATCCTTCACCAAAAAAATCGTGCGTAAATCGGACATTGTATGCGAAAGTTATTCAAGTTATAAGATGACCATTGCTATAATAAAGTGTATATATATAGTGATATTAAAATAAACAAAATAAATACCAAATTTCACGTTTTGGGATAAGGCGACCAGGATACCTGCTAACAAGGTGGTGGAAAGGATTGGGTGAGGTGGAGAGGCTTTCACGCAACTTCTATACTGCCTCTGATTGTTATAAAATGAATGTAAAATGTTGTTTCAAAATTTAAATTTTTCCTTTTTTATAAAAATTTACTTTCTTTAAAACGAAACGTTCATTTTATTTTTCTCAAACTGTTCTTTTATTTTCATTAAAAATGCTATTTCTATTTAACCCAAAAATGTACGTTTCTTATATTAATTGCCATAAATTTCAATTAACTTCTCTTTCCTTTTAATTCAAAGATTCCTCATATGGATTAGATGTTGCAAATTCC
Organism: Allium cepa; assembly: GCA_030765085.1. NCBI lineage: Eukaryota > Viridiplantae > Streptophyta > Magnoliopsida > Asparagales > Amaryllidaceae > Allium > Allium cepa. The sequence continues at coordinate 872,442,839 of CM060945.1, read as the reverse complement.
ACACTTTCAAAGCTTTAACTTCTATTTCAATTGTTTATAGATTATATATTAAATCTTCCAAAATTTTCAATGAAATTAGCTTTTCATTTATTTTCAATACATTCTTCTTATGATATAATTATTTCGTTTCATATCTATTATTCCATTCACTATTCTTAAACGGATAAAAAATTTCATTGAATTTGCAAACTACCATAATATTCTTACATTCCATCTAACTTTCTATTAACGTAAAAATTAAGTTCCCCAAAATTTATATTAAGTAAAAAAATCAATGATTATTCCATCTATAAATTTTAAGTAGATGGATTCAAATGTTGGGTTCAGAAACTATTATTTTAATATTCTTGAATTTCAGTTAAATCTCTATAAACGTAATACTTTAAACGTTAAATTTCATTTATTTTGCAATACTTCAATTAAATTAATAAATATTGATTCTATACTTAAATCTATATTAACAAAACGTTAGATTTGGATCGATAGAAATCAATTTACAAAAATGTACGTACACATTACGTAAATAAATAACTATATATATTTGCCACCTATTAGCTCTTAATTTTATTCTTAAGTTTGTTACCTATCGATTTCGATTATACTTCCATCTATAATGCAAATCCAATCTCCTCTAACTGCATAAATTAGGGCAATTTATTGCGGTTGATTTCCCATTAAACTTATAAATTATCAAATTGAAACCTAAATAAAACGTTTATTTATTATAAAAATCTTGTTGTTTAATTGAATTGACCATTTACGGATATAATTTACTTGATCTCCAATTATTACTTAAATACATCACAAACGTTAAATCTATATTCATTACAATTTTTTGCCAAAATTAATTTAACGAAATCAATTACGCCCTTTAAAAATTTCTATTCGTTCGTTAATTGCTAATTGTTATTCAATTTAAACCCATTCATTTGATTTCCCTATTATGCATCAATTATAAACCCATCGTCTTAAAGGTGATGTCAACATTTTATACTATAAATTTACCCTTTTATATTCCAATATAAATAAATGCTCACATACAAATTAAGATTCTAATCCAATTAGTTATTCCATTTAATCCATTGATTTATCAACTTTAATTATTGCAATTCATTGTCTAACATAAATTTGAATCTATTTCCAAATTTTCACGTTTCAATTAATTAACACCTTACAATAGTTTACAAATAAAAAGGGGATTGTACTAAATAAATATCTATTGTCCTGCATTACTTTATTACCTCCATTTACATTTAATCTTCATAAATAAATAATTTATTTCATTGATGAATTCAATACTTGCCTTTATTTACTTAATTTAACTTTATATCCAAATGCACAAATTTTCACTATTCCAATTAATTGAAATATAAAATTTAATTTGTAAATTTTAATTACCCCTGATACATCAAATTTCAATATTTGCTTTCATATAAATTAATAAGATTTTTACTTCTTTCTAAATTTAAATACAAATCTTATTAATTGAAATCATTTTAAACATCGGATTTTTACGGGTCGTTACACTTTTGACTATATAAGCCTTTATGTATCAAGTTTGCTTACTCTTTTATCGCTCCCATTGAATGAGCGCTTTGACCTTAATCTTTAGAGATACAATTCATCAATACCACATGATACGTAACCATATGATAAGAATTAGTTCTAAAAAATGTAGCCAGTCCATAATTCCAAAATAATTGTAAAAAATTAAGATATTTCTATATTTCTAATGCATCACTTTTGTTATTAAAAAAATACTATTATTGTAGTTTTGTCTAATATTGAATATTCATAATATTTATATTGAAATAAAACTGTCTCCATTTTTAGTCAATACTGAAATAGTCATTGTTTCATTAATAATACTGGGTATGTTTATGAACATAATTTTTCATATCTTGATGCATCAACTAAGAAGTGTTATATGGTATGCTCCTACTTTTCCGCCATTACTATAATAGCTTATGAAATGTGAAGCTTCATTCAACCATCTATTATGGAATTTTATTTCGTACATTATAACTAGTTTATGGTCAAGAGTTTCAAATCAAATATTTTTAACTCAAAGAATTAACTTTCATAGAAAACAATTTTATATATGAAAATAAATTTGGAATAGGAATCATGTTTCTCATTCTATATTAAGTATCCTTTAATATTTTATACAATTTCATTTCCAATACCTCTTCAGGAAACAGAGGTAACCATTTACCCTCTTCATCCCAACTATGCCTAAGTTATATCCACTCTCATACATAATTTTTTTTGGATGCTTGAACATTCAAAAGAAACCCTTACTGTAAGACCACAACAAATTCGTTACAAAGGTGTATTTAGTCATCCTTAACATTTAAGGATATCGAACAAGTTGCACTTTACGTAAACTAATAAAACTGACAGTACAATGATTGAGTTTCTAAGTCCATCTTGTGCTTCTTGGTCTAGTGCAATATCTAACACCATAAGATCCTTATTGCAATCAATCGTATTAAATGCTTGATCTTGCATCATATTTTATTCGCTTATTTCGGTTAGACCTATTTCATCGAGACTTCGTACATTAAAACCACAACTGTTCACTGTATATGTTTGTAGGTAATCAATGTGAATCAAATATCCATATTCTTCTATTAGTTAAGAGTCCAAAACTCATAGAAGTCAACACGGTCTTTAACAAACAAACCTTGTACCTTTCAAGATACGAATGTATTTAGTAGTTGTATAATATGGTTCTTTCATGGGTGTTGAATTGACATGCTAAAAAATTTATTGGTAAGTATATTTTATATTTCTATTATTAATCTTAATTTGGTTCATTTGTATATTTTAACTGATAAACATCTTTCCGGCTATATTAGTTTCTTAAATTTATCAAAGTAGATTAGCTTAACTTATAAATAGAAGATGTTCTTATGCTATTAGATATTTTAAGTGATACATTTCATTTATCTAATAAGCTCCCACTAAACTTTCATAATTCTCAAAATCTTGATAGGTAACATATAAATCTTTCGATTTCTCTGGTGGGTGTTAGGACTCACTTGCCTTTGGATTCTGACCTTGAGGCAACTCAACAAATTATGGGCCTGCTTGTAATGGATAACACCTACCAGTTTCATCATATACAACTCCTAACACGTGGCCTTTATCATAATCTTATATTGACGTTGAGGAAAACCCAACAAATCAACAGATATTATTCTCTCATACCCATCATTTCACGACGGCATAAGTATAATGCACGTACACTGAGGAATACTCAAAAAATTCATGCATGTATCTTACCAGATCTAGTCAATACATAAATATAACAAAACATAACATCTTTAGCTTGAGGAAGCTTAACAACTAAAGAATATGTAAGCAAGTTATTAATATACTAGTGGTAGAGGACAACTTATTGAAAGTCATTATGGATCAAGTAATATGAATTATTCTACTAAATTAAAACTTGTACATAATAGTAGAGGGAATAAAATTGCTCTAAAGTAAAGTGCGCTAGAGATTTTAAAACTGGTTCAGACTTCTCGTGCTACATCCAGTCCCAGATTCTTTCTAGATTTAAACAATAACCCTTATTTAATCCAGAGGAATTGGTATCTCACAAAAACTTCCTAAGCAGCCGAACAAGACTTTGTGCGTGAAGATCCCCTACAGGACTTCAACTACAAGTATGATTGAATTTATATGCTCTAAATAACATAGATGAGTCAATATAGTACAACCTTCCTATAATCTTCTTCGTAAGTGGTATATTATGTATATGTGGAGGAATGGAAGTAAATGATCAAATAAATGATATAAATTGAATGTTCAAAGGATCAAAAATTGCACTGTAAGCACCTGATTGTAAGAGATATTTCAAAGTGAATTTGAGAGACAAGCAATGGAATTGATTATTTAAATCTTGATCAAAGTGTTATTTGTAATGTTTGAAGATTTGTATGTGTTCCTAAGAAGTAGCATCTGTTAGATACAGTTGCAACTCGTCATGTAAAAAAGTGCCTCTTCGTTGAAGAAGAAGAAGAAGAACTCTTTAGAATTTTTTTAAAATGTTGCAATTATGGGAGACCGGTCGAATTGTATAGTACCAACCAGTCGATTAGTCAAGGTTGATCTATGAATTTTAAATCAGAAAAGAAATAATTCATTTTTTTCCTTTATTTGGTCACCTGAAACTACGCAACAAGTCCACTGGTTGCACAATTAACTGTGGTTTGTGTGGTTTTAGTCGACCAATTATTTTATATCTATAAAAATATAATGCACATGATATCAGTTGACTAAACCATTATAACAAGTTGTCTGATATTGTTTAGTCGACTGGTTTAACAACTTTAATCGACTAAAACTATGCAATCCTGTTTTTTTGAAATAGAAATGCAACTTTTATGATTTTTTGTGTATGTGCATATACAACTTTGTGGAAATTTTAACAATCGTATACTCTTGGGTACAAAACATTATGACTAATATAACTTTTTTAGTTATCATCATCTTGACTTCATCATCATATCTCTTCGTTGGTCGATATATTTTCCTATAAAGATCAAACATACAGAATTATTTCTGTGTAATTTCCACTATCAAAATATCAAACTACGAGGTTCTAACATTCTCCTCCTTTTTGATGATAACAACTATGTAAGTTATAAAATAATTGTTTATGATAGAATAGATAAAATAGTTCTCACCCATAATAAATATTCCCTTACTGATATGGCCGTATAATTTTTCTCCCAGTTTGTGATCTACAAAAAAAATATACACCAATATGAGTAAGTATAAAAAATGAACAATGTTAGAGGGATAAAAAATATTACATGATGTAACAAAAAAGTCATGTATATCATAGGATCACACAATAATAGATCATTTCATCACAAGTTCAACATCACAAAATAAACCTATGACATCATAGAAAGTTTTTAAAGTTGTAAACTTTTAACATTACAAACTTTAAATACCTGTAACACTCTCCATTTTGAGGCCCAAAGCTAAGCACTATGGTTGATGTAGTCATCCATAATGTTAATTTCCGGTGACAAAATGAGATCGGTTAATTGTATTTATAACATCAAGAGTACATGAGTATGAAAATTTTAAAAACATATTTCGTTAGTAACTATTATGTTCATTACATCCCATTATATAATCCCGTCAATTCCATGATTAGAGAAAATATAATGATTACAATTATAATCCAATGGCGATATATGAAGATGCGCATTTGGTGATCAGAGTCCAGCTACTTGATAGTTATAAATCCTTTCTTTATATCCATTCAAAAAAGAAATAACTTTAAACAACACAACAGAAATAAACCTCTAATATTAGCTAGCTTGCCTCTTCCACATCTCTAGAAGCTTAATCGTCTAACCTTAAAGTACTAATCCTTACGTACTCAATTGAGTACCTAAGAGTTGAGGGGGGAAAACAAAACTTCGGGTCAAACAAAAATTCTAATGTGAATAATAGCATATCATTTCAAACCCAAATTGGTATTTAGCGAGAATGTGTCATTGAGCAAAAAGGGTTTTTCTCTTACTGATATCTTGTCTAACAAGGTCAATCATAAATCATGCACCTGAATCCATAATAGTTGGAACAAAACACAACATAATCATATGCATGCAAGCAACATGGCTAAATCTGACTAGACTGTCATCCTTGGGTTATGCACATCCACAGTTTACCCTTCCCAAACTAGACTGTATGTCTCAAATCATATTTTCCTAGGGTCACTATGAACCTAATGGTTTTGCAGGCAAGCCAATAATTTATTGGGCTGACTTGGGCTAAAGCTTTTAACCAGATATACAAAAATCTCCAAATCAGAGGATTATCTGTCCTTTATCATAATTATCCTAGGGTTACTATGAACCTACTAGTTTTCACAGGTAACCAACCAACCTTGTCCAAAATCATATGGATTATCTGTCTTATATATAATAGATTTCCTAGGGTTAGTATGAATCTACCAATTTTCAAAGATAACTAATTAACCTATCTGGCTATTAAGTGCATGGGTCATATATTTTTTATTAATTCAAGTCATCCTAACACAATTGATTTTCCTAATCTCTCAGATGCAACAATACTTACTCTGGAGCTTAGTATGACCATACTCACTACTGGAACATCTGAGATGCAATGTCAGGTAATGCGAATGTGCATATGATAAATGATAAAAACATGTAAATTTAACTAATTATATGATAACAAGAATGTAATACATCATAAATCAAAATATGTTCAATTGATTGTCACATCCTTACGTAGCTTTTAAAACATTCACTATCAAAACAAGGCCACCGAGCCTTTAAAATATGAGATAAAGAGTCTCTAAAATACATAGGAAATATGAGGTAAACAGCCTCTAAAATATGATACAAAGAGTCTCTAAAATATGAGGTATCGAACACCTAAAATATAAGATAAAGTGTCTCTAAAATACTCAAGCAATATGAGGTGAAGGCCTCTAAAATATAAGATAAAGAGTCTGTAGAATATGAGGTGTCGAGCCTTTATAATATGACATAAAGAGACCCTAAAACACTAAAGCAATATGAGGTAAAAAGCCTCTAAAATATGAGATAAAGAGTCTCCAAAATATGAGGTGTCAAGACTCCAAAATATGAAATAAAGAGTCTCTAAAATACTTAAGCAATATGAGATAAAGAGCCTCCAAAATATGAGGTAAAGAGTCTTAAAAATATGAGGTGTCGAGCCTCTACAATATGAGGTAAAAAGTCTCTAGATATGAGGTGTCGTACCTCTTAAATATGAGGTAAAGAGTATGTAGATATGACGCATTGAACTCCAAAATAGAGGTAAAGAGTCTCTAGATATGAGGTGTCGTATCTCTAAAATATGTAATGACATTTATTTAAATAATTTTAATAGGATCTTGGAGGACTTATTGAGAGCATGCATCATGGATTTTGGAGGACATTAGGAGCAGCACCAATCTTTAGTGGAGTTCGTTTCGATAATTGATATGACACCCTTTGAAGGGCTTTATGGGAGGCTATGCAAATTTCCTAACTATTGGTGGGAAACCATTGACAAAATGTTACTCAGACCAGATTCGATTCATGAAACTTCGATGAGGGTAGAGTTGATTGGACAGTGAAGGCCGTGCATGATCGCTAGAAATCCTACGTGGATAAGAAAAGGAAATAATTGGAGTTTGAGGTCGGAGACATGGTGCTTGTCAAAGTCTCCTCTCTTAGGATGGTCATGATATTTGGAAAATCATGAAAGTTGGCACCAATATTTTTTGGGCCTTTTCGAGTTGTTGAAAGAATAGGAAGACTGGCTTACCACATGGAGCTACCCGGCAGATTAGCAAGAGTCTACAATGTTTTACACTTGAGAAAATACCTTCATGATATAAATACTGTGGTAGAGATTGTGGAGACGAAGCCAATAGCACCCTATGCCACCACATGCATTGTGAAGCATAAAACCATGAAGCTCTGTAATAAAGAAATTAGGTTGGTCCAAGTACAAAGGAGAGATAACCCGGTGGGAAGCACATGGGAGACCAAAGAAAAGAAGAGGATCTCAGATCTCGAGCATTTCACCGGTAAACTTTTTTTCCAAAATTATATTTTGGTTTATAATGGTTGCTAGATTAGATGGTAAGAGATGGTTGTAACACTTCTCACCATCACTTTGCACTCATGTAGAAATTGTCATGCATGTTTAGGGCGTTTTGCATACACACTTATGTCACATTTACGCACTCACACTAGGATTAAGCTCATTTATAGTATACTATAATACATAATCGCATTGTACTTTTATATGAGTAGATGGATGCGTATATAACTTGGTTGTATAACATGGATACTTAGTGTGCGTTATGCTGTTCGCTCCTTAGAAAAGATTTCGGGATGAAATCCTTTTTAAAGGGGGAAGAATGTAACTTGCCGTAAAGTCAACTATAAATAAATTGGATAAATTAAATTAATAAGTTAGTGATAAAAGCGTAAATTTTGCAAAATTTGGAATTTGACTATGAAAGTTATGTCGTTTTGTTCGTGATGAAATTCTGATCAATTTACATATATAATATGTTAAAAACAAAGCTCAAACCGAAAAGTTATGGACGTTCGAAGTTTTCGGGTTTAAATAAATTAAATAGAGTTCAAATTCAAGCGAATGATTAAATTTAAAATTTGAAATTCAAAAGTTAATAGTAGATAGAATTGGGGATTAATTAAACGTTAAAGTCAGTGTTAACATTAAATATTAGTTAAGGAATAAAATAATATAAAAAGAAACAGCATGATAAAACTTCCCAAAATAACAAACCGATCGACCGCTTCCCTTAGGTTGGTCGACCAGTCGTGAACGGCGACTAGGGTTTTTTGTGTACAATGAATGTTTGCACTTTTATATTATTAAACCGCCCTAAATCCAAACGGTTCTGGTGCATTTCAACCATTATAAATAAGACTCTAGATCCTTCACTTTTATTCACATAATATTTTGGGAATATTAGCGAAGCAATGCCAGTTCGTCTCTTCAAGATTCAGATATACTCTGTTTGAGTTTTAGGTGAGAAATGATATAGATCTATCTTTGTTTATTATTTATTTTCTTAACTTCTTCTCCTCCAAATCTTTAATTTTCTGAATCTAACACTTAGAAATTATTAGGCGTGTATTTATATGCATATTGAAAGGAGTGTGGATTAAGTATCTTAAGGCTAATTTAACACTAGAGGGGTGGTGGTGGATAGTGTTTAATGGATTTTAAGACTTATATGGACTAATTTAAACTTATGATATAAACAAATGTAGAACTTAATCACAAAACAATTACACGATCAAACACAGATGCAGAAAATAAATAAAAAGCAGTAAAAGGAAAGAACACATCGGATTTTATACTTGTTCTGAGTTACCCTACATCAGTCCTATACCAAGACAAATACCGCATACATATTTTTATTATACCAATGTCGAGATTACAATTCTCAATTTTTAAAGGCCTTGAGGTACCCACCTGTTTCCCGAGTCTGGGACAAACTCTCTTGATTTACGGGACATAAGATCACGCAATTGATTTCCAGGCACTACCACACCTTATAGAGAGACTCGATAAACTTTTGATTGCAAATTGATCCTAAACTCTGAATAGCATTTTGATCTTCAAGAGAGGGCAGAGAATCAAACAAGAATGAGATTCTAATTTGATCCACTTGAGAATTTAGCAGAATTTCGACACGATCTTAAAAATATAAAATTTTAGAATATGGATTTGTGGAGAAGGAGTGAAGAAAGTAAGAAAATAGTTAGTTAAAAAATTCGTTTGTGAAGGCTATTTATAGAGTACCAATGGTCATAACCATTCGTGAAGAGATTTAAATGAATAGAGCTTTCTTTTGAAAATTTGAAACTTTTGAATTCGACGGCCACCATGTCGACATGGGGTATCCTATGATGTCGACATCCCTTTATAAAAAAAATGTAAAATTTGTTTTGAAAATGGTATTGAAAGAAAAACAAGATGAAATGATTCTGGAGTAAAATAAACTAATTTTTCTATGTTTTAAAATAAAGAAGAGTAGAAAAATATATTTTTGATTTTAAATCTCAAGTGTATATATATGTTATAAAAAAGTATTTAAAAATCAGAAGATAGTTTTAAAAACAAACGAAGTTTAAAACGAGAGTTTATTTAAAAACAAAAACAAAGAATATTTTAATGCTAAAAAATCTTTTTGAAAATCATTTGAAAAAATAAATTTTAAGGCTAAAAAATTTTGAAAAGCAGTTTTGAAAAATCATTTTAAAGTAGTTTTGCATGCTCATGACTCAAGAACTTGTACAAAAGCAGGATGTTCGTGGGTTTGTAAGCCACTGGTCGTAGGTTTGTAAGCTACTTCTCGTCGGTTTGTAGGCCATTAAGAAGGTAGAAATGGGTTCCATCCCAAATGGTACTTGGAATGAAGATTGTTGTGCTATTATGAAGTTTTAATAAAAAATAGACATTTATCTTAAAATTTTGATCTTGATACTCATGAGTCTTCAAACTTGATTTCTTCATTTTTGATCTTTATACTGTACAGTCTTTAATAATCAGTACCTGCCTTGTATATATCCTATATAATAATATTCATATATATCTATACAATAATGTTAGTATACAAGTTATAATAAAATAAGTTACAAAGGTGGTCATCTAAGCCACTATCTCTAGTCCTAACAATCTCCCTCTTTTTGATGATGACAACCATATAAAATCTTCTTACCACTTCGATCATACCAAAACTCCCCCTTACTCCAAGACTATTATTTTATATAACTTTTCCTCCTTTGTCATCAACAAAAAATAATAATCTATAAACCTTGAACTTAATAGAAAATGAGATAAGCAAACATATGATATAAGAATAATAACTATGTATGAGTGAAATATAGCTTCCTAAGTAAAATGGAATTCAAGATTTTACGCACCAAAAATTGTTCTTAGAAGAACGTAAACACTAATATAAAAATTAACAAACCAATATACAATCAAGAAAACAATAAAACGCTTAACGAAGACCCTTAACTATTGGTGATTTATGGACCGAACAATTTGGATAGTGGAGATAAAAGTTTCCACGTTGTTCAACAAAGTTCCCATTAGCGTCAAAAAGGACCTCTCCGACGCAAATAACGCCATCGACTTCATCCATATGAACATCCAGATTCGGCAGAGGATGTTCTTCTTCTTGATATTCTTGTGGTTCTTCTAGAGGCTCTTCTTCTTCAGAATTCATGGCTCATGATGACTCTTCGATGACAGTGGGATTGGCATTGTTATCCATAATGAATTTTTGTAAATTCCTAAGGATTCTGCCTTGCCTATCTTGTTCTCTAGCCATTCTCAATTGACTTACTTGAATCTCAGTCATCACTTGAAGCAAATCTTTCATCTTCTCTCATCGTTTGATGACTCGTACGTGTGTGGAGCGTTGAAAAGGAATAGAATAAGGAGAAGTGGGTGAAGAAGGTTTATTATTAGAAGAGGAAGCCATTAATTTACAGTTTTAGAAGTTTATTACAGAGAATAGATCAGAGAAAAGAAGTAAAAGTTGAAATATATAAATGTATGACTTAATAACTAATTTTAGAGAGAAATTTAAATTTGAAAATCTCGGCCTGTATGTCGACATAGGGGGATGGGTCATATCGACATGCCTAGTTCAGTTTCTGAGAATTTTATTTATTTATTTATTATTAACTATACTTGTATTATTCATAATTTGATTTCAATTAATGAATATATACCTAATTCATTTCTAAATTTAGTAAAGTTTTGTTCATTTAATGGTTTGGTTAATATATCAGCAATTTGTTTTTCAGTATTAATATATTCAAGATTATGACTTCTTGACTCATATTATCTCTAAGAAAATGATGTCTAATATCAATATGTTTTGTTCTAGCATGAGGAGTTGGATTCTTAGATAGATTTATTACACTAGTATTACCAAAATAAATTGGTGATTTAGTTATAGTTAATTCAAAATATTTTAAAGTTTGTTGCATATATATAACTTGAGAACAAGCCAAAGTAGCATATACATATTCTGCTTCAGTTGTTGATAAGGATATAGTGTTTGCTTCTTACTAAACCGGGAAATCAGAGAACGTCCTAGAAAGTGAAAAGTTCCACTTGTACTTTTTCGATCTGATTTACAACCAGCGTAATCAGCGTCACAATATGAAATTAAATCAAATACATCATTTTTAGGGTAAAATAAAGAATAATCTAAAGTATGTTTTACATGTCTTAAAATTCTTTTAACAGCATTTAAATGAGTTTCTTTAGGTTGAGATTGGTATCTTACATGGAGACAGACACTATGCATGATGTCAAGACGACTTACTGTTATATAAAGCAGTGAACCAATCATTCCCCCATATAATTTTTGATCAACATCTTTTGATTTATCTTTTTTACTTAAAGCTACATTAGTTATCATTGAGTTGGTTTCCCACCAGATGTAATTAATCCAAATTTACTAATTAAATCCTTAGTATATTTTTCTTGACTAACGAAAATTCCTTTATCTAATTATTTGATTTGAAGTCCTAAGAAGAAACTTAGTTCTCTCATATGACTCATTTCAAATTCTTTAGTCATTATATCTAAAAATTCTTTATTTATTATGTTATTAGTTGATCCAAATATTATATCATCGACATATATTTGTACTAATTGAATATCATTTTTGTTTCTTATAATAAAAAGAGTTGTATCTATTTTACCTATTTTAAAACCAGATTGTAATAAATAAGATATCAGTCTTTTATACCAGACTCTAGGAGCTTGTTTTAGACCATATAAAGCTTTCTTTAATTTATATAGATGATTCGGAAATTTATTATCTTCAAAAACTGGCGGTTGTTTAACATAAACATCTTCTTTTACAAAACCAGTTAGAAAAGCACTTTTAACATCCATTTGATATAACTTGAAATTATTGTAGTTTGCGAAAGCAAGTAGAATTCTGATAGCTTCTAGTCTTGCTACGGGTGCAAAGGTCTTGTCATAATCAATTCCTTCTTCTTGACAATAACCTTGCGCGACTAAACGAGCTTTATTTCTTACGACCTCACCAAGTTCATTCATTTTTTTTTATAAACCCATTTTGTTCCAATTATACTTTTATCCTCAGGTCTAGGAACAAAGCTCCCAAACATCATTTTTGGTGAACTGATTCAATTCTACTGGCATAGCAAGAATCCATGAATCATCAGATGATGCTTCCTTTGGATTTTTAGGTTCAATAGTTGATATAAAAGCTACATTACTCATTCTATTTAGTTGATTTCTTGTTTTAACTGTAGATCCAATATTTCCCAGTATTTTTTTTACAGGATGATCTTTTAATAGCCTGATTCTTTTATTAGGTTGAATGATTTCACAATTAGTTTAATTAGGCTTATTATTTAAAGTTACAAAATCTTCCTCATCTTCTATTTGTACAGTATCTTTAAAATTTCCATCAAAAGGTACATGTATTGTTTCTTCAATAGTGTTAGTTCTTAAATTATAAACTCTAAATGCTTTATTTCTATTAGAATATCCGATAAAGACACCTTTGTCGGATTTAGGTTCAAATTTATCAAAATTATCGTTCGTATTAAGAATAAAAAAATTGCTATCAAAAACTTTAAAATAAGCTACTATGGGTTTCTTACTGTAAAGTAATTCATATTGTGTTTTATTAGTTAATGATTTAATTAAAATCGTATTTGATATATAACATTCTATAGCGACTGCTTCAGCCCAAAAGTAGGTAAGTTACTGCCAGAAAGCACTGTTCTAGCACACTCTTGAGTTGTTCTATTCTTATGTTCTACCACTCCGTTTTGTTGTGGAGTTCTTGGAAAAGTGAAATTATGAGTAATTCCTTTTTGATTACAGAAATTCTCAAAATTTTCATTTTCAAATTCTCCACCGTGATCACTACGAATAGTTTTTATTTTTAAAGAAAGTTGATTTTGAATTCTTTTAGCAAATTTTTTAAATAATTCAAAATATCACTTTTAAGTTTAAGAAAAATTGTCCAAGTAATATCTAGAATAATCATCTACAATTACAAAAACATATTTATTATGATTAATGGATTGAACTTGAGAAGGACCAAATAAATCTAAATGAAGTAATTCTATAGGTTTAGAAGTAGAAATCATTTTTTTTATTTAAATGAACTTTTCTTAAGTTTCCTAATTGGCAAGCATCACATATTCTGTCTACTTTAAAATTTAACTTTGGAAGACCTCTAGCTAAGTCAAGTTTTGATAACCTAGATAACAGTTTGAAATTTAAATGACCAAATCTTTTATGCCAAATCCAAGGGTCACTTATATTAGCCAAAAGACATAAGTTGTCATTTGAAACTTTCATACTAAGGATGTAAATGTTTTTCTTCCTAATTCCTTTAAAGATAATATTTGACTTATTATCTTCGATGTGACACTTAACTTTTCCAAATTTAATTTTAAATACTTTATCATATAGTTGACTTATACTAAGCAAATTATGTTTTAAATTCCTAACTAGTAAAATATCAAAATTAAAAGGAGTTTTGGAATTATCGACATTGCCGATGCCAATCACATACCCTTTTGAGTTATCTTCAAAGTTGACCAACCCACCATCTTGATATATAATGTTTTTGAGTATCTCGAGATTTCCAGTCATATGCCTTGAACAGCCACTATCAAGTATCCATTTATCTTTCACAATTTGCACAGTTTGTCCAGTGGTTGTTGATTCTTCAAAAGCCATGTAACATGTCTGTTCCTACATAACAAACCAATTCGATAGATAACTTGAATTTTCATAAAAACTATATGCAGACTTATGATACTTTGATGAAATGCATAAATTCAAACTAGTATTAACAAAATTTCGTAAAAATTCCATTTTCAACTTTTCAAGTTTCAGATTGTGAAAACTGTGAAAACCTATGCTCTGATACCAATTGAAAGGGAGTGCGGATTAAGGATCTTAAGGCTAATTTAACACTAGATAGGGGGAATAGTGTTTAATGGATTCTAAGACTTATATGGACTAATTTAAACTTATGATATAAATAAATGCAGAACTTAATCACAAAAAAATTACAGGATCAAACACAGATGCAGAAAATAAATAAAAACAGTAAAAGGAAAGAACACACCGGATTTTATACTGGTTCGAAGTTACCCTACACCCAGTCCTGTACCAAGGCAAACACCATATACATATTTTTATTATGCCAATGTTGAGATTACAATTCTCAATTTCTAAAGGCCTTGAGGTACCCTCCTGTCTCACGAGTCTAGGGCAAACTCTCTTGATTTACGGGACACAAGATCACCCAATTGATTTCTAGGCACAACCACACCTTATAGAGAGAATCGATAAACTTTTGACTACAAATTGATCCAATAACTCTGAATAGCACTTTGATCTTCGAGAGAGGGCAGAGAATCAAACAAGAATGAGATTCTAATCTGATCCACTTGAGAATTTGATAGAATTTCGGCACGATCTTAAAAATATGAAAATTTTAGAATATGGATTTGTGGAGAAGAAGGAGTGAAGAAAATAAAAAAATATTTAGTTAAAAAATTCGTTTGTAAAGGCTATTTATAGAGTACCAATGGTCATAACCATTCGTGAAGAGATTTAAACGAACATACACTTCTTTTGAAAATTCGAAACTTTTAAATTCAACGGCCACTTGTTATAACAAAATGTAAAAATGCACATAACAAATTTTAAATTCTTTATAAAATTTAACATCCATCACAAAATATTGATTATATAAGACATTTTGATCACATGCCCAAAAATCAAACTGTAAACATAATATCATGACACATTAATACATATTAACGAAAACAACTTCTTCTTGCATTTTTTGAAGCAAACCCCTCTATTACATCTTCATAGGTAAGTTTGTCTAAATACTCATTTTCAATTGAAATCATTGCTAGCCCACTTAGTCTCTCTTGCGACATAGTAGTCCGGAGATATGTTTTAATCAATTTCAATTTTGAAAAACTTCTTTCCGCCGAAGCAACTGTAACCGGAATAGTCAATACAATTCGATAAGCAACCCAAACATTTAGAAATCCACTTACATCCCTATAAGATCTCAAGAAATTAAGTATATCAATTGATGAAGTTACTTTTGATGATAAAATTCCTTTTAGGTATCGAAGTTCAAAAAATAACTCTTTACCACAAATATCTTGCTCTTCATTGTGCTTCAAAAAATCTTCTAGATTCATGCACTTATCCTTTAATTCATCATTATCAATATTTTTAAATCTTAGATTCAACAAAAATCCAAAAATTTCTTCATAAAGTTTAAATTGGTCAAATCGATCTCTAAGTGAAGTTAAAGCTTGATCAATTATTAGAAGAAAATAAGTAACTTTAAAAGTATTCTCGGGAGATCGCTTATCATTATCCTCCACAATTTCTTCGTCAAACTGTTTTTTTCTTCATACAACTCTCTTTTCAATAAATTTTGGATCAATACCAACATCATTTGCAAGCATTTTAGCCTCCTCCATCATGTTTTCAAATCCATCTTCTCTGAATTTTTCAAAAAATGCGACAAGATCTTTAATTTTTGTAATTGCATCTTCTATATCCATATCCTCCCGTTAAAATATTTTACTTACTCTATTAATATTATCTAATATTGTGTACCAAATACACAAACTAATTTGGAACTCAAAATTTTCCAAAGCATTTTGACATAATCCTTTGGCCTCCATCATCACAACATCATCTTTAGAATTATTTGCAATATCAATCAAAGCATCTCTTAACTATGATGTTTGAGTTCTTATTGCTTTAACACTTTCAATGTGACTTTTCCACCGAGTTGCCGATAATGGTTTTGGAGTCAAACCCTTCACATAACTTCGAAGTATTTCCCATCGATGAGTTAAGCCGGAAAATAAAGTATAAATTTTTTTAGCAATGCAAAAAAATTCTAGCTTTCATACATGATTTTGCCATATCACATAAAGCAAGGTTTAAACTATGACATCCACATGAAATGTGGAAAGCTCTAGGATTTACATTAAGTAGCCTTTTTTGTACACCTTGGTGTTTACCTTTCATGTTTGAACTATTATTGTACCCTTGTCCTCTCACATCATTGATATCAAGTTTAAGAACAATTAAAATATTTTCAAGCTCCTTAAAAAGACCAAGCCCGGATGTATCATCAACCGTTATGAATCCAAGGAAATACTCTTCTACTTTTATATCATTTGTATCATGAACATTCAAACATCTTATTATAATGGACATTTGCTCCTTGTGACTCAAATCCGGAGTACAATCTAGAATAATTGAGAAGTACTTTGTTTTCTTTATTTGCGTAAGCATTGTAATTTTGATCCTGATAGCCAACAAACCTATCAACTCGTTTTGAATTTTATGGCTAACATAATGATTATTGATTTCATTATTTACAGCACGTCTTAGATGATCTTCCATAATTAGATCAAACTCGGCAACAAATTCAATAATTTGACAAAAAAGTCCATTATTTTTTTCATATATCTTCTCATTTGATCCACGAAATGGAAGATTATTTCGCGCAAGTATCTTGACAACACCAATTATACGCGCAAGTATTTTTTTCCAACGTTGTTTCTCTTGGTCAATTTGAGATTCCATTGCTTTATCAATTGTTGCCTTTTGTTGAAGTCCTATATGCAAATCAACCCATTTAATAACATTTGCGTTGTGTAATGGATTACTTTCGTGCTCTCTTAGCTTCCTAGGTAAATTATGCCAATCGTTAATTCCTTCTCCGGCCAATTGGGATGGTCTTTGGCTATGGTCAAATAACTTACAACAAAAACAAAAAACTTTATCATGTTCATTTGAATAAACAAGCCATTTTCTTTCATGTTCTTCTCCACGTGGATAACCACCAATATAATGTCTAGAAGAAAAGTGTCTACCGTCAATCTTATTTTTTGGAAACGCGTCATTATCGTTCAATATTTTTATTGGACCGCGTTGCACTAACGTTATTCTTTTGGTACTAGTAATTCTTCCCCACAATCCCGGATCATAATTAACATCAACATCTTTTTTAAGATCAATAGTAGTTACACTGCCAACATCTTCATCATTTAAACGATCATTACTATCTTCATCACGCCCCTTTATGACTTTACGTGGTCATCAATTTCTACTTCAACAATTTCATTTATAGGCTCCTCATGGATATCAACGCTAGGATCAATATTTTCCTCCCAATCTGTTTCATCAATTTGACTTGAATTTGAACTTTGAGATTTTTTATTTCTTGCTTGAAAGAAATTTGAAATTGAACCAATCATTGATTTTGCTTCGTCACATCTACGTTGCTTTTTCATTCTATTTTGATGACCCGAATTCTGTTTCCGGTTCCTACCTCAATTTAAGATACAACGTAAAATGGTGAATCAGTAATTTTTTCTTTCAAACTCATTGCAAAAAGATGGAATGCAAATTATAATTATATCAAACACTCATTGCAAGCACACCGAAGAAAACAAAATGCTTATTCAAAAAGAAAAATTCAAATGGAATGTATATGGTGATAAGAACTCTTCCTTGTTTCATGACTCACTGAAAATTAAACAGGCCTCCACCGTGATTATTAGCATTCAAAATAAAGAGGGGTTTCTTTGCTCTAATTCTGACTCTATTTAAAAGGCATTCCTGGATTATTTCACCAATTTATTGGTCGGTCCTATTGTTTTAGACATAAATTTACTCCTTTCACAGTTCTAGAATTACAAAAAATCTCAAATGTGATAAGTAATTTTTGGTTAAGGAGGTATTGCGGAAGAAATTAAACACACTATATTTAGCATGAATTCTTCTAGCTCCCCTGGCCCCGATGGTTGTAACACACATTTCTTTAAATTTTGCTGGAACATAATTGATAGTGATGTGGTTAAGGCTGTGAATTTTTTTTTAAAAGCAATAAAATGCACTCTGGGATAAATTCTACCAAAATAGCCTTAATACCAAAAATCAGTAATCTCCTTACCTTTTCATATGTGTGATAGAAATGTAGACTGCTCTTTTCAACAAGTTTGTTTCCCAGAGATTAATTGACCTGCATCCTATGTGTAAAAATCCTTGTATAACATCTTTATTATTTTCAGATGACTTATTGTTCTTCACCAAACCTAATATTAAATCCATAACTGCTGTCATGGAGGTTCTGGGTGCCTTTGAAGCCTTATCTGGTCTAAAAGTTAACACTACCAAGTCTAAAATTCTTATTGATGGGGTCCCTACTGCTGTTAAAACTACTCTCATTTCCTTGTCATCTTTGGCTCCTTTTGGCCATGATGAAATGTATTTGGGGATTCCTAATTTTATCTCAAGGGTTACAACTAAGCAATGCATTCCTATGTATAAGAAGTTGATAGCTAAACTTTCTTCATGGTTTGTCTCTAAAATTTCCACTGCAGGTAGACTTGTTATTATATTTTATTTCTTTCTTTTTTAACTTCAATCCATATCAGACAAGTCTAATTAACTACTTTAGCGGTTGAGAACACTAACTTTCAATAGCACAAACCCAGTTTCATTTAGTACTTTCACATTGCATAATTTTGTTATCGAAGTGTCAAATTATTATTCTTGAATATAGATGATTTTTTAACTATCAATGTATTCGTATGAAAAATTCACTTAAATGAAATGAATTTGTTACTGACACTTTCAGGTCAGGCTTTTAACAAGCACTTCAGTAAGTAATATTAAAAAGGTCATGGTTGCTTTTATAGTAATTTGATTCAAAAACAAATTCATGTTCCACTTTTACACTTTCAGGTCAGGCTCCTCAGTAACAAATTCAAAAATAAGGTCATGGACACTTTCAGGTCAAGCTCCTCATGGTCCACTTTTACAGTAATTTGATTCAAAAATACATATAAGAGAGATAAGAGAATCGAGATACTCACATTGTTTGAAACTGAAATTGGATCTAGAGCTTGCAATTTGAGCGTCGATGTGCGATGCGATTGAGAGGGATAAGAGAATCGAGAAGATGGAATCGACATAGGCGGCTGCGACTTGCGAGTTGCGAGCGTGGTGGCCTTCGCTGTTTCGCAGCAGATGAAGAAAATCGCGTTTTGTTTTCTTTTTTATTTTTCTGATTTTTTTTTTTGTTGCCCTTCTCGCGTGCGTTGCCCTAGTCCTGTGTCTCTCTGGCTCTGTTGTGGGCCGAGCCTGATTACAAGTATGATACAAAGTAAAAATATGGAAGACTCACCGTCTCCTGGTGTTGTGCTTAATCTCTAAAGATGCAACATAATACTGCCAGCTGGATATAATAACTGAGTGTGCAAGTATATCACATTTCATAAAATCATACACGCACAATTCATGAAAAAAGGACATAGGGGGACAAAAGCAGCTACGATAGTATTCCTTTTAACTTTTTTACCACTACAAATTATGTACTCTCTTCTCTAATCAGGCTCTCTTCCTTCTTCTTTGTTCACTTCTTCTCTGTAAAGTTCTTCTCAAATAAAACTTGAACAGAGGCCTTATCATTTGGTGCTTTCACTAATGCTCTCACCTACCCTCTATTATTCTATTGCCATGGATGAAACTCCAACTTTACAAAAACTCCTTGAAAAAATCACCCAATAAGTCGTCATCCTCTCCCACATCAAAAATCCTCCAGATCATCCTCGCTAACATCACCAGGGCCATTGACTAGCCAATGTGATAAGGTGTAGTCTTCTGCTGCTATCTCTGAGTGGTTACAGTCAAAATTTTGTTCAATGGAAACAAAAATATCTACACAGAGACGACTGTTTATGATAATGGTGCACAGAAGCTATTTGATGCAATGCCTGGGAAAAATTGTTAACCAAGTAGTAGAATTTTTGGATAAGGTTTATAGGTTTTATGAAAGTATGGGCAACAAGTTCGAATTGATTTCATGTAATTTATTAACAATTGGTTCACCTAAGTCGTTGTTTGTGGATGAGGCAAGGTATGTGATCGGTGAAATGCATATGCGAAATAGGGACACTTGAAGCATGTTCATTATTTACATTTTCGATCCTGGTGATATGTTTGACTTAATTAAAATTTTCAACCTTGACGACAAGGTCGATTTCAAGGGAATGGTAATGGTACAAAATAATAACATAGATGACTCACCATCTCCTGCTGTTGTGCTTAATCTCCAAAGATGCAACATAATACTACCAGCTGGATAAAGTAAATAAGTGCACATGTATATCACATTTCATAAACGCATGCACACACAGTTCATGAGCAAAGGACGTTGGGACAAAAGCTAGTATGATAATATTCCTTTCTATTTCCTTTTTATTTTCTTACCATTACAAATTGTTACAAATTAGTGACTGTAATATATCATGCAACAGAATAGGGCCAGCTGGCATGTTTCTGAACATGATTGTAGAAGGTTGTTATATAGGCATGGTATCAATGAAATGTAGGTAGGTTGGAAAATAATGTATTCTCTTCTCTAATCAGGCCTTTTTCTTTCTAAACTTCTCTGTTTCTCTATAAAGTTCTTCTTCTTGAATAAAACTTGAACAAAGGTCTTATTAGAGTACTAATGTGTTTATGAAAAGTAATAAAAATGTGGATCAGACGTAAACCCTGATATTAGTGGACATACACACAGTGAGGCCATGCTACTAAATCACGAAATGAGTTTTCCCTCACGTATACATTACAATAATAATGTCATATTATATAAACAATCATCACAATATATTCTTACAAAAAAATTCCTATTTCCATAAATCAACCATTAAAACATCTACATCTCCATTTATTGTCCCTCGCCAATCTATAAAAAAGTGAGGAACTAAAATGATGCATATGAGTGTATAAAGCACACAAATATTGACATATATATATATAGACAGATTACTATTTTTTATGGACAAACATACACGCATAGTACCTCATACTTATTTTTAAATTGGTCGGCTGCATTTTTTAGTTTTGTATTAAATGAACAGTAGGTCTTATTAATGAGAAATGATGCAACTATTTATTTCAAAGGAAAAGCTGGTATTTAGATTCATGGACTGCCTATATAAGAACACAAAATCATATTGTAAATATTAGCAAAAGCAGTGTATCAAGTATCAATTTATCAGTGTATCAATACTCTTTAAAATAAAAATTCTACTTCTTCTTTAACATTTCTGTTTTCAATCTCTCTATAAATCAAAATATCAAATTCTCTAATTTGGTATCAGAGCTAAAATCATAAAAATTAATAGCAACAAATCTGACTATCATCAGAGTAATCTCATCATCTGGTGGATTAGATAACTCATCAGATTGGTTTCATCATCTAATTTTTTTCGAGGAATTTGCCTAAAATCGTCAAGAAAAACAAGTACCCTGTAGAAGAATTGATCAAACTTTGGCTACAGAGAATATTTCTATCAAATGATGAGTATATACGTTTCAAAAATTCAATAAAACGAACTTAGAAAGCAAGAAAATATCACAAAGCAGCAAAAAAGCAAGTGCCCTGCTAAGAATCTATCAAAGCATTGTCATTATCTAGATTCTAGCTACAATAAACCAGAGTACTTAAACATCAGAGTCTTTTCTTGCAATATGCACATTTAAGAATAAATTGAAGTTTTTTTGGTAGCATCTTGTCTTCATAGCCGAAGGCAGTAAAATCTTAGCAACATAAAGAATATAGGAGACTCTCAATAGCAATCAGCAACAAAGAATATGATCAAGATACCGGTTAGTCCCTAGTGCCAACACATCACGGTGCAACTTGATGAAGATAATTATCTTCTTTGGAAGTTTCAAATTGAAACTCCTGTTCAAGGGCATGATCTAGAAGGATTTTTTCTTGGCACACTCTCGATTCCACTAAGATTTGTTACCGATCAAGAAAAAAAGGTGGTGAGCAACACTGAATACATAAAACATCAAAGGCAAGACTGCTTAATAGGTTCATGAATGTAATCCTATATAAATACCAGTTTATTGCCTCAATTTGTGGGAGGCAAATCATCTAATGAAATTTGGACAATAATAAAGAAAATTTTCAATTCTCAAACAGCTGCCAAAGTAATGCATTATAAAAGACAATTACAAAACATCAAAAGGATGACATGCCAATGAGGGAATACTTTTCAAAGAAATGAACATGTGATCTATTGTAAGCAGTAGGACGCAAAGTGCTAGAAATAGAACAAGTGCTAACAATCTTAAGTGGTCTTGGTGAGGAATATGAAGTGTTAGTGGTAGTAATATCATCTAAAGAAACATTACCATCAATGCAATATGTTCATTCAACTCTACTTTCTCATGAAGGAAGGATTGATCAAAAGAAACCACAAGTATCTCATCTATCAATCAATTTTGCAATAAACTTCAAAAAAATCAGAACTATAATAAAGGTGAAAAATCTTATCAAAGAGGAGGACAGTCTGGTAGAGGAAGAGGTGGAGGCAAATGAAATAATAACAATAGGCCAAGATGTCAAATTTGTGAGAAAAATTGGTCATACTACAATAAATTGTTACTTCATATTCAATGCTAGTGCAGATATAGCACAAGTCCAGCAAGAAGTAGGCAGTAAGTCAGAAAGTTCAAGAATTTATCACCTAAGTGAACCCACCGGACCTAAGCACATTCATTATGAATTGGCACCCAGACTCTGGAGTAACCAAACATATCACAAGCAATCTTGATAATCTGAACTTAGGTAATAAGGAGTACAAATCTAACCAGTCCATACACATGTGAAATGTTGAGTCTATTAACATAACACATACCGAGACTGCTTGGATCAAATGTGAAAGAAAACTTATCTTAATAACTTATTCAGAGTACTCCAAATAAAGAGGAATCTTATGAGCGTATTACAATTTGCAAGTGCCAACCAATGTTTAGTTTGAATTTTACCCTAAGTATTGTGTAACGACCTAGAATTTTGTAATTTAATTTTCAATATTTAACTAATTTTAAATTAATGAAATTTAAGGATTATCTATAGTTTAAATAATTGGAATTCAAAACATAGGGATTATTTAAATTATTTGGAATTGGAATTAGTATTTGAAATAGTATTTCAAACAACTAGATTTTGAATTTAACGTTAACTTAATGGTTTTATTTAACTCCTTTCAAATTCATAACCATTAACGGTGAATTCATTTGTAAATTTGTCTAATAATTAATGGTTCAAATAATTATAAGGAAATTTATTTCTATTTTTACGACTTGATTTTTGATGACGTAATTTTAATTTAATTTATTTCATTTTTCCATAATTTTTAATTTGGAATTTATTTAAAAATTTTGTTTGATGATTTTTCGAAAAATGGCAATGTTTTTATGATTTTTCAGAAAAAATCAGTATATATTATTATTGTTTTGCAATCATGTCGCTATTCTGAGTTGACCATATTTTTGTTTTATCATTTGGAGTTCATATGCAAAATGAAAATCTATGCGGCGCGATATCGAAAAATTGAAAATAAATATAACTTAACACTTAGTCAATTCAATACCTCACTTTCCTATTAGCTTTACTATTTCATTTGAAAACAAGAAAAACTATAGATTCATCCCCCTTAAAATCCTGAAATAAATAAAATAAAATCATAAAAATAAAAAGTTGGAATCTTTGATTTGTAAATGAGTAGAACTACGTGTAGTGGGATTTGTAAAGGGTGCAACTCTTGTTTTTGAAATTCGACAGTTTACCGTGAGGCAATATCAACTAGGGTTTGATTTTTCCCAAAATCAAGGAGGAATTAGTTTGTTTGGAGCTTGCCTTTGGATTCAGAGTGTCGAATAGCACCTAGGGAGGAAGTATGGGAGGTCGCGGCTACTTGGAGGGAAGTCTGACATAGGGACTTGGGTGCGAAGTTTGCCCAGGTTGGGTTTTGGGGTGGTGATGCGGACGTGGGAAGGAGGTGACCGGAAGGTGGAGATTTGGTCCATGAGTTCATTGGCCAAGTCCATTTGTAAAATGGAGGTTCATAGCTCCGTGTCCTTTCTTGAGATTCATGATCATGGAAGGGGAGATACTGGAGTTTAAGCGGGAATGATAATTTGAGGAAGAAGGGTGATTCCAAAATGAATGTAGTAGAAGTAGTGCCTTCGGTTTTGTTCATATATTGAACAACTAGTATGGATGGATGCTGGCACTGCATTACTGCTTGGAGGGCATTGTAGAATTCTATGTGGATTTGCTATATAAAAGGTAAAATGTAGCCTCTAGCCTCATAAACCAGGAATGATTAACACAGGAGATATGCACTAGGGCTAAGTGGGTCGCTTCTGTTAGGATGTATCGTAACCGTTCTAGATATGCATTCATTTTATGGATTGGTTGTGCGTGAGCACTTTCGGTAAAGGTTGCAAAGCAATCGGGTGATGATATATCCAGTACTATCTAGGAAGGCATATGTCGGTCTTGTGAGTAAGAATGCAAGACGTTCTTGTTGACCTCGGTACATTTTTCTAGAGGTGTACTTTGACGGACGATACGCTAGTAGCCTTGTCATTGTTGGAATTCATTCTCCAATACATGTCTTTACGGACTAAGTTGTTTTCCTATTATGCTGGAATTTAATTAATGTAACAGTTCCGGGTATGATTAATATGTATTTGTATCCTAAACATTATTATAATATCATTGAATTTTCTATAAAATGATTTAGTTATCATAAGGTGAAAACCTATCCATGTTTATTTACAGTGTGGACTTATGCGTTACCTTTTGTTTTAAATGTTTTTTTGTAACTTTAAAAATCCAATTGAGGTGTGTATCTCACACTGGTTTACCAGACTGATCTGGGTGTTGTTTTCTTATAATGCTCGGGTCAAACCTAGCATATTTACAGATCTAGAATGGATGCTTTGGAGCTTCAGGAGGTGAGCTGGAGGACTCCTAGTTGAATTCATGTACATGTTTAATTTCCGCTGCGTTTATTGTCTATATTTTCAGCATTTGTGAGGACATGTTGTTATAACTGTCTAGACCGATGATTAGTGAATAGTGTACTCTGATGGCGATCTGTATGTATATTACAGTTTTATTTTTGTAAAGATCTATTTCATATTGTATATTAATCAGCATGAGGTGAGATTATGTTTTGTCCGTTCCTTACTTTCCCCAATAATCTATCTTTCAAGCACTCAGATGCTCGGCATGTGAATACCATGGATGTATTAGTGTCGATTTTTGAGGATCGAAAAGGCTGGTCGTTTTATATTGTTTGGTTAGAAACATTCTAACTAGATAATTTCTTTTGCAAGGTGATCCAGTCAAGGCCCTATACAAGTATAACCCTGTTGATTACAGAAATCATGGAAGAAGGGAAAATACTATAATTTCTTTCAAATTTCTCAAACAGAGAAAAGTATAAGTAATTTTGATATATAGCATTTCAAGTTAGGTCGCCCTAATGCAAGTATTGTAAAGAACTTCTTGACTAAAAATGAAATCCCTTTTAAAAATATCGCTTTACCATATGTTTGCACATATTGTCAAATGAGCAAAAGTTACAGACTTGCATTTTTTGATTCCTCGACCAAGTATGATAGACCCTCATAAGTAATAGCTACTGATCTTTGGAGTCTAACACCTATTAATTCTAACTATGGGTTTAAATATTATATATCGCTGTTGATGCCTATTCTAGATACACTTGGATATATTTTCTAAAGGCAAAATCAGAAACTTATAATGCAGTAATACACTTTATGTCTCAAGCAAAAAGAAACTAACCATCAAGTTAAAATTATTCAAACTGATGGTGGTGCTGAGTACAAGTCACTCAGTGATTATTTTAGTAAAAAGGGAATAGTTCATAGAACTACTTGTCTATATACTTCTAAACTAAATGGGTTAGCAGGGAGGAAATATAGGAATATAGTTGAACCTAGTTTAATCCTTCTTGCTCAGACCTCTTTACGTTTAAAATTTTAGCCTGTTTCTTTTAGTACAGCAGTCCAGTAGACTACCAACTAAGGTACCAGAAAATAAGAGTCCAGTAGAAAAATTACTCAACATAAAGCCTGAGTATCAAAGTTTAAAAACCTTTGGATGTCTGTGTGTTCCCTTTTTAAGACAATATAGTACCCATAAACTAAAATTTAGGTCTACACCATGTACATCATTGGGATATGTTACAAATCGAAAAGGTAATTGTAACATCCCACCCTTTTGGACGATTTAAATCGACAATAAACCACACATGTCAACTAAAATCATTCAAAAGGTAAGACTGTTAATGGGGTAAATAAGAAAATAATAGAAAAGAAGGAAAGATAAAACACAGAATCTCACAGCGGAATGATAAAATATAAAAATCAAATAAACAGTTCATGAAGCTTTTTTACAAATAACATTTGATTACACCTTTACAATACAAATCAGAGTTATACATACAGTAGAAATAAATAAATAATGCAGCGGAACACATGATGTAGTGGAATAATTAATAATAAATAGTAGACTCGTCTCCGTCTTCATCCTCCAAAATATAATGGTCTTCAATACACTAAAAAGCTCAGACTAACCCGAGCGTAATAAAAAGACAAAACACTCGAGTCAGGACTAAAAGATCTTATGTAAGTCAAATCAAAATAAGTAGAATAGAAATATTACTATAATGGATTCAGAGATGTATAACAGGAATTTCATCTCCTATCAAGTGTACGATGTGGATTTAATTATTTAAAAGATTTCAAACGATTCAAAAATACCAATCTTAATCATTTTAATTAAAATAGATCCGAATTTTAAATTTAAAACTTAAATCTTTCAAATAATTCAATTCTAATAAATAATCCAAATTAAAGAAATTACACGGTTATATGTCATTTCAACCAGTATCCAAATCAAAATTTCCAAATCAATGGAAACCGCTCGAGTTATCATTTCAATCCATAGTGGTAATAAAGATATATACATAAATAAACCCCAATCATCCAAAATGATAACCAATAACATCCATCACAATCCAACATCCAAATCAGCCAATAAATCACAACAATCAATTGATTATCATTATCAGGTGTATAACTTGCAATTTATATTCATTATTAAATAAATGGCAAATTCAATTCAATATAAATTCAAATGTAACTTAAATGACAATCTAATAATACCAAAAGCAATTAATAAATTTCTAATCACATTATAAATTTAATTTAACTAGCATAAGATAATCTAGTATTCGTGAGTGGGTCAAAACACTCACCTTTGATATTTAGAACGCAAAAATCCAAACAAAGATGCCTTTTCCAATAGTCTCCAAACTCAGCTAAACTTATTTTATGTTATTAGGAATTCCAATACGAGTCCAAGGGAAGAAACTACGCATGTATCAAAGCTCGTATGAGGAAGATATTCAGGTTATAAGGATATAAAATAAAATAAAAATACATACATATTTAATTCTTAAAATAAGAAACTTTAATAACTCACGTTTTCAAATTTGATGTACCCAAAACAAAGGCAAGAAGTGGAAAGCCAAAACCATTAAGGCTAATTCTCATTGTTCAATTTTTTTGAAGGCTTCTTGCAAAAGAAGGCAAGGCGATGAGGAAAGGTACGGATGTGGTTAAGGAAGAAATGGATGCTCGCACTTTTTTATTCTTTTCTTTTTCTAAACATAGCTTCAGTAAAATGAATTGGCAGCAATTAAGTAGAGGTATAAAGCTATGTTGACATTGAGACTTTGAGGGAAACAAATAGAGGTCTGATGTTTGAAAAATAAGAAATTTCTAGAGGAAAGAATGATATATGATATAAAACAAAAGAAGAAAGGGAAGTGACAAATGAAATATGTATGGA
Organism: Allium cepa; assembly: GCA_030765085.1. Classification (NCBI taxonomy): domain Eukaryota; kingdom Viridiplantae; phylum Streptophyta; class Magnoliopsida; order Asparagales; family Amaryllidaceae; genus Allium; species Allium cepa. The sequence continues at coordinate 872,414,446 of CM060945.1, read as the reverse complement.
AGGGACAAATAAAACAAAACTGTATGATCTAAGTAGATGCTTTGGGAAATAAATAAACAAAACGGAAGAATAAGAAAGGTTATAAATTCACGTTTCAATTACATCAAAGAATTGCAATAAAACCAAATGTGGAAATGGTGGCAGGTGTATTGAATAATAAGGAAATGAAGGGACCACCTAGGATCTAGTTAATTGCATGATCCACTCAATTAAATATATTATCACTGAATATACCCTTTTTCACACTCGTTTACACATAATTAACATATAGTAAATAAATTTGAATACAATAACCAGTGTAACGTTACAAAAAAAAAGATGATCTAGAACTCAAATTCAAGTTTTTTTCCTCTCAAAATAATGTTTTTCTCATAGGGGAATTGCACAACCTAAAAAGTCAATTAAATTTAAACTTCAAGATTAGTATTAAAATCACTTATATACAGCCTCAAATGTATACTTAATGACTGTAAAATATTGTTTTAAAATTCATTTTTTTCTTCTTTATATAGAATTATTTTTACCTTCAAAATGAAAATGTTCATTTTATTTTCATTAAAATGTTCTTTTTATTTTTTTTACAATAATGTATGTTTCTTTCATTAAATCCAAAAATTAATATTAACGTTTCTTTTCTTTTTTTTAATTGAAAGATCCCAAATCGACATAATTGTAATTAATTTCAAAATTACACTTATAACGGATTATAACAAACGTACATTTCTTTCATTAAACGCCATTAATTTCAAATAAATTCTCTTTCCCTTTTATTAGAAGATTCCAAGTCAAATTAACGGCAATAAATTCATTAATTAATTTAAATTCCAACATATAATTATTTTGTTTTTTTTAATCTTATTATTCAATCAATTATCATATTATATATATACTTAACATTGGTTTACCATTTCATTACCTCAATCTTCTATATTTATCACTTTAGTTCATATTAACTGTAGTAGGTAATTAGATTAACTGTAATTGATTTTCAATTTAATTTCAATGGATTAAATAAATAGGTGATGAATGACAAATGTTACCTTTTACTTACTTAATCGCATTTACAAGATTATTATTAACAACCAATGCTATGACTACTTACACAATCCTGATTATACTCAATTTTCCATTAATTTCATATAATTTCCCTTTTTATATAACATTTAATTCATTTCCTTATTTCAACTTATCATCAAATAACGTTACAATTATTTTAATCACTAACATACAATTCCAACATTAAACCCAACATTCAATTGCCTTAATTCAATTAATTACCCATTTAATATTAAAATGATAAATTAATGAGAAAATAGTTAATACAATCGTTTATAATAATAATTCATACCCCTTATCTTATTCTTTACAACCAAGGGTTATAAGTTGCTTACCCAAAAAGGTTTTATATTCAATATTAACCTATTTCAATTAACTACAAACAAGTTCACCATCTACATCATTTATTTATTTCATTATTTACAATCATATCCAAGTCAACCTACAATGTATTTCAATTAGTTTGAAATTACTTTAAATATTTATCAGTAGCGTTCAGACAACAGCACTGATTTCATATTCAATATTAGCCAATTCTAATTGATTACATATAATTTCAACGTTCAATGTATTTCCTTATTTTTAGTTATAACTAATTATAACCTTAAAGTCACTTCAATTAATTGGAAATTAGTTTAAAATAGTTAGCAATTACCTTATATTAACATTACTAACATTACATTCTAGTTATGCTTCTCCTTGTAACATCAATTTTTTTAGTTTTATTTCAATATAAAATTATAAAATATTATTTAATTAATATTTTAATAATCGAAAATTATGGGTCGTTACACTCTCCCCTACTCAATACTTTTCGTCCTCGAAAAGGAAAAAGGAGGAAATTAGGAAAAGGAGAAAATAACGAATCATTATATTTTATTCAAAGTATTAAATTTATAAACAATTAATTTTCTAACTAATTAATTTAAATAGAATATACAATTAATTACAAGTAATTCTTCATTTTCAAGTCTACCAAAGTTTGAAAATATTTCACTTTGCACACAATTTCTAAGTCTAAAATTTACGAAAAATTTCGGCAGAGTCTCCTTTGTACGGAAAGGTCGCGGAGAAATAATAATATCTATAATCATCATATATATATCATATTAAAAAAATAAACATCCCAAACCATAGGAAACAATATAATATTGCTAGAAACCTGTACTCCAAAAATATACCTATTAGTCGGGAAAAGAACGCTTAATTAATAAAACAAAAAACAGCAGCTATTATTTCCATAAACTTGTACTTCACTTGTAAAATCCAAAGAAGTTAATAATACGTGAAAAGAGATATATTTAAGTTGCTTCAATTAATAACAAACAAATCAACACAATATAATAATATTCACATGCAAACAAACAACATGACCATCATATGTAACAAAGGAATCAATCATATGTCCATAGCAACCAAACTGATGATTTGTTCAGGTTCAGACATTTTTAGTCGTACAAGATGATAAATAGACTATTAAGTGTACCCTATGCTCAATAGCCTTAGATAAATACTTGATATATTATCTATACATCCTTATAGAGTTAGAAGTATCCTTCCCTATCATCTTAAAAGCCAAAATAACCAATAATTTCAACACAATATTTAAGTTTATTCAATTGGTTTCTTTTTTTTACATCATTACTATTCTTTTTTTTTCTCAAATAACGTCCTTTTCTTTTTCTTACATGTACATATATAAATTATTTCACAATATTAACTTACATACATAACATTTCTTGTTCATCAAAATTCTTATTTAGAAATAATTTCATTGAACGCTTCCATTACTTAAGTTTTACCTGTATAATATTCTATTACATATTCTATTAACATTTCAACTTATTAAACATTTTTGGTAAATATATGTGTTTTAAGAATGTAATTGAGTGTTATATAAGTTTATTTTATTCATGTTAGTTAACAAAATATTCAATGATTACATATTCTAAATTTTTATATCTTTTGATTTACAAGTTACAAATTTCCAATTTCTTATATATTTTATTCGTAAAATTCCATTATTATTTATATAAAGGCCAATCACTTACATAATTTGTTTTCCATTAAAGATTTAAGCCATTAATGAATTATTTCACAAAATATTACTTAAGCTTCTACAGCCTTACTTAATTTTATACCTTAATTTAGTTATAGAATAAAAATTTAAGTTTTTGGTGTTCGCCCTTGAAGAGAAAAGAAATACTTTAATATATCTAAAAATTCAATTAAAACATTTAACCTCATTCACTTAGTAGGAATATAAGATAAATTTAAAACATCTTTATAGCATTATGCAAGGACCTTCCCAAAGTTTAAACAATGTTAGAAATTTGTATCAAAAATTTATATTAAAACATTATGATAAGATTTTAAAAATAAAGTTCCTTAAATCTGATAATTTATTAGACTCAATATTCCAAAATAAGTATAAACTCTAGATTATTAAAGTGAAACTAATAGCATACTCAAATCTTGCACTAAATATCTAAATAAAAGTATGAATTTTCATAGATTCATGATTAATTTTACACACTTGGTTTAAAATGAATATTCAAATCATGGGAAAAACATTTATCATGGTTTAATACAAAATTCAAATAGTAACTAAACCCATAAATTTACTACTAGTACTTCGAAATCAAGTAATTATTTGAAACCATACTTCCAAAATTGAGATTCTAATTTATTTTCCAAGTATATTTAAAACTTCGCAAATCATTTTTTCCATTTATATAATATATCTTCAAATTATACATTCAAAGAAACTTATAAAAAAATTTACAAAAAAAAAATTCATTTGAAAACTTCATTTGCAAATCAATCATCTTTAATGTTTTAATACTCTACAAAAAAAAATTCTATAAATTTTCTTGCTTCATTTATTAATACCATTTCAGTAATTTTAAATAACATCTTTTTAAATATATGTAAATTATTTGAAAACAATTACTTACATCATTACTTATATTTAAAAAGAAGCTATTGAAAACCTTAAATCCATTATGTTTAAATTTTATTAGTTTTAAATCTCAAAATACTTTTAAACATCATTAATAAATCAATAATCATTAACTTTAAAATGTTTTATTTAATTAATAACTTCTGACAATATTTAGAACACTAATAATTTACTACTAAACCATGTTGTACATAAATAAACAATATTTAAACATTTTAATGTATTTAGAAAGGAAAAATGATCAAAATATCTTTTATATAATACTTTATCAAAATACTTTTATAACTCGATGTTTTAACAGGTTTATCCTTGTTCTTGCAGACTCTGGCCATGCGTTGATCAGACGCATGGCTAGAATTCTCCAAGTACTTAGCAGACCTGTTTCAACGATAATGACCCACCAAAGGGATCCGATAATGACCCATCAAAGGGATCCGATAAATGACCCACCAAAGGGATCCAACAAATGACCCACCAAAGGGGTCCGATGGAAGGTACTTCCCATATCATTTATTTCAAAATATACCATACCATATATAGTCACCATTCAGAACCATAGCTTCAAATATCGCACTTATATAAATTCCATCATATATAAGATTTCATTTTCAGATAGAGTATTTTCCAAAATCAATAGTCTCAAATATATCAAATCATTCTTATATAAATTCCGTTATATATAAGATTTATCTCTTCAGATCAAAAACCTTCCAAAATCAACATTTTTAAAAATCACCTTATACTTATATAAAGTCTGTCTTATGCAAGAATAAAAAAAAATTGCAAATCAATTACGCTGCATGAAGATCCCTATGGAATTGAACATTTTTGCTTTGCAAAAGGTTTTGAATTTAGAATAGTTCTTTTTTTTATATACAATCATTTTGTGAAATAGTTTGGTATATAAAATGGTTGTGGAAAATAGTTTGTAAATAAAATAGTTTGTAAAATAGTTTGAAAATAAAATAGTTTGTATAAGAAAAATTAAAGAAAATAGTTTGTATAAGGAAAATAAAAGAAAGTAGTTTGAAAAATGGTTTTAAATTAATAGTAGTTTTTCATAAAAGAAAATCCCAATTTAAATTACAAAGATATCCAACCCAAAAACTTTCAATTTCAATGCAAAAGCATATCAATAATATTAGAACATAAGATGTACACATGTCATCATTTCGCAACATTACATTCGATCGTTCGCTCGATCACTCAAGTTCGCTTTCGAACTAGTATTGTCCATTCAACTTCCCTAATGCGGACTTCGATATGGTTTCTTGACTAGAAACCATCATTCTCCTTGCATAGCCATATACTATGATAGAGAACTCAAGAATCAAACCAAAAATCCATATCAATATTCACCATCAAGAATCGAGTGAAAAATTCTAATGCGAAATGGTGTAATTCACCTCAAACTTACGTAATCAAATCCGGATCAAATTAATTATGCGAATAAAATAATATACGCACAACTTACGTATTTATTTCAATTTGATTCATCACAATTATACTTCAACTAAATTCATTATTAATCTCATTGATTAATGAAAGTATCATTTCATACTTTAATATTTGTTTCACATAATTTCTCCATTTAACATATAACATTAATTTATTCATTCTCATAATATTGCTTATATTTCTCTTCAATTTAAATAACATTCATTCCACATGTAATATTTCTCATTTAATATTACATTTATTACCAAATCATTTCATAAGGAATTTTCTTAAGTTTATAACCAAATTATAAAAACATAATTCCTTTTTATAAGACATTGTTCAGGTTTAAAGTTATCACAACTTTATTTATAACCATTTATTATAACATCCATTTATTTCATAACAATTTACAAGTCATGGTTTTATTTATAATCAATTCACATTAAATTCATACTAATTCAGAAGGTTTTGATTATCCAAAATATCCAAATATTTCATTTTTCAATAGTTGAACTACGGTCAAAAACAACAAAATTCACAACAACAATAATTAGCCAATGCTTTTAAACTGATAAAACGCAACTAATCAACAATAAATGATAATAACTAAATATTACCATTTCATAAATTAAACACATTACAAATAACTATATTAGTTATAAAAATTTAATCCTCTGCATATCATATAATATTAGGAAAAAATTCATTTCAAAACACTTTTATAAAACTAACAAATACACGCTCTCATGTATACACTTAGACAACTCATTCTAGGGTATTACTACCCTATCTCTAATGAGTTAACCCCAACAGGCTAAGGTATGTCTAAACCAAAGCTCCGATACCAACTGTAACATCACACCCTTTTGGACGATTTAAATCGACAATAAACCACACATGTCAACTAAAATCATTCAAAAGGTAAGACTGTTAATGGGGTAAATAAGAAAATAATAGAAAAGAAGGAAAGATAAAACACAGAATCTCACAGCGGAATGATAAAATATAAAAATCAAATAAACAGTTCATGAAGCTTTTTTACAAATAACATTTGATTACACCTTTACAATACAAATCAGAGTTATACATACAGTAGAAATAAATAAATAATGCAGCGGAACACATGATGTAGTGGAATAATTAATAATAAATAGTAGACTCGTCTCCGTCTTCATCCTCCAAAATATAATGGTCTTCAATACACTAAAAAGCTCAGACTGACCCGAGCGTAATAAAAAGACAAAACACTCGAGTCAGGACTAAAAGATCTTATGTAAGTCAAATTAAAATAAGTAGAATAGAAATATTACTATAATGGATTCAGAGATGTATAACAGGAATTTCATCTCCTATCAAGTGTACGATGTGGATTTAATTATTTAAAAGATTTTAAACGATTCAAAAATACCAATCTTAATCATTTTAATTAAAATAGATCCGAATTTTAAATTTAAAACTTAAATCTTTCAAATAATTCAATTCTAATAAATAATCCAAATTAAAGAAATTACACGGTTATATGTCATTTCAACCAGTATCCAAATCAAAATTTCCAAATCAATGGAAACCGCTCGAGTTATCATTTCAATCCATAGTGGTAACAAAGATATATACATAAATAAACATCCAATCATCCAAAATGACAACCAATAACATCCATCACAATCCAACATCCAAATCAGCCAATAAATCACAACAATCAATTGATTATCATTATCAGGTGTATAATTTGCAATTTATATTCATTATTAAATAAATGGCAAATTCAATTCAATATAAATTCAAATTTAACTTAAACGACAATCTAATAATACCAAAAGCAATTAATAAATTTCTAATCACATTATAAATTTAATTTAACTAGCATAAGATAATCTAGTATTCGTGAGTGGGTCAAAACACTCACCTTTGATACTTAGAACGCAAAAATCCAAACAAAGATGCCTTTTCCAATAGTCTCCAAACTCAGCCAAACCTATTTTATGTTATTAGGAATTCCAATACGAGTCCAAGGGAAGAAACTACGCATGTATCAAAGCTCGTATGAGGAAGATATTCAGGTTATAAGGGTATAAAATAAAATAAAAATACATACGTATTTAATTCTTAAAATAAGAAACTTTAATAACTCACGTTTTCAAATTTGATGTACCCAAAACAAAGGCAAGAAGTGGAAAGCCACAACCATTAAGGATAATTCTCATTGTTCAATTTTTTTGAAGGCTTCTTGCAAAAGAAGGCAAGGCGATGAGGAAAGGTACGGATGTGGTTAAGGAAGAAATGGATGCTCGCACTTTTTTATTCTTTTCTTTTTCTAAACATAGCTTCAGTAAAATGAATTGGCAGCAATTAAGTAGAGGTATAAAGCTATGTTGACATTGAGACTTTGAGGGAAACAAATAGAGGTCTGATGTTTGAAAAATAAGAAATTTCTAGGGGAAAGAATGATATATGATATAAAACAAAAGAAGAAAGGGAAGTGACAAATGAAATATGTATGGAAGGGACAAATAAAACAAAACTGTATGATCTAAGTAAATGCTTTGGGAAATAAATAAACAAAACGGAAAAATAAGAAAGGTTATAAATTCACGTTTCAATTACATCAAAGAATTGCAATAAAACCAAATGTGGAAATGGTGGCAGGTGTATTGAATAATAAGGAAATGAAGGGACCACTTAGGATCTAGTTAATTGCATGATCCACTCAATTAAATATATTATCACTGAATATACCCTTTTTCACATTCGTTTACACATAATTAACATATAGTAAATAAATTTGAATACAATAACCAGTGTAACGTTACAAAAAAAATAAAAGATGATCTAGAACTCAAATTCAAGTTTTTTTTTCTCTCAAAATAATGTTTTTCTCATAGGGGAATTGCACAACCTAAAAAGTCAATTAAATTTAAACTTCAAGATTAGTGTTAAAATCACTTATATACAGCCTCAAATGTATACTTAATGACTGTAAAATATTGTTTTAAAATTCATTTTCTTCTTCTTTATATAGAATTATTTTTACCTTCAAAATGAAAATGTTCGTTTTATTTTCATTAAAATGTTCTTTTTATTTTTTTTACAATAATGTATGTTTCTTTCATTAAATCCAAAAATTAATATTAATGTTTTTTTTTTAAATTGAAAGATCCCAAATCGACATAATTGTAATTAATTCCAAAATTACACTTATAACGGATTATAACAAACGTACATTTCTTTCATTAAACGCCATTAATTTCAAATAAATTCTCTTTCCCTTTTATTAGAAGATTCCGAGTCAAATTAACGGCAATAAATTCATTAATTAATTTAAATTCCAACATATACTTATTTTTTTTAATCTTATTATTCAATCAATTATCATATTATATATATACTTAACATTGGTTTACCATTTCATTACCTCAATCTTCTATATTTATCACTTTAGTTCATATTAACTGTAGTAGGTAATTAGATTAACTGTAATTGATTTTCAATTTAATTTCAATGGATTAAATAAATCGGTGATGAATGACAAATGTTACCTTTTACTTACTTAATCGCATTTACAAGATTATTATTAACAACAAATGCTATGACTACTTACACAATCGTGATTATACTCAATTTTCCATTAATTTCATATAATTTCCCTTTTTATATGACATTTAATTCATTTCCTTATTTCAACTTATCATCAAATAACGTTACAATTATTTTAATCACTAACATACAATTCCAACATTAAACCCAACATTCAATTGCCTTAATTCAATTAATTACCCATTTAATATTAAAATGATAAATTAATGAGAAAATAGTTAATACAATCGTTTATAATAATAATTCATACCCCTTATCTTATTCTTTACAACCAAGGGTTATAATTTGCTTACCCAAAAAGGTTTATATTCGATATTAACCTATTTCAATTAACTACATACAAGTTCACCATCTACATCATTTAATTTATTTCATTATTTATAATCATAACCAAGTCAACCTACAATGTATTTCAGTTAGTTTGAAATTACTTTAAATATTTATCAGTAGCGTTCAGACAACACCACTGATTTCATATTCAATATTAGCCAATTCTAATTGATTACATATAATTTCAACATTCAATGTATTTCCTTATTTTTAGTTATAACTAATTATAACCTTAAAGTCACTTCAATTAATTGGAAATTAGATTAAAATAGTTAGCAATTACCTTATATTAACATTACTAACATTACATTCTAGTTATTATTCTCCTTGTAACATCAATTTTTTTTAGTTTTATTTCAATATAAAATTATAAAATATTATTTAATTAATATTTTAATAATCGAAAATTATGGGTCGTTACAGTAATATGTGTCTTGGTAGTAATGGAATAATATTTGTGAGTAGACATGTTGTACTTAATGAATATATCTTTCCTTTTTTTCTTCCAAGAATATGAAAACAACAAAAAAGGTTTATAATCCAAAAGTTTCTATACCATTTATACATTTGTACTCAACTGAGTGGAATCAAGAGGGAGCTGAAAGGAATCCAGAAAACTCTTCTCCATAACACAAAGTATGTAGTCAACTAGGTCAGTTAAAGTCATCTGATCCCTCTAATCAATCTCCTAACGTCTCAATTGGTCCAACACAAAGCATCAATCAAGAATATTTACGTTCACAGTAGTATGAATCAGAAAACAATCTAGATCAAGCCAATACTACAAGGTCACCACATGATGAACCACAGGCTAGAGCTTGATTATTAGAGAAAAAAGAGGAATATTCAAGCCAAAAGTATATGTAGCTACAATTATGCCAGAAGAGCCATAAACATTTTATCGGGCCATAAAAGAAAGAGACTGAAAAACTGCTATGGACGATGAATATAATGCACTTATTAAAAACAAGAAAAGGAGTTTTATTCTGCTACAAGAACATAAAAATATAGTGGGTTGTAGATGGACTTACAAATTGAAAAAGAATTCAGATGGAACAATTGCTAGATACGAAGCAAGATTAGTTTCCAAAGATACATCAAGCAACATGGTTTTAAATTTAATAAAATGTTCTCTCCAGTAGTCTGGCCAACAACTATCAGAAGTATTCTTACAATTGCATTGCACAAAAAAGGGAGCATCAAACAGTTAGATGTTAATAATGCCTTTCTAAATGGTGAATTACAGGAAGAAGTATATATGGAGCAACCTCAAGGCTATAAGCATGGCATGAAATATGTGTGTAGGTTGAATAAGGCCATATATAGTCTCATACAAGCACTAGAGTTTGGTTTAATAAGCTAAAAAACATTTTATCAAATTTGGATTTTTACCCTACCAAATCGGACAACTCTTTGTTTGATAAAATGAGTAAAGAAACTACTATTTACATTTTAATATATACAGATGATCTAATTATTACAGGTAATAATGAGGGAGAAGTCGGTAACAACATTCAGTATTTAGACAAACAGTTCTTAATTAAAGATCTTGGGAACCTAAACCACTTTCTGGGAATTGAATTCAAAAGAATATCTAATTTCGGAGGCAGAATTCAGCAACATCATTCAGTATCTAGACAAACAGTTCTCAATTAAAGACCTTAGGAACCTAAACTACTTTTTGGGAATTGAATTCAAAAGAATATCCAATTCATAAATCTTTTTGTGCCCGAAAAAATACATTACAGATCTTCTAGTCAAAGAAAAATGAATGGTGCAAATCCTTAGCCCATATCTACGATAAGCAATCATCATTTCTCAAAAAATAGAGGAGAACTAATATTTAGTTATAAGCAATATAAAAGCATTGGTGCTTTACAATATGTAACCATAGCCAGACCTGATATTTCATTTAGTGTTAATGAAGTGTGTCAATTTATGCAGAAACCTCTGGATGAACATTGGTAAGCATTCAGAAGGATTCATAGATATCTTGAAGGAACTGCAAATCATGGACTAACACTAAAAATATGCAAGAATCAACATAATTGGATATGCTGATGCAGGCTGGGCAACAGAACCGATGGTAGAAGATCTACCAAAGGATATTGCATTTACATTGGAAACAATCTGGTCTCATGGTGTTTAAAGAAACAAGCTACAATCTCTATATCCAACATAGAGGATGAATATAGAAGTGTAGCAAGTGCTACTGATGAAATTATGTGGATGTAATCACTACTCAATGAACTGAAAATGAACTCATGCATCAAACCCATCATATAATGTGACAATTTAAGTGCAGTATCACTTTCACATTAATCTTATATTTCATTAGAGAACAAAACATATAAAGATTGACTTATATTTCGTGCGTGAACAAGTTATGAAAGGAAAATTATGGATAAACCATATATCTGCCACTTACTAACGTGCGAATATACTTGCTAAATCTTTATCAACAAAAAGTTTCATCAGATTGAAGATTGATCTCAAAGTTGAAGAAAGCAGCAACTGCCAAAGATCAATCTAAAGTATTTGGAAGTAGAAGAGATAGATTAAAGCATACCGAAGTGCTATTAGCCATGAATTTCATAGAATTTAAGCTTGATTTGAAAATCAGAGGAAGACGCGATTAATTTGGAATTTTTTTTTCAAAACCCTCACCATCGATTGGTTTTTGTGTAGAGGGAATGGGGGCGGGGGGAGTTGGCAGCGATGAGAAATGAGAGGTACTGGTATGAGAAGTGAGAAATGATGGGGCTGTTTATCGGGAAGGAAAAGCGGGTATTCACATTCATAGGCTCACCAAACGGGCCTATATAAGAATACGAAATCATATTATATTAGCTGGGCCTGTAAACGGATGCAATCGGATATGGATTGTGTTGTATCCATATCTGTATTTGAATACATATCCAATATCCGCGAATACCTGTTCAATATTATCTGTATCCGTATCCGCAAATATTTTCGGATATCCGAAAATATTCGTATCTGGCTTTGCGAATACAGAAAATATCCATATCCAAACTTCAAACTATATTCGAAAATAACTGAAAATTAATCACTATAATGCATATTTCATTTTTGATTGAAAAAAAGATAGAAAAACCTTGTAATACATAAATTACATCAAATTAACAATAGTTAATTCAATCACACAAAATCCATACGATAATATTGTATATATAAATATAATCCATATGCAAAATGCATCGGCTAATTCAATCACAGCAAATCATAAAAGCAAATATGCATCATACATCTTCTTAATTGTAACAAATACCAAAAATCATCTTAACAACATACATGTAGCCTAAAATAATGCATTCTTTTTTCATTGAGTGGTTAATGCTTCAAAAGATTACCCTGCAAAATACAAAGTTGTGTATTAATACAAAAAGAAGAAGATTTTTTTCCCCGAGCAAGCTCCAAATTGAGCTTGAACATGTTGTTTCAAACAGCAAGCTCGACTAAGCTTCCTGTTTGCAACAGCAAGGTCAAGGCTTGTTGTTTCAAATAGCAAGCAAAGCTTATCATGCTTTATATCATTATGAATTTCAAAAGAACAATAATTCAGCATATTGAAGAGAGATTATATGTTAGATAATGACAGTAAAAAAAATGAATTTCTAATTATGCTAACCAATTTAAACAATATATTGCACATTTCAAACTTAACAATATAAATACAATAACAATTCCAAGTACACTAGAAGACAACATGGATGTAGAGATAATGCCTATTGAACATCATAATAAAGTTTATGAAGTATGCATTTCTATACAAATTAAGTATTAAGGTTTCAAAAAATTACATATTGGCTAGTATAACTTTTTTCATGTTATCTCAGTTCCAGTTAACCCATAGAAAGGTGCAAGTTCAGCTTAATCAGACATAATCTTAATTGTATGTGCATTATCGAATTTCAAAAATGCTCAATGAGATGTGCACATAAATCGTGGTGTTTATACTAATGAGAAACATCAAGCGCAAGGCTTGTTGTTTGAAACAGCAAGCTCGACTGAGCTTGAGCTTGTTGTTTCAAACAGTAAGAAGCTGTTTGAAATACTATGTACATGAAAAAATCAAAAGAAAGAACAATTACCATTACCCTCTAATGCGAAGCAGGTTTACATTGAAATTGAAACGTCATCTACAAACTCGACATTATGACCTATTAAAAGAAGGAAAAAAAGCAATTATAGCTAATATGAGATAATCATCGTGTTGAAAACATGTAGAAAAATATAATAGTTTTACCAATATCGAATGACAACCAATCCTTTATACAACTCAAAGCTTCTATAATATCCGAAGATAATGAAAACCTACTCTTGGAAATCTATCTACATCCACTACTAAATGATGATCCGGATGCTAAGATTGATACCGGAACGACTACAATATCATGAGCCATCTTTGCAAGAATTGGAAAAGTTGGACCATTGATTTTCCACCATGTCAAAATATTAAAATTGTCCTCATCCTCACCCATTGGCAACAATTCATTTTCTAAATACTTATCAAGTTCCGTATTCAAAGTGTGTGAGCTATCAACTTTTTGTTCAATACAGTTTCTCCATTTTAAATCCATTTTTGTTCTCTTTTTAGAACCAACGTTAGAAGAATCAAAAGTATCACATGAAGAATCGGTAGATTGCCTCTTAGAAGAAGCACTTTCCGTTTCGTATAAAGAAAATATAGATTTCAAAGATTCATGAATTTTTGAAACATAAACTTGTGAATGATCACCGTAACCACATCAAAGAAAAATTCAATATAAGTCATTCTATAACGGGGATCTAAAACCATACCAATACTCATCATTATATTGCAAGTGTTCCAATACTTGTCAAAATTAATCCTCAACTTTTGGGTCATACGTTGAATATACCCATGTTAATTTAGCTCTCAAGTTAAAATACTTTCATAGACATCGCACATGCTTTTAAAATATAAATTAGCCGTAGGATATTTAACACCCGAAAATTTAAGTGTAACTTTGTAAAATATTTTCAAACATTCACATATTTCATTTTCTATTTTCCATTCTTTATTTGATTGCAACCATTTGTAATCGCGGGTTAAATCAACCAATCGTTCAAATACCGGACGCACTTCAAGAGCACTTTCAAGCATTAGATATGTTGAATTCCAACGTGTTGGAATATCATAAGACACTCCTTTCCTAATAAATCGAGTTTGAATCAATGCGTTTTTTCAATTTAATTTTCTCGTTTTGATGATTTCGTATGATTGACGCTTTCTTTAATTTTTTCAATAAGACCTTACACCACTTTTAATCCATCTTGAACAATCAAATTTAGTATGTGCGTGCAACAACGCATATGAAGTAACTCACCACTAAGAAGCAGTGCATTTTACCAACTAACCATTCTTTTAAATCTCTTATCATGACATCATTATTTGATGCATTATCAACCGTAATGGCAAATAGCCTCTTATCGATATTTCAATGCAATACTTTTGATTTAATAGAAGCACTAAGTACAGATCTGATGTGTGGAGGGGGAAAATCATAGTAAGCAACGACTTTTTTTGTAGTATCCAATCATCATCGATAAAATGACAAGTTATGCAACAATACCCTATGTTATGATATTTAGAGGTTCACAAATCTATAGTGAGGCTAACTGGGCTAACAAACGGTCAAAAGTCTCTTGTAATTTGCCTCTCATATCAGTATAAAGTTTTAAAACATTACATCGAACTGTATATCTAGGAAAGAATTTAACTCTTGGATTAATACTCATAACAAATTTTTGAAAATACACATGTTCGGTCATGTTTAATGGATAATCATGTTTAACAACCATACGTGCAAAACACATTTGGCTTCTATGTTGATCAAACTTCCGACTCGATAATTTAATTGGTTTGTTGGGAGAACTTTTGGTAGTCAATAGTTTTTGTCCATATACTTTTACACAATCGAGATTTTTTGGACATGATTTTAGATAATTTTTCAAGTGAGTTGTTCCCGTTGAAGTAGCTCCATTAAATAATCTAGAACAGTGTTTACAAGTGGCTTTAATAGCTCCCTGTACTACGTCACTATTAAAATCTTTCATACATCGGATTTTAAAATTCTTGTATTTGAAGGTGCGGATTAGTCTGCATCGGTAGAAAGATTTTCGGATATTTGTGTGTTCAGCAAACTAAAGTCTGTGTTTCGCAGTTCTTCCATAAATAGAGTGTAATTGGCACAACAAACATCCTTGTTACTACAACTTGATGAGGTGTTCTTCACTTTTAAAACTCTACAATGTCAAAATAAATAAATTTCATTACTAAGTTACCAAAATTTTATTTTAATTTATAAAATCCTATCTTCATTTTAATTTATAAAACTCAAAAATCTTATTTTAATTTAATGTTTCTCTATTGTATACTCTAGAACAATTGTTTACATATAGAAAAAAAACATGAACAAACACTTAATTGATAATTTAACAGATTATACATGTATTCATCTCTGCTTCTTTTGATATTTTAAGAAATTAGACAAAAGCAACGTATCAACTATCAATTGTATTACTGTATCAATACTCTCTGAAATAAAAATTGTACTACTTTTACATTTGTGTATTCAATCTCTCAATCAATCAAAATATCAAATTCTCTAATTCTCATTCTTACACTGTGGTCCAATAACTTCGTGATTGCCCAGTCGATTGTTGCGCAAGCGACCAAATCAATACAACGATCAAAGCACATGCATCTCCATTTATTGTGCTCCACCAATTTGCATAAAAACAGAAACGAAAAAGATGCATCAAACTGTGCAAAAGTATCGACGTATTGACAAAGTTCACAGGACACACACATATATACTATAATAAAAACCAACACAGCTAAACTATCTTCTTTACTAATATGAGGATCGGACAAAGGCTTTACATTTTTATGATGTATTCTTAATTTGAAATTAATCCCAATATATGTATGTTGGCAGTATCTGTGTCAGCAATCCACAGCTTCTATAAAGCTTGTCATAATTCATATACTGCATCATATTCAATGATGCTTCAGAACCAGTGGTTAAGAATTGAATGCACAAATGAAGTGATTAAACTACTTTTCACAACTTAAACAACTTATCTATTTCGGCAACAAGGAAATACAAAATCCTATAGTATGATAATAAAAATTAAACCACAATTCGTCTTAATCGCCATATGTGATAAAAGTACATAATTATAATTATTTAATATATACATTAAGTTAATGCTAAAAGCTATTAAACAACTATAGTACATGTCAAGGTTGCATTCTGAGGGGGTGCAATACTAAGCAGTCTAGACTTTCTAAAGTTAAATTTTATCATTCATTGACAATCATCATCTTAGCATATTTGTAGTAACATGCTTATAGCATCAACTATATGCAATTGTTTTGAGAAAAGGATCTAATATTTCTGTTTTACTGCAACATCAAATTGATGCAAAGTAAAGAAAAGCATGTAGAGGACTGTCATATTGACAAAATATTATCATTCCCTTCCCTTCTGTCTACTTAGTGATCTTTTCAGTAAGGATTGGAAACTGTGAAAATGAGTCGAGCCGTCTGCACAGGACCTAACAGAAGTATACGAGCCAAATAATAGAAACAAAATACGTGTTGATTTAATAGATTACTAACATAACAAAGTTAACAGCCCAGTGATAGTTTATAAGAATTTTTTTTTATTAATAAACAATTAAAATAAAAATAATCAGGCAGTGTATCTAAAATTACTCCACCAAGAAGCATTACCCTAAACAAACACGCTATCGTTTAACGGCCATCACTACACCAAACAGTTCATTTTGCAATAATTTTCTTGTCTCGATTCGCAACGGTTATTTTTGTTACAAATTACTAACGGTTATTACCGTGACAAAAAACTACAACGCTTACTACTGCTATGCCTTTTGGTAATATGGTAAATACATCGAACTGCACCGGGTAGTTTTGTAATAATACATATTACCATTAAGACCTAATTTCTGATGTTTTTCGCCCTTGTTCATCAAATCCACACCACACTCCATCGGATTGCCATCTCCTCAATTTGTTCAAACTTCCATCACCATAAGCTACCAGATTATTGCTGCCGAACATCCGTCACAATCTGGTCAGATCCGACCTCATGAACATCACCGTCGATCAAACTTCCATCGCTAGATCTATTGCCTTAGAGCGAGAACCATGAGTCCATTCCTCCTTCATTTTCAACTCTAGGGTTATTGCATCCGCCGTCATAGATTCGGGTAATTTTTGAATCATAATATGTTTTCCATCTTGAGTTTCTCCTCGGGTTCAATGTTTCATTTACTTAATTAAGCTTGATTTACTTAATTTGTTTGGAATTTGACATCTCGGGTAGGCTAGGAATGTCAGTCTAAAAACGAACCATTAGAATTTTGCAGGTCTTAAGGTCATCCTAGGGATCTTTTTTTGGTTTAAGCAACATTGTTATTGAATAACTAAGGTCCATAATGGCTGCACCAGTAGTTTCAACTTCAGGAGTTTCAAGAGCTAGAGACCGTTTTATTCAATTTGTCAGGGTCAAAGCTAAGAAATGTTAAATCACATAGTTTTGATTCATGACAAGGCGACGCTCACGTATGCAAGACAATACACAAGTATGACATCATGCGATAAAAAGAGAGACAAGAATAATGGTGATATTGAACTCCTAATTTCTATGTGTGTTTATTTGTTTTTGAGTCTTAGGAATTCTGTAAAATCTATCCTCAAGAAAACACAACACAAAACGCATTTGATTCTTTGAAAAATGGCTTGTATGTGCTGCAAACATACAGCCAGTCGACTGGCATTTTTTTCCAGTCGACTGGTTCTGTAGATACTGCATATACATGCACATCTGTGCATGAATTTTCTAAATGATTTTACTTTTAAGTCGACCAACCATTTTCGACTAGTCGATTGACCTGAATCTAACTGTCATATTTTCAAAAGACACGTCTTTTCTGCAAAGGGTTGCGAACGAATTCTGAACGGGAATAGTTGCTTCTCTTCGTCAGAACTCTTCATCAATGGCAGCAGCTCTCTGGTTTCTATATATACTTATTTCCAAACATTCTACAATCACCGAAATCATTCTAACTACTCTCTATTACTCTTGTGCTCTCATATTCTTGCATTCTAATAGCATTCTATATCTAATTGCTTTGAATCTCTGAATTACTTACATATTCCTTGATTCTAGGCAATATCTTTCTTTCCTATTCTCACATACATTTCAAATACTTGAGGATTTGATTATAAGAAGGGTGTACTTAAGGCAAATCTGTGTTATCAAGAACATATTTGTCAACAAAGTTTTTTGCATCAAGTAGAAGTCCTGTTCGGTTGCGTAGGCAGAAAGTTCTCTTTGGCTGCAGACGCGAAAATCCTGTTCGGTTACTCAGGTGTTTGTGTACCTATTTTTTCAGGTTAAGTGAGGGTTGTTGTTTTAGTGAAATTCCAAAAGGAGCCTGGGATTGGACGTACGATGGTGCTCCGAACTACTATAAAAATTCCTGTTGTCGTTTTACTTTACTACTTTTATATTCCGCAATATTTTATAGCTATCACCACTACACTCTGTATTAGCATTTATCCATATTATATGATCCATAGCACACTTTCATTTGGTATCAAAGCAAGGTCATCCTATAACTGTCACACAGTTATTTGATATCTCGGTAATATGGATAGTAACACTAACATTAATTTTATTGAAGGTCAATTCACTGCACGACCTCCACTGTTTAATGACATGAATTATAACTATCGGGCTACACGAATGCGTATATATATGCAAGAAAATAGTTTTGATTCATGGAAAATTACACAATCAGAATATCACATACCCACCAACATGGTCCAACACACAAAAACAAGATGCTTCTTCAAATGCCAAAGTCATGAACATGTTATTTTGTGCTTTAGATAAAAATGAGTTTAATCGTGTTAGTTTATGTAACCCTGCCTATGAAATATGAAGAACACTACAAGTCACTCATGAAGGTACTAACAATATTAAATAAAGTAAAATATCTGTGCTTAAGAATCAATTTCAAAATTTTAGGATGAAGCAAGATGAATCTATAAATTATACGTACTCCAGATTTCAAGATATTCATCATTATTTATTAGGACTAGGAGAAATATATTCCAACTTTGATATTGTTTCAAAAATCCTTAACTCTTTAATGGACGAATGGAAAAGAAAAGTCTTAGCTATTGAAGAAGCTAATGATCTTTCTACCACGAAACCAGAAGAGTTAATAGAAAATCTAATGTCCTATGAAGTATATTTGCAGGCTAAAAGAGTACAAGCACAAGACAAGAAAAACATAGCTTTTTCATGTTGAAGAAGAAGACTCAGATTCAAATGAGGAAGACCTGGCATTTTTTGCCAAAAACTTTAAAAAGTTTTTGAAATATAAAAAAGGAACAAAAGAGAGGAAAATGGATACTCGACAACGGTTGTCAAAATATATGACGGGTGGCAAAGATATGCTATTAAACTTACTTACTCAGATGGACGCTCTGTCACTTTTAGAGACAATTCTAAAGGATATATCATCGGAAAAGGCGATGTTAGCAATATTCAAACAACTCCAACAAGGCTTTCATATGCCACACCACCATCTTCCAGGAACTCTACACCATCTCTACCAACCCCTACTCCGGTAAATGAACCAATTCACGCTTTTGGTCAATATCACTCGAGATATACTCCCAAAAGCAAAAAGGCCAAGAAAGCTTCTTTTATCTCACCAAATACAAAAGAGAAAATTAATGATATACATCACTATCAACAAGAAAAACTTTATCTTCAGGGGAGATGCATTATGAATAAAAAAGTAATGCTAGACGATGAGCTTAATTGAATCAGTAGCATTAAAATTCTATGGAAGCTCTTCTAAAAAGGATGTTCTCCAACCTTCACCATCCCGTCATCCCTCCACTTCTTCAAGGAATCCTTGGTCTCCTAGCCCACAACAACTTCCGGTGACTCCCAACTCTTGGGAACAACAAAATAATTGGTATCCGCTACGACCAAGTACGGGAATTACCAAAATAGAACCGAATGAATCCAAGACCCTAAGTGATTTGAACTAGCTTCTTTTCTCAGTTTTTTAATGTTTTGTATCTTTGTTTCATATGTTTTTTCATCATCTATTGGCACCTGAAAGGCCAAATAACCCTTCTTTTCACCTCTTTTTATTCACTTTTTACTCCCCATTCATTCTTACTTCTCGCTTTTTACCGAAATTAGCAAAACCCTAGCCCCCTATTTCAATTTTTTCACCCAAATTCTCCAAAATTATGGCTCCTTCCAAAAGAAAAAGATCTAAGCAAGGTTCCTCTTCATCTGATCCTATTGATTCTCAAATTGATCAATGGCTATTCGACTCGACAGCTCTCAAACAATGGAACTCCATGAAGAAATCTCGAATTTTCGAAGGTTCGTTTATGAGATACTCTGATTTTGCTTCTTACGGTCTTCAAGAACTAGTAAGGGGAAGTGGTTTAGAATCTTTACCTGACTATAATTTGAATCACCACAACATTAATCATGTTATGGTCTAGTTTTTCTATGCTAACATCAATTTAGGACATCGAAATCCCGCTAATAGAGAAGATTGTGTTTGGAATTTAGTTTGTGGAACACCAGTTTTTCTTTCACTAGCTCGTATTGCTCACATTTTACAAACTCCGACACATGGAACAATTTTGGATGATGTTCAATGTGACACTAGAAGAAGAGATAGAGTAAGTCATATGTTTATAGGAGATGATATGACAGAATTGAAGTCCAAATTTCTATGATCGACGGCTTGGATTTTTCACAAAACCTTAATGCGAACTATACTTCCTCGCTTCGGTTCTTATAAGCTTATTTACCCTGAAAATTTCAAAGCCTTATATGCTATCTGGGGCGGCATTCAAGTCAATTGGCCTCATCGTAGTTTAGATGAATTTCTCAACTTCAATAACGATAACATGAATATCATATATTTTGGTGAATATATCATGCGACTTCTTTTAGATACTGGTGCTCGCCAACTTAACTAAGAATTCTCTACGGTAGGCTTGGTCAATATTCGCGCTCTCAGCGTTATGAAACTACCGGCTCGACCTTCTCATTTTGATTCCTTCGAAGACTGGCAAAGACAACAAGGTTGACGCCAAGGGAGAAGTTCTTCTATTTCCGAACCTGAAGAGGAAATTCATCTTAAAACCTCATCTTATAGCGCCTGTGAGTCTATCAAAATTCTTTCCAAAAATCAACTTATCTTAGACTCACGTCTTAAAAATGTTGAGAAAAATTGGATAAAATTAAAGGCTTTCTCAATTCTTTATGGAATGCCATTTCCTGCCCCTCTTCGATAACTATTATTGCATCTGCTCCTGGCAAACGTCTTGCTTCTCATTTTACATGGTCTACATCAGAGGAATACACTAGCACAGATATAAGTGTTGTACGAAGCAGTGGACAAGGCATTGGCAGCTCAAAACATGGAAAGCAACCCGTCGAGGAGGAAGAATTCGATTCGGATAAAGAATAGTCTTGACTTGGTTAGTATGGTAAATTGTTTAGTAAGTTACTTATTGTTGGTGATACTTTTTTTTTGCAATGAACATTCGGTATTTTTAGAGACTTGTATTAATTAGTCTCTTAAAACTCTGTGTTATGTACCTTTTCTAACTGTTTGTTCTATTTGTAACTTACAATGCTATTTGTGACTGAATATTATGTACTATTTTGAAATTTTCATTGGCTATATTCCCTTTTTGTCGATGAAAAATGAGGAGAAATACCCAAAAAGTTTGAACTAACCTTTTTTGCAGGAATAAAGATGTCACATATTTGGGGGAGATCATAAATCTCCATATACTATATATTTTTATTTTATATCTTATACAGGTTATCATCAATCAAAAAGAGGGAGAACGTAAAATCACATAGTTTTGATTCATGACAAGGTGATGCTCACGTATGCAAGACTATGCTCAAGTATGGCATCATGCGACAAAAAGAGAGATAAGAACAATTGTGATATTGAACTCCTCATTTCTATGTGTGTTTATTTGTTTTTGAGTCTTAGAAATTCTATAAAATCCTCAAGAAAACACAACAAAAAACACATTTCGATCGTTTGAAAAATGGCTCGTATGTGCTGCAAACATACAGCCAGTCGACTAGCATTTTTTCCCAGTCGACTGGTTCTGTATATGCTGCACATACATGCACATCTGTGCATGAATTTTTTAAATGATTTTACTTTTCAGTTGACTGACCATTTTTGACCAGTCGACTGACCTGAATCTAACTGTCATATTTTCAAAAGACTTATCTTTTCTACGAAGGGTTGCGTTCGATTTCTGAGCGGGAATAGTTGCTTCTCTTCGTCAGAACTCTTCATCAATGGCAGCTACTCTCTGTTTTCTATATATACTTGTTTCCAAACATTCTACAATCACGGAAATCATTCTAACTACTCTCTATTACTCTTGTGCTCTCATATTCTTGCATTCTAATAGCATTCTATATCTAATTGCTTTGAATATCTGAATTACTTAAATATTCCTTGATTCTAGATAATATCTTCCTTTCTTATTCTCACATGCATTTCAAATACTTGAGGATTTGATTATAAGAAGGATGTACTTCAAGACATATCTTTGTTATCAAGAACATACTTGTCAACAAATTTTTTCTGTATCAAGTAGAAGTGATGTTCGGTTGCTCATGCAGATTGTCCTTTTCGGCTGCTGAGGCGAAAATTCTGTTCGGCTGCTCAGGTGCTTATGTACATATTCTTCCGGATTAAGTGAGGGTTGTTGTTTTAGTGAAATTCCAGAAGCAGTCTGGGACTGGACGTAGGACGGAGCTCCGAACTAGTATAAAAATTCCTGGTGTCATTTTACTTTACTACTTTTATATTCTGCAATTATTTATAGCTATTATCACTACACTCTATATTAGCATTTATTCATATTATACGATCCATAGCACACTTTCAAAAAAAATCACATTTGGCCTCTATAAAATTTTGAACATCGACATAAAAGCCCTCAGTGTCCTTTGCCTGCTTCTTGATAACCTCTTCCTTCAACCGGAACTCCCTTTTATGCCTTGCAATCTAAGCCTGGTTAGTCTCATTTTCCTCAACAGTCTGATTTATGTTTCAAAGCTTAATGTTTTCCCCGTTAAGCAAATTGTTTTCTTCTATGAAGCAATTGATATCTTTTGGTTTGTTATCTATCTCATACATTTTGGCCAAATAGAACTTTAATATGATCAAGGTTTTTGGCAGAGGTATCCGCGTGTTTAATATTGATTATTTCCTATTTCAAGAAGCAATTCTCCATATACAATACATTGATAAACTCATTCATCAACCGATCTACGTATTTCTAAGGGGGTTTAGCTTGTGCCCAAGGGATTACTAGGTAATTCAAACTCATTCAGGTAGCTTGAGATGGATTAGGCTTGATTTATTTGCTTCATTAATTGAGTTTCAGTTTCATGTTTGTTTCACTCGGATCAGTTATATGATTTTCAGTGTTTATAAAATATAAACTATTCATAATGCTACATATAATTCAATGCAATTCATAGTTGACTTAGCTGTTTCGTTGCTACATGGATTATAATTGACTGTTTTGTAATGCACATATGATTCTTTTTTCCATTGTAGGAAAAAAGCAAAATTTCCTTTGAATTTGTTAAAATTTATAAACATGAGTATAAATAAAAAAAAATAATTCCCAATATTCGAAATATTATAATGTTTTTTAAAATTTGTCCCGTTATTTAATTTGATTTTGAAATTCGCCGTAATTCCTATCCATGAAAACTTTAAGTGACGTATTTTTTCCTTTTCCTCTTTTTTTGTAAAAGAAAAACTAAAATCAGATAACGCATCTACATGGTTTTTTTTTTCTTTTCAAAAACTATATTTAATTTTTTGTAAAGGAAAAACTAAATTCGCCATAATCCTATTATTTAACTTTTATGTTTTATCTGTTAAATTTGGATCATTTCTGAAACTTAAGTTTACACAAAAATGCCTACTTCAAAAGTATTACTACTATATATTATAGATATATTGAATCCCTTTGTTTTTATTTATATTGCACTTTACCCGTTAAGCAATTAACATGTATGATGCTTTCACCTTTTTGGTTTTTGAAAAAGTAAGATGAGGGAGCAACCGGATCATTTCTATATTGCTAAATCGTATAACTGTTACCTGCATGTCTGTAGCCAAAACTAGTAACTTCGTACATTGATCGAGCATAATGCTCTCACTCTATACTAATTCTGAGAGTTCAGAAATCTTTGAGTTTGCATACTCAAGCTCTTGCATGTGGATTGGTTTTATGCACAATCATCTCAAATGCCCTTGGTTCATCTTGGTAAGTTTTATATTAACTTGGAGATTTGTATGGTATACTTCAGAAATATTGAAAGCTATAAATTTCTACGTTTATTATATAATCTTACCATTTAAATTTCGGTATCCCTAATTGGTTAGGCAAAACTTTGTTCCCTTACTAATTGTCTAGAATTAAAATATTTAATGGCCTAATTAATTATGTAATTGATTAGGATATTTAACATTTTTTGTATAAAAATTGAATACAGAGACTATTTTTGTATTTAACTAGAATTTAGTATTTGCAATCTTAATATATAAAGAGAGCATTAATTTAAAACCAAAACTGTGATGCTTTAGAGCCTTTTACATCACAATTCGTTTGGTTTCTTTAATGAAAAAGATGTTCAATTAGCATAATTTTTTCCAAAAATTAATTTGGTATGGTATGACTTCAAGTTATTATTTGTAATGCTATGATTAAGGCAAAACTATTTATTTTTTGTCAAAACTGGTAAATATGCTTGCTAGGAAATTTTGTGTGTGCGCGCACACTTACCTTTGTCACAAATGTGAAAGTAATGTGTACTGTGAATGTGGGCTTAAATGTGTATAATGAATTATGTGTGATCATGTGCACATTCAGATATATCAAAGCATAAGATGTTAAATTTAGTCTATGCCTTGGCACTAGGATACTTAGTATGTGTTTGCATGTCTATGAAATTTCCTAATTTATGACACATGGAGGAATAAAAAAGAGTATTGTTATTACCTTAAATATTTAACTAGTTTTATGTGTGCTTGGGTCCATAACAAAGTGTAGAATTTTGTTGTATTTATATGTTAGTAGTGTGCATTACATAGGTATCATAGGTGGATTTATTAATAGTAATATTCCTAGTACTAAATAAATATTAGTTTATTTGTTGCAAGTGTTATTTATTTATTTATTCAATATGACAATAATATTCGTTGGTACTATATATTTATTATCTCAGATTTCTAATTAAATCTTGAGATAGAGCTTTGATGGATGCTTCTAAAAGAGTTAAACAAGCAAACTGGTTACTGCAAAAATTTGGTACATTATTAAAATTGTATATTATATAGAACTCATAGTTTATTAACATATCTAACTAATATTAGTTATCGATAAGGCTTGTTAAGTTAAATAAAAAATTGATCTTTTATGTCTTTGTTTGAAATGGTGATTTTTGACGCTTGTTGTGAACTAATAAATGGATAAACATTGAAGATAAATATTACACAAATTTGACACCGTAATTCAATATATTATTAATATCTCCCATATTCATTCTATGTTGTTAAAAAAATGCTGAATTGCTACTAATGTTGCACAAACCATGCAAGTATAATTGGCTATGGCAATGAACATTCAAGGGAAAATATGCACAAGAAGATTTTTCAGTTTACAGAATTAAAGTAGTGACTTGGTTGCTTTTTTGGTGGGTATTGTTAATTGAAAAACGATAAGAGATAAGAAATAATTATGATACAATAGATATTACAGAGAAAGGAAACCTATTAATCTGACTTATTCTTTTATTGATTACACTATTATTTTATTTAAACATATTTCAAACGTTACTTCAAATTTATTAACGAATATGCAATTGCAGCTATAATTAATCGTAATTAATTCTCAAACTAATTACATTTCATCTTAAAGTGAATTAAATTTCATTAATTCTCTAATTAACTTAAATTAGCACATGAAGAGAGTTAACTGTATTTGTGAATACTTGATCTTCTTGGTCCTTGAATCTTACTTTCAAATCTCCAATTCCTTGTGAAAATAAATATCATCAATTGTGAATGAATTGATGATTAATCCATCGCTTCAAAATTTATGGTTATATGTTTGAGTAATATTTTCACAGAAATTTTGACTTTTTTTCATTGAGTAGAAGAATGACCTTAATCTATTTTGATAATTTCCTCTAACTACATATCGCTTTCTTCTCTCATAATCGCTTTTGATACAATTTGTTGCTCATGTGCTATTCGTTTGACAGTTTAATTTTATTTTTTATCAAGTGCTTAATGTTATCTTTGTCCTCAATTGATTCACTTTTCAGCTCACTGTACTGTTCTTATGTAGAACAAAAACCTCAAAAGTTGACTTGAGTCTATAATATAAATGCAAGAGGATAAAGAAGAATTTTGCAGATCTATTCAATAAAAGGTATTCTTTTAAACCAATGGACTATATTGTTGAGCACGTACACATTTTGTATAGTTATTTGGTTTAAATATACAATTATTGTTTGAAAAATGCGTCACACTTAAGCAATAAATATGCGCTTTAGTTACCACTTTATTGGGACAATGCTATTCACTACTATCGTTACAAGGTATTAGTCAAGCTTCAGTTGTATGTGTGTGCGTGCACACACACATACATATCAATAGAACAGTGTCTCAGTCCAACAAATCTGTGACTAAAAATAAACATTTATCTGTGTGGTTTTGTTTGTCAAATACGAGAACAGCGTCACATACATATCACTAGAACAGTGTCACATGACACAGATGTGTAAATTTATTTGTTTGTACTTGGTATGTGACACACATATCTATAATGTTGGGCTTTGAGATGGAATGAGAACGAGATAGTTACAAACATTTATACACAACGTAGAATTTTCTCGTATTTATACTTAACTTGATGTCTAGGATATGCTAACATGAATTTACAAGTTAAATGTTAGAATGACTCGTGTTCTTCTTTCATAACAAAAAATATAAAAGAAATTTGTTTAAATCGTTAGTTATTTTTAACACAATTTTGTAATCTAAGTTCTTGTCCATTTAGTTTTGCTTATATCTTATAATTATATCTGACTTTTTTCTTCCATGCCTATAATATTTGTCCATCTTTTTTGTATTCAAGGGTATACAATATGTGGATTTGGTCGATGATTGGAAACTTAATTGATCCTAGGTTTAGAAGGCAATTGAGGCATTTTATGCGTAAGTACATGTCACTTGAGGAATTCTATTTGTAACTTGAATGTCGTACATGTCTCCTCAGTCCTCAGTTTAAAACTGAGACAATGTTGGCCATAGTTTTAAACTGAGGCATTGTGGCCTCAGTATTAACTGAGGCCATTGTGCCTCCGTTTTAAACTGAGGCCACCATTATCGCCTCAGTTTAAACTGTGGCCACGTCCGCCTCATTTTAAATTGAGGCCATTCTTGTGACAACCCACTTTTTTGGATGGTTTAAATCGACAATAAACCACACATGCCAAACTCAAACCATCCAAAAAGGTGGATTATCAATGAAGTTTAATAAGAAAATAAAAGGAAAGAATGAAAACAAAACACAGAGTCTCACAGCGGAATAATAAAATATAATAATCAAATAAACAATTTATAAAGCTATTTTACAAATAACATTTGATTACACCTTTACAATACAATTAGAGTTATACATACAACAAGTATAATAGGATAATGCAGCGGAACAACATGATGTAGTGGAATAAATATAATAAATAGTATACCAATCTCCGTCTTCATCCTCCAAAAATAAAATGGTCTTCGATACACTGAAAAGCTCAGATTGACCTGAGCATAATGAAAAGACAAAACACACGGGTCAGAACTAAAATATTCTCATGTATGTCAAATCAATATCACGTGGAAAATGAGCGTAATGGTATTAGAAATGTTACGTGATCTTCATTTCCTATTTGGTGTATAACGTGAGTACAATAACTTAAGAGATGTTACAAGATTTTTTTTCCATCTCTTAATGGTCCGCCAAACTATCTATATGTAGTACTGTACGCTATATGTAGTGTCTACCAGTAAAGTATAATATTGAGATAGCGTTAAGGCGTGCCTCATATCCTATTTAATAAATTTTATATAATCATCGTAGTCTATACAATACAATAAACTCCACCATAGACTGGTGGGCTATCATGGAGCAATCCATAGGTACGACACAAACCAAAATCGTAGTGGGCTCAATAAGGCATATGATAAGGCATGCGAGGCAATGCCCAGGGTATGATTCTACCGTTTTGCATGCCCCGATTAGTGGTAACGTATAGCAGCTACTACCGTCCATCTCGAGACGCACTCCCATAATCAAATCGAGGGTGGCGGCCAATCAATCATAAAGTAACAGATATGGTATCGAAGAAGTATGTCTGATAGGAGAAGCGACCTCACTCGTCCTGGGATAGCTCATGTTTTAGTCATATAAAGCTGACCAAAAGGTCAGAGCTTCGCTCTTACCTCATACCAATAGCATTCGCCAAACCATCCTACTTCATTTTGGATTCTTCACCACGTGCACAGTTGTTAAAGTGATTTTGGAATTGGCATAGAATATGACAATATCCGACTTCGGTCTCTTTAGCAACCAACCGCTTATTCCACACAGTGGTCATAAAAAGATAATCCATAAAATAGTTTATATCTTCATTCAAGATATCCATATACTTATTCCAAAAGTATAAATAAATTCATAAATACCGAGAACGGTTTTCTTTCAATCAATTTCGAAAATATTTTATATTTCTCTCTTAAACCGTTTATAAACTATTTATATGCTTTAGAACCATTTATAAAGCTATTTATAAATTCAAAACAATTTACAATTCTTCCCCTTTTCCTAAACTTCTACAAAAATTCGTTTAAAACTCTTCCAAATACCTTTATACAAGTTCTTTTATAAAACCCTTTATAAAATCCTTTAAGACCCTTGCAGCTCCTTTATAAAACCATTATACAATCCTTTATAAAAATCTTTTATAAAATCCCGTACAAAACCTTTTACAAAATACTAAAATCATTTATAAAATCTTTTTATCTATTAAAGTTATTATAAAAGTCTACAATTATTATATGAAATTAATTTTTTAAATAAATATTTTAAAATTATATTGAACATTTTATTAAATTAAATTTTAAAGTGTTTTTATTATATTACATTATTTAAATTATATATTTTAAAACTAAATAAAATTATAAGCTAAAATCTTAAACTTTAGATTTTTAAAACTTATATTAACTAAAATATAAATTTAAAAAAAATCTTTAGATTAAACTTTAAAATTAAATTTATTAAATCAAAACATACTTTACAATTTAGAAAATAATTTAAAACCGACCAGCGGTGTCCGTATATAATTTTCTATCATATGACCAATTGATAAGTTAAATTTTCAGGTATGGATCTATATCATTGCAATCCAAATCAGATATATATATATCATTTCAACCTATTTCTTTGTTTATTTAATTTCAGATTTATTTGATGCCCATAACATTCAAGGTGAATAATAGGAATAAATCATCATAAATATCTAGGGTGAATAACATGAATAAATTAACATAAACAAACATCTAAACATCTAACATATCAATCATTAGGCATCCATCACAACCAACATCCAAAACAGTCACATATCAAGACAAATTACTAGTTATAAATTCTCAGGTGTTTAACTAGCATTTAAATTTAAATGTCAATTTTAATTTCAATTTTACTATCAACTCAAATTACACTATCGATGCAATTCAATATAAATGTCAATTTTAAACCATCAAACAATAATCAATAAATTTAAATCACTTCATGGTTTTAATTTAACGAACATCAAAATATTCTAATATTTCGTGAGTGGTTCGAACACTCACCTTTGATTTTAGTCGAATTAAAAATCCAAAAGAATGCCTAAATCGAACAATTTCCAAATACAGCTAAATAAGTTTCTTTTTCGTCTGAAATTTCAATACGATCTTAGTGGAAGAAACCATGCGTCAATTGGAGCTTGTATGAACAAGTTATGATAGTTAGAACATCGAAAATTTTAAATTTAAATTTAAATATACTAGGTGAAAATTCGTAAATCATCACCTTCACAAACCCTAGCCGCTCTCGTGAAACCCAATTACGCACGGTCGCCATCACATTCATCACCAAATGCCACGTCCTACATGCCTCATGACCAAGATCTGACCATGCCATTGCAAAGCTCGCCCAAGGCCGCACCTACAGGCTATGCACCATCACCTTCGATCACCCTCATGGGCTCGCCGCCGTTCTTTAGCGATTTCTAGAAAAATCATGCATTTCTGATACGAACTAACCGCATGGATCCAAAGCCCTTGACGCCCTCAACGATGCAGCACCTCCCGATTGACGAGTGGGTGAAGATCCACCGTTGAAATCAAAAACCTAGAATGGACGACCGAGAGTACTTCTCAAATTTCTGGCCAAACGAAGCCTCCAATCGAAAAAAGAATTGCATAAATAGATTACATTAGCTTTCCAACGATATATAATTTGATATGGTTTGAGGGGTTTGAATTTTGAAGTTTGACTTGAAATTGGGTGTAACAGGCCGTGCTAGTGACGACCGGTAGGCTTTTCAACCATCCCAGCCCCATCGTGGCATACAGAGGTACCTCGAATTTGCTTTCACGGCCAGTCTCTCGACTCGCAACCAACCCTCATAGGGAAGTGTAGGAGTAAGAGTCTCCTGCTTGCCACTAAACACGAAGTGAGAACCCTTATCATTCAAAAGTAGTGAATTAAATTCATTTAGTGGCAAGTGATTGTTTGATTGGTTTGAATATTAATAAAATCATCTAATGTCTATACAAGGTCTAACTGTGGTTAATCAAGCTGGTGTTATTATAATGCTCGGGTCAGACCGAGTATTATAGAGTACAGATTCTAGATAGACTGCTATGGAGTTTAGGGGATGTGTTGGATGGGGAGACGTATCACACGTATCTGTCTTATTTCCGCTGTGCTGCGATTGTGAGATTCTGTTGTCGTTTTCTATTTCATTCTTCTACCTCTTCTTCTTCAACCCTAATAGTTTGTATTTCTGTCCACTTTGAGTTTAACTGATGATGAATATTCTCGACTCAAAGGGGTACGGATTTGCGGACCATCACATTGGAAAATTAGGGTTTTCTGCCATTAAGAAGGATTATGAACAGATAAATTGAAACTGTATATGCAGATAACAAAATAAAATAAAGCTGCTAGGGTTTATAACAGCATGTATATAGGCAGAGATGGATAAGAATGGATGGAACAGATCGAATGGGTCGAAGCGATAACAAAGTCCCGAAAAGCCCGTTTTGTTTTCGAAATGAATATAAATCGTCCAGTATATCGCAATATATGTTTTCAATGTTTTTAAACTCAATGGAACTAATTTCTGACTCTAATTCCATTGTATATAGAAGTTATCTTTTAAAATCAAATTATATTTATTTAAATTCCTTTAATTGATTTTTATGCATTTCGAACTCGCACGATCAAACGATAAGTCCGCTTGCTACGAAACTTAAAATCCTAAAATAATTCACTATTACGGATCCGATGAAACTGGTTTCGTCGAAATCCAAGACAGTGCCCAAAAAGACAAATTTTCACATTAGTTAAATAAATTATTATTTTAAATCACTTTTAAATTCAAAATTAAAAGTTAACAATTTTCATCATTCTTGATTACACATGAATGATAATCTTT
The DNA here is from genome assembly GCA_030765085.1 of Allium cepa. Classification (NCBI taxonomy): domain Eukaryota; kingdom Viridiplantae; phylum Streptophyta; class Magnoliopsida; order Asparagales; family Amaryllidaceae; genus Allium; species Allium cepa. The sequence continues at coordinate 872,382,115 of CM060945.1, read as the reverse complement.
TATAATATAGTTTTTTATGTTAAATCCAATATTTAAATATTACATTAATTTTATTAATTTTCAAATTAATTTCAACAAATTTAATAAGTTAGATGATAATAAATCAATTGTTACAACTTATTAATTCAAACCCATTAATTTATTGGTTACAAATAATGATTATAAATTACTTACCAATATCTGATTTCATATTCTATATTAGAACCAATTTTAATTAATAACCTATGATTTCTCCATTTAATACAACATTTATTTTATTCCTAATTAACTTTCATTATTACCATTGATTGAAATAACATTAAACGGTTGTCAATTTTATTTAATCAACAATATTAAATTATATTCTAATTAATTTTCCATTTATAAAAGTAAATTTCAATTCCTTACAATATTAAATTCCAAAAGGGTCGTTACAATCTCCCCTACTCAAAACTTTTCGTCCCCGAAAAGGAACAGGAAGAAATTAAGAAATTTGATATAATTTTATTCAAAACATTCAATTTATAAACAATTAATTTCCATATTTAAGTTTAACAGAAATTTGAAAATAAGTCAACCTTGTACAAAAAATTTCCGAGTCTTAAATTTACGAAAAATTTCGATAGAGTTTCCTTTGCACGGATAGGTCCGAAAAAATAATAATATCATTAATTACAATATATATATATTATATATATATATGTGCGAGTACACTGGCACGTGCGATGCACGTGCGCAAGAGGAACTGGTATTAAGAAACGGTGGATGTGAGGTTTTTATGAATTTTATGAAATGACTTTGACGTGTACGTAATGTTATGAGTAGTTTGGCATGTGCGATGCACGTACACAGAAGGAAATGGTGTGAAAAAACATTGTTTGTGAGGGTTGTTGAATGCGATAAATTGAGTGTGACGTACATGTATCATTGAATATTTTGGATAGTGACATGCAGAAAGAATGTACAGTCGATGGACGCGGACGCGGAAATTTGTGTCGAACATTAGAAGAAGGGTTATAGCAGAATGATATTGTGTGGATAGGATGAAAAGTAATATACATATGGTGGAACGAATTATCAACAAATGTTAATGCAAACTGAAGAGAATAATTTTGATTTGTAGCGGGAATAGAATATGTTGTTCGTTACATATAGTAGGTGATCATAAATAGATTTGATTGCATTTTGTGAGGAGAGGGAAACATAATGGCTTATTGTAGCTAAAAAACTATTTGATAGTAAATTGTAGGTTGTAAGTGTAGTTGTCGTAACCGTTTTCTCTCCTCTTTGTTCCGGGCTTGATACCGGCATCAGCAGTAAATTGATGGCGGAGTTAAAAACGTTTTATAAGAGATTTATTTATGTGAATTGAAAGTGAGTTGGAGTAGTAAAAGAGGGAATTTTTGTTAACCCAGTTTTGTATTTTGTAGAAGTTGTAGCTGAATATATGACCGAAAAACAGTAAAATGGAGAAAAATATTATAAGTGAAGATATTTCTCATATATGGTCGTAAAATACCGTATTTATTTAAATAGAGTAATAAAACAATTGTGAAGAACTTATATTTGGACCCTTTAGTTTAGAGTAGTAATTATAGTAAAAGTATGGCATGTGAAGCGGAAAAATGAAGTATTGTTAATTAAGTTCGTGAGTGCATTGTAATAACACATCCTTATACACAACATTTCTAGTATGTGTGCCAGTCCTATTCAGAATCTTTCCATTTTTCACCAAAACTTTTGTTGTTTTTCTTGAAACTCCTCTTGAAAAAGCAACATATAGCTGACCATGACCGGAAACATGTTCGGGAAGATAAATACCAACCCAGGGGATGCTTTGTCCTTGTGATTTATTAATCGTTAAGGAAAAAGCTAATTTAATTGGAAATTGTTTACGTATTAGGTTGAAAGGCATGTTAGCATTCTCAGAAGGCTTTAGTGGTATACGTGGAATAAATACTCTTGTTCCACGAAAATGTCCAACAGTCATTTCTGCATCTATGAGATTTCTATGAAAGTGACGACATAATAATCTGGTTCCATTACATAATCCAATTCGTGGATCAATATTCCTAAGCAACATGATTGGTGCTCCTACTTTAAGTGTTAATTTATGTGGTGGTAGACCTCCCGGAGCAAGTGAGTTTAAGAATTCATATTGATATAGATTATGTGTATCTTCTTCAACTTTGTCAAAGGAGTAGTAAATGTGCTCGCTACCTGGAAAGAGTTCTGTAACTTTTTTATTAATGTCATCTACTATTTCGTTTGTAGGGGCTAATATTGCTCTATCCATTATAAAATTAGGATCACCTAATTTATCATCAAGTTCAGCGAACACTTCATTAATCAGAGCATGGACTGAAGAAGTAGTGGTCCAAGGTTGAACCATATCATTTGGGAGTAGTATAATATCCTCTTGAACATAGGCTTCATCTCCATTTCCAATACGTAAAAGAAATTGTGCATATGATTGATCGTCTCTTGCGCTTATATTTTGTGTTAAATGAATTACTTGAACATTTTCCCATAAATATGATCGTACTATACATGCATCGACGGTTTGAGCTCTAGTACCGTTTACGACTATTGGTAGAACTTGACGAAAATCACCGCCTAAAATAACAATCTTTCCTCCAAATGGTGCGTCTACATTAGTTAAATCTCGTAATGTTCTGTCTACGGCCTCAAATGCATGGCGGTGAGCCATGGTAGCCTCGTCCCATAGGAAAACGGTAGCAGTCAGTAAAAGTTTTGCGAGTTCAGATTGTTTGGGAATATGACATGTAGAGGAAGAGTCTAAATTAATTGGTATTTTAAATCGAGAATGTGCAGTTCGACCTCCTGGAAGAGCAAGAGAAGCAATTCCAGAAGTAGCAAGTGCAATTGCAACATGACCTTGAATTCGTAGCTGTGCTAAGATTGCTCTATATAAATATGTTTTTCCTGTACCTCCAGGGCCATCTATGAAATATATAGTAGTAGCTCTACTTTCAACCGAAGACATTATCGTGTCAAATGCCTTCTTTTGTTCGAAGTTCAAGTTATCTACATAATTGATATCATTATTGGGTATTTCTATGGATTGTTCTTCTGAAAGAAGAGTGGATGTATTTGTATGAGTAAAGGTGATGAAATTAGTATGTGAAATGTCATAGTCAAAAATTGATTTGTTATATTGTTTTAGAAGGTTGTCGAGGTCAGACAGACATTGAAGTACTGAAAATGAATTAGTCACAGTAATAGTGGATGTAGTAGGATAGTCTTCAAGTAAGAAAGGGGAAAACTCTTCCCACAATTCACGCACATGTCATGGGTCACAGTATACTAAAATAGTAACAAATAATCTTTGTAAAGCAGCAGGCATATGTATGTTTGAAGCATCTGTCAAACAATCCTTTATACCATCATCATTTTCAAGTAAACCTCTATGTTCTGCTGCTTCTTTAAATGTGTTATATTCTATTCGATTAACTGTAAGTAAGTCAGTAAAAGATAGAGGACCTCTATCATGTGTCAATAGTAGACGCAAATAGTAACGACCTCCTTTAGTGAGGGATACAGTATAAATTCTACCAATTTCCCTACGGTTATTTAGCTTACGGTTCCATTGCTTACTTGTAGAATCCCACCAATATTTTTCAGGAAACTCGTGGTATAAATATTGACGTGCTTGTTCATCGAAAACATTTTTACAAAAAATTCAGTAAGCATTGTTTTAGATCTATGTTGATCATCCAAAATAGTGTGTATGTGCTCGTCTGCATGAAATAATAATTGTTGTCTATTTGGTAAATGTATTTGTAAGCAGGTTCAGATGAAAAAATATTACTTAGAGGAAATTTAAATATTCTCCATAAAGCTTCTGGAGCACAAATCCATCTAGCATTAAAAAATTTTGAAATCTCATCGTTATCATCAGATGTACTGGACAATCCTACAGATACACGGTTTGAACCTTTGTAAACATATTTGTAGAGATATTTCACAGATTTAATACTTGAACAAATCTCAACATTTATATGACAATCATATTTCAAAAGTAAATAAGGATTATAAGTTACTATACGGTTATCGATTATGCGGCTTGCAGTTTGATATTGTATTCCGTTGTCGCGTCTTTTATAAATAGGGTAAGAGTCAATTTATTGTAAAGTACATGAAGAAAAAGCTTTTGGAAAACCCTTCTTACAGTGGTTATTTTTCATGCAGACAACTCTTGGGTTAAAATGCCCGCATGGATAATGAATCATATGTTTCATTACAGCATTGTGTAGTTCGGGTTCTAAATGTTTACATGGAATTTCAGCGCGAACGAAAGCATCATAATCATCAGGATTGTTAATTTTATCATTTTCATCTAGGATAAGTAGAATGTGAGAATGTGGTAGTCCTCTTTTTTGGAATTCAATAACGTGGACATGGGCAATGACTTTACCTAAAACACATTTGTCAAATAGGTCAGTTTTAAGTTGCTCTAGTTTAGATCGAAAAATTCTAGTTGTTAAATCCGATCTATCTTGTGGTTGTTGACCGGGAAGCAATTCTTGTGTAATTTCTACCCAGTTTGTGTTACATGTCATAGTAATAAATAAGTCAGGTTTCCCATACCTTCGCACTAATGACATTGCATCTTGGTACCTTTGATGCATATCTCGTGGACTACCAATATAGGAGGAAGGAAGAATCTTCTTGACACCAACACTTCCTAATGTGTGAAAAGTAATAGGATTGAGTAGTGGTGAAATAAGAGGTTAGTAATTACTAGGAACAACAAATGATTGATTGAAAGAGGTAAAGAAACTTAATGGCAGATGTTTCTCCAGTAGCTAAGGCATCTTTTAAACCATGGTATAACTCCGCTCTGATAGTAGTTTGATTGTTGCGAAGAAACCTTAGACGCATTGTTTCTATTTTATATACATTTCAACGACATATTGTTGGAACAGATGACCATCAAGCAGTATAAGTGATGTCTCTATCGGTCGTATCCATGTGAGTAGGTGACAGCACAAATGCAAGTGACATTAGTATTGATGTTGATATGAATGAAGTTTTGTGTTATGTACGAACAAATAATATTGGATATCAAATTGGTTATACGTACCTGTAAAATATGAGAGTAGTAGGATGTACAACTTATAGGTGTATTTCTATTTTCGTGGATGCTCAAATCCCATCCATGCTGACCGTAAGGCAACAATAGTGGATATTGCAGTGGGTCGTAAAAACCTGCTGTGTCTGATATTCTCTATAGATTTCCACTTATTGTCTCAACAATGATATCTCGACCTTGCAAATTGTCTGGTTCATCTCCAATTATTATACCTACTACTTGGGATGTGGTTGGCAGCTCATGAAGATGTCGATCTATTGTGATCTCTTTGATTTTGATCCTACATACTTGAACGTCGGGTTGTTGCCCGAACTGTCGAAGTATGGAGACATATGAGTTATGAGTATCTAAAATTTGTTTCAAAAGCATAATTATCTCCGATCTCATTGCTTCACTATCTTGAAGTCGATATTCAATCTCATGGTCAGTGTCATATACATATAGTTGCAAATATCTTGGTCTACTTCCAGCCAAGGGTAAAAGACTTCCAATAATATGATATATTGAACCTTGCGCGCGATATGTGTAAACTCCTTCTCTAGCATTGGCCAGGTTATTGTCAATTGATGCACCCAATGACGTGAATGAAAATGCATTATTATAGGATCGAATGTTTGTTCGAAAATGGGTACCTACTTCACCCTGATCTTGGAATAAGATTAGTAACTGCTGTGGTGTTGTGGTAGGACGATGAATGTCGATAGAACCTCCAGAGCAACAATTTTGTAAGCTTTCGTGGAAAAGTATTATAGCATGGAAAAAATCACAGTAAGTGGGTTGTGGAAGTTGATGTTTGTGGTATGGAATGGTTGCTCTAAAATTTCGACCACAGTTATGACTACTGCTTAATACAGTCCGCAGTATCGTTTCTTCGCCATCACGTGTTGTTGAAGAACCTAAAAAAATAAGGTTAGTATTCAGTAGAGTAGTTATACAGTAGTAAGTAAAACATCGAAGTAATACCAATAGAGAAGTTACACAAAATATTGTACTCTATAATGGATATCCTTTTGCAAGCCTATATTGATTAAGTAAATGGAATATATATAACGGTTTTTCATAACTACATGAAATAAGTGGTCCAATATGCAGTAGTAAATTTCACCTAAGGCGCAATGGCAGCTTACTTGTAGGTGTAAAAACACATCTTCCATAATGGTTAATGCATGACAATGCTAAGTTAAATCAGTATAATTATAGATAGGACACAAAATTTCAATACCAATATTACTCTCCCAATAAAAATGAGCAAAAAAACATCAGCATTAAAATATAAGAAACTGAGTTTAATCACATCAGTTTGTACTTGATAACTGATCATCGATTTGATTTGTCTTTGGAGGGAAAGCGAAACAGTGGAGGACTTTTCTCTGTTAACTTTAAAATGTCCAGTCCTTCACAGCCGTATTTTAGTTGAATTGAAAAAATAAATACAAATTACACTGGGGCATTAGGTTTCGAATTGAAGAATAAGCGCAACTCTGTACATTTGGCAACATGAGAAAGTACAAAAGCATAGGTATATAACTTTTAGTTGTTTATTATGCCAAGAACATGGGTAGATTGGAAAACAAATAAAAAGTACCAAGCCAAAAACTGCATTGTTAATAGAGATATTTACAAACAGTAAATATGTAGTCATAGGGGTAATATGTATACTATAACTAACAGGTGTGTGTTTACAAATGTAGAAATAGGTATGGCAATTAATAGCCCAAATGCATTGAATATTCATACACATTGAATAACTGCAATACATAAATATAATAACAGGTAACATATATAATTATGCAAATTAAATATATAACCATAATAGGTAATTATGTTTACTGATGATCATTTGTACAATACCATGTTTCTGTAGCCATAAAAACATTTAATAATCCGGAAACTAATATATTTGAAAGCAAATGCACATTTACTATATTGGGAAAGACTGAAGCGGTTATTCCATTTATTGTAATGGTCGTTACGTATTATAATATAAATAAGTGAACTTATAGCAAGTGTGAGTTAAAACTTGGATCGAATATAATGGTAGCATATCGACGTGCGTAGGTAACCAACAGAATGAACAAATTTTGACAAAAACTGTGTTTTTTGAGATAGATAAAAGTCTACTTTTTGAGTCCAAAATCAATGATGCAGACATGAAAAGATAACAGTATGTGTTGGCTGTGTTTTATGAACTACCGTGAATACTTTAGATTTGAAGCTTGTAGCACTACAGGCTTCAAGTACTACCATGAATACTTTACATTTGAGGCTTCTAGTACTATCGTGAATACTTTAGATTTGAGGCCTAGAAATCTATAATGTCAGAGGACGTACAATATATATTTTTAAAAATTATGTGTAATATCCAATGGAAGCTGATAATTGCGTGTGAACATAACATATGACATGACCTATATTATATTCGAAAAACCTTACGCAAGAGAAAAGTCAAGTTTAGGTACACGTTTTATGAACTGAAGACTGACCGTCCTTCTATGTATATGTATAATAGTATGGATGACAAATATTGAAGATAGTTGTATCTTCTTAATCTTATATGTTTCGAAGGATGCTTAGGATAGGGGTAAAAATATTATTGTGTTTCAATTACAGCCTATATGTGTGCACCGTACTGTATTAAGGGTTTGAAGTGTGATCCATCTTTTCTGTCATATCGTGAAACCCAAAAAAAAAAATCATAGTACGAAAAATAAGTATGAAATATTTAAATTTGTTACACGTCAAAGTAACACATTACATGAACTAAGGTGCACAGTTGGTGTGACTTTCGTGAGCATGGAGAAGGGGAAAAAAATTAGTTACCTGATAAAGCTGGACTGTGGAAGCCTTCTGTCAATCGAGTTCGTCTATTTGCAATAGCTATTTCTCTTGCGAATGCACGTCTAGCACGTTGACTAATTCTACGTCTTTCTCTTTGTTGTTGTTCCATTAAATGTTGAAGATACACTGAAGAGGTAATAAATAGAAGTAAAGATAAGTTTTTTATTTACAACTGATTTGCAGAGATATATGGAAGTAGTAGAAACGGTAGCACAGTAGTAAGTGAAGGACAATATATTATCAAGTATGTATATATATGTACGTAAACTAATGGTTACGTAAGTTGCTACAAATGCTGAAAAAGAGTAGTAACCGTTGTTGAAATGGTAAAGATCCGGATGTGAGCTGGAGATATTTAGTAACATCTTGGAACTTTATTGTATACCGTTGCGTTTAAAGAGTGGAATGAGTCAACTTTAAGTTAAGATAGAATATATAGTAAATAAAATAGCAGTAGAGGAAAAAATGTAGGACATTAGGAAAGTGCTTGTACGTTGGCAATATAATAGGATAGTCACAGGAAAATTAATTGTGGTCGTATGCAATAAGTTTAAAATATGTAAACGTTGGTACTGATAAATATGCGAAATAAATTTCCGAACTGATTAGTTTTGTAGAAAATATATATTCAAGCATTATAACTGTTAGTAGCGAATATAAAAAACCTCCGAACTGATTAGTTTAAGAAAAGAATTGTGAAATAAGTTTCCGGCATCTTTTTAGTCCAGTTTCATTGTATTTTAAAATGGTCAGTTTCATTGTATTTGCTCTGTGGATGTTTTAAGTGAGTAAGTGCTTGAAGTTAATGGAAGCAGACATGAACATTCAGTTGTAAGCTAACTGCGTGTACTTAGAGTTGAACAAAGTCTTCGGTATTAATTTTTGCGTCGTTCTAACATATTAATTCCACATAAATATTTACTGATAGTTCATGTATGTATCCAAGGCAGTATCAGTGGCGAACGAATAGTACATGTATCATTACGCAATAGACACATAGGCTCAGATGGAGACAGTCAACTTTGTAGAGTTATGGTGGAGAAATTGGTTTGATATATATATATATTATGTAGTTTTGAAGATATGATCTGGTGATATGCTAAAGTTATAAAATATGGGACTCCGTTGCATGAAAAATATTACGCAAGTTTACAGTGCGATGCAGATGAAAGTATCATATCAGCTACTTCATTGTTTTCCATTTGCTGTAACAACCGGATCGCACCTCTCAGCTACATGCAGTGAATGATCCAATTTAGACAACATATATATGCCAATGCCCTATGACAATTCAACTGCCATGTGATACTGCCTTGGTTTTTTAACACTTCAGCTCTGTAACTTATTATATGTAGGAAGTGTTAAAGTGTTCGACGGGGATGGATTTAATAAGTGTACGATGTGAAAAATGAAAATAATTTTTATACATATTTCATAGTGGCATGGGTATTTTAATAGGCTTATATCTGTGTGCGAAATATGTACAAGCGACATATAAGTTTTTAACGTAACTTACATGTAGTTGAAAAGAACATGAAATTTATTTAGGCAATGACAAAAGCATGGAGTACACGACAAATTTAATGTAACATCAACGAATACATCAAAAACAAATAACTTTTCGTTAACAGCGACGAAAGGAAAAAGTACGGAAGCACAGAAATGAACAATTTATTGGATGTCATAGAGTTGAAGCTGTATTAAGTACGGTTCTTGAGAAAATGCTCAATAGCCGCATCACATTGGTCAATCTGTAGAAGGAACAAAAATTGATGATTAGCATGTACTGTAGACACACACATATGTGTGTGTGTGTGTCCGTGTGTCTATCAAATGAATAAATTTTGGCATACCACTTCAGGAGTAAAAAAATCGTCACATTTGTCATGTTGACAAAATTGTGGAAAAGACTGGAGTTCATCAGATTGTGACGTCTGTGCTTCACAGTTGGAAGATTTTGATAAGGTGTCGTTGGTTTCAAAAAAATTTGTCGTAACCGGAGGAAGGTGAACAGAGTTGGTTGGTTTGTTAACATTGTCTGATTCAATATAGGAAAGATTAATCTGTGAGACGTTGGATGAAGGATTTATTTTTTCTTCGGTAGCGGATTGAAGGTGCTTTGTTATACGTGTACTTTTACGTTTGAATTTGTCTACGGAAGGGGATAATGCAGGCTCTTTACCTTGTTGTATGCATTTGTTCTGCAGTAAAAAAAAGGGTAACTTGTGACAAATCCGACATAGGATAGAATAGAGTAAGCGTGTGAATAAAAGATAGCACAGGAGTACCTTTGTCATTTTGAATAAAAAGTAATGTGAAGGTTTAGGAAGCTGTAATGGAATTCACGTAGGCGGAAGAATATATGGAGATGAGCTGTTGAGGATACACAGTGGTGTGTGGAGACTGTTAACGAAGATGTATATATAATATGTAGCGGTGGAAGTGTTAAAATGTTTGGGTGGAAAAGTATGTAGCAGCCTAGTATACAGGAAAAGTTGAAGCAGTAGTAATAGGAAACATGGACAGCAAAAGCGGATCACGTGCTAAGGAAAATAAGGTAGAAATGGCAGTGAGGTGGACCATTTTTCTTTACAGTTATGTAAAAATTAAGAAATCCACTGTTGATGATATGAACTGCAGGAAGGTTGTACCATATAAAGTTCATTTCATATCAAAATTTGAAGGGTCCCACAGCATCTGTTGAGATGGTAATGGAGGACACAGATGGACGCTTACAGAACAGTAAGAAAAAATATTTTGTTATGCAATATTATTATTGTATGTATACATGATCAATAGTGAGAAGAAGAAAAGAGCCAGCGCCTAATATTCCTATATTAGCTTCCCTATTATAACAGAGTCATAAAACGAAGAAAAAGGAAAGAAAGTTTACAAATTCATTAAAATCGGACGTGAAAACTTCAAGCGCAAATCATCATAAGAAATCAGTATACAGCTCTTTAAACAGAATATGCAAAGGATATTATCAATTCATATTTATCCATTAGCAAATGCATTCATATTCTCTTTTTCCATACACCAATAGCCTCATCCTCAAACCAATATTCATCTACTGGTACATGTACCATCCACTAATAATAAACAAAACATACAAAACATGCTGAAATAACTGAGAAGACCATTTATTATAATAACATTTGCATACCTTGATTCCATTAAGCTCAGTACAGTTTTAAATCACTATATCCAGACCACACAACAAATGTGTTTCTTACAACAAAGGAAAAAACATAAATTTGTTACTCATCAAGTGGTAGCCATTGCAGATAATAGAAATATATAAGGAATTATATAATTCTATTATAATTTCGAGCAATATAAACAGAACTCAAATTTCAAAGTTGGCATACCTACAATAGTAGTAAAACATGAATATATAAAGTTATTTAATCTTCAAAGTCACTGCTCACCTCGTTCTATCATTCTTCCATATCTTTTCTTCCTCCTTGGAATATCTCATCCTTATAAAATTCCATCAGACATTCATTATCATTGTTGTCTTCTTCCCTATAACCATAGTGCCCTTCTATATCCATTGGCTAATTGCTTACTGAAAGTTAAATTGATGGAAAATAATGTATGTTACAAAAAAGGCATAAATTACATGTTCAAGATAGGTTAATATTTAAATCGAGATTGACTTGAATTGATGAATAAGTACAGTTAGGTATATAGTAACTTGTATACATCTTCTCCGAGTATAGTTAGAAGGCATTTCCTGATGTATAATCATATTGCTGTGATTTAGAAATTATAGTGACGTGCTTTATGTATAATAATAAATTTATAAATTGTTCCATGATTTTCCTCTGCCTTTGCTAAAGAACATAGTAAAAAATATTACCCCCATATCATCTAAATCAGTAATAACATTTGGTTAACCAACTGTCTTCGTACTATACATTTAAGCTTCTATTATTTCATACCATTTAAAAAGAAGTCATATTTCATTATGGATGGTGAATAGCTATTCTTTTTAATTTTTTCTATTTACAGTTTGATGCACAGATTATCTAAAATAGACAATAAGGTAACAAAGCACTAACTATGACATTCTAATGGTTATAGAAATTAAAATGGCATGAAAGTGAAACATATTACTCTTTTTTTAATTGATATGAAAATAGTAAGCTGATAAATCAAACTGTACCTGATCACAGCCTTATCAACGACTTGCTTGTTCTTGATACAAACTGCATACAAATTACCCCTTTTGATAATCTTGATTGTCATACCAAAATTGATGTTGATCATCTTCAAACATGTTTCAAGTATAAATAGAATATAGAAAAGTTAAAAAAAAGTCAGAGCAATTTGATTTTAGGTATTAAAACTAAGATGATTAAAAAGTCAAGTATAAATGGAATAGTTTTTGCGGCTTGGGCATTGTTTCAAGCATGTTGTGCGAATATAGGTGACTAAAATTATTAACAACAATGAAATAATCACATATATCAATATTGGTTGAAAAAGTGGACCTACCAAAATATAGTAAAGCTTAGCTATGAATATATCATAGACTATTAAAAAACTGAATAACAATGAATATTTCTTTAATATAGATTATAATAAAGCTTCAAACTGAACTAACAAAGTAGTAAATTGAAAAAACTCATTAGCAATTGAAAGATCAAGACATACCAAATTCAAAAATAACATTTTTTCAATTTCATATAGCTTGCATGTTTGGGTGAGGCATTATGGATCTGTGATTCGGTAGGTATTTTCTTTTACTAATTGTGGTTTTGTAAAATTATTTGTAACATCATCGGTGTATTTTCAATGAGGAACAAAGGGTGTTGGATTTGTGAATAAATAAGAGAGATAAAATGCTTGGTGATAAGTGGGGCTGGATGAAAATAGGAGAACGTGCTAACTATTATACAGTTATACGGATATATAGGATTTTCCAATTAAAAGACAGGTTAATCCTTTCACAGCATGAAGAAGTTAATGTCATGGGAAAGGACGGTATTGGAAATTGAAAAAAGGCCTTCACTTCTCAGGTATTTTCTTTATATGTAAGATTAAATTATATGAGAGTAAAGAAAAAATAAGTACACCTAACGAAATATGCAATCTGATTTACCTTTCAGACCAACGCAAGGTAAATCAATTGGTCGGTATATATCTGCTCTATGTCAAATGTTCAAGAGTAATCTTGGAGGAAGAAAATGATAGGAATGAGTATAGGCATTTTCAGGAAAGCGCATAGTAAGAATATATACATTTTTTTCTTCAAATTATGACTACAAATAACCAAAGCTCCGGATATTTTAATAGTAAATTTGTAGCTTATAAGCTTCTATAACTGCATCGTAGTCTACAATTTGTTGGAATTGTTATATACATGTCAGTTTTGTCAGAGCAGTATAACAACAAATAACCACAAATAACCACAAAACAAAGTTGAATTAGATAGCATATTAAAACAACTATTGATTATCACTTGGTAACTATTAAGAGTAGCTCAAAACGTGTAATCATTTGGGAAATTAGAATTGATGTGTGAAGGTTCAACGGTTAAATATTTTGAAACTCTGCATAGTCAATCAAAACTGACATAGCTAAGAAAACAAATTATAACAAATTACATATTTACCTCATAGTATGTTTCTCGTGCATCCAAATCTAACAGTTAATGCAGCATGCTTCCATATCTAATAGTAAACACAATGTAGACAAACATAGTCTCGGAACAAACTGAGAAGATATATAATGTTGCACTCCAACTTCGACGGAAACAAAAGAAGCTTTAAGCTTGTATTATGATAAAGTAAAATCTAATATCTAGCATGTAAATATAAAAAGTTCATAATATATTACTTTTGGGTACCCTCTTGCGTGTTGTGCGATTTTCCTGTGAATTCCTCATGCCATTGCCATGTATATTAATTTCACCACATTTTCCATTATCTAATTAAAAATAACAATGAATAGGAAACAAAATGAAAACACCCAGTTGGCTGGGTAGATAAAATGACTTGAACGATTGGGTTTTCCAGATTGATATATAAAAGAGAAAAATAAAATGTCGACTAAAAGAGGCAGGGTTTAACAAACCTCCAGTAACAGCGTTTCTGAAGAAGTGCAGAAATTTTGGTTTGCCTTCTGTATATAATACCAACTCATCACTTCTATCTCTTTTGATAATAAAATTTAGATCAATTTTATTAATGTTATCTTTATATACAGATCTACAAAAAAAAATTCAAAGGAAGTGGCACTCCAAAGGTATGAAGTAAAACCTGAAGAAGTAGTGCAAGACTTCACTTCACTACGTCATCCATTTTTTTATTTCTATGCATTTTGATTTACGGAACAGAATATCAATTAATGTCGTAGATAAAAACCTAAGCAACATCACAATTTCAAGATATACATATGAAAAAACTAAATTACCTTGAAGTAACTCTTGATGTGAGAAATACTAAGTCCCCGTAGATTCACCATCCCAAGTACTGAGTTTCTCCTACATAGATTATTCATAATTTGTATCACAAATGTTAGCAGTGTTCAATTTCTCATTGCAGCAACATCAAGTCAGTATGCTCAATCATATATCTTATGAGTGTTATGACAAATCTGGGCGTACTGACCAAGTATCTAGCTCGGGATTGGATCTAAGTGGTACAAAAGGGACTCTACATTATATATTTTGAATTTCCGAGAAGGATGATTTGGATATTCCAAAAACGGCTCATTTTGACTTGGTTGATCAAATATAATGCACCTAACCATAACTCTTTTAGGTAATTGTAAATAAATGACTAAAGAGAATACATCTAATCGTTGGTTTCCTTCCACTGAAGAATACATATTTAAGTATAGTTTTTTTAAGGGTTTTAATAAGTAATGGCCAAACAAAGAAATATTTCAACAAATGATATCCACAGCCCTTACATGGAAGGGAAAATGTAGAAAACCTGCTTTGATTAATTTCCAAGAGTACCAAAATGTAGCCAAATCTAAAATCCACATCATGGTTATCTGATTATCATTACACTATCAAATACAATATCTACATCATGCTTATAATTAGTTTTACAATTAAACAGTAGAATATGCAGTGATTCATATTAGTAATCAATTTTTGGTACGTACAACATAAAATTCTATAAGCACTCATGAACAAACAAAGATAACAGTGGCACTACATATTTTGTTTGATAAAATATTATAAAATCATTGAGGCTATACGAAAATGATCAGTAGATGTAAATTTCATTGTTGTACGAAAGTTTGGAAAACTAATTCAAAAATTCATATTGGAAATCAAATTAATATACCTTGAATGATAGCTAATTCCCCGTGCATTTATAGTTATCCCAATGATGTCTTCATTACCAATTCTAACCAATTCATACAAAGCAGCTCCTTCCATTCCATCTGCTACTGCAATACCTAAAAAAATTCAAACGAAATTCAAAGTTACAGTCAAAACTTTAGACCATAATAAAACCGAACCATTTTTGATCGATTGCTACATACGTTCTTAAGATGCTTTCCGTATAGAAAATGTTAAAAGCTTGAATGTCGCAATTCAAAATCAAGGATTTAAAAGGCAGCAACCGTTAAATAGAAAGCATCAACATCAAGTTTTAAACATTGATCAAAACCGTGGCATGAATAAATAAGTGCAGTCATTGTTGTAATCGCAGCATACCAAAGACAGGCAAAATGCAGAATTATGAAAACCGTATGACAAACAAACAACAGAAAAGAAACAAATGAACCAGAGGCTGGTTGAAACTACAAACGAACAGCAAAATAATGAATGGAAGAAGTAAATTAAGATTTTTTTTACCTCAGATCGAGTGTTCAGAGGCCGCCCCATAACACAGCAGGGCTAAAGGAACAGGACAGAGGTAGGGGAGGAAAGCCGCAGGAAAACAGATGGGGGGAATGACTGGGAACAGCCGCGAGTTGAAACCAAGCCGTAGTGGTGCTCGTTTTCCTAGTCGAAGAGTAATCGGAGTGGTTTGCCTCCAATTTATTTTAGGGTTGGTAGAAAAGAGCATGGGACGGAAGTAAAAGACATGATATTGGTTTGTCGCGTTTCAGTCTTAGTATAGATCTGGCATAACCCCATTGATTTTCGTGGAGAAATTGAAGCAAAGAGAGAGATGAAGAGAATTCAGGGGAATGAAATTGTGGAATGGAACGGGGGCAGAAAACGTAGATAACTGGGTAGTGCAGTTATTAGCGAACATGATCAGGGAGTTACCACGGTATCCACGGAGTACGTGCAACAGTTTTGATGCGTTGCCATTGAATAAAAGGGCAGTTTGGTCAGTTCTAAAAAGGCTTCAGCAGGGGAAGTATTTTCTTTATATATAAGATATATATTACATTTCGATAATAAAATATCCCAAACCTTGGGAAAAACAATAAAATATCGTTCCAAAAACCGTAATCCGAAAACGCACCTATTTGTTGGGCAACAGCTTTGTTTACGAAATCCAAAGCAACTGTTATTGCTTCCATAAACTTGTATTTCACTTATATAATCGAAAAGAGTTAATATGGTGTAAAATGAATAATATTTTAGTTGTTTCAACTAATAGCCCAAGCAATACAACATATGTAATAACCTTATGCAAACAAAAGCATTATGACCATTATATGCAACAAAAGACACCATCATACATCCATAGCAACCAAAACTAATGGTTTGTCCAGGTTTAGAAACTTTTCATCGTCCAAAAGTGATAAATGAACTACCAAGTGTACCTTACGCCCAATAGCCCTCGGGTAATTTCTTAATAGATTATTCATACAACTTTAAATGATTTAACATATCATTCCCCAAACATCCTATAAGCCAAAAACATAGGATTTTAAATATTACTTAAGTTTATTCGATTAATTTCCTTTCACATCATTTATTGTTCATTTCTTTTAATATTCATTCATTCATATAAGATACCTTTTATTAATTCACTCATTTACTTATAATTTTTAATGTTTACTATCAAAATCATCAATGAATCCATTATTAAAGTATTACATACATTACATGGCAGTTTAATTCACCTTTGTTATTTACTTGTATACTTGATTAATAGTTATTAGTGAACCATTTTTTAGGTTCACTTAAATTAAGTTCACATTTATTCCTATATATATATAGTATCATTTAATATTAATCTATTTATGAACCATTTTTAAATTATTCCAAAATATTTTCTTATGTTTATTAACATTTTATAAGGTTCATTTCCTTAAATAGTATTCACTTTTACCATTCAATTTAATTATCAAGCATTTCAAAATTATTAACTTAAGTTTATAACATTCCTTGTACATCTTAATTCTTTATCTATAGACATATGTTTATTTTGAAGCACTTTTGTTATTAAACTTTCATTTGTATAATATTCTATTACATATTCATATTTAACATTTCAACTTTTTAACATCTCTGGTAAGTTTTATATATGTTTTTAGAATGTAATTGAGTGTTATACAAATTGTCTTGTTCATTTTATTTAACAAAATTTCAATAGTTTACATCTTCTTAATTTTCATTATCTTTTACAAGTGACAAATCTCCAATTTCTTTACAATTTCATCAAACATTTAGCATCTAATTTCTTATTTCTCATTTTAAAAGTTTCCAGCTATTAAAATTTCACTTTATTTCCATAACTAAAAATCATTTGTTTAACAGGAACATAAGAACTAAATACCATGTTCATTTCAAATCATTTTGAAATAATATCAAATCATATTTAGAAATTTTAAACCAAAATCAGTTTATCGACCCAAATGCATAACAAAGCTCCTAAGTGGCCTCCCCCACTTTAAAACTCGAAAATAAACGTCGATGATGTCACGATCATGACTGAAATTATTTTCTAGTGACAGAAGAGGGGAGTACAGATGTGATGCCCCAACCTGAGACTCACATTAACAAAGAGTGTTGCTGGGTAATACTGTCTGATAATGCAGAGAATATGGCTAGTTAGGAGCGACCATATATACATTTGTCTTAATCATCTATTGAACACGTCGATTTGTGCTATATATTTTTTTACCAACTCAAGTAGATCGACATATTCGATAAATGCATAATACAAAACTATAGGCGACTCATGGATCTATCAAAACAAAGTACAACAACTAAATGCAACTCACATCACAGAACAACAGATAATCATATACACACACATATATAGATACATCACTATAGTAATATGAAATGATACAACATATGTGGTATGAAGACCACGATATACATCGAGTCAATAATATACAAATATCAGAGTCAACACAAAAAGGCTACAACATAAAGGATGATAACAAATATATCCAAGCAGAAGCATCAAAGTGAAGCTAAGTCTTAGAGCAGGTACCTAACCCGAAACAACTCAATCTAACCCAAGTATAAAATACACAGGTCAGTCTAGATAAAACAACCGGTTCAATAAGGATAGAAGATAATATGAAGCATAAGATGAGTATGATAATTCTACTGGAATAAGAAGAGACAATGGCAATACATGTCCATAACTTAAGTGAGCAAAAACCACTTAAGCATATAGAACCTTTAAATAAAAGAACTCAAGATAAATCATCAAGTATAATAGCCGCCTCATATCATCAACGATAGCCAAAAGTAGCTATAAGGGTTTTTCTAATCTTATCTCTTAAATAGAAGCATTCCAAATAATAAATCTCAAAACTTGCCAAAATGGAAAATACAAATATAATCTCAAAATGGAGAAACCTCAAAAATAAAATACGCCAAAATGGCAAACTCAGATATATTCTCATAATAGAGAAATCTCAAACTCAAAATACGCCATAAGGCAAAGTCAGATATCTCTAAATGGAGAATATAATCTCAATCTCAGAAATAGGACCTAACAGCCCATATAAAAAGCCCAACAACTATACATAAACTATGGACCCAACAACCCAATAACAGGCCAACAGCTATAAAAAGAGAAAGGACCGAATAGCCCATTTGTAGCTACAAACCCAGATTGGACCCAACAGCCCAATAAAAAGCCCAACAAGTATAAAATATGAAAGGACCCAATAGCCCAATCTATGGCCCAACATCCTACCATGTACTGTGTACTAGAGACTTCCGGCCTCTTTTAGGACACAACAGCCCATAAATAGCTCCCAACTATATATATAGACACACACACACACACACACACACACACACACACACACACATATATATTAGTTTATGTGCACGTAGAACTCAACAGCTCAAGTATTGGCATTCACTCGTGAATGTGTCACAAACCCTCAACTAGGAACCCGAAAAGTGGTAATGTGCAGCCCATACCACATGTTCTCACCAAATTATTTACTAACTGTTAGTCAATGCCACACTAGAAAACATCATCAAACTCATAAAATCTCGTGACTTGTCTCATCTCATCGACAAGCATAAATAGACCTCATATTGGTTCTCATTGACCATATCTCCTAAAATAGGAGATCCCAAACCATAATAACTCGCCAAAAATTGGTCATCTCAGATAATTCCTATAAAAAGGAATTATAAATCTCAAATGACGCCATAAAATGGCAAATGCCAGAAATCATCTCAAATCAATAGCCAAGAATTGCTTCATCGCACAAGTCCGGAATTAACCGAAAAAGTAAACACACGTGTCTCTTACCACGCATTTTAATAAATCATTGAATTCAATTTCTCATACATATGAAGAGTGTAAAATAGTGTATATTATTTATAAAATAATTTACTTGAGAAAATGAGATTTTAAAACAATTTTCCGAAAACATTTTGAAAGCAAATTATTTGAAATCTCTCCTTATTATAGGAAATAAATATATTTAGATACTTTAAAATAATTTAAAATGATTTATAAGTAGAGAAAAATATTTATTTCAAAAGTTGTTTAAATCATAAATTCATATCAAAAATCATTTGAGAAAACTAGCATTTAAAAGAGAAGAAATCATCGAAAATCATCAAAATTCAACACAAGGAATGTCTCAAAAACTCATCAATCCGGGATTCGGATTGACCACAACTTTTTCTCATCTATTGATAGATTAGAGCTCTTGAAAATCATCTTAAATTTGCATCAAAATAAATGACAAAACCATAGCAATTCAAAGGCACAAAACTACGAAATAAAGTCGCAAAACAAAGGCATATAGGCAAGTATCAGGTCGACCTTAAGGTCGACCACACTGTTCCTCAGGTCGACCGCCAGGTCTAACCATGAGGGGGCTTAGGTCGACCATATGATCAACTTGGGGATATGTATGGTCGACCTCAAGGTCAACCATAGCTATGGGAATTTTTTACCTAGTTCATTTTCTTGCACGATTCAATCTTTGAGCTTAATTTTAACATAGCTACAGTTATTTTAGACAATAAAAATTGGCATGCATATAAAGTGACATTTAAAATACAACCCAAAAAAGATTCGGCAGCATTTCGAGGCAAAAACAAAGAGATATAACCACTGAAAGTGGCAACCAGAATAAGATATAAACAGAGCAATAAACAATTTAGCCAAATTTCTTATATGAAATTCATTTTTCAGCTAGAAATTTGTGAGCTTTAAACTCACCTTAGCAAATTAGCAAGATTTTACTACGATTTCAAGATGAAGATGATGGCTTTTGGTGAAGAAATGATCCTAGATAGCCTGTAGAAGCTAGAAAAGAGACATGCAAAAGAAATAGAAAAGGTTATAGACAAATTCATATTAAGATCATGGATTTGGATGAAATTTTTATAGTATTGGTTGTGATTACCTTTCTATTTTCTTGTTTTAGAGAATTTTCTCTTTTATTTGTAGCAATTTTTTTGAGTGGAATTGAGTTTTAGTTAGAGGAAGCCATTATTTCGCTCATTTCCCCTTTATTGTATATTTTTGTTTGAGAAAAAAATAAGGAAAAGACTACGTACTGTTAATTTTTTATCATACAAGAAGTTTCCAAATATTGGGTTTTGGATTTAAAATCCTACCGAATAAGTCCAACTTAAAATACTTAGTGAAATATTAAGAAATGAACACTATTTATCCTATATTATCACTATATTCACATATTTCTTCATTTAAAGGTCGAACAAAAATATGTACAACAAATGTATTTACATAAAATCATTATCTTAGTAAAATAAATTATTTTTAACAATAAAAAATTATTTTTAACAATAAAACCCTATTTTTGACAATTTACACTATTTTAGTGTAAAACACTATTTTTAAAGCACAACTTGTTCAAAAATTATTTTATTTGTCAAACAAATCATTTTAACTTTATTGAATCATCAAAATATTATTTTCAGACAATATTTCACCTTTTATTTTAATTAAAACATAATTTCTTCATAATTCTCCTTTTATTTTCAATGAAAGGTTAATATTGGCAATAATTAGCGATACAATTACATTAACTCAACTAAAATCCAATAAATGACTATTTTCACTCCAAATCCTCAAAATAAAGTTATTAAAACTTTCTTTTCATCAATTTATGTTTATTTCAACAATTAAATGTTGAAATACAACTCTTGATTAATTTATTAACCAAATCTTCATAACTCCAAACACATTGTTTATTGGAGTAAACAATCTTTAACAAATTTTAACTTCTCTATTTCATTTTATTCACAATATTAAATTATAACTATCCTTATAACTTAATATCATCGGTAGTCACCAATACCAGGTTTGTTACAACAGAAATTATTTCCTTTTAAAATCCTTTTAAAACACTTCTTTCAAATCTTATTAAAAATGTTTCTATCCAAAAATACTTTCAAATAATACTAATATTTTTTATCTCAAATCTTTGAAAATCAAATTCAAACACTGACATTTAAGTTCTCAATTCCCAACTAAATTCATTTTATTTGTAAATCCTATTTTGCAATCAGTATTTATACAATTTCGCATCCTAACAAACAAACATATCACATACAACTATATCCATTTATAAAAATTATTATTTTATATACAAAATATAATACTTGGTAAAATTATTTCATTTACCTATTTTCAAAAACAATATTATGTCGATCTTCCCTATTAAGTGCTTAAAAATCCCAATCGATGTCATGGGGTCCTATGTACCGACCAGAATTTATAAATACCAAACAGAACAAATTAACACAATATAAAAGTATTTTTTATAGCACTAACAAACACGCTATCTTATATATATGCACTCAGACACATTCTAGGGTATTAACAACCCCATCTCTAATGAGTTAACCCCAAACATGTTAAGGTATCTATAAACCAAAGCTCCGATACCAACTGTGATGACCTACCTTTTTGGATGGTTTAAATCGACAGTAAACCACACATGTCAAACTTAAACCATACAAAAGGGTAGGTTATCAATGGGGTTTACTAAGAAAATAAAAGGAAAGAATAAAAACAAAACACAGAATCTCACAACGGAATGACAAAATACAATAATCAAATAAACAGTTCATGAAGCTGTTTTGTAAATAACATTGATTAAACTTTTACAGTACAATCTGAGTTATGCATATAATAAGTATAATAGGATAATGCAGCGGAACAATGTGATGTAGTGGAATAAATATAATAAATAGTATACCAATCTCCATCTTCATCCTCCAATAATAAAATGGTCTTCAATACACTGAAAAGCTCAGACTGACCCAAGCATAATGAAAAGACAAAACACTCGGGTTAAAACTAAAATACTCTCATGTAAGTCAAATCAATATCATGTGGAAAATGAGTATAATGGTGTCAGAGATGTTATGGGAATTTCATTGTGACGTCCCACCTCTATGCTCGCAATAACAAAGAGTATTAAAAGAAATACTGTCTGTTGTCACGAAGAATAAGGCTGGATAGGAGCGGCCATCCGTAGTTAGGCCTTACACTAGTATTAGTTACCTCGATAGGAGTGGTATATTTTTTTTTTCATCTCATATTTATATACTCCCATCGACATACCCAATTCTAGTATAAAACGAACTACGATGGTTCATAATAGTTTAGGACAATATATATAATAATAACACAGATAATATAAATGCGGAACACAGATATAACAGATTGTCTCATATATATATATAACTGATGTCAGTTGATATACATGTGATACAATACATATGATACAACTACAACTGTCGACTCTGGAAGCTACATAAACAAGTACATTATCGTGAATAATATACATGACTATACAACATCCTATACAAATACACTGACTACTACAATAACGACGACTACTCCAAGAGAAGTGAAAAGACTTCATAGCTCTAACAGCAACCCAAAGTAAGATATCAACAACCTGTAAATACTCGGTCTGACCCGAGTATTAAATTCAAAAGAAAATAATACACGGGTCAGTCTAATTCAAACTCATTTATTAGTGCACAGAAGCAATAATAATTAAATATGAATAGACAACAGTCACAATAAATCTCGTCTATCCGACCCTTTTAAAAAGGAGTCGGATAACGGTGAATATAACACATAATAGTGTTAAACAATAAATCAGCATATTTAAATCATCAACAAAGATAAATGAAAAGAATATCGATGAAGATAATTTTAGAAAACATCAGAATTGCCTAAACGACAATTAACAACAAAATCATCAACTTAAATCAGATCAACTCAAACAATTGAAATATCATTTAAAACCACAATATCGATTGGCTGCAGTGCACGCATGCGTGCACTGCCTCGCCAAGACAGTGGTAATACACAAAAGCTCTATGAAAACTCATAGACGAACATAAGGTCAAACCCAAGAAAAAGTCGAGTTCAACCAAATGAAATTCCAATAAAATCGCAACGCAAGCACGAGGTCAAATCCGAGCGTTTAAGCCGGATTCAACACAGGTGAAATTAGAAAAACAAGTCCAATTGCATCAATGTAACCCAAACCATCAAGGCGAGACTGCATTTAAAAAAACGAAACTGCAGTCGCTAATGGATACAAGGGCAATACTGCAACAAGACTGCAGTCACCACAAGTATCACACATGAAAACAACTTAATGCAGCCACTAACCCAAATGCAATAGGGTTTCAAATGAACATGACTGCATGGTGAAACACAAAAATGGACTAGTTCAATATGAACTAGCTTGAATGAGTCGAAATGCAGACAGTACAAAACCAAGCCCTAAAACGACTAATATAAATCAATGTTACAACCTGAAGCTGGACAGTGCACCTATGATAAGGCAACATAGCCAGGCATCACGAATAACAAAATACAAGGCAATGCCAATAGTGGAACAATGAAGCACAGAGACTACAAGTACGAACTGAACAATGCAATGCAACTGGCAACAATGCAATGCAACTAGCAACAATGCAGTGCAATTGGCAACAATGAAGCATAAAGGGCAAAGGAGATGATCAGTACATATGAATTCATATAGTGCAACAGGTATGTAGACCAAAGAGCAAAAATATTCTGGATCAAATGCTATCAGGTCAGGGACACAATACCGCAAGTGTTCAGCTACAAAGGTATATGCAGTAAAATATAAATGAGTCAAGTCTCTATATATACAAGCAACCAAACGAAGGCCCAGACCATAATGAAAACTCAACAACTACAAGCAGATGCACTAACTAACACACATGTTTATGAAGTACACAAGTACAACAATTTCTGGATTGAATGCGCGTGAATTTTTAAGCAAGACAAAGATCGAACATACTAACTAGATATGCTCAATTAGAATGAATGCATGTTGTAAGAAATCAAGTACAGCATCAAGTGACACAACTACACATGACTGCATAGTACAAAAGTGATCAGTGAAGCCAAAGACTACATAAATAGGTAGGCAAACTGTCTCAAATGGTCGAGACAGCTGTAATTCGTCAACTACAAGTGTGCTGTATGAAGAAGAGGTGTAATAAATGCATGTAATAGCAGTGGCAAGTCACATATGCATAAATGAATCAGCCACTACATATAGTGCAGCAGTAAATGGTCAAAGTCGAGCACATAAACAACTCCAACCCTATGATCAGTGGCAAGCATGCAAATAAACAGTGCAGTGATGAAGATACAGTCTCAAGCGAATGCAAAAACATCAATTAATTTCACATGTGCACAGAAGTCAGTGGAAATTACTCAACTGAGGATGCAGATACAAGATGACCAAGTGCAACTGGAAACAACAAAAGTGCTAACTACAACTTCCAGTAAAGCCAATTATTCACGAAATCAAAATGCCATAAATCAAAAATCGTGGTAGTTAAAGGAATCAACTCGAAGGCCAGAGAATTCAAAGCCTTGGAAATCACCATAAAAATGCGACTAAAATCAACTGTCTCAAAATCTACTCAAGGCAGAAAAAGTAACAACATCGAACAAGAAATCAAATCGAAGCCGAAGACCACGAAAACAGAACAAGCAAACGAGGTCGAACAATTCAAGTTAGATGTGAGTAATCTAAATTACTCACTTTGTTGCCAAATCGAAGCAGCCGCGAGCAAGATTGAAGGAGCCGTCGTAGTTGGCGCCTTCGAATTCCAGAGGCGAGCGAATGAAGAAGCCCTAATCTCTGAACGAACGAGAGAGAGAGAGAGAGAGGCCGCCATTTCTATACCTCGTTCGATTTTTACTTTTTAGGGTTTTATTTTCGAATGAACGAAAATTGGAAAGGGGGTGGGTATTTGTTTTGCAAATATATCACAGGCCAATATAAAAATGGGTCACTATTAAATTTTTTAAAGAATTTCAACCCGGTTTAAAACTCCGATTAGCAATTAACGACCTATATAATCGTTATTTGACGATAATCAACTGTTACTAAACTCCGGGTTGTTACAGACTCCCCTCCTTATAAAAATTGCGTCCCCGCAATTTTCCATAATTAAGGACGTCATTAACAATTATTTTCCTAACATAAACTGGTTAAGCTAGAAAAATAAAGTCGGGAATACAAACGCCAAAGAAACCTTTTAATTTTCAATAAAAGAAATTCACAAATTATCAACACAATCTAATTATCAATAACGATAATCAGAATTCTCAAATCAACAAATATTTAATTATCAAAAGCGATAATTAAATCTCAATTCAGCAAATATTTAATTATCAAAAGCGATAATTAAATCTCAACTCAGCAAATATTTAATTATCAAAAGCGATAATTAAATCTCAACTCAGCAAATATTTAATTATCAAAAGCGATAATTAAATCTCAAATCAGCAAATATTTAATTATCAAAAGCGATAATTAAATCTCAATTCAGCAAATATTTAATTATCAAAAGCGATAATTGAATCTCAAATCAGCAAATATTTAATTATCAAAAGCGATAATTGAATCTCAAATCAGCAAATATTTAATTATCAAAAGCGATAATTAAATCTCAATTCAGCAAATATTTAATTATCAAAAGTGATAATTAAATCTCAATTCAGCAAATATTTAATTATCAAAAGCGATAATTAAATCTCAATTCAGCAAATATTTAATTATCAAAAGCGATAGTTAAATCTCAATTCAACAAATATTTAATTATCAAAAGCGATAGTTAAATCTCAATTCCGCAAATATTTAATTATCAAAAGCGATAGTTAAATCTCAATTCGGCAAATATTTAATTATCAAAAGCGATAATTAAATCTCAAATCGGCAAATATTTAATTATCAAAAGCGATAATTAAATCTCAAATCGGCAAATATTTAATTATCAAAAGCGATAATTAAATCTCATATCAGCAAATATTTAATTATCAAAAGCGATAATTAAATCTCAAATCAGCAAATATTTAATTATCAAAAGCGATAATTAAATCTCATATAAGCAAATATTTAATTATCAAAAGCGATAATTAAATCTCAAATCAGCAAATATTTAATTATCAAAAGCGATAATTAAATCTCAAATCAGCAAATATTTAATTATCAAAAGCGATAATTAAATCTCAATTCAGCAAATATTTAATTATCAAAAGCGATAATTAAATCTCAATTCAGCAAATATTTAATTATCAAAAGCGATAATTAAATCTCAAATCAGCAAATATTTAATTATCAAAAGCGATAATTAAATCTCAAATCAGCAAATATTTAATTATCAAAAGCGATAATTAAATCTCAAATATCTAATTATCACAAGCGATAATCAGAAATCTCAAACCATCAAATCAACAAATCAACAAATCAACTAATATCGGATTATCAAAAATGATAATCAAATCAACAAATATCCGATTATCAAAAATGATAATCAGAACTCATATCAACAAATATTCGATTATCAAAAACGATAATCAAATCAAAAAATATCTGATTATCAAAAACGATAATCAGAACTCATATCAACAAATATCCAATTATCAAAAACGATAATCAAATCAACAAATATCCGATTATCAGAAACGATAATCAGAACTCATATCAACAAATATCCAATTACCTGCAGATAATTGGAAACAACAAATATCTAGAAATCAATTAAGATAATCTAGAAAATCAACATAAAAGGTTGGATCGATCCCATCAGATGGCGAGTTTTAGCTACGCCGCACGTGTATCTCAGAGTGGCCGAAGCCTACCAAGTACTCAACATAATTTTGGCGCCCATCAGATTGACCCCAAGGTCCGCAGAGTGACCCGAAGGTCTAGTACTGGTATTTGACCGGGAGGTCCAGCAGAGTGGCCCGAAAGCCCAACAAATGACCCGGAGGTCCAGCAGAGTGGCCCGAAAGCCAAATAAAATCATCAGATATTCAATTAACGAGTCCGGAATTAACCGAAAAAGCAAACGCACATGTCCCATACCACGTGTTTTACTAAATCGTTTGATTCTCTTCATCGTTTCCTTGAACGTATGAAATCATCAAAATCATCAAACAACAAATGTTTCAATTAACGAGTCCGGAATTAACCAAAATAGCAAACGCACATGTCCCATAACCACATGTTTTACTAAATCGTTTGATTCTCTTCATCGTTTCCTTGAAAGTGCAAAATCATGTATTCCAAAAATAACATTTCACAATTTCAAACGGACAAGTCCGGAATTAAGCAAATCAGTAAAAGAAAGGGGTCATAGTCCTCGATTTTTCTGAAATGTTTAAATCGCTTCCTCATTCTTTTGAAGGCGAGAAATGCAAAACTTCTGAAAAAATTTCATTTATTTCATAAAAGTAATAATTTACATTCTCAAACGAACAAGTCCGGAATTAAGCGAATCAGTAAAAGAAAGGGGTCATAGTCCTCGATTTTTCTGAAACTTTTAAATCGCATCCTCATTCTTTTGAAAATGTAAACTGAAAAATTTTGAAAACAATTTTTTTTTTGAAACATTTGAAAAACCGTGTTCAAAACAGCAACATCTGAAACAATTTCGATATGGAAATTGTATTTCTCAAAACATCGTAAAAACGGATCTCAAAATCAGCATTGCGGAATAACCGCTTGAAAATCCACTTTAAATTGAAGGTTACTTAAGTCAATACGACAGTAATTTTTAAACATCAAAATCTCATCAAAATGATTCCCATTAAAATATAATACCAATGGATTTTCATTCATTAAAAATGTCAACAAAACACTGTGCTTCAAAATATAGCATTGGTGTAAAAATCCTGTTATAAGAATAACGATAACAAAATACGTTACATAACCAAGCATCGGTTCAACGTAAAATTAATGCAGTAACGTGTAACTTAAATTTGCACGTATACTACAAAATGAACAAAGAAATCATTCAATTATATCTTCAATGAAGATATTTTAAACAGCAAAAATCTAATCAGATATGATTAGCATCAAAGGAAACCAGCAAATATTTCAACAAAACCACATAGCTGCAATCGCCTCGAATCCTCAAATCGGATTCGAATTTTTTAAAGAAAACAAAATAAACACAGCTATGTAAACAACAAATGAAATTTAATTCAATTTCATATTTTGATTTGATTTTTTTTTTATATCAAAATAATTATCAGCTGTACTCAGCGAAGCAGTCACACTGTTTTCGCTGCGCACTCTGATAAACAAAGCACAAATCAATCAATCATCAAAACGCAAATCCACTTTTATTTTTAAATAAAGCTATTTAAAAATTTCATCAAAATTTCAAAACTTTAGTTTTGACTCAAAGCATAAATAAAACATTGACAAATAATTGTAACACATGTTCCTTCTAAGTTATGTTTTATATTATGTCCATAAACCCCAAGCTTTGATACCAACTATGACGCCCCACCTCTATGCTCGTAATAACAAAGAGTATTAAAAGAAATACTGTCTGTTGTCACGAAGAATAAGGCTGGATAGGAGCGGCCATCCGTAGTTAGGCCTTACACTAGTATTAGTTACCTCGATAGGAGTGGTATATATTTTTTTCATCTCATATTTATATACTCCCATCGACATACCCAATTCTAGTATAAAACGAACTACGATGGTTCATAATAGTTTAGGACAATATATATAAAAATAAAACAGATAATATAAATGCGGAACACAGATATAACAGATTGTCTCATATATATATATATATATATAACTGATGTCAGTTGATATACATGTGATACAATACATATGATACAACTACAACTGTCGACTCTGGAAGCTACATAAACAAGTACATTATCGTGAATAATATACATGACTATACAACATCCTATACAAATACACTGACTACTACAATAACGACGACTACTCCAAGAGAAGTGAAAAGACTTCATAGCTCTAACAGCAACCCAAAGTAAGATATCAACAACCTGTAAATACTCGGTCTGACCCGAGTATTAAATTCAAAAGAAAATAATACACGGGTCAGTCTAATTCAAACTCAGTTATTAGTGCACAGAAGCAATAATAATTAAATATGAATAGACGACAGTCACAATAAATCTCGTCTATCCGACCCTTTTAAAAAGGAGTCGGATAACGGTGAATATAACACATAATAGTGTTAAACAATAAATCAGCAGATTTAAATCATCAACAAAGATAAATGAAAAGAATATCGATGAAGATAATTTTAGAAAACATCAGAATTGCCTAAACGACAATTAACAACAAAATCATCAACTTAAATCAGATCAACTCAAACAATTGAAATATCATTTAAAACCTCAATATCGATTGGCTGCAGTGCACGCATGCGTGCACTGCCTCGCCAAGACAGTGGTAATACACAAAAGCTCTATGAAAACTCATAGACGAACATAAGGTCAAACCCAAGAAAAAGTCGAGTTCAACCAAATGAAATTCCAATAAAATCGCAACGCGAGCACGAGGTCAAATCCGAGCGTTTAAGCCGGATTCAACACAGGTGAAATTAGAAAAACAAGTCCAATTGCATCAATGCAACCCAAACCATCAAGGCGAGACTGCATTTAAAAAAACGAAACTGCAGTCACTAATGGATACAAGGGCACTACTGCAACAAGACTGCAGTCACCACAAGTATCACACATGAAAACAACTTAATGCAGCCACTAACCCAAATGCAACAGGGTTTCAAATGAACATGACTTTATGGTGAAACACAAAAATGGACTAGTTCAATATGAACTAGCTTGAATGTGTCGAAATGCAGACAGTACAAAACCAAGCCCCAAAACGACTAATATAAATCAATGTTACAACCTGAAGCTGGACAGTGCACCTATGATAAGGCAACATAGCCAGGCATCACGAATAACAAAATACAAGGAAATGCCAATAGTGGAACAATGAAGCACAGAGACTACAAGTACGAACTGAACAATGCAATGCAACTGGCAACAATGCAATGCAACTGGCAACAATGAAGCACAGAGGGCAAAGGAGATGATCAGTACATATGAATTCATATAGTGCAACAGGTATGTAGACCAAAGAGCAAAAATATTCTGGATCAAATGCTATCAGGTCAGGGACACAATACCGCAAGTGTTCAACTACAAAGGTATATGCAGTAAAATATAAATGAGTCAAATCTCTATATATACAAGCAACCAAACGAAGGCCCAGACCATAATGAAAACTCAACAACTACAAGCAGATGCACTAACTAACACACATGTTTATGAAGTACACAAGTACAACAATTTCTGGATTGAATGCACGTGAATTTTTAAGCAAGACAAAGATCGAACATACTAACTAGATATGCTCAATTAGAATGAATGCATGTTGTAAGAAATCAAGTACAGCATCAAGTGACACAACTACACATGACTGCATAGTACAAAAGTGATCAGTGAAGCCAAAGACTACATAAATAGGTAGGCAAACTGTCTCAAATGGTCGAGACAGCTGTAATTCATCAACTACAAGTGTGTTGTATGAAGAAGAGGTGTAATAAATGCATGTAATAGCAGTGGCAAGTCACATATGCATAAATGAATCAGCCACTACATATAGTGCAACAGTAAATGGTCAAAGTCGAGCACATAAACAACTCCAACCCTATGATTAGTGGCAAGCATGCAAATAAACAGTGCAGTGATGAAGATACAGTCTCAAGCGAATGCAAAAACATCAATTAATTTCACATGTGCACAGAAGTCAGTGGAAATTACTCAACTGAGGATGCAGATACTAGATGACCAAGTGCAACTGGAAACAACAAAAGTGCTAACTACAACTTCCAGTAAAGCCAGTTATTCACGAAATCAAAATGCCGTAAATCAAAAATCGTGGTAGTTAAAGGAATCAACTCGAGGGCCAGAGAATTCAAAGCCTTGGAAATCACCATAAAAATGCGACTAAAATCAACTGTCTCAAAATCTACTCAAGGCAGAAAAAGTAACAACATCGAACAAGAAATCAAATCGAAGCCGAAGACCACGAAAACAGAACAAGCAAACGAGGTCGAACAATTCAAGTTAGATGTGAGTAATCTAAATTACTCACTTTGTTGCCAAATCGAAGCAGCCGCGAGCAAGATTGAAGGAGCCGTCGTAGTTGGCGCCTTCGAATTCCAGAGGCGAGCGAATGAAGAAGCCCTAATCTCTGAACGAACGAGAGAGAGAGAGAGAGGCCGCCATTTCTATACCTCGTTCGATTTTTACTTTTTAGGGTTTTATTTTCGAATGAACGAAAATTGGAAAGGGGGTGGGTATTTGTTTTGCAAATATATCACAGCCCAATATAAAAATGGGTCACTATTAAATTTTTTAAAGAATTTCAACCCGGTTTAAAACTCCGATTAGCAATTAACGACCCATAGAATCGTCATTTGACGATAATCAACTGTTACTAAACTCCGGGTTGTTACATTCATCTCCTATCCGGTGTATAACGTGAGTACAAAAACTTAAGAGATGTTGCGGGATTTTTTTCCATCTCTTAAGGATCCGTCAAACTATATATATAGTAGTATACGCTATACATGTAGTGTCTATCAGTAAAGTATAATATTGAAAATAGTGTTAAGGCATTATCCATATCCCTCTTAACACATTTTTTATAAGCATCGTAGTTTATGCAGTACTGTAAACTCCACCGTACACTGATGGTCTATCAGGGAGCACTACATAGGTATGACACAAACCAGAATCGTAGTGGGCTCGTTAAGGCATATGACAAGGCATGCGAGGCAATGCCCACGGTAGGATTCTATCGTTTTGCATGCCACAACTGGTGGTAATGCATAGCAGCTATTACCGCCCACCTCGAGACACGCTCCTATAATCAAATCGAGGGTGGCCACAAATCAATCACAAAGCAACATATATGGTATCGAAGAAGTGTGTCTGATAGGAGGAGCGACCTCAATTGGCCCGATATAGCTCCTGTTTTACTCATATCAAGCCCGAAGGTCAGGGCTACGTTCTTACCTCATACCAGTAGCGCTCGCCAAACCATCCCACTTCGTTCTGGATTCTCCACCACGTGTACAGTTGTTAAAGTGGTTTTGAAATTGGTAGAGAGTATGACAATATTCGACCCAGGTCTCATTAAAAATATCTTATTTCACACCTTGGTCATAAAAAGAAATCCATAAAACGGTTTATACCTTCATATCAAGATATCCATATAATTATTCCAAAAGTATAAATATATTTATAAATATCGAGGAAGATTTTCTTTCAATAAATTTCGAAAATAATTTATAAATCTCTCTTAAACCATTTATAAACTATTTATATGCTTTAGAATCATTTATAAAGCTATTTATAAATTCTAAAATAGCTTACAACTCTTCCTCTTTTTATAAACTTCTATGCAAATTCCTTTAAAACTCTTCCAAATCCCTTTATACAAGTTCTTTTATAAAACACTTTTGTAAAATCCATTAAAACCCTTACAACTCCTTTATAAAACCATTATAAAATACTTTATAAATATCTTTTATAAAAATCCTTTACAAATTCTTTTATAAAATCCTTTATAAAAATATTTTATAAAATCCCTTACAAAACCTTTTACAAAATACTAAAATCTTTTACAAAATCTTTTCATCTATTAAAGTTATTATAAAAGTCTGCATTTATTATCTGAAATTAAATTTTCAAATAAACCTTTTAAAATTATACTGAATTTTTATTAAATTCAATTTTAAAGTGTTTTTATCATATTACATTATTTAAATTATATATTTTA
This sequence comes from Allium cepa, assembly GCA_030765085.1. Classification (NCBI taxonomy): domain Eukaryota; kingdom Viridiplantae; phylum Streptophyta; class Magnoliopsida; order Asparagales; family Amaryllidaceae; genus Allium; species Allium cepa. The sequence goes on along the minus strand of CM060945.1, from coordinate 872,348,628 downwards.
AAATTAAATAAAATTAGAAGTTAAAATCTTAAAATTTAGATTTTTAAAATTAAATTAACTAAAATATAAATTTAAAAAGAAATCCTTAGATTAAATTTTAAAATCAAATTTATTAAATAAAAACATACTTTACAATTTAAAAAACAATTTAAAACTGACCAAGGGTGTCCGTATATAATTTTCTATCTTATGGCCGAGTGATTAATTAAACTTAATTTTAAATTTAATTACAGGGATGGATATATATCATTTCAATCCAGATCAGGTGCCATATGTACATATCATTTCAACATATTTCTTAATTTATTTAATTTCAAATTTATTTGATGCCCTTAAAATTCTGGGTGAATAACAGGAATAAATCAGCATAAACATCTAGGGTGAATAACAGGAATAAGTCAGCATAAACAAAGATCCAAACATCTAACATATCAATCATTAGACTTCCATAACAACCAATATCCAAAACAATCGCATATCATGATAGATTACTATATATAAATTCTCGGGTGTTTAACTAGCAAATTAAATTCCAATTTAAATTTAAATGTCAATTTCAATTTCAATTTAACTGTCAACTTAAATTGTTATATCGATGCAATTCAATATAAATGTCAATTTTAAACCATCAAACAACAATCAATAAATTTAAATCACTTTATGATTTCAATTTAACGAACATCGAAATATTCTAGTATTTTGTGAGTGGTTTGAACACTCACTCTGATTTTAATCGAATTAAAAATCCAAATGAACGCCCAAATTCCAATAGTCTCCAAATGCAGCCAAACCAGTTCCCTATCGTTTGGAATTTCAATACGATCTCAGCAGAAGAAACCGCACATCAATTGGAGCTTGTATGAACAAGCTATGTTAGTTAGAACATCGAATTTTTTTATTTCAAATAAAAATAGGGGTAAATTCATAAACCATCACCTTCACAAACCCTAGTTGCTCTCGTGAAACCCAACCACGCACGGTCGCCATCATGTTCATCACCAAACGCCACGTCATTTATGCCTCGCGACCAAGATCTGACCACGCCATTGCAAAGCTCGCCCAAGGCCGCACCTACAGGCTACGCGCCATCATCTCTGATCACCCCTCATGGGCCTGCCACCGTTCTTTGGTGATTTCTAGCGAAATCATGCACTTTTGAGACGAACTAACCGCATGGATCAAAAGCCCTTGACGCCCTCTGCGATGCAGCACCTCACGATCAACAGATGGGTGAAGATCCACCATTGAAATCAAAAACTTAAAATGGACGATCGAGAGTACTTCTCAAATTTCTGGCCAAACAAAGCCTCCAGTTGAAAAACGAATTGCATAAGTAGATTATGTTTGTTGAGATCTTTCTAATGATATATAATTTGATATGGTTTGAGGAATTTGAATTTTGAAGTTTGATTTGGAATTGGGAAATTAGGGTTCTCTGCTATTGAGAAGGATTATGAAAAGATAGATTAAAATTGTATGTACAGACAACAGAATAAAAGAAAGCTGCTAGGGTTTATAATAGCTTATATATAGGTAGAGATGGATAAGAATGGATGGAACATATCGAATGGGTCGAAGCGATAGCAAAGAGCCGAAAAGCCCATTTCGTTTCCGAAACGAAAATAGGTCATCCAATATATCAAAATATAAGTTTTCAGTATTTTTAAACTCAATGGAACTAATTTCAGACCCTAATTCCATTGTATATAGAAGTTAGCTTTTAAAATCAAATTATATTCATTTAAATTACTTTAATTGATTTCTACGCATTTCGAGCTTGAATGATCAAACGATATGTCCGATCGCTACAAAACTTGAAATCCTACAAAAGTTCACTATTACGGATCTGATGAAAATAGTTTCGTCGAAATCCGAGACAGTGCCCAAAAAGACAAACTTTCACGTTAATTAAATAAATTATTATTTTAAAATCAATTTAATCACTTTTAAATTCTGAATTAAGTTAACAATTTTCATCATTCTCGATTACACAAGAATTGATAATCTTTTACAATATAGTTTTTCATGTTAAATCCAATATTTAAATATTACATTAATTTTATTAATTTTCAAATTAATTTCAACTGATTTAATAAGTTAGATGATAATAAATCAATTGTTACAACTTATTAATTCAAACCTATTAATTTTTTTGGTTACAGACGGGGATTATAAATTACTTACCAATCTGATTTCATATTCTATATTAGAATCAATTTTTATTACTAAGCTATGATTTCTCTATTTAATACAACATTTATTTTATTCCTAATTAACTTTCATAATTGCCAATAATTGAAATAACATTAAATGGTTGTCAATTTTATTCAATCAACAATATTAAATTATATTCTAATTATTTTTTCCATTTATAAATCATAAATTTTGATTCCTCGTGTTAAATTTCAAAAATCTTATGAAATTAAATATTTTTAATTATAAAAAATAGGGTCGTTACAATTCTACCTCAGTTTAAAACAGAGGCCATGTCCGCCTCAGTTTTAAACAAGAGAGTGGAAAATTCTAGTAAATTGTATATTTCAGGTATTGCCGAATACATGTGCATAACAGTTTCAGATATTCAGTGCTATCAAAGAAAAGAAATACCTATAATGTCTATTAATAATAATAAAAATATCTGACCAGTTCTGGATTTTACCACCTCAAAAGTCCAAACATGTCATTGCATATGCGAAGTACTTAATTTCAAATTATCGTCCTTGCATATTTGCTTGTTTTATTTAATGTCCTTTTATTGTCAAATCATGTGCTATCACCTCCTTGATTACTACTTGTCAATTTTTAGTATAAATTTCAATTTAATATGATATTGAATGCATACAGGTACTTATAGAAGAAGTAGAAGAAAACAGGAAATTGGATGGTAGTTTTAGTGGTAATGGTGATGTAGAACTTGATAATGATCCAATTGCGGAAGTTTTTAGTGCCGATCGAAAGAAAAATTGTTGTCGAGCAGTTAGTTCTACTTTTTCTATGAAACAAGTAAAGATGAATCAAGCGGTAAAAGCAATAGCTGAAAACAGGTAATTGATACTTAATTATGTATGGAATTGGTAAACTATGTATTGGCAACTTAATTGTATATTGAACTTCTCTTTTGTTAATTGATACTATGTTTTATTACTGATTATGAATATTGTTTATTTATATTGATTGGGTTATAATTTGCTAAATTAAGATAATATTTTATATTAAATATAGTCTACATTATATTTTTTGACATTCAAACCATTATATATTTCAACATTCACATTATTGATAAGTGTTTATCTGTTTGTATTTATTTGTAACGCTTATAAGCGTTGGAAGATATTTTTTCCCAACGTTTTTAAGCATTGGCAAAAAAAAATCTTCCGACGCTTATAAGCGTTGCAAAAAAATGCCCACGTCTCCATAACGATACATATAAGCGTTACTGAAATTCTTGACAACGCTTATACTCGTTGGGAATCCTTTGTTTTAGTGTAGGTTCTTAAAAAATAACTAAACGTTAAATACGTGTATTCTCAAATAACTATAAAAAATATATTTATTATCAGTTACATTTAAACAAAGGTTCATCTTTCTAAATTAGAACATGATTCATCTAACGTGTAGTTGCAATACAGTTATTGATATAGTAAAGTAGCACCAAAAGTGAAATAATGTGGCAAAATGTGATATAAAATTGCATAAAAATGAGTCTTTGAGATTGAAGATAAGTAATATATCATAATTAATTGTACTACTAATTATCAAAGACAAACTTAATGACTCCCTAACAAAACATAGTCTGAACAACTGATAATTTGACCAACTGGTAATAGTGCTTTGATATTTCTATTTTGCACACATTGTTTCCTATCTAAATGACTAACTTTCATTTCTGAAAAATACAGTATGTGTGTTGGTAAATCATAAAGTTTCTATGATGTCTCCTGTATACTTTCTACTTAACAATAAGATATGCTCAAATTAAAAGGGCATGGACCTTCAAAATGGAAACTGAAAAAAAGAAAGAAAGAAAAATGACATTCCCACCAAATTAATGTAGACGTGTATCGTCCTACCATCAATGTATAATTTGGAGTTTAACTAGAACAAATTCACCAATTCGTTAAAGTCTTTCATGGGCATTTAGCTTGATTCAGTCTAAACTTCTTTGAAACATAACATAATATCTAAGTCACTCGATTTAACAATGCACACTAAAGAAACTAGAGCTAAAACAATAAAATTAGCCCTATTTAAAACAAGTTTATACTTAACTTCCAGCGAAATTCATGTCAAGAAACGCATTTGATGAAATACAAACTTATAGTTTACGCATCATAAGTTGAACTATCTTGTTACTAGCTTGGAGGGTTGCTGGCTCTAACTCAATTTTGCTTCCATGTTTCAGCCTGCTGCTTCTTGCAAATTTCCCAAAACATTTCGAAACCAGAACCCCTCGAGAAGTTTTTGGATGCCTAAGGCCAAGTTTCCATGATTTTCCTTTTGGATCTATGATTGTTATTCTATCATGATCCCTTTTGATGCCACTTAGTATTGCAAACCAAGCTGGAAGGCGCTGCATACAATTTGCACCGATCAAGCATCTATGTCAAAATCAATTCATTTCACAACTTGGTGTTTCTATCTGCTTTAACTTTAAAGAAGGTAGAGATTTACCAAGAAACCATGGCTGTAATTCCACCGTTTTATGGTTCTTTTAAGCACAAGTTTGTGCCCCATACTCACTCTTTCCTTCATTTTTTGATGCATTGTCTTCTTCTTAGGCCTCGAAACTTTTTCTTCTCGCGCGATTTCAGGACCTAAAATTTGAATTGTAACAAAAATAACTAGGAAACAAACAATATGTTATAATCAAAGCAAAGTATATATATAAAAAAAAAGCATACGAGACACCCAATCCTTGTCGCAAGTGCTATGATCATAAATCCGGAAGATGAAAGTCAAGCTTCCTTTGTATTCTAGTTCTATAATGTAGCCAATTTCCAAGCCATTGTCTATCGCAAATTTTTTCCAGCCTTTTCCTTTTAGGTAAACTTTATCATCATTTTCATTGTAGAAAAATTTAATGTGCCACACCTCACATTTATGGTTTATCAAAGTGGCTGTCCTTTTCTTCTTGTATTTCTTCAGCAAATTTGACAAAGGTGGATAAGTTGGCTGTAATTTGTCAAAGAAAGTATTAAAAAAAATTGTATAATGTTTCCAGAAAAAAAAAAAAAAGTATTATGTTAATGCATACTAACGACCATGAATTACACTTCTGAATATAACCTTTTCCTCACTAACTTATCTAAATTGCTCCAAGGTAGGATAAAATTATAACAAACCGGACAGATTTTAAATTTTCAAACATTAGCGACCTTTGCAACAAATCAGATCTCATGCCATGCCATGAAGCCCTTTGGCTTCAGTCTTTACTCTCTCTCTTTTTTGTTTTTTTCTAAAAAAGAAAATATCAAATTAGGTAAAATATGACTTACAGTTTTAAGAGATAAACTTGTTAGGATGATTAGAAACATAGTTTTGCCAACCCATTCTTGATCTGTCATTTTTTTTTACCGCAATTATTCAGTATAAGAAAGTGAAGATTTTTGAAACTAGAGATTTAAAGTTATGGAAGAGACTAGTGAGAGTTATGTGTAGCTGAATAAATAAATAAACTAAACAGAAAAGGTTACTTGGAAACCTTTACTAGCCTGAGCATCTGCAAGAGGATTCGTCTCTTTTACCAAATCTTTTATTATTTAAATATCTAATCGGTGACGTACGCAAATACGACTGAACATATGATTTGGCATTAACATGATTTCAATAATCCCAAGTTTTTGTGCATTAGAATCCTTGGAAGCAACCTAACCTAAGTGTGTCTCGGTGACCAACCAACCACAGCACCTAAAATTTTGCATAAAACTCCAATCTATTTTTGTTTAAGGACTTATATGCAAAATTTGAACAGTTATGATTGGCTGGACACACCGAGACACCAATATTTGGTTCCAAGTGATTTTCTCCTAGAAATTTCGAAACATTCTCAATCCAAAATGTCACCAAATATTTCTTCTACCTATTGAAACCTTAAAGTCATCCATCAATCTACTCAACCAACAAAATAAACACGTTCCATCTATAGAGAAAATCCTAATTTTAACCGACCTTTATGAAGACGGCTAAAGTTGATCATGCGGATTGCAATCTCTTTCCACATGATTACAATCCGCATGGTGGGAATATTAATTCCCACCTTAACTGGCTTTTATAAAGTCAGCTAAGCTTAGTCGATTTTATAAAAATCGGCTAACTTAACAACCTCCAAAGTTGTATTGACAACCTTACAGATTACCAAAGTCAACCCACAATCGACCTTTGACCCCATGTTAGAGCTGTTAGAAACGAGGGGGGAGAGAATAAACTAATTATATTTCATAAAGTATTTCATACAAATTTTCTTGCTTGCAAACAATACAAAATAACCACATATTTATAGTGGTTTACATACCCTTACAAATAGACACGACCATTTAGATAGACATCTCTTCACTCCAATGGACACGACTCTTCACTCAATAGACACGACTTTTCACCTTATTATTAATTTGAGTTTATTCTTTAACAAATTCCCTCTTTAAACTCCCTTCATTCCAATCATCATCTTACAATTTTCGAGCTGCACTTTTGATAGCGGCTTGTAAATATATCCGCCACTTGATAAGGACTTGCAACATGACTCATTCGCACGTTGTCTTCCTTCACATGTTCCCGAATAAAATGAAAGCGAACATTTATATGCTTGCTCCGTTCATGGTGCACTGGATTCTTTGCCAACTCAATTGCTGATTTATTATCGATTCGTATTTCAGTTGCTTCATGCTGCTGGAGTTTTAACTCATATAACAAATTTCTCAACCATACTGCATGGCATACACACAAAGATGCTGCCACATACTCTGCCTCACAAGTTGACAATGTCACTATTGGTTGTTTCTTTGAGAGCCACGTGAAAACAGTATCTCCCATATAGAAGACATATCTTGATGTGCTTTTTCAATCATCTACATCTCCACACCAATCGCTATCAGAGTAACCCATCAGCTTGTATTCATTTGTCTTAGAGTAGAATAACCCGAGTAACTTCGTTCCTCGTATATATTGAAGAATCCTCTTAACAGCCTTCAGATGTGAATATTTTGGCTCCTCCATGAACCGACTTACTATGCTGACACTATACGCAATGTCTGGCCTTGTGCATGTGAGGTACCATAGATTTCCAATCAAACTTCGGTATTTGTTTGCATCCACTCGATCTCCTTCATCAAATTTAGAGTGTTTCGTACCAAATTCCATCGGCGTTGCTACTGGATTGCACTCTTCCATCTTATTCTTCTTCAAAATGTCTTTTGCGTAAGCCTCTTGTGACACAAATATTCCATTTCTTCCTTGCCTAACTTCAAGGCCAAGAAAGTATTTCATTAACCCTAAATCTGTCATTTCAAACTCTCGAGTCATCGCCTCTTGAAAATCTTTTATCATCTCCACATTATTTCCCATGAATATTAGATCATCAACATAAAGAGCAACAAATATCAAGTTGCATTTTTCTTTCTTCACGTATAGTGCATGCTCGTAGGGACATTGTACGAACCCGTTGTCCTTGAAATATGTGTCAATTCGGGTGTTCTATGCGCAAGGCACTTGCTTTAGTCCATATAGCGCCTTCCTTAACTTCAATACTTTACTCTCCTCCCCAGCTTTCATGTACCCTGGTGGTTGCTCCACATATACTTCCCCTTCAAGCACATCATTTAAAAATGCTGATTTTACATCCATCTGATAGATTGACCACTTGAATTGCGCTGCTTGTGATATGAGAAACCTGATTGTTTCTATTCTCGCCACCGGGGCAAAGACTTCATCATAGTTGATCCCCGCCTTTTGTTTGTAGCCCTTCGCGACTAGGCGTGCCTTATACTTTTCTATCTAACCGTGAGCATTCATCTTTTTCTTATATACCCATTTTAGTCATATGGGTTGATATCCCTCTGGAAAATCCACCAAGTCCCAAGTTTCAGTTCTACCGATAGCCTTCATCTCTTCATCCATCGCAGCTTTCCATTTCTTATCTCTCACCGCCTCTTCAAAAGTAATATTCTCAGCATCTGCCAAGAGACATATCAAGTGTACTTCATCTGTTGACTCGTATAGGTCTTGCAAACTTCGCATCTTTAGTTGCCTTCGCTCTTCTCTTCATCATCAGATATTTGAGGTGTTATTGGTGTGCGTATTGATGTAGTAGTTAATGATTCTCCTTTTTCTTCCTTCAACGTCACTTCCATTTAGTTGTTCCAATCCCATGCGCTTTCTTCATTCACCTACACATCTCGGCTCACAACCACCCTTTTGTCAATTGGGTTGAATAACTTGAAAGCTTTTGTCTTTTCATCATATCCAATGAATACGTACTTCTTACTCTTATCATCTAATTTGGTTCTTCCTTGATCTGGTATACGCGCATATGCCAAACTACCGAATACTTTTAAATGTGATACAGTTGGTTTTTGTCTGCTCCAAGCTTCCTGTGGTGTTTGATCTGCCAATATCATATGTGGACACCGATTTTGCACACACACTGCACATTGTGCTGCTTCTATCCAGAATTCTTTCGACATGCCTTTGCTTCTCAACATTGGTCGAACCATGTCAAAAATAGTTCGGTTTTTACTTTTTGCCACACCGTTTTGTTGAGGTGAGTATGGTGAGATTAAAAATCTTTTGATCCCTTGTTCCTCGCAATAGCTTGTGAATGCTGTTGACATGTACTCTCCACTTCTATCTGATCGTAAGGCCTTGATATAAAGACCGGTCGTCTTCTCTACAAATACTTTGAATTTCTTGAATATTCCAAGTGCCTTATATTTTTCTTTCAAAAAATAAACCCAAGTCTTTCTTGTGTAATCGCGATGAAAGTGATAAAGTACCTCTTCTCGCTGAATGACTTAGGTGTGACCGGGCCACATATTCGGTGTGTATCAACTTTAGAGACCTCCTTGTGCGATAATCAGCCTTCTTTTAAAAAGGATTTCTTGTTTGCTTGCCGAGCACACATCCCTCGTAAAATTTCTTTGTGTAATCCATGTCTGGTAAACCGTAAACCATATCCTTCTTTACTAATTCTTTCAAGCCGTCATAATGTAAGTGTCCGAACCGTAAGTGCCACAGTGAGGCTTTATCCTCCATGTTGACTTGCAAACACTTTTTTCGCACTTTTCCCAAATTGAGTTTGAACATTCGATTCTTGGCCATCTTTACATTTGCAAGTAAATAGCTAATTTTGTCCTTCAAATGTAACATCCGATCTTTCATGAAAACTGAATACCCCTTCTCCAATAGTTTCCCCATGCTAAGGATGCTGCTCTTCAGTTCAGGCACGTAATAGACATCTTCAATCGACCCTTCTTTACAATCCTTTTGAGAAAAACATATTTTTCCTTGGCCTTTGACTTGAACTTTTGACGCACCTCCAAATGACACATGTCCATCCTTTACCTTTTGCATCTCCACGAAAAGGTGTTTTTGTCCGCACATATGATTACTAGCACCGGTGTCGAGATACCACATTATATCGCTGTTAGAAGCATTGTCCTTGTAGGCCATCAAGTGAACACCATCGTCTCTTGTTTCTTCTTCTGCAACCAGATTCGCGTTTTCTTCCACCTTTTTCTTGGAATAGAAGTCTTTTGCATAATGCCCATATTTTCCACAGTTGTAGCACTCAACATTTGGACGACTTGACTGGCCACCTCTTCCACGACCAAGTCCTCGACCATGCCAATTTTGTTGTCCCGGCTGGCCTTTTCCTTCAGGATTATTTCCAAATCCACGGCCTCCACTACGGTCAAAACCACGACCTCCATGACCACGTCCCCTTCCTCGATTTTGTTGTGCATATATTGCATTGTCTTCCTTAATACTTGCATTAGCTTGCAAAGCCTCTTCGTGTAGCTCTTATTTATTTTTCATCTTCTGTTGTTCATATGCTTCAAGAGAACCTGCAAGATCATTGATGGTCATTTCTGTCAAATTCTTCGACTCCTCAATTGCGCATACGATGTTCTCGAAATTGTCAGTCAATGATCGCAAAATCTTCTCCACAACCCATGCATTGGTTAGGTTTTCTCCATTGCATTTGAGTTGATTAACCACTGTTTGGACACGTGTGATGTAGTCGGATATTCCTTCTGATTCTTTCATTTTCATCGCTTCCAATTTGCCTCGAAGAGTTTGAAGCTGCACTTATTTAACTCGGTCGGCTCCCTTATAGACCTTTTGTAAAATGTCCCATGCTTCCTTCGAATTTGCTACATTGGTAATTTTCTCAAATCCCGACTCATCCACTGCATGGAACAAGAGGTAGAGAGCGGCCTCGTCTTTTATACGCATTTCTTTCAATGTATTTAACTACGTCGTAGTCAAGTTCATAGTATTTTCTGTTTTGTAGCCATTTTCTACTACTTCACATGCATCTTGTGCACCTAGCAACGTATGTATCTGAATGCTCCAATTGTCATAATTCAACTTGGTTAGTTGTGGAATCAGTATTTTCTCCAACGATAAACTCCCGAAATTTGTCATAAAATATTTCATACAAATTTTCTTGCTTGCAAACAACACAAAATAACCACATATTTATAGTGGTTTACATACCATTACAAATAGACACGACCTTTGATAGACACATCTTCACTCCAATGGACACGACTCTTCACCTTGTTATTAATTTGAGTTTATTCTTTAACAAGGGGTAGGTCATCTCCCAACGATGTCTTGATTTGGGATGCTCCTACGGTACCTTTTGTAACCAGTGAAAGAGTAAAAATTACACTTGGATGGATGAGTAAATAGTTGGTTTGGTTTAAAACCAACAATAAATATAGAATTAAATCAATCGTTCAACAAACAAAAAGTGAACCAAATCAAACCAATATTTTTAAAATCAAAACCAACGGTCTAAAAGTAATTGGTTTGGTTTGATTGGTTAGTGACTAAGTAAATGTAGATTGAAATAATTGATTAGATGTATGTATATGTGTGTACGATTATGTGATAATGGTGTAATTTATAAAAACTAACCAATAAATGCTCACCCCTAAATGAACAAATGAAGTTCGATAGAAGAATGAATTTTTTTCTTGCTAAAATGGAATTAGTATTTGTATTTATGAGTAATTTTATTAGTTTTAAAATATAATTAGTTAATAATTACCAAAAGATACACGTAAACAAAGTAAATCATCACACACAATCCATTTTATTTGTGAAATTTTCCTACTAAAATGTTCAAGATACTCCTAAATTTAGCATCTTCATTCATATAATGAGCAAGTTGTAAATGTATTCATTCATTCACAAATATAAAACCAAGTTCCTACTCATAATTTTCCTCCAGTATGCAGATCGTAAGACAACAGGTGACCATTTGATTGAACACTCTGGAGTTTGGATCGTCTACTTGCTACCTACTGGATATCGACCACTTAGCCCACGATGACGAAGTCGTATCAAAAATTCATTATTGAGCACGCACGGTGACAATCCAAGATGCTCTTCAATCCCGTTAAAGTATCAGCATATAGTTGCATGTCATAATGGGTGCAGGTGATGGAAGAATAGTTTAACGATAAGTCCCTCTAAATATTGCATCGCAATGTACAACATCTAGATTTTTGAATTTCAATGGAATATCTGCATTTCCTGTATCGGTACATATTAATCATTCATAATTCATCGTCTCACATACATAATCGCATTCAACATCTCAAATACGTCCCTCGGTTTATAGTAGTTCGTTCTACTGAGTCCAAATGTACTTTATAGTATCTGATTTATTTTTTATGTGGGTTATTGTGTACTCAAGCCAAAGTCGCTCATTGAATGCAACCACAACTTCATCATGCTTATTCATTATTTTCCATCCACCAAAATTTGTATCCAGTTGTTAGAGGTCCCATACAAAAAATCTTGGTCCAACTATGAGAAAAGCCCAGAACATGGTTTTACAACAACAGACACTAACCATTTTGTCACCATTCCATGAACACGTTGTCCGCATACCACCACCCGCTTCTATGAAACCAACCTTAGTCGTCCTACCATTAACAAGAAGCGACCATGAGCCCATTTACCCACCTCAATTTTATTAACCGGCCTACAACGGTGCCACCTATATGGTTGTCAATAATGACTGAATAGTGCTCGTCAATAGCTACGCTTATTACGCTCTTGCCCATAATCCATACCAATGTGGAGTCATCGGTAACCTGGCTCGGCCTCCATGAAGTATCTTATCGGTTGCCAGCCACATGGTTTGACGTACATAGACCAAGCAATGCTTGAGATCTAGGACTTCTAAAAATGTCCACATCAGCTGTAGTTTCCCCTGACAAGAGCATGCTTTAACAGTGATAGTCTAACAAAAGCATGTTGTCAGGGACATTGATTAATATTACATAAATACATGATACTAGAATATAGGAAGTATTTAAGATAATAATGAAGTTCTTTTGAATTTTGGGGAATACAAGAAGTATTTAAGATTAATATTATGATTAAGCTTTGGAAAGCAAGAAAAGTTCAAAAGCTAAGTGGTCAAAATACGAAGAAGTAGTTAGGCACTTTGAAATCTATTAGAACCATGGATATTGTAAGTTATTAAAAACATGCATTTTATGAGTTATCGAAAATGTAAAGTGCAAGCGATCGATTAAGCAAAGTGTAAGTTACTGAAAATATGAAATTCAAAGTTATCAAAAATATGATAACTTTGTAAATGATCAAAAATATGATTTGTGAAAGAAACCGAAATGATGAATTCGTAAGTTGTAATGTCCCACCTTTACACCTATACTACCAAAAAGTATTACTAGGTAATACTATCTGATAATATGGAGAATGAAGTCATATTGGACTATCACACCTGAATATTCTTTTGGGTCAACATTGATACGTATTTAAACATCCAAAATAACTCATAACAAAACATACACAGTATCGACATAAAGCAATAAACACATGCATTTTTAGAATAGAACAATAAAAATATACAATAAATAACAAAGAACACAAAGGCATTAAACGCATCGATCAATATATAATAAAGTATATACATAGGTTTGATATACAATACAATATCATATATACAATGAGACGATATAAAATAAAATGATATACTACACCACAGAATAACTACTCTCCATTATGCACTAGAAACCCAAGCCGATCTCATCGTCCTTGAACCTGAAATATCTCGGACTGACCCGAGTATTATAAAAATAACACACGGGTCAGACTATGTCTAAAAGATAGGTGATAAAATATCTCATAATTAAATGCCTGGTATAATAGTAATATCATAAAGAACATCAAAAATCTCCAAAGTAGCATCAACTACAATCGATGCACAGAAAAAATGTCATCACCCATATAAATCAAGTCAAACAATAAAATTGGAAAATAATATCAAATGGGCGAATCATCCTCAATATAGAAGAAATAATCGAGTAAAATAAGGTAAGCAAACAATGCCCCAAAACAGATATAAATAGACATTATCTAGGTTGTCAAACTCATAGAAATTTAATAAGTAGTCATTTGGGTATTCAACATATATAAAGCGGCACATCGATAAATGATATAGTTAGCGACAAACACCTATGGAGATAGAGTGATAACACATGCCTAAGAAAATATAAGTGGCAACATATGCCTAGAAAGGATACATGGATTGATCATACACTCACTACAAGAAGCAACAACAATTCCGACGGCTAATATCCGTCGGCGGCCGTCGAAAGCCATTGGAATATGGGTTGTCAACAACTGTTCTTCAACACACTTTTCGATGGCTTCGTCGGCATATTTCCAACGGCTATCATTGGCCTTTCCAATGGCTTCCGACACCCCATCAAGTACACATGGAAGGCCACGCCTTCACCAACTAGCTATCGCAAGCTGCCCCAAGCCATCGGAATATCACCATCTGTAAGCCACCACCAACTGTCGGAAGCCATTGAAAATCTGAAGCTATTTTTTTATTTATGCTGCACCTCAACCGCAAACAACACATATATAACAGTATATATGACAACTCAACTTCATACATATAAATCATATATATCAAAGCTCATATCACATATGTCACAAAATATATCACATCAACAATAAAAAAAATCAATATATATATAATAAACTAAACTCAAATATTCAACAATATACCACAAATCACAAACTCCTTCAACATCTCAAAATATGTCAAACATCACCTCAAATGAATCTCACTCATCCAGCAATATCTCAAAATGAATCATAAATATCAAGTCATATCAACCTCACCCATCTCAAAGTATATGTAACTCTCAAACTACATAACAACATAACAAAACTACCTCACCCATCTCAAAGTGCATATATATATATATATAAATATATGTATGTATGTATATATGTGTGTAGTCAAACTACCTTGAGACATAAACAAAAAAAAAATCACACCTACCAATCCTCATCGCCTCTAGATCCCGCTAATGAAGGAAATGTGCCATGTTGTTACATATATGCAGCAATGCGTTCATCTAGCATCTAGTACATCTCCGCAATCTGATGTCTGTCTCATTCCTCGAGGTTAGTAATCTAACACCTTTCATGATCATTGATGTCAGCAATCCGAGCTCTCAACTCTGTAATTTCTTGATTGTCCTAAGCTTTTTGATAGCTGCTTTTCCTACGTCTAGCATGTAACATTGTTTACCAAAGTGTACGAGTTTCATATACCGTGATTAATAAGATAAACATGTTATACATTATTAATAAATATATTACATATAGAAATTACCTCTTATTTTCCAAAACCATAATGCCTATTCCGCATTGGTGGTTTTATGACAGTGTCAAAAATCTGGTCCTTCTCTTCAGTGGTCAGCTGGTCCCGATATGTTTTCTCGAGTAGTTTCTCTCATGCTTGCATGAATTTAT
This sequence comes from Allium cepa, assembly GCA_030765085.1. Lineage (NCBI taxonomy): Eukaryota > Viridiplantae > Streptophyta > Magnoliopsida > Asparagales > Amaryllidaceae > Allium > Allium cepa. Next base: position 872,333,592 of record CM060945.1, on the reverse strand, counting down.
CCCACGATTACAAATAGAATTACAATTAAAATTCATACTACATTATTTTAATTATTTGTAAGTTATAATTTAAAGTGATCATTAATAACTTATAATTTAAAATATGCTTATCATGGCCTCTTATGATTTTGTACCATGCCATGTGTATGTTATTAAGCCATATTCATTGACATGCTCGATGGAGTGAGTATGAATAAACACTTCCAAGTACGAGACATAACAACTGCGCTCTCTTTCCTAAAATTGTTATGTATTATATATATGTATATATATATATATATATATATATATAAGATTACACAGTTGTTACACCCGCTCTTACTACGAACCGCAAGAAAGGAAAATGTGGCAGAATACGAGATCAAGAAAGCTAACCTTGTGACAAAAAGACTAGTGGAAATGAAAATGAATCAATTAAACTCGTACTAATTAGTAAGGCCATCCTGAAGTCACATAACCTAACCCGACCCAATTCCTGTAACTAGAAGAACAATGGTAAGGGACAAATATTTCACGCATCAAGAAATAGGGGCAGATCACAGTGACTGTATCCAAAATCGAAGGCAAAATTAAAATACCGCGCTGAGACATAGGAGGCAGCGCATAATACACTGAATTGATCATACCTCTAAAGCTTACACTTTGTCGATACCTATAGGATCAGGTCTACACAAGCACATACCGAGGGCAACCTAAGCGGCGTTGCGTGGAGTCAAAAACACTCTAAAGGGGTTGTATGAAGGGCCATCCAGAACATGCGTCAACACAGTAAACCATAAAGGTGAAGCTCCTTCTCTCTCTCATTAGCAACCTAAGGATAGTTGCAAAGAGGGCAAATCAAAATTGCACCCAGCACAAATCACAAGTAGTCTCAAGAACATTCCATGTGTATGCCAAGTCAGCTCAAAGAATAAAATGGGAAATGCTGCCCCATTCTTACTCGATACATTATCAAGTCAAGCAAAGATAGCAAAGGTATCAACAGGGCAGTGCGGTCTGAATACTAGGCAATATTCACCACTGCACTTCTTTATACGCATCAACAACATAAACGAAGCTTTAAGGCAGTCTCCCACTATTATCCTTAGGACTTTACCATTCCAAGGGAGAGGACATTAATCCATGTAAACTTGGGCTTCTTGCCCAATTTTTTGGGCATACGGCTTTAAGTTTCCAAGATCTCGCCAAAATCTTATTTTCCGCCAAAAATCCATCATCAATCCAGGCACAACGAATAGGCATTGTAGATGAATGCAAGGTGGTAAAATATGAGGGAGGAGATTGAAGATAAAAGATTAAAAGTGATCATAACAACCAGCAATGCATTTTTTATACTATAAAAGGAAATGCTAGAGGACAAAAAAGGGGAGATCTTTCTTCAACCACTTCTTCTTTCAAAAACAAGGAGGGTCTAAAAGACGAATATTGTATGCCTTTGGGACGCTGTAATTTGTATAAAAACAATAAACATCTAGTGTATTATTCCATGGACGTAAGATTGATAATAATCCATACTACGTAAAACTTTCCATGTCATTTACTTTTATGATTCTATTATTTGATTTTGATTGTCAGTTATTACAAAATCATTTCGACATTTCAATAAACTGTTAAAGTGCGACTATAAGGCTACGTAAGCATCTAGTGACATGGCTACCTTTCCAAAGTAGATTTAACATAGCTTAAATCTGTTAATTCAAATCATGGAAGCAAGTCGACTATAACGACCCAGATTTTAGTCGTTTGATTTTGAGTATTTAAGTAGTCTTAAATATTGAATTTGAAATATAAATTGATTTTTTTGATATGAAGATTTTAATTAAAAACTTTGGAATGAATTTAAAATTCCAAATATAGCGATTTAATTAATAAATTAATTGTTGAGTTAATAATTGAAAATCGTTTAAATAATTGAATTGGAGTTGAATATGAAAACTGAAAAATAATTTCTAATGTCGATATGAATTCTATTTGAATTAGAAATTAGTTAGTAAGATTTTAAAAAGGAAATTTTAAGTGACTTCGTAAATTTTTGAAATCGTCGATTTAGTCGACGGGTTAGAATAGCGATCCGGAGCACAATCTCGGAATTCGACCAAACTGGTTCCATTATATCCATGATAGTGTATTATTATCGAATTTTAAATTTCCTAGCATTTGGAGTTATCGTTTGGCCGTACCGTATATAAACGCGTTGAATTTAATATTGAAAATTTAATATAATTGGGTCCAAAAAGCTATCTTCTCCATACGATCGAATTAGGACTCAAAACTTTTTCCATTGCGCTCGGAATATGGATATAACATTATAAACACCTGGTGGCATGCCTCAATAGGAGTTCGAGATTTCCCTGTATATATATATATATTTGTATATAATACGAGATGTTATAATTATATATATATATATATATATATATATATATGTTTATGAAATCAAATCAAATCAAGTCAACCACCTATTCACGTTTAAATCACATCCTTTTCCTTCTGAAACACGCGACCCCTCTCTCTTTTGTTTTGAATCATGGATCCTATCTGCTTCATTTAAACGATGGTTCGAAAAGAAGTAATTGATCCTTTTCTTCCCTCTAAATCCCTAGCAGCTCCGGACGAATATTCAAATAAATCTTCTTTCCTCTTGTTTGGCTTATCAAATACCAAAAAAAAGGAAAGCGAGGTTGCATTCGACAGTGGAAGGGGGATGCGGCAGGGTGGGGAAAGCCACGGCAAGGCGATTCAATTTAGAGAATGAGGTTATGAGAATCACGACTGTCAAAGAGTTCACGCGATGCTTGTAGTGGTGGCTAGGCAACGGCTGGGGGATGATGGTCGATGGTGGTTCAATTTCGTGAATTCAAGCGAGGCGGCAGTCTTTGGCATAGGCGGGATGTGAGAGTGCAGTTTAGGGTAGGGGTTCTGTTCATTTTTCTATAGCACGCAATGGCAAGGGAAGGTTGAAGTCATGATGGAAGGTAGTCGCGATGGTGGTGGTTTCGCTCGAGTTGGCAGACACGAGGGTAGGAGGGCTTGGTGGCATGGTCGAACTCGATAGCAGGGAGGTGGCTTCGGCGAATTTGGATCGTGATGCGTTGCTACTGGAGACCTTTGAAAAGGGGGAAGAAAGGTTTAATTTTGTTTTTGCATTAATTAAATTCATTAATAAGTAATTGGTTGAATTATGTAATTATTCAATTTATTTTACATAAAATTTAAAGTCACTAACTCATGTAAATTCGAAATTTGCTTTTGCGAGGTTCGATCAAACGAAATCAATTGTGCAGGATTCGTAGCTACGGAATCTATGCAATGAAATTAAAATTGGAACGGATTGCAAAATAAAAATCAAGGTGCGAAAAATTCTCACTCATTTGGATTACCAAAATTTAAAATAGTTGAAATTAAATTTTGGATGCCTATTGAATTTATAAATTTATTGTCTTTTGAATGATAATATATATATATATATATATATATATATAGTAGTATATATATTAGTATTAAGAGTGATATTCCCACACAATATAGCAGATGAAACCTTACGGACCCCGCATAATAGCGGATGATCCTATATACTGCAATATCCCCTTCGAAGTGGGATTGATATAATTTTATGTTGTATTAACATCCGTTGATGCAGGGAAATAGGTTAGAGGGATCTAACTAGATTCCTCAAATATGTTGTTCATTTTTCATATATAGTGATATATGGATTGTGTAGAATAATCTAGTATAGATTATTGCAGTGATTGAAATTATTGGATGCTATTGTAGCATTGGCCTAAATTTTAATATTTTAAAATACCATAAATATATTTTTAAAATTTAAGGAATTAAACGGAATCTTTGATATAAAAATATTATATGGAAAATTGAATTATTTTTAAAAAAATTGAATTGGGAATAATATATATTAACTTTTGGATTGTACGAAACTATTCGTGAATGGGATTAAATAGAGACTTTAAAAATTAATTATATAAAGGAGTTTGTAAATGGTATTCTGAAATATGAAAAGGAGCCAAAATAAAAAAAATAGATTGGAGAGGCAAATGGAATTTATAAGAAATGAATTTATATAATGGAATTTTATAAATAAGATTTGTTTTATAAAAAGGTAAAACCAAAGGGGTTATAAAATTTATAAACGATGTTTATAAATAAAGTAATTTGATATCAAATGATAGATTGGAAATATAAATTTATAGGAAGAATTTATATTAGAATATAGAAATAGAGTGAGAAAAATAGTAGAACTATTTTTGGAAGTAAAGTGGTTAAGGAGATCCGAATGGAAGTGATAGGATGTGATTCGAGAGGAATTTATAAATTGAATTGGTCATTGAGGTTTTAAAAATATATTTTCAATTCTAAGAGTAAATTTTTCTTTTCAAAAGGGAAATTTTATTATTTAAAAAAAACTATGGAATTTAAACAAGTTAGGCTGAAATACTGGTAAGTAGATTTTTAAATAGGGAGTGTTTATTTTAGTAAATTCAAGATTTTAAAAATCAGCTTTGGAAATTTATTTATTTTACTAAAAATGAGTTATTGATTTCTATAAAAGTGTTTTCGATATTTTAAATAATTATTTGAACATGTTTGTAACAAATATATATAAAAATAAATTATTATTCTTTTAAATACTAATATATATATATATATATATATATATATATATATATATGTAGAGTTTTTGAAGTGATGGAAAATTTTATTATAAATTCTCTTGGGATTCGTAAATGGGGCTTATAAATGAATATGATTTTGAGGAGAGGAAATTTATTAGTGACTCCGAAGACTTATGAAATAAGTTACGAAATATTCACTTAAGTGTTGGTATTTGAAATTGTTTTGGAAAATAGATTTATAATATTTCCTAAGTATAACAATGGAAATTTGGAAATATTTCCATGTGTTGAGATGGTTTGAAGATATCCTGTTATGTATTTAAGTATTTGAAATTGTTTTCAAATATTGGAATATGGGAAGAGATTTGAATATATATATATCTTAGTAAAGATATTTTGAAATAAATGTTTGAAGAGTTACAACAAGGCCTAGTGATTGCTTATGGATGTTTATTTGATAGTTAAATAACCGACTATCCATAATTGGCCAATTTCGTTAATCGTTTCGAAGAGACCGGGATTGAATTTAATTATACAAAAAACCACTTCAATTCGGTTTATACGTTACGAATGAATACTGTGAAGAAGATGAAGACGGTGATTTGGTTTGCCCAGACCCAGGACAACTTGTATGGACGAATGCTACCAGAATATCGTCATTGGAGGATGATGGGCATTCTAAGCAGAATTGTTTTCTTGAAAAGGTAATGCTTAGCCTCGAACCTCGTCATCGAGAATGTCTAAAACATGGGAAATGCAGCAAGGCTAAGCGGGTCGCACCTGATTAGGGTATGTTATCACTTTTGTAGATGTCCTCGGAAACCTATTTATTATGGATATGGTTGTTCATGAAAGAAGGAGCGCTCGATAGTAAGGGTGGGAACACACGGGGTGATAATATATTCGTTCTATCCAGGTTAGGGGTAGGCCAGTCTTGTGTAGCAGGGGATCCCAGCGTAGTCCTCGGTACATTGTTCTAGAGGTGTACTATGATGGGCGGTACCCTAGTGCCCCAATCATTCATTGGAATCCGTTCTCCAATACGAGCTTACGGTTTTGTTTGTAGAGCCTAGTATGCTGCAATATAATTAATGTAACAATTTTAGCTATTTGAATAAGTATTTGTATTTAGACACTATTATAATATCACTGGAGTTTCTATAAAATGTTTTGTTTATCGTAAGGGAAAAACCCGTCGTGTTTATGTGCGACGCGGTCTTATGAGATAGCTTTGTCTTATGAGAAATACGGATTACGGATCTTAAGGCTGGAATAACACTAGTGGTGGGTGAATAACCTTTTTTGGATTTTCTAAATCTTTTTGAAACTTATGTAATTTAACCACCAACAAATGAAATTCACAGACACAAATATAATCACAAAATCAAACATAGATGCAAATACTAAATAAAAGCAGTAAAGGAAAGAACACACCAGGATTTTATACTGGTTCGGAGTTACCCTACATCCAGTCCTGTACAATCGTATGGATTTCTTATCAAAATAATCTCCCAGATCACACCCTCACTTTCAAGGCTACGAGGTACACCCTCCTGTATTCGAGTTCAGGGCAACTCTCTTGATTTAACCAGGCTACAAGATCACCTAATTGATTTCCGGGGCTACAGTCACACCCAATTGATTTCAAGGCTCAACCACACCTTTTACTCAATAGTTTGATTTACAAAAGATCCTATAACTCTGAATAGAAGTGAGATCTTATGGAGAGAGTGGCAGAGAATCAAACAAGAGATAATCAAGTTTGATTCACTTGGTATTTTGGTAGAGTATAGTTTGGGATTCTTTAGAATAAATGTGGAAGATGAAGAGGAGAGAAAACAAGTGAAATCTGATTAAAAATTCGTTTAGAACTACTGGTATTTATTGTAGATCAACAGCCATATCTATTCGTGAAAGGATACGACGAATAGACACTTTTTTTGAAAATTTGAATTTTGAATTTAACGGGCCCCATGTCGACATTAGGGGTTGAGGGATGTTGACATGCTGAAGGAAAAAGTTGATGTTTTGATTTTCTTATTAAAAATGGTTTCTATAATTTGTCAAAATAATTTTTAAACTTTGTAAATATATTTGAATATAGTTAAACATATAAAAGTATTTTTTTAATATATAATCTTAATCTATAAAGTGATTTAATATCTGAGTATATAAATATTTTAAAACTAAATATTTAAAATAAGAGATAGTTAAAAATCAAGGACAATTTTGAAATCAAAAATATTAAAAATGATGAAGATAATTTTGAGGCTAAAATATTTCAAACAAGAGAGATATCTTTTTGAAAAGAAGGTTTTGAAAACATTTAAAATAAGAGATATAATTTTGAAAAGCATTTTCATAAAATTAGTGGATATCAAAATAAGACCGCTATATGTTCCACTAGATATTGTCGTGGGTTCCATCCCACTAGGGTTCCATCCTTTTAATAGGCTCGAAGTGGATTCCACTCCAAGAATAAATTTCTAATAAAGATGTAAGTGCTTTCAAGAAGTTTTAACATAATTCTAGACTCAATACTTATCTTGTATTCTTGAAATTTTGAACTCTTAATATCTTGATACTCATGAGTCTTCAATCTTGATATCTTCGGTCTTGAATCTCTATACTGTACAGTCTTCATTCTTGGTACCTGCATGTTTATATCCTACATATACATACATACATACATACACACATATATATATACATATACATATACATATACATACATACATACATACATACATACATACATACATATATATATATATATATCTAAACCATAATGTTTGTATTTATATTTTATAACAAGGTCTAAGGTTGTTGTCATCAAAACCATCATCTCAAAGACTAACAATCTCCCCCTTTTTGATGATGACAACCTATGTTTATAAAATATACTTCTCCTTCACAATAACTTCCCCTAAAACTAATAACTCCCTCTTAATCTAAGCCTAACTGCTCTAACTATTCTATTTTATATTTCTCCCCTTTTGTCATCAACAAAAACATATCCTAAACTAATATAACTCCCCCTTAATCTAATACTATCCAAATTAAATACTAATAAGGAAGTATAATAAGTGAAACAAATATTTTATTATATACGATGTTATATTTACACACACACACACATATATATATATATATGGAATATAAACACACAAATATATTTAAGTACATAAATTATAGAATATCACTACTAACGAGAGTTTTTGACAATTGGAGATTTGTGAATCGAACAATTTGGATAATGAAAGCAAAAGTTTCCATGTTGTTCAACCAAATTCCCATATTTTTCAAAACAGACTTCGCTACGCAGACCACGTTGTTTTCTTCTTCCATAGGTTCTTCTTCCTCTTCTTCTTCTTCCTCTTCACTATGCTCTAAGGAGTTTTGCACTTGAATGTTGGGAGAATCTTCTTCAATCACAATAGGATTTGCATGATTATCCATTAGGAATTTTTGCAAATTTCGAAGAATTTTTTCTTGCTTTTCTTGTTCTTTTGCCATCTTATTTGCACAACTTAAAGTTCAGTCAACATTTGCATGGCATCCTTCAAAGACTCTTCAATCTTTATCACACGTGCCGGTGTAGTGCGTTAGAATGGACCAGAATGAGGAGAAGGGAAAGAAATGGTGTCATTTTGGTTTGATTTAGTGAAGGAGGACATTAGTTTTAATTTTTAGAAGTTTAATACAAAGAAATAGAAGTGAGAAGACAGAAAAAATTCGAAATACATAGGTTTATATAACTACCAAACTAATTTTAGAGGGAAAATCAAAATTTCAAATTTTGTCGTTGTATGTCGACATGGGTGGTAAGGGTATGTCGACATCCCTATGAAAAATTTGATTTTCTTGTATATCTTTGTTTATTAAAAATATATATTACTATATCTATATTCTATATCTCAGTTATTGAAAAAATGCCTAATTCTCTTCTTAACTTATTAAATATAGGTTGATTTAAGGGTTTGGTTAAAATATCAGCAATTTGATTCTCGGAGTTGATAAATTCAAGAGAAATAATCTCTTTACTTATATTATCTCTGAGAAAGTGATACCTGATATCAATATGTTTAGTCCTAGCATGATGAGTAGGATTTTTAGATAAATTTATTGCACTAGCATTATCACAATAAATTTGTGATTTTGAAATTGTTAATCCAAAATATTTTAGTGTTTGTTGCATATAAATGACTTGAGAGCAAGCCAAAGAAGCAGAGATATATTCTGCTTCAGTTGTTGATAAAGAGACAGTTTTTTGCTTTTTACTAAACCATAAAACTAGAGAATGCCCCAAAAAGTGACAAGTTCCACTTGTACTTTTTCGGTCAGATTTGCAACCAGCATAGTCAACATCACAATAAGATATTAAATCAAATGAATCATTTTTAGGGTAAAATAAACCATAGTCAAAAGTATGTTTAACATATCTTATGATACGTTTCATAGCTTTTAAGTGAGTTTCTTTGGGTTGAGATTGGTATCTTGCATAGAGACAAACACTATGCATGATACCGGGTCTACTTGCAGTGATATAGATTAGTGATCCAGTCATTCCCCTATATAGTTTTCGATTTACATCTTTTGAAAGATCTTCTTTATTTAAATCTTCATTAGTTGCCATGGGAGTGGGTTTTCCACTCTCAGTAGTCATACCAAATTTACTAACTAGATCCCTAGCATATATTTCTTGACTAATAAAAATACCATTATCTAGTTGTTTTATTTGTAAACCTAAGAAGAAAGTAAGCTCACCCATATGACTCATCCCAAACTCTTTTGTCATTATTTCAATTTTTTTTTAATTCATTTCATGATTAGTTGAACTAAAAATAATATCATCTGCATAAACTTGTACTAGTTGGATATCATTTTTATTTCTTTTAACGAAAAGAGTATTATCTACTTTACCAATTTCAAAATTTGATTGTAATAAAAAAGATCTTAGTCTGTCATACCTACTCTAGGAGCTTATTTCAGATCATATAGAGCTTTCTTAAGTTTGAAAACATGGTTTGGAAAATTTTCATCTTCAAAGAGTGGAGGTTGTTCAACATAAACTTTCTGTTTGAAAAATCCATTTAGAAAAGCACTTTTAACATCCATTTGAAATAATTTGAAATTATTATAATTTGCGAAAGCAAGTAGAATTCTAATGGCTTCTAGTCACTACAGGTGCAAATGTTTCATCAAAATATATTCCTTCTTCTTGACAATAACCTTGTGCGACAAATCGATCTTTATTTCTAACGACCTCACTTAGTTCATTCATTTTATTTTTATAAACCCACTTAGTTCTTATTATAGTATTATCATCGGGTCTAGGAACAAGTTCCCAAACATCATTTCTGGTGAATTGATTTAGTTCTTCTTGCATAGCAAGAATCCATGAACCATCAGACGATGCTTCCTTTGGATTTTTAGGTTCAATAGATGATATAAAAGCTACATTACTCATGTTATATAGTTGATTTCTAGTTCTAACAACAGATTCAATATCTCCTAGAATATTTTCTATAGGATGAACTTTTAAAAGCTTAACCTTTTTATTTGGATGAATAAGTTCATTATTTGTTTCAATTGATTCATTATTTAGGGTAGCAAAATCTTCTTCATCATTAATTTGTTCAACATCTTTAAAATTTCCATCAAACGAAACATGCATTATTTCTTCAATGGTATTAGTTTTTAAATTGAAAACTCTGTATGCTATACTTCTATTAGAATATCCGATAAAGATTCCTTTGTCGGATTTAGGATCAAATTTATCCAAATTTTCTTTTGTGTTAGAATAAAACATTTACTTCCAAAGATTCTAAAATAAGATACCTTTAGTTTCTTCTTTTAAAGAAGTTTCATAAGGTGTTTTATCAGTTAACGGTCTAATTACTATTCTATTCAAATGTAGCAAGATTTAGCGACTGCTTCAGTCCAAAAATGTTTTGGTAAATTACTATCTGAAAGCATTGTTCTAGAAAACTCTTAAATCGTCCTATTTTACATTCTACCACTCCATTTTGTCGTGTAGTTCTTGGAAAAGATAAATTATGAGTTATTCCCTTTTTTATTGCAGAATTTCTCAAAAATTTCATTTTCAAATTCCCCACCGTGATCACTACGAATAGTTATAATTTTTAATGAAAGTTAGTTTTTTTTGTAAAAAAATTAAATGAATCAAAAGTATCACTTTTATGTTTCATAAAAATTATCCATATAAACCTAGAATAATCATCTACAATTACAAAGACGTATTTATTGTGATTTATTGATTGAATTTGAGATGGACCAAACAAATCTAGATGAAGTAACTCAAGAGGTTTTGAAGTTGAAATTATATCTTCTAATTTGAAAGAACTCTTTCTAAGTTTTCCTAATTGACAAGCATCACATATACTATCTATTTTAAAATTCATTCTTGGGAGACCTCTTATTAGATCAAGTTTAGAAACTCTAGATAAGAGTTTAAAATTCAAATGTCCAAATCTTTTATGCCAAATTCAAGGGTCACTTGTATTAGCCAAAAGACATAGATTATCATTTGAGATTTTCATACTGAGAATATAAATATTTTTCTTCCTAGTTCCTTCAAATATAATATTTGAATTATTATCTTCGATGTGACACTTATCTTTTTCAAATTTAATTTTGTGTCGTTTATCGCAAAGTTGACTAATGCTAAGCAGATTGTGTTTCAGATTCTTAACTAATAAAACATTAGAAATAGTAGGAGTTTTAGAGTTACCGACATTGCCAATGCCAATCACATATCCTTTTGAGTTGTCTCCAAAATTAACCAATCCTCCATCTTTATAGATAGTATCATTCAGCATATGTGGATTACCAGTCATGTGTCTTGAACATCCACTATCAAGTATTCACTTATTCTTCTTGATTTGCACAATTTGTCCATCGAGTGTTGATTCTTCAAAGGCCATATAACATTTTTCTTTCTGCATAGAATACAAACTCGGTATATATCTTGATTTTCTATAATAACTATGTATGCAGACTTATGAGACAATGATATTTGAACAGTTTTAAGATAGTGTTAACAAAATCCCCAAAAATAACCATTTTAAAAACTTTTTCAAAATTCAGATTATGAAAACTTTAAAAACCAATGCACTGATACCGAATGTGAGAAATGCGGATTACGGATTCTAAATCTGGAATAACACTAGAGGGGGGGTGAATAGTGTTTTATGGATTTTCTAAATCTTTTTGAAACTTATGCAATTTAATCACCAACAAATGCAATTCGCATACACAGATATAATCATAGAATCAGATACAGATGCAAATACTAAATAAAATCAGTAAAGGAAAGAACACACCAGTATTTTATACTGGTTCGTAGTTACCCTACATCCAATCCCGTACAATCGTACGGATTTTTTATCAAAATAATCTCCCAGATTACACCCTCAGTTTTAACGCTACGAGATACACCCTCCTGTATTCGAGTTCAAGGCAACTCTCTTGATTTAACCAGGCTACAAGATTACTTAATTGATTTCCGGGGCTATAATCACACTCAATTGATTTCAAGGCTCAACCGCACCTTTTACTCAACAGTTTGATTTACAAAAGAACCTATAACTCTGAATAGCACTGAGATCTTATGGAGAGAGTGAAAGAGAATCAAACAAGAGATAATCAAGTTTGATTCACTTAGTATTTCGGCAGAGTATAGTTTGGGATTCTTTAGAATAAATGTGGAAGATGAAAAGGAGAGAAAACAAGTGAAATCTGATTAAAAATTCGTTTAGGACTACTGGTATTTATAGTAGATCAACATCCATATCTATTCGTGAAAGGATACAAATAGACATTTCTTATGAAAATTTGAATTTTGAATTTAACGGGCACCATGTCGACATGGGGGGTTGAGGGATGTCGACATGCTCAAGGCAAAAATTGATGTTTTGATTTTCTTATTAAAAATGGTTTCTATAATTTGTCAAAGCAATTTCTAAACTTTGTATATATATTTGAATATAGTTTATACATATAAAAGTAATTTTTAATATATAATCTTAATCTATAAAGTGATTTAAAATCTGAGTATATAAATATTTTAAAACTAAATATTTAAAACAAGAGATAGTTAAAAATCAAGGACAATTTTGAAATCAGAAATATTAAAAATGATAAAGATAATTTTGAGGCTAAAATATTTCAAACAAGAGAGATGTCTTTTTGAAAAAAATGTTTTGGAAACATTTAAAATAAGAGATATATTTTTGAAAAGCATTTTCATAAAATTAGTGGATATTAAAATAGGACCACTATATGTTCCACTAGATATTGTCGTGGGTTCCATCCCTTTAACAGGCTCGAAGTGGATTCCATTCCACGAATAAATTTCGAATAAAGATGTAAGTGCTTAAAACTTTTAACATAATTCTAGACTCAATACTTATCTTGTATCCTTGAAATCTTGAACTCTTGATATCTTGATACTCATGAGTCTTCAATCTTGATATCTTCAGTCTTGAATCTCTATACTGTACAGTCTTCATTCTTGGTACCTGCATGTTTATATCCTGCATATACATACATACATACATACATACATACATACATACATACATACATACATACATACATACATACATACATACATACATACATATATATACATACATATATATATATATATATATAAACCATAATGTTAGTATTTATATTTTATAACAAATCCTAAGGTTGTTGTCATCAAAACCATCATCTCAAGAACTAACATGTCTTTCAAAGGATTTTGATAACTCTAATAATTAAAATTGAGTGTGTTTTCTTACGCTGGTTTTCCAGACTGACTCGGGTGTTATTTTATTATAATGGTCGGGTCAGATCGAGTGTTATAGATTCAGGATAGAATGCTATGAAGCTTAGGAGACGAGCTGGATGACAGAGACATATTCCCGAATTTGGTTTATATTTCTGCTGTGTAAGCTATGTATGCGAGGACAAGTTATCAAACTATCTAGATTGATTATTTTATATTGTACTTTGATAATGGTATGTATATTAACAACATAGTTCTTGTATTTAAAATCTGTTATTATATATTATATTTGTTCCGCTGCGATTGTGAGAATCTGTAATTGTTGTTCACTTTTTCTTCTATTTATTTCTTATTCTTAGCCCTAGTTATGCGCTCTTTTGTCAATTTGGGTTAAACAAGGGTGAATAAGTACCAGCTCAAGGGGTGCGGAACTGCGGGTCGCTACATCAACACCTAAGATTTCATCATGACCCAGTTGAGTGTGGTGAAGAGGAAAAACTTCACCAACATTTTTGGTGCTAGAAGTGGGCCTGAACCTCCATTCCTTTTTCCTCAATCTTTAGCATATCTCCATGTTTCTATTCTTCTATTCCCAGAAAACGCTATGCCTATTACTCCACCAACCATGAAGCTCGTAGATCCATTCCCTTCTCTATTCAAAGATGGTTGCTCAAGGACCCCACGGATTCTATCCAAACCATCTTTCTTCGGTCAACAACACCTCTATCACTCACATCCTAGCGCCATTACTCATCAACTACACTAGTTCAAATAAGTAACAATAGCACTCTCAAAAATGAGAATGGTGAGACCGACCACAAACTACTTGATAGAAAGAATCAACAATCGGTGGTTCATGGAATCACATTCAACAGTTTCTACCACCTACTCTGCGCCTATCAATCGACGACTATATGGTAAGCGTAAATACATAGGTATTTGTTGATTTGGATAGTGATTCAGATCATGGAATGAAACCTAAAACTGGAATCCAGAAACTCCAGTCACAATGATATAGGGATTCCATTGTTATGATCTGCATCATACGTTTCAATCACTTCTTCATGCAACAAGCCAAAGTGATTGAAATGCAAACCGGTTTGAAAGACTAACTGCCACCCTTCCCACAGGGGCCAAATTTAGCTGCCTACACAATGGTTTTTGATTCTTCTCTCCCTATTATGGGGAAGAAGTCAGGTCGAACAGATAGCAAAGATCGAAAGCATGATAGTTTCAAATTCTAGAGGAGGAGTTGGAGTCGGAGTAGCAACTATAAAGACAAACGCTCAGTACTACACCGAAGAACCCAGGTTGAAAGCAATATGTCTCATGCCAACAATGTGACAAGCATTGTAAAATATATATATGTATGTATGTATTGATGTACTAAGCTGGTCGTAGGGATACTAGACAGCCTGAACTAATATATAATTTTTATATTATAACTCTTTCAAAAAGTTAAGTACACCTTCACAGTTCACCGCCATATTCGCTGATTAAGCTTAAGGCAAGGTCGGTAGGAAAATTGGCACTCTTAACACTGAGAACGGTGATATTGGCCCAACGCACTTGGACTTGCATTAACATTAGTTTGGCTTTTTAGCCAAAATACTGCACTGGATGAGATGTTAAGCTACCCTGACCTAGCATGAATATTCCTATGATAAAAATCATAAAAAGACTGGTCGTAGGGATATTAGACGCCCTGAACTAGTATAAAAAAAACCTTTATATTTGTTAATTTGACATACCACACTAGACATGTTGATATTAGACAACGAGAACTAATACAAAAAAGCATGCTCATGCAATAATAAGTTGTAAGTACATAACTTGACTTCTTGGTCGAATATTCCTATAGTTCTTCCCAAACATTGGGGGGACTATGCCAAGCGCATGAACAAATTACTCTTCATAGCTCACTGCTATCATTCCAGATGCGTAATGCCACCTACAAACGACAATGGAAATCTTAGAAATGGGAACAGTGATGCTAGAGAAGAATATGGCTTATCATACGTATGACATTACACCCTCCAAACATGGGGTAGGTCATACCTAGCATACAGCCAAGGACATTACGTCCTCAAATGAGATGGTAGGTCACACCAGGTATACGGCCAAGGACGTTTCATCCCCAGAGAAAGGAGGTAGATCATATTCCGCCCATAGTCTGAACAGAAAAGAATATACGCCCTCAAACAAGGAGGTATGTCATATCGCACATATGGTCAGGTCGACGTAGGAAACTACACCCAAATAAGGGATCGGATCACATCGATATGCTAGAAAAGACCATGTCCCATAAGGTCATAACCAAGGGGTATATGCTACTCCAAGAACTTATCCTAAGCATGGCAAGAAAGCACAATACATGGAACGTACCAAAAAGCTATTCGTTAGGTACAAATCCAGACGCTGCTCAAAGCTTGCTAGGTATATATAAGAAAACCAGGTTATCAATACTTAGTTATGAATCTTACAAGTGCACCAAAAATAATGTTGTCTATTTTACATACTCGTACATAATCTACAAAAGGTTACAATCTGAGTCATATTACAAAAATAACACCCCTAATGAAAAACTAAACTACAAATCTGGTTTAGAACTAAAAGACAAACTGGGTACAACTGCTTCGTGTTGTTACGATTTGCTGAAATGTAATGTTGTAAACTGATATGCACCATCTGCTAAACGAAAAGCAGATATATCAATTTGTCAGCTCAATAATCATGAATGATAATTGAGTACGGGTAGCCCTACCATGAGTGGAGTCATGGTATGAAATGCGGGGATCATAACTAGCACTGGCCTAGACATTTTCATAGTCCGAGGACTTATACTCGTAATTAGCCCGATTATACAAGGACAAATTGAGTCTAGGGTGGAAACATTTGAAAACATCAATTGCAGATGCCTTATCCATCCCAACTTGAGAAACCGTGATGGGATTTAACTAGGTCTCACGCTCTAGATTGTATATTTTGTTTTCTAAGGTATTTACTCGCCTAGAAACCTGAGAAACCCTAATATCTGCCACTCCCAACTCTCCCTTATAATAATTCTCTAACTTTTAACTTTGGCCTTATAATGATTCTTTACATTGTTCTTCCATCCAAGGATCTCATTCAGGTTAGCACCAGGTAGGGGTATGGGAATTGCATTCGACCTGATGGAGGCGTGTAGCCTAAGTAATTGAGGCAGTGTCTTTTGAGCTCGTGCATAATGCAATCTCTCTGTCCATTCCACGATCCTTCTCTTGAACCTTTTGATTTCATCCTTATATATTTTCCTATATATGCTCTTAGCATTCTTTAATAGGCCTTCTGATTATACTACTCTGAGCAGAGCAGAATCTAACTTCTTTTGGAGAGCAGCTACATCTGAACCCTAATCTAGGGAAGCCAACCGAAAAAGGTTAAATAAACCCACACATGTTAGGATCAAATAAATAAGAAAAATAAGACTACTAAAAATTCATAAATTTTGTAAAGAAATATTAGTCAATAAGCGAACTTTTGAATCATGTCAAGCACCACAAAAATACGTTTTCCTTATCCTAAAGTCTTTACAATAGAATATTAAGACGACGTCTAAGGTATGTTTGGAAGAGATGGGGCCATGCTAGCAAAAAATGTCCTGGAAGGATCATGCATGCCCCCGCCTAGTGATCCATAGGTTGGCCAAATGTCACTTCCGTGTCTTCCATGTCATTTAGAAAATTTTGGTCCAATGTTGGGTAAAAAAATCCAGGATGTCTCGAGTCCATTGTAGTAGTGCTTTAGCCCTCTTGCTTTTAATTTTTTCTTGCTCAACCTTATTCGAGTAAGAAGCAATCCTAACTTAAGAAGCCTACATTAAGTCATGCAGCTCACAAACCTTTAATATCGCCTTCCTCCTAGTATCATTTAAGACCTCGATTAACTAAGACTTTGTATTCCTACTTCTATCCAAAAAATCACCAAATAATCTGCTAGCAATAATCTTCCATCCATCATCACAAAGATAAGAAGGCCCAGAACCCTTGGAAGCAACAAGAGCAGTATCCAAGTGAGGCAACATAATCATCCTTCCATATTCTACGGCCTCTTACTCACCAAGCAATCTAGCAATTTCTACAGACATGTCCTCCACTTGTTTCTTGTATTGTGCAATCTCTTCTCTATAAACAATACCATAGAGTTCTTCACCCACCTTTGCAGTCTGCTCTATCCTTCCAACTTCAACGCAGCACCCTAAACACACGCACAGTCTCGTATTATAATCCTACTGACATCCAAGCGCACACTTAGCATTCACAAGCTCTTTACGATTAAACCTCAGCTCTATCTCTAGCCTCTCAATTTCATACCTGAGTTGAGTAAATTCATCTTCAGAAGCATCCTAGCGACGAACACAATTAGTGTTGAACAGAGCTCGAAAAAACCAACTTATATCACAATTGAAATAAAAACTAATTACATAATCAAAACATAACAGACTATGTTTCAGCACTAATACATCCATCACTTGTTACATCATCTCTACTTGTGCACATACTTGAAAATCATATAAAGACGTGGAAAAGTCATTTGTTAATCAAGGTTCTAGCTTAAGCCTAAACCACTCTAGATGAGGGATATCGGGTGGAATTGAGCCATTCTCTAATGCATATCGCCATTGGCGCAACATGAAATCACTATGGGGCTCTTTCTTCCGAAGTACTTGGTCTATTTGGGATAAAAATTCTTGCATCTTATCCTTATGCTCCGTGAAAGTTTTGTCTAACTCTTTTCCATGCCTGCACATACCCGCGACACTTAATCCAAGATGATCTAAAGTTTATTTTTCAACCTTAGTCCCAGTCCATCTCAACAGTTTTGTGAACACATTCTCTTCAAAATACTAAACAAAACAATGAGAAAAACATGATCATTCATAAGAAAAATAGAAGGAATACTATATTTCATCACATACGCTGGGACAAGCTTTAAAGTCTCAATACAATAATAGGAAAACAAAATTCGGGTTAATCATTTAATTCTATTAGAGAATAAAAATTGAACTTGCTTGCATATGTTTTGCCCTTATCCTTAGATTGCAGGTTCCCCTGACCTCTTTCAACCTCGGCCATTTCCCCCTTAGAAGTGTGGCCAAAACAGTTCAAGTCAGTATTTTGCTTTTCAAACTCTTCCTCATTCCACCTACACCAATAATACTCGAAAATTAAAGCAGCTAAAGAATGTTCCTTTAAGAAATTAGGCTTGACCTTTACCCCAAAATTACGCTTAGCTAAAGCATAGAAATGATAGGTCGTGTTGGTAGTGACTATGTTAAGGTCTTTCTTCGATTGGGATAGTTCTTCCTTCATCGCCTTCAGCTCCCTCTCAACCTTGGCAAATGCCTCATTCTTCTCCTTCAATCCTTGTGCTTTTGAAGCCCGAGCATCAATTGCAACCTTAGCTTCCCATTCAACCTTTTCTCAGCACACTCTAATATCTTCCTCATCTTTGAAATTGGAAGAAGCTAACTTAGCTTTCTCAAAATAGACAGGGCAAGGCCTGCTTCGAGTTTAGCCATCCGATCCAAAAGCAAGGTTTGGGCATTTTCCATCTCGTATGCCTTCACCATCAAGGCCGCATACCATATGACAGTGAAATTTGAGAAATACAAGTAACAAACCAACAACCAGAAGAAGAAAAAAAGAAATATTTAATTTTTTCGAAGCAGTGAGGAAATCATCGGCCCTTCAGGCTTCCTCTTCAAGCATTTCCTCTTCTTCTTCTCCTTCAAAGAATCATGAAGCTTAATGGAAACTTCAGCATCCATGGTATCTATACAAGAAGAAAGATAACAAAATTAAGACCATAGGTATGACAATTTCCAAAATCTATTGCAGGTAACATATACCCCCAGATTAAGTTGAGGAAGAAACCGACTTAAACATGCTACAAGAGAATGTATGATAAGGATGCAGTAAACGAACACAATCAGTTTTGGCCTATTAAAAAACTTGCTTATCTTTCTATCCTTTTCCTCCCAACCCAAAATACGCTACCTATGAGAATCATACAATTTCTTGTTTTTCTTAGAAGAAATGGTATAAACAGAATAGTGCGAGGAAAAAAGGAAATCTAAAATAGATACTAGACCATTTTTTAGTTCTATTAGGACATCAGGAAAAATTGATTCCCTAGCCTGAATATAGAAGAAGCCACTACCTCCCTTTATAGTATATTCTAATATAAAAAAGAAATCGAAGTTCGTCGCCAGTGAGATTGATGCCATTTAAGAATAAAGAACGAAGGTGGACATGGCAAGGGTATACAAATGAGAAGAAAGTTGAACCGGAGCAACATCTAGGGTGGCAAGCCATTGATGGATAATCGAATGCATAGGAAGATACAATCCACACTGGATGTGCTCAGGAGTGATGGCGATATATACCTCCAGTAGTGTATTAATGTGTTCATGAGATTCGAGAACTAGCTACGAAATCCAAATTGCCTAAGGACGGTAATAGCTTCTTCCAAGCGAATGATCTTAGAAATAGGAAACATAGAGGAAGACGAAGAAGAATCCATGTCAAATTTCTACGGTTACTTCTAAGAAGATACAAATAAGGACTGAAACAATTTCTCCTATGGTCAATCTACCAAAATACCCCCAAATTTGGAAATTAACCTAATGGCAGTTCCTTTTACATAAAGGAAAATTTGGAAAAGATGAAGAAAGAATGTACTTACCTCAATTTAAATAATGATCGCATGATCGAAGTGATTAAATTTTTTTAGGAAACATGGATTTTACTTCTAAAATAATGAGTGCAAAGATTTGTAAAAAACCATGTATATAAATGGAAAGCCAAATTGAACATTTGTTTAAAGATGGCCCAGTAAGAGAATGGCACGTGTACAAAGACATTAAATGCAAGAACAAATGAAAAGACTTTTCCCATTGTCGAAAAGATATATTAGACAGAAATGACTAAACATACAAACCGGGTGTTTAAGACAACAAGTCTACCTTGACCTTTAGTCGTCGCAGACTTGAGGGCAAGTGTTAAACCCATTCTTACCACGAACTGCAATAAAGGAAAGTGGGGCAGAACATGTGATTAGAGAAGCTACCCCATTCAAGAAGACTAGGGGGAACAAAAATGAATCAATTAAATTCATACTAAGCAGTGGAGCCAGTTTGAAGTCACAACACCTAACCTAACCTGAGACCTATAACTAGTGGCAAGGGATAAATATTGCATGCATCAAGAAACAGGGGCAGATCATAGTGGCCATATCCAAAATCAAAGGCAAAAGTAAAATACCGAGCAAAGACATCAGAGGCAGTGCATAATATACTGAGTTGATCATACCTCTAAAGCTCACACTTTGTCGATACCTACAAGATCAGGTCTGCCCAAGCACGTACCAGGGACAACCTAAGCAGCGCCGTGCAAAGTCAAGAACACTCTAAAGGGGCTGTATGTAAGGCCACCCAGAATATGCTTCAACGTAGAACCCCGCTTATAGGTAAACCACAAAGGCGAATCTCCTTCTCTCTCTCACCAGCAACCTAAGCATAGTTGTAAAGAGGGAAACTCAAACTACACCCAGCTCAAATCACAAGTAGTCTCAAGCACATTCCATGCATATGCTAAGTCATCTCATAGAAAAAATGGGAAATGCCAGCCTATTTTGACCCGATACGTCATCAAGTCAAGCAAAGATAGCAAAGGTATCAGTATGGCAATGTGGTCTGAACACCAGGCAATATTCACCATTGCACCTCTTCATATACATCAACAACGTAGAAAAGCTTCAAGGTGGCCTCCCATCATTCCTTCGAAGACATATACCATTCCAAGAGAGAGGAGACCGTCTATACAGACTTGGGCTTCCTGCCTAATTTTTTGGGCATCCCGTTCTAACATCCCACCAAAATCATGTCTCCCATCAAAAAACCAATCATCAATCAAGGCACAACAAATAGGCGTTGTAGATGAATAATAAGTGGCAAAATATGAGGGCGGAGATTGAAGACAAAAGATCAAAGGCGATCGCAACAACCAGCAATGCATTTTTCATACTATAAAAGGAAATAATATAGGACGAAAAGGGGGAGATCTTTCTTCATCCTCTTCTTCTCCCAGAAACAAGGAAACCAAAAGAAGAATATTTTATGCCTTCAGCCCATTGTAATTTACATAAAAACAAAAAATATCTAGTGAATTATTCTATGGACGTAGGATTGATAATAATCCAAACTACATAAAAAATTCTTTGTCCTTTACTTTTAAATTCTGCTATTTGATTTTGATTGTCAATTATTCACAAAATTATTTCAGCATTTCAACAAACAGCTGAAGTGTGACTACAAGGTTATTTAAGCATCCAGCGACATAATCGCTTCTCCAAATCTTATTTAACACAACTTAAATATGTTGACCCAAATCGTCGAAGCAAATCAGCATCTAAGATTTCTTCACGATCCAATTGAGTGTTGTGATCATGAAAAACTTCACCAACAACAATGTAATAAGTATCTATAATCACAATTAATAAATTTATCAACCCTTGACGGTAAACTAGAATGACTTCGAACCTCAGCAGTGTGTGATAGGGTTTATATTTCTGTTTGTAGAGTTCCTTTCTGACTCTGCCTGTAAATCTAAAATGAACATTATATTTCACATTTGTAAATTGATGCAATTATTATACCAGTTCTACAAATTTTTTAATAAATATACAAGACTAGTAAACCTACCTTTGCTTCTGGGTTTTCCAGTAATAAATCCAAGCTTGCCATACGCTTCTGCTCATCTAGTCAGGGTTTGTTCCGCTTTTTTTATGCTCGACATCGTATCGTGGTGGTTTTTTTTACATTTTCTCATCCTGTAATTTCTGCAAAGGGCAAGGTCAGATTCCTGTAAGTCTAATACCCTCTGCACACTGAAAAAAATTGTTATACATTTATACTTAGTCAACAAATTGTACAGTTATATAAACTTAAATACAGATTTACACTTATGATGAAATCCTGCCAGATACTCTCTAAAATGAGGAGTAGGATATTCTCCCACTTACGCCAGCATGCGGTCATTCTACCCTTATAATCAACCTTAAAAACATCAAGAACATCTAAGGGCTCCAGCTCAAAGCCCGTGTATTAATTATGATATAGACCTTTAATAAATCATGAATAATAATATATTATATACAAAATATTTATGATGTTACAATTATTTCGATACTTACCCACCCATTTACTAAGGTGACTATCAGACGATCTACCTACTGCTATGAGCTACCGCCATCGCCTCCCGTGTGGGTCCCTTTTTTACTATAAGAGGGGGAACTTGATGAATGTAAAGATCTCCGATGGCAAAACATAATACCATCATAGGCATTTCATTTTATTAAGCAAGAACATATCATTTAACTATGGGAAAGCATATCATTTTTTGAGAAAAATGTAGCATTTATAATCATAAAAATTACCTTCAATCAAAATATACATTAATAATCAGTCTTCATCGTTTTCTAACTCATACTCAGTCTTGTACTCTATATCGTTTTCCTCTATAGTCTAAAATGCTTCTACTAAAACATTTGATTCATCATTTGGAAGCCCTAAATCAATGTGATCATTAGTTTTTATTATTTCAATAATTTTTTCTCAAGTCAGCCTAATAAGCTTGTTTGTTTGGAAAATTCTTTCCATCAAACATAAATCTTGCCATTGTTTTAAAAACTGCTGACCAATCTGCTTTATCTCTTTTTAGAGATGGATACGGAGCATAATAAAATTTTAGTGCTTTTTTCGCTAGTACAAAAGGATCATACTTATGGTAATGTGAGTTATGTTTTTTATCAATAGGATTATAATCTTTATGCATATTGATCCTAGAACATGGAACATTGCTAAACCAATTGTATCTAAATAAAAAAAATTCTCCGCATGTCGTATAAAATATATCAATTCCAAAACCTGAGTAAACAAGTTGTAAAAATCATTTATATGATCATCTAGATCATCACTACCTTTAATAGATACACTGGTATTAGTAGTTAATTTTTTAGCACCAAATTCTTTTGTGTTGAATTTAAATCTATTGACAAAGAATACTGGATATGTCTTGACATTTCCTTTTGGTCCTAATGCAAGATGTTTCAACCCTTTGTCGATTACAAATTTTTTGGATCATAAACTTAATTTGTAAACCAATCAGCAAATTCTTCGTTGTGATCACTGCATGGATGTTGTGATTCGTAAACATTACAAATATTATATATTGTACATATTCTTTAAGTATGATTAAAATAAATATAAGTTTAAAATTCACATATCGAAAATTATTAAGTAACAATAACTAACAAATGGTGCAACTTCATCACAATTAAGAAGTACATATGTTTTTACTGCCTGATAGTTGAACCATGTTTCCATACATTTTCCTGTAGGTCGACCAAGTTGTCTAAAAATAGATAACATTACATGGTCACTGAAATAATGAGAGAAAAATAATAAAACTTCTTCTTTGATATATGACTTGCAAACCAAACCTTCAACTCGTGCTTCTTGTCTAAATTTTTCTTCGAATGATTTAAGTACCTATTAAAAGAGTATTTCAAATTAAATTTTACTTATGCAATTGTTATCCCGCCGTTTGGCAAGGCCGAGATACCAAGGAACTGATTGGAAACCAAGGATCACTCTTCCTCGATATCAAACATACACAGGTTCGCTATGGATATCGATAAATTTTGTCCAAGTCCGGATTGAGCTATAATTGATAAGACATGGCTAGCAAGGCCAAGAGAGCCACGTTCCAAATTTCAAGTCAATCCGAGTTCATATGCTCATGTTATGATCGATTCAATCTAGAGGAAACAACATCAGCCTTCGTATCCATCACTGTGGGTGATTTCGTATCCATCAAGAGTGCACTCGGTTCGTATCGATCATGTTGGCAGTATTCGAATCCATTGAATTCGTATCGATGGACTTTGTATCCATCAACATGTGTTGTGCCTCATAACGATTGGCCAGTGTCTTCTTCGCATCCATCATAGAAGCCTCTCTTCGCATCCATCAAGCGACTTCTTGTTCGTATCCATCAACGCTTGTCTATTTCGAATCGATCACCGCCTCCTAGTTCGAATCCATCAGCAGATAGACCACGTCACAACGATCGCCTAACATCATCTTCGTATCCATCAATGGGGATGTTTTCGTATCCATCAGACGATCTAGCTTCGTATCGATCATTCATCCCCCACTTCGTATCCATCGACCGGAGTCACATTCGAACCCCTAAGTTAAACTTAGTTCGAATCCATCGACTTCACATCAGTCAAAGTGGCAGTAACCTCGCTCCCTTCTGATTCGAACCCGTAGGCTTGAGTCCTTCGAACCAATCAAGGTGCCTTGATTCGTATCCATCCAGATACCCTGCTTCGTATCCATGAGAATGCCCTGCTTCGAATCCATCCTACAACAACGAATTCGTATCGATCGACTGGAGCACGTCATGATCGATACGAACAAGACTCTGCGTTCGAATCCATACATGACAATATGTTCGAATCCACCGAGTTTAGGAGCCCTGGGTCGACACGGTAAACATGGATACGAGCGCGGCGAAATCTTTGGAACAACTCGATCAACTCGGCAAAAAAGGCGGATCGATACGAAGATTACGCTCCACGCCATCACGAAGGCGCGTGCCACCATCGATTCGAAGCAATCGATTCGAAAAAATCGATTCGAACAAAGCAGCCTAGCGAAGAACATCATTTCGTAACGGCTATTTCTCCCTATCCACCGATCCAAATACAATGAAATTTTCACAGGAGATTGCACACGAGACAAGGAACGTTTACACCAAATTTCAGCTCGATTGGACATCATCTTGATCGATTTCATATCGATCACAAATCGACTCGAAACTTTCTGGAATTGGTCGTGTGGGCCCCCTCACGTGCCAGAGCGAATCTCCCGAAGTTTGAGCGAAATCTCAGCCTCATACGCCTATAAATAGAGCCACCGAGCCTACAGAAGGAGGATCTTTGGACTCTCAAGCGCCCAGACTCTGCCGGATCGAGATCTCCATCATTCTACTACTATTGGTTTCAAATTTCCAGCTGTAACTTGCTATTGATTGCTGTAACCACTTGTAATCGTTGAAAGAGAATCAATAAAGTTGCAAAAAACTTCATAGTGGAAGTAGGCAGCACGTCGAACCACTCTAAATTGCTTGTCTGTGCATTTACTTTCCTTTTGTTTGGAGTTTTTGTTAGATAATCCTCATTTTCAATTTATACTCTTCATTATTGTCTCTTCAAAAACTTCCAAAGAGTGTTGTGAGCAATTTTGGTGCAAACACTTTGGTGCTTTCACTGAGAGTTGAACTCAGGTTTTCTCCTGCTTTTTGGATCTTTCGTCGATACCGGATTGAATAAATCTAAGAGAGAGATCCAGATCGCTAATTCGGGTTCCTTCTCTTCTATTCAGATTTGCATAAAGTCTAGGAATGGAGTTCAACCCCTAAGATGGTTAGCACAAGGACCACCTCCAACGCTGTCAATCCAGAAGACCAGGATAGAAAGAATCCTGTGCCACTACCACCTTCTAACCAAGACGCTACCGGACACTCGGAACCACCAGGTCTGGTAACCCGACATGAGTTTCAGCTGCTGCTTCTAAAGCTGACCTAAAGTCGGCAACAACTAACAGAACAGTTACGCACTAACGCGGAGCTAACCAACCAGCTGAACCGCCAGAAGCGAAGAGATCTAGGAGAGATCATGCTTCTTGCTCCTCCAGCGAAAATTCTTCCTCTTCCGATTATCTATCATCGATCTTCACGACCCCGACTAGATGGGAGTCACATGCAAACTGCTGGACATCAACTGGCAATGACCGTTGGACAGCTAAGACTTGGTCCACCGGCCAGTTTCCAAACTGGGCCTTCCTCCTGAGGAGGTGCCCGTCCTCACTACACCATAGAATACCGCGCCACAAACATCACGGTTGAACCAGGAGTCGATGCCCAAAATCAGTCGAACCTGGACCGTTGTCAGCATGGACGTACTCCTGAACCATACGTCCTAGAAGGCTATGAACCAAGAAGGCAAGATGTGGACCGTCGATAGCATCCGTTCCAACCTCATAATATGGAACATAATCACACTCCGACACGAGCCACACAAAACATACAGACGCCAGATCTTCCGACCATGATACGTCAGATGATCCGCGAGAGCCAGGGTCTCACGAATGATGATTGGGGAATTTCCCGAAGTCACACTCCTTTTACAGATGATATACTTACTGCTGAACCCCCGCGGCGATTCAGGATGCCGACTCTACCCATGTACGAGGGAAACTCCGACCCCAACCAACATATTCTGAAGTATGAATGGTCGATGAGCGCTACCAAAGCTGACGATGCAGTGAAGTGTCGCAGTTTCCCCATCTCCTTGGGGGGCAACGCTACCATGTGGTTCACTCGACTGCCATCTCGATTCATCTCTTCATTCGACCAGTTGGCCACAAAATTTGTTGAGCAATTCCGCATGCACATCGCAAGGCCAAAAGATGTCAACACTCTGTCTAGCATCACCCAAGCTCCTAGAGAGATGCTCAGACACTACTTAGAGAGATTCCATACTGCATGTGCGGAAATCAGCAATCCAAACGATAACTCTATCCTTATGGCGTTGACTAAGGGGATTGACCCCGATTCTGAGTTTGGCAACTGGTTGGCTGGAAAACCACCTGCATCATTGGACCGTTTCCATGCCAAGGCGGCTCAATTCCTAAGAAGGGAAGATGCAAAACAGTTTAGGAAGCAGACTGATGCAGGGCCAAGCATGGAAGGGATCCAAAGCAATGTCGCGATCAAACAGTCCGGTGAGAGCTCTGGAAAAGTTCAGTTGAATGTTAAAAACAAACAAGCTCAGCGGAGAGAGAGCGTGAATCAAAATAGAAAGCGAGATCAAAACCATGGCCCACAGCGCAAGAATCCTATGTTTGACAGTTACACTCCTTTGAATACATCACTGGAGAACTTGTATTTACAAACCTATAATACAATGCAATACAAAAAACCTACTCCAAAATCGTCGTCAGAGAGGCAAATCCAAACGGAAAATTTTTGCAGGTTCCATGAAAGCTACGGGCACAATACGAATGAATGTCGTCACTTTAAAGATCTCGTAGAAAAATTGATTAGAGAAAGGAAGCTGGAACAGTTTGTGCGGACGTCACAGCCTGGAGGAGCGAGCCCATCAAATCAAAATAATGAACCTGATCGACCGAGACGGGAGGACTCTACCTGTCCCGGCGGGAGATCAGTGATAAACGCCGTCAGTGGCGGACCCACTTTGTCAGGAGCCTGAAACGACGAGGATCTTCGTCACTATTACACATGACAGGCTTTATTCAGTCTATGAATACTTTGCAACTTTCTTTGCATTTTGAAGTTTGAATTTGTAATAAGGCACTGACTTTGCCATGTTTTTCCGTTCCAGCAATAAATTGCCATCTCTTCAAGCTAGAGATGTGATTCACCGAATGCGACATTCAACAATTACGATGCACGAAGAGCTAAGTTCTATCGCATGATGGAATTTATTCAAATAGCGAGTGACTGTGATACGACCGACCACTCACTAAGTGGAACCTCTTCTTGGGGGTAAGCCATAACATCAAAGGCTGAACTGGACCAGCACACGACAGTCCTATCACTAACTCCACTTTTCCAGAGTGTGAATTGGAGTATAAACATCAACTCTAGGTCCCCAGAGTGCGAACCAGAGTATAAACATCAACTCCAAATTCCCAGAGTGCGAATTGGAGTATAAACATCAACTCCAAATTCCCAGAGTGCGAATTGGAGTATAAACCTCAACTCTAGGTTCCTAGAGTGCCAACCGGAGTATAAACCTTAACTCCACTTTCCCAAAGCGCGAATTGGAGTATAAACATCAACTCTTGGTTCCCAGAGTGTGAGCCGGAGCATAAACACTAACTCCAAACTCCTAGAGTGCGATTTGGAGTATAAACATATAAATGCGGTTTCGGAGAGGGTGGACCCGTCCGCCTAACGACTTCGGCCGTATCCTAACCAAGTTTGAGGAGGATGGACCCGTCCGTCTAACGACCTCGCTTATTAACTCGGGGTGCATGTGATCCGACCATCCACGATCCCGATAAATCCATCGTTCCCAGAGTGTGAACGAATTCCTAAAAAGCCCAAACAGATGTGACTAACCATCTGCCTGCTAATTCCAAATTTCCAAAGCGTGAATTGGAGTATAAACATCAATTTCAGGTTCCCGGAGTGCAAATCGAAACGTCAATGCTAACTCCAAGTTCCCAAAGCATGAATTGGAGTATAAACATCAATTTCAGGTTCCTGGAGTAAACCCAAACATACATGTTGACTCCAAATTCCCAGAGCGTGAATTGGAGCATTAACATCAATTCCAGGTTCCCGGAGGGAGAACCGAAAAATACAAATGTCAACTCCAAATTCCTAGAGCGTGAAGTGGAGTATGAACATCAATTCCAAGTTCCCGGAGTGCGAACCAAAATATAAATGTCAACTCCAAATTCCCAGATTGTGAATTGGAGTACAAATACCAAGTCAAAGTTCCTGGAGTGCGAACTGTGTTACAAACATCGATAACTCTCGAATTCCCAGAGCGCGAACCAGATTATCGATCACAGATCATCCTAAGTCCCTGGAGTGTGGACATGTGCTCAAGATTTGCAATAGGTGCGATCGACCACCGAAATACAAATGCTGTTCCCTGGAACTGGCGGCAGAAAGCTTATGTGTTAATCACTAACCGAAGCAATAAAATGTCCAAAATTCAACTCATTCATCAATCACGACATGTGATCAAGATTTTCAGACTTGGCAAATAAAACAGACTCAACTTGAAGGTAAAAACACCACAAGTACACTGGGCTGAAAGCCAAATACTGCAAATGCTTAAGCATAAAAGAAATGAGAGTTGAAGCAAAGAAACTAAATGTCATTTCAACTAACTGTATGTGAAGATTCATATACAAGTTATTCCAAAAAAATTCCTACTAGCAGGGGGCCGAGCTTGCATCTATACATGGCCTATGAAAGAAAAATAAAAGCAACTCGATATTCCTTTCTTCGCTTGGGATCTCTTGGAAGACCCGAACTATCTCCTTGAAACGTTCACCTTCAGGTCGGTGGATTATGGCTGAAAAGAAAAAGAGATGTGAGTTCGACTTCGTCTATATCAGTTTTATCAACTACCCGAGAAGATAGCAATACTCACATCTAAATAGCCATCGCCTAGCAAATCCTGGGTGGCATCGAGCATAAAACCACTCCATCTTGAAGTAGCTCAGGCTAGTCCAAGCCCCTGTGACCACCTGACAGTTCCTTACCGCCTCCAGGAATGTGAAAGATGGACTATCAGCCCGACTCTTGAAGTTAAACAAGTATCTGATCTCAATCTAGAGTGGCGGTTGATAGAGATACTCCATAAATGCAATGAATAAGCTATTGAGCGAGGCATATCCGTTCGGGTGTAGCTGAGAGGGGGCGATCCACAGAAACGACAATACTTCTCTTATATACTGGTTAAACGGAGGGAGTGTCCTAGCTGTGCACGCGTGGCGATTGAATATGGTATATCCCTCTGGTGGATTGTGCGGTCTATCATTTGGTCCCGGCAATAATACGTCGTCCATCGACAAACCATGCCTTAAGCATATTCTTCCTAGCATGTCTTCCGAAATATTGGATGGAACAGAGTCTGATGGGTAACTAATGAAGGATGCGTCAGGTAACTCGTCCGGAGTTGGACTGATAATTTCAATCTCAATCTCCGATACTTCAAGCACGGGAGGGACTGAACTCTGAGTTTCTTGTGGCTGCGAACTTGAAGTTTCCATAACTAGCTAACTCACGAGAAATCATCATTAGACACTGAAGATCCCGTGTGTTCCCCTCGTGCAAAGTGTGTGTTGTGCAGTGCTGTGCATTATTTGAGCAAATTCTACGGAATAAACTGAAATGTGTGAACGACAAAACTCTTAAAATCAGACCGGAAATGACCGCCATCGCTGACCGTCATCACCAAACCGTCCAGATGTTAGCGATCGATCCCAGTTGAAATTACTCATTATGTTGTTAAACTATGGTTCCATCGACGAGCTTCGAAAGGCAGTCAAGTATGCAGTTCTGCAGTTAAGTCCAGATATGTAGGAATAAAGATCGCCGGAGTCAAGTGTTCATATATGCAAAAGATTCCCAAATTCATCGAACTTCGGCTTGGGATCGATCACCACAGTTCATGTTAGTGAAGGGTCAGAAGCCTCCCTTTTGCATCGGTTGTGTTCGAAACGATACGCTTCGTATCGATCGAGTTCGAATCGATACATTTCATATCGATCGAGTTCGAATCGATACACTTCGTATCGATCAGACTCGAATGGGTGCGCTTTACACTACATCGGTTCGAAATGATACGTCTCATATTATTCAAGATCGAATCGATACCCCTCGTATCGATTAAGTGGCACCAACCTCGTATCGATTGCGAACCGGAGAACTTCGCATCGATCATATTCACAACCATTATTCCTCGACCTGAACAACGTCGATGCGAACCCAACATCCAGTAATCGACATGAAGTCAAGCGATAAATTCCTTTTCATTGGTACGAAGTGGAGGCTGAGCAACCCTCAATCGATTGTTAAAAATCCATAATTCCTTCTTCTCCGATCGATTCAAGCATAGCCACGTCCATTTACGACCGGGCTCCATCCCAAATCTGGTTTCACCTATTGCTAAAAGGAATGATGGAAGAAGAAAAAATGGATCTGGAATAACTTCGTCACTTGGATTCGTAATTATTTACCTAAGTTAAAATTGGAATGTGAAGACTAGAAAGATTGAATCGATTCGAAGGCTAGAGCAGTTCGTTCTTCCGTTCTCTCTATCAATACGAAAGCGCAGGAAGTATAAGCAAGAGAGTAAAAGTAAAAAGTGAAAAAATGGGTAAGTCCAAAGTATTTATATGGAGCCTTAAGGGTGACTGGGTCGTTTCGCCTCCCAGTCAACATGACCAGTCACAAACGGTCAAATGATGGATCGATGCGAATGCTGCTTTAGAATCCATCAGACTTTGTCTTCATCGAGATGAATTACCATCGGAATTCATCGATTCAAAGTACACAACGAATCCTGCACTAAAAGCATCGAACTCCATCGATTCGAAGTGTCTATTTTGCAACCATCGACTCACGACAGTGCAGGTCCATCGATACGAGCGAATATTTCATATCCATCAAAACTCATCGATACGAGCGAATATTTCATATCCATCAAAACTCATCGATACGAACGATCATTTCGTATCCATCAATAAAAACCGCGCCAATGTAGAAAACTACCTTTCAACCTTTTACATCGATTCAGGAGAGGATCGATACAAGAGGATAATCAGAAGCAACCATCAAGCATTGTTTCAACTCGAATTTCTAATCGGTTCGGGAGAGGATCAACACGAAATTCGATATAAAAAAACAAACGACAAACTAAGTCAAGTTAACATATATGCATGTATGTCGGACTAACATTCGATTTTCAACATTCATAGGGTTCGAATACTCATCTTATTACGATTACGACGACAAACAGCTAATCACTATCACACAACAGCCAGTTACAGCAATACAGAGTACAACTTTCAACGAAAAGTACGATGATTGTTCAGAAAGAAACTGCAGCTTTTCAAAGCACGTCATGTTTCCACAAGACGTACTTTGGGAGGCAAATGTTATCCCTCCTTTTGGCAAGGCCGAGATACCAAGGAACTAATTAAAAACCAAGGATCACTCTTCTTGGATATCAAACATACACAGGTTCGCTATGGATATCGATAAATTTTATCCAAGTTCGGATTGAGCCATAATTGATAACACACGGCTAGCAAGGCCAAGAGAGCCAACGTTCCAAATTTCAAGTCAATCCGAGTTCATAAGCTCATGTTATGATTGATTTAATTTAGAGGAAACAACATCAGCCTTCGTATCCATCACTGTGGGTGATTTCGTATCCGTCAAGAGTGCACTCGGTTCGTATCGATCATGTGGCAGTATTTGAAACCATCGAATTCGTATCGATGGACTTCGTATCCATCAACAGGAGTTGTGCCTCGTAACGATTGGCCAGTGTCTTCTTCGCATCCATCATAAAAGCCTCTCTTCGTATCCATCAAGCGACTTCTTGTTCGTATCCATCAACGCTTGTCTATTTCGAATCGATCACCGCCTCCTAGTTCGAATCCATCAGCAGATAGACTACGTCACAACGATCGCCTAGCACCAGCTTCGTATCCATCAACGGGGATGTTTTCGTATCCATCAGACGATCTAGCTTCGTATCGATCATTCATCCGCCACTTCGTATCCATCGACCGGAGTCACATTCGAACGCCTAAGTTAAACTTAGTTCGAATCCATCGACTTCACATTGGTCAAAGTGGCAGTAACCTCGCTCCCCTCTGATTCGAACCCGTAGGCTTGAGTCCTTTGAACCCATCAAGATGCCTTGATTCGTATCCATCCAGATACCCTGCTCCGTATCCATTAGAATGCCCCGCTTCGAATCCATCCTGCAACAACGAATTCATATCGATCGACTGGAGCACATCATGATCGATACGAACAAGACTCTGCATTCGAATCCATACATGACAATATGTTCGAATCCACCGAGTTTAGGAGCCATGGGTCGACACGGTAATCATGGATACGAGCGCGGTGAAATCTTTCGAACGACTCGATCAACTTGGCGAAAAAGGCGGATCGATACGAAGACTGCTCTCCACGTCATCACAAAGGCGCGTGCCACCATCGATTCGACAATCGATTCGAACAAATCGATTCGAACAAAGCAGCCTAACGAAGAACATCATTTCGTATCGGCTATTTCTCCTAATCCACCGATCCAAATACAATGAAATTTTCACAGGAGATTGCACACGAGACAAGGAACGTTCATACCAAATTTCAGCTCGATTGGACATTATCTTGATCGATACGAAATGATTTCATATCAATCACAAATCGGCTCGAAACTTTCTGGAATTGGTCGTGTGGGCCCCCCTCACGTGCCATAGCGAATCTCCCGAAGTTTGAGCGAAGTCTCAGCCTTCTACGCCTATAAATAGAGCCACAGAGCCTACAGAAGGAGGATCTTTGGACTCTCAAGCGTCCAGACTCTGCTGGATCGAGATCTCCATCATTCGACTACTGTTGATTTCGAATTTCCAGTTGTAACTTGCTGTTGATTGCTGTAACCACTTGTAATCGTTGAAAGAGAATCAATAAAGTTGCAAAAAACTTCATGTATGCAACACGCCGAACCACTCTAAATTTCTTGTCTATGCATTTACTTTCCTATTGTTTGGAGTTTTTGTTAGATAATCCTCATTTTCAATTTATACTCTTCATTATTATCTCTTCAAAAACTTCCGAAGAGTGTTGTGACCAATTTTGGTGCAAACAGTAATTAAATTAATATTTAAGATAGTCAATATTAATACCTCTCAAATGGATACATCCATCCATATTGCATAGTACCTCGAAGACGTGCTTTAGATGGAAGGTGAACAGGTAAATGCTCCATCACATTAAAGAAACCTGAAGAAAATATTTTCTTCGGTTTGCAGAGCAGTGTAGGGATTTCTACTTTAAGTTTACATAGATGATCAAACTTTTCACCAAATCAAACAAAGCTCTTTGTAAAGCAAACGAAGTTCTGTTATCGCCATCCAAACTTTTACGGGTAACATTTCTTTAAAAACCATGGGTAACAAATTTTCCATCATTACATGGAAATTGTGACTTTTCATCCTATTCAGTTTATTGTTTTTAAAGTCGACGCATCTACGAAGATTAGAAGAAATCCCATCGAGAAATCTTAATCCTTCCACCCAGTTTATCATAAGTTTTACTTAGTTATTGTCTGACTCATAGCATGCTTTGGGTTTTTAGTGTCATTTGGCTTGATATGAAGCATGGGACGCTTACATAATTTTTATATCACATCTTGATTTCAAATCATCCTTAGTCTTCACCTTAATATTCAAAATTGTATTAAACACATTATCAAACATGTTTTTCTCATTATGCATCGTGTCAATATTCTGACGAAGTAAGAGATCTTTCTATTAAGGTAACTCCTAAAACATACTTTGTTTTCACCAATTATGAATCGTTGATTTACCTTGAATTTCAATTTGTACTCTAGTTTCATATATTTTTGGATATTACTTTACAAGATCATATATTTCTACGCTTGACCAAACGTTGGTGGTTATCTAGTCTCTGCTCTATTTGCTATAAAGTTCTCTTAAATCTTCTAAAAGTATGATTAACACAGAGAAAGCACCAACGATAACCAAACCATGAAATTTTCCTCTCATGCGGTAAAGAAAATGCTCGTATTTCTTTCATGCAATAAGGACAAGCTAGATGAATGGTCCTACTCCAACCTGAAAGCATTGCATAAGCAGGAAAATTACCAATAGTCCATAAAAAAGTGAACATACAAAATTTTTTTCTCTCGAAATTTTGTATCTTTCAACTCTTCATTGAACAGTGTTTTCAACTCTTCAATCAATGGTTGTAAATAAACTTTGATTTCTTGTGTCGGATCATTAGGGCCAGGGACAACAATAGTGAGAAAGATATATAGAGTTTTCATACACATCTACAGAGGTGAATTATAAGATGTAACGACAATATGCCAAAATGAATATCTAAAACCAGATTAAGAGAATAGTGAAAATCCATCTATACACAAACCAAGTCTAACATTACGGCTCTCTACTGCAAAAGTGGAATATGTCTTATCAAAATGTTTCCATGCTTCTCTATCAGTTCTATGTATTAAGTTACCTTCTTCCTATGTTCTCACACAATTCCATCTCATATGCAGCATGGTAATAGAAGATACATATAACCTTTGAAGTCTAGGGGTGATGGGTAAGTAATGCATTCTCCTGTATGGACTTCCATTCCCTTTTTTTCTTAGTTTGTATCTTTCCTCGTTACATACTCTACACTTCCTGAGGTTGATGTTCTCTTTCCAAACCTACATGCAATCTTTTAAATATGTATCTATCTTTTCATACAGCAAACCGAAAGCAGACATAAGTTTTTCCACTTCCTAATGATTTTCGCACATTAAATTACCGAATGTCATATGTCGTTTTGCAGCTTATACAACATCTGTAAGTCTGACTTCTACAAAGTTGAATTTGGATTTCATAGCAATGTATTCGACGATTGCTGATAATTGGGTGCCGCTTTTATAGCCATCCCAAAGGGTTTTAGCAGCATCTAATAACTCATAGATTTTCTTTACTCCGATATTTGGATCTTCTTTGACATTTTCATCTTCGTCATTAACTTGAACAGTAGGAAACATTGATCGTGTTGCATTTTCAATCATATGTTCTATGGGATTCGCCGTTACATTTATATTATCCACATCCTCATCCAACACTATAGGATTAGGTGCAATAACTTCACCATGACGATCTCATACATAATAATCTGCTACGAAATGATTTGGACATAAATGCACTATACCCAATTTTCGGTTTCCAATGCTTTAAATGTTTGCAGTTACTATAAATTTCTTTGTCGTTGCAATTATTACTTTTAGCAAACTTAATACATTCATGTACATCATTATACAAATATTCCTTTATTGAGCCTTTAATTCCCTTTCGTTGATATATCAACCTCTTCCAGTCGACAAAATAGTTGATCTTATTTTCCTATTTTAAAAAATATGATGGAAATTTAAAAAGTTACAGTAAGATTTGAAAATTTATGATTTTTGTAGATTGGCGTTTCATTTTTCATTTCATTTCATTCATACATTTTACTATTTTATTAATTATAACATATACTATTCTTTTTTATTTTTTGTATAAAATCTTATGTTCAATTTTAACAAACAATAAATTATAATATTATATTTTCACATTATTATTTTTAATTTTTGATGGTCGGTCATCCTTCTTTCCATTCACGCACAATATAATAATTACATTTCATAAATCATTTCATCCTAAATGATTTAACAAAATTTCGACAGCACCTCCCCTTTGTTCCCTATATCGCACACAAATTCACGTATATAGAGAACAAAAAGGAAGCGCTGTTGATATTTTATGAACCGTTTAAGATGAAATGATTTATGAAATGCAATTGTTATATTGTGTTTGTAACTTGTCCGATACTGGGACAAATCTGACAAATATTGCATCAAATGAATATTGATGTACGTTTTATAGTAAAAACGAATATCTATACAACGATCATATATAAAAAATTTTCAGATTGGGCCAATAAATCAAAGGAATTTTCAAAAATCAAATACATTATACATTGATTTGTTTATATTAATTTATACTCTAATTCATTATTAAATTTATTAATGATTAAAAACTAAAAAAAAATGTTTTTTTCCAACATATTTTAGCTAACACTAAGTTCAATGAATTACATAGTAACAAAAAATTAACATTATACACAAATGTGTTTATATATTACCACATACACAAAAACAAAATTTATATATAATTAATGGTATAAACCTGTGCAGTTAAAGCGCTCGGCAGATTCGAAGTGGTGGATGTGCAAAAAGTCATAGCGAGGATACAACGAGGGTATAGCGGGATACAGCGGATGACTCCAAAATAGCATATAAAACTCGTACTTAATGTTTTTACAAATATATAAATGGTAATTAAATGAAAAATTATCATTCAATTGAATTATAATTAATACATAAATAATTTATGAAAAAAAACATGTGCGAATATACTTTAAATAAACGTAAACTGTTATATAACATAATTGAAATTTAGTAGAATATTAGAGTATTTTCATTTCTGAAAATATTTTAAAAATTAAATCAAATAAATTAGTTTCATAATTTTTATAATGTATAAATGCAATTTTTTAATTCATTTTATTAAAGGAGATATAGTGGAAATAGCAAAATATTGCGGGAATAACGGGATATAGCGGGAATAGCAGGGATTAAAGCGGAAAGGCTATATTTTGGGGCTATATGAAAAAATCATAGCGGTAGAAGTCTGCTATGAGATATAGCGAGGTTATAGAGGGGTAATAGCGGGGCATTAACTATACAGGTATAAACTAATAAAGGGGTTGTGTAAATAAATTATTTTTATTGATATTTTAGCAAACACATACACTAATTAACACTAAATTATGTTTCAATAATACACACTTACACTAACTAACACTAAATTATGTTACACTAATGTACTCAAACACTAAACAACCCAAATTAGACTTAATTATACATTTATTATCAGATTTGAACACTAATAACCCTAATTAACATTTCTCAATCAACCAATAAACAATTATAACCAATCAATGAGCTATTATCAACAAATATAAGCACAAATTAACACCAGTGTCATCATAATTTGGATTAATTAGTTTAGGGGAAGCATATACCTGGTTTTTAAACTGTTGAAGGTATAGATGGTTGGAGATTGCAAATTGATGAAGAATTCTATGCATTGTGGTAGCTTACGTCAATTAGGGATGGATTTGAATTGAATTGAGGGTTTGGAATTTTTATTAAGGGTTTCGAGATTGGAGAATAAGAAAGAAATGAGCTAGCTGCAATTGTATATGTGACTTTTCGAGAGCCATCAACGGCTTCAATTTGATGGCTTTCGATGACTATTGAATATAATAATTTATGTTTTCGCCCTATTGAAAATAAATTTAGTTTAATTTAATTTATTATCGAAATTTAATTTGTATAAAACTTTAAAATGTTTACAATAACTCACTTTTGTTTCTAACTATTAAAAAGGTTATTTCTATTCGTTATTTAATATTTTCTAATGATCTGATAATTAATTATGAATTTTAAATGTATTTAACATGATGAATTCATATAAAATAAAATATTTGTTAAAAAAATAAATTTGTTGAATCTTATGTCCAACCAAGGTATTTTGGGTATACAGTTAAAATATGAAAGGATGATAGACAAGTATAAGGTATCAATCTTGATTTTTTAAATTTATAGCCATTCGTCGACATTCAAAAACTTAAACCTTTCGTTTGAAGGACAAACGATCTTTAAATGGGACGAAATTCAAACCATATATACTATATTATGTATTTATCTAATCCATATGGATGACTTTAGAAAAAACACACAGAAAAAAATTTAGACCTCAAACATGTCATTTCAATAGAAATTGTCCTAACAATATATATCAAGTGTTACACAACTTTTTAGAAAATGATATATTTTGAGTCCAATTTTGTTCCTACCTTTTTTTAGATTCTAGTTATATGGATTAGATAAATATATTATAAAGTATATGTAACCCAAATTTTGTCTTCTCTGAAGATCATTTGACCTTCAAACAAAAGGATTTTTGTCCGAATGTAGACCAACGGCTATAAATTTTTTAATCAAGATCATCGCCATAAATTTATTTACCTTTTTATCGTATTTTGGAAGTAGATCCAAAATACTTTAGATAGATATAAGATTAAAAAATATTATAATTTGTAGAATATTTTCTTATATATGAATTTATAATATTTAATACATTTAAAAGTTCTTAATTAGTTACACAATGGTCAAAAAATATATTTAAATTCATAAAATAGTCATGAATCATAAATTTCAATGAAATTTTATAATGGACGAACTGAAAGTTGCATAGACTGATTATTTGAGTTCAATTTTCAATAAAATCAAATATCGAATTACATAACAAAAGATTATCGAAAGTAAAAATTTAATTAACCACACCCTTATAAAATTAAAGAATTGAATAAAAATATCTTTATTAATTATAGTATTTTTAAATAAATTTCAAACTTTTATAATTAATAAGTTAAAATAATGTGATAAATTAAATTAATTAAAATAGACAGCTGTTGAAAGCCATCGAAAAAGAGGTGATGGATCCGTTAGCGGCCATCGGAACAGTCTATTGTTTTTACCTCATTCTATTAGTGCTGGACATGGTTTCTGGTATAATCATAGCTCATCGTCTCAAGTAGGAGTAAAAATAGTATATGTCTATCTACCACATATACTGAAACCAAATGGGAGATGGACAATACGTCTACTTGCTCCAGGAGCCACACGTGTGTCCATCTGACAAGAATCCTACATTATTCGATTACCTCCCCTTGGCATCATAACTAGATCCACCTTTATGCTCGTCAATACGAGGACTCTATATGGTCATGGCCCGCCACATGCCCAGATGGCAATAGACCGCTGGCCTAGGTGACACATAGGAGAATGCTCATAGCAATAACATACAACTATAGATATAGGGTGTCACATATTCAACGCGCGACCTCATAATTAGACCGTCGGGGTGGATACTGGCCTAATCTAGTTCACTCTCGAATCACAAAAGAAATTTGGACAAAGATAGAGATACACATAGTATTAATACTCAATGGCTAACACATAGCTCTACATATATGTTAACACACGTCTTTATATATTGGTCAATACACGGCCTTATACTATTGTTGACACACCGCTATATACGTGACTCACTGCATCGAGCCCCATCATACATAACAAATCTCCAATTGAGAGATGTTTATTTACAATGAATAAGCAAACAAATAACAATTCAGCATCCCATACCACCATGCTTATTCGAATGTTTATTCAATGCTCATGAAATTCAGTCAACCTCCATAATATTCTATATAACGACTCCAAAGAATAACCAAAGAAATGTTATTAAAAGTCTCAAACCAAATGGTATTAACTCTGTTTATTCAGATTCATCGTCATACAGAATGAAAACAATCAAAATATTCAAATATGAATTAGGAAAAGATTATATTTATAAAAATGTAATAAAACATCTTAAATCAAATTTTCTATTGTAAAAATAATAAGAACCTTTAAAGTATATATTATATATCGAATAGTACATTCACTTTATTTATATAATCCTAAAATAAAGATTTAGATACAAAAATTCACTTCTGATACTTTATTTGTATATTTTAAAACATGTAAGATCTCTTTATAGACCAAGTATCCTTTATAGAAATCTTTGCCCAATTTTCTGTAATTAGTTACTATTTTAAAATAAATATATATACTCCAAAATAAATATCATACCATAGAATATAATTCAAAATCTTCATTTTATACCCAAACTAATTAGAAATAAAACATTTGTAACCCATAAAGTGGATCAACACCCTGAATTGATTGTGAAAGCACCAACCCTGTTTATCAAGGCAAATAGAATAGAGACCAGAAGTAATAACTCCTATATAAAGTACAAAAGACAAGAGAAATTTATAGTGGTTTGGTCGTTAGCGAAGCCTACATCCACATTATAACTTTTCTTATTGAACGAATGCTATTACAAGTTGAATCTGAGTACAATGCAATTGGATTATGTAAATAGGATCAAGCTAGCTAGAGTTCATAGAGAATCACAATGAACTTTATAGATGACTGTTGTGTGGGAGAAGAAGAATGAAGAGCAGTTTCTTGTGACGACCCGTAATTTTCGAGCACTTGAAATCGGAATATTTAATTGATTTTAAGTATTCAATAGAATAATTTTAACTTGAATTCAAATATCACTAATTAATGGTTAATTAAAATTTTGAATTAAATAATTGAAGTTGAGCTAAATGTTGAATCTGAAGTTTGAAGCCGGTTAAAAATAATTTGAAGGCATATAAAATTTATACTGATATTACTGGAGAGAATAGAAGTGATGAAATCAAATTTAAAAAAAGGGTTTGTTAAGTTTTAAAATTTATATCGTTTAAATTGAATTTAAAATAGCCTTCCGAGGTGCCGTCTCAGAATTTGACGAAACCAGTTCCATTGGGTCCGTAATATTGAATTATTATCGGATTTCGAATTTCATATTAATCGGAG
This sequence comes from Allium cepa, assembly GCA_030765085.1. NCBI lineage: Eukaryota > Viridiplantae > Streptophyta > Magnoliopsida > Asparagales > Amaryllidaceae > Allium > Allium cepa. The sequence continues at coordinate 872,292,150 of CM060945.1, read as the reverse complement.
TTAGTATGTGAGTGAACGATATATAAACACGTTGAGAATTAAATAAAAATTTAATTTATCAAATCAATGCCATCGGTGCTTTCTTAAACACGTTTTCTTTTTAAATTACAACCGTTCTTAAGGCCAAATCATAATCAAACAAGCCTTCCACTAGAAGATTCACTTATATAAAAAAAATTATATATAATAATATAGCTTCGTTTGTAAGCTGAAGGCTAACTCTCTCGTGTTTAAAAACTAATAATAAATAAGAGAGAAAGGGGGCCGAGCCTTTTCATTCCGTATTAATCTCGTATAAAAAAAAAGAGGGGAAATGAAATGGCAGACACCCTTCTTCTTCATGTCACGGCTTCAGAATTCAATCGTTCGTTTTCTCCTCCTACCCCATTCGACTATAGGCGACTCGAAGCCTTCATATTGGAGTCGTTCGCACTCGAGACTGGGCGGCTGCAAGGGATGGTCGCGCTCGCGAGTTGGGTGAGGTCGAGGCGGCCGTTTGCAGTGAGGAATGGATCGCGATTTCGGTGAGCGATGTAAGTTGCGAGCTCGAGTGGGCTGACGTCGAGGCTGTTGGCGCGCTAGGGTTTCGGCAGTTTAAGCATTCGCGATTTTGGGCTTTTGGTGTTTGTCGAGGCAGCAGGTATAGTTTTTTTTTTGATTTTAAAATTTATATTTGTTTGTTTCACAGATTTGAAAAATATATACAGAAAATGAAATGAATATTTACATAGTTTAATGCTATTAACACTTAAAATAGAAACTCCGGTAAGATATATATAAATAGTTATATATTTATATCGATGACCACGGGATTAGGGAAAAATTATAATACGTGTTTAATCTTGCTGTTTAAATTTTTAAAGCAGTATTAAAGTGATTTATATATTATATATCATATTACAATGAATATTTACAAATTAATAGATTGTGATGAAGTGGTAAATTAGTTTGGGAATTTCTAAATTGATATATATTACTCAAGTTGAAACCTGAGTTTAATCTGTTGATTTTTAGTCCATTAAATTTATCTTAGTTAAAGTACAAATTATTAAATTGAATTAAAATATATATAAGGGAAAAACTAGTTTAAAATTTACTACTTCGGTTAAATTAAATCTAAGGTTAAAATTTAATCATTTGTAAACAACATGAATAAATGGTGAATAATTGTTTGATTGGTTCATATAATAATAAACCGTGACTTATTATACAAGGTGTAAAAATCAAGGAAACAAGTCGGTTTGGAATGGATTGAGAACAGCAAAGCAAAGGTGAGTTAATCTCACTCAGATTAAATTTAAGTTTAAATGATTGCATTTAAATAATTGTTTGAATGATTGGAATTGATGGATGTGCTATAGTATGTTATATTCAAAAAGTAGCATATTTGTTGTGCTAACGTCTGCGGATGCAGGGAAAACAGGTTGGAGGGATCCAACTGGATCCCTCAACATTTATTTAAATTATTTAAAATCCCCCTGTTATGATGATTTGATATTTTATGATGGATTATGTTGAAATATTGAATGCTATGGTCTTATTGGATATAATTGGGTATAATGAATTTCTAGAAAAATATATAACTTGGATGTTGGAAAGAAAATAAAGGAAATGAATTTTGTAAATAAAATAATTATGGAAATTTAAATAAATTTAAGAATGAAAAAAAAATAAAGTGACATAAGAATTCTAATTAATAAATCTTGAGATAGAAAGGAGATTTTTGAATAAATAGAAAGTTAATGAATTGTAAACTCCAATGCTAATATCTTAAAGAACAAACTTTTATTTTAAATTTAAGATTTTAAATTTTGAAAAAAAGAACAAAGAAGAAAATGGGAAAAGCCTGAAATTTGTATATTTCGGTTAAAAGATTTAAAATCAAAAAGAAAATAATAATAATAAAATTTAAGTCCATAATTAATGAATTATGAAATGAACCGAGCAAGTAAAGAAATTTAATTCAAATAGAATAAATTGGAAATCAATTTGGGGAAATTGATTTAAGTGCTTGAAGTGGGATCTAGATGGGCAAGTACACGTTTTAAAGGTAAATTTGTAAATATAAATTAAATGTTTTAAAGTTGTTTTTAAAGAAAGCAAGTTTTTGTAAAATTATTATTTCTAATATTTAATTTCTAAAGAAAGTATTTTCTTTTAATATATTATAGCAATAATTATTTAAAGAGTGATTCAGTATTTGATTTAAAAGTGTAAATCTGGTTTTATATTTTATTAAGTAACCTTATTTTCAAATATTCGTATAGTCTGTATTTTTAGCAAATTATTGAAGTAATTTAACTTAAATGTTTAAAGTATAGTTTCAAAGTAAAGTGTTTTAAATTATTTAACAAAAAATTATTTTTGTGCTTGGTGATTTCAGAGGAGATAGAAAATATTTGGGAAAGTTGATTCTGAAAAGAAAGATGGTTTTGAAACTATTTTCAAAGGATTGAAAATAGAAATATATCTTATGAAGATACTTTTGAGATTAATAAATAATTTGGAAAATTATTTATTGGTTGATGGTTGTTTTGTGAATATAATTAATAGTTAAATAACCGACTATCAATATTGGACAAATGCGCTGATCGTTTCGAAGAGTCCGGGATCGAGATTAATTTCTCGAAAACCACTTCGATCCGGTTTGTACGTTTCATGTAAACGATTTTGGATTCGAAGATGGAGCAGTGAAGTGCAAGGGCTAGTCGCTACTAATCCTGAGGATATTTCCAAAATGGATGTAGTAGGAATAGTGCCTTCGGTTCCGTTCGAACCCGGGATGGACTTGTATGGATGAATGCTTGCGAAACATCGTCAGGTGGATGATGGGCATTCTAAGGGATTTATTCCAAAAAGGTAACGCTTAGCCTCAGGCCTCATCAAATGGGAATGGCTGAAAATCAGGGGATATGCAGCAAGGCTTCGTGGGTAGCCCCCACTGGAGGGTGAGGTCATCCCTGTCTAGATGTCCCTTTATTTCGGCTTAGTGGGCGGTTGCTGATCCCAACCGCGGAGTGATCTTGCTCGGGACTGTCCAGTAAGGGATGGTTCCGATCTTGTGTTGCAGGGGAGTTAGGGTGGCTCCTCGGTACGCTGATCTAGACCAGGTACTGTGACAGGTGGTACCCCAGTGCCTAGCCATTAGTTGGAATCCATTTTCCCTACGCGCCCGTACGGTTTTGATTGTGTCCAACTATTGCTGAAACGTGAGATGCAAGCATTTCAGCTAGATTCTATTTACTTTCTATAGACACTATTATAATATCAGAGGATTTCTATAAAAATTGTTTTAGCTATCGTAAGGTAAAAACCCGACATGTTTATTTGTGGCGCGGTCTTACGAGATGCTTTTGTTTTTCAAAGGATTTTTGAAACTTTAATAATCAATTGGGTGTGATTTTCTCATGCTGGTATTCCAGACTGACTCGGGTGTTATTTAACTGTAATGCTCGGGTCAGAACAAGTATTATAGAATACAGGAAATGCTGTGGAGCTCAGGAGACGAGCTGGATGACGATACGTACTCGCGTACTTGTTTATATACATATATTTCCGCTGTGTTGAGTTGTTGTGTACCCATTTGCATGACATTGATGTTGAGCTGTGATTCGTGTTTGAGTAAAGAGTATTTATTATCTATTATATTTTATTTCGCTGCGATGGTTAGATTCTGATGTTGTTTTCTATTTTCTTCTTCTATCTCCTTTTCTTTATCCCAAATGGTTCATATTTTTGTACAACTTGAGTTGATTTAGGTTGAATAGTGTTAACTCAAGGGGTACGGATTTGCGGGTTGTTACAGTTTCTGCAAAGTTTCAATAGCCTGTCCAGAAGATCTTGTTTATGTTGCAGGTAAGATTGTGTTTATAGGGGTTGGAAAGCTATTGGGCTAGACTGACTTTCCAGATGCTTGCAAATGAACGTACAAAGGTGCCCTGAAAGTTTCACAGCAAGCCAATCAATTTGATGGATCGCTAGCGATCCATAGCTTTTGGGTCACTAACAATCCAATTGGTTATGATGCTTTCCTTCATTCTCTTCTTTAAACTCCATGTCAATCTGGCATAATTATACGGATCGCTAGAGATCCATGTACTTAGTTATTTTTGGACTTTGCCTTCCGAATTACATTTGTTGTCTCGTGCTGGTGTTCCCCATGTAATTTCGTAGCTTGTTGCCTTGTTTTGATAATGACCCACAGATTGGTTGCATCAGACTACTAATTGAATTAAACGGATGCTCCCTTCTCAATCTAATTAGCTTGGAATTCCATCAAAATTATTCATTATTCCTAGAATGCCCATTGGATCATGATGCAAGAGGATCGATGGACCCATGAGCGAACATCATGGATTGCTAGCGATCCATGGGAAATGGATCACTAGCAATCCATAACCTTAGTGTGTTTCTGCTTTCTTTTTCTTTGATCTTTATTGGTTGGTTCTTCTAGTCCTTTTGGTTGGCTCTTGAGCTATTCTGACTCGACGAAGCTGTTTCAATTTCCTTTGGATTCTACTGGGTTTAAAAACTAGGATAACATTTGCCCCCCAGAGTATGCCTTCATTGGAAACAACGCATATTTTCGAAGTAACTACCTTTGAGTTCCCGCTCAGTGAGGTTCAAGTGATCATCTTAAGGCCGTTACGTGAATTTGGCTTTAAATGTTCAGCTACTCATTGAGTTTTACGTGGATTGTCGTTTCTTGATATCATAAATCAATTCTGATCCCATAACTGTCGAGGTGCTTTCTAATAACACGTGGATCATGCTTGGAAATTTTGGAGGAAATCAGATGCAACCTGATGGATTGCTAGCGGTCCATGGTCCATGGATCGCTAGCGATCCAAAGACTTGGTACTTTTTTAAGCCCAATCTCCTATCTAACTCAATCGAGCTAACTTAACCTATACTCTTACCATTCTCTTGCCACCCGAGCTAACTTCTTGCGACTCGATCCAAACTCGACCAAACCCTAAGTCCATCCGTCCTATAGCCATCGCCGACCATCTGCTACCGAAGCCTCTTGCCATTGACCACTCTGAAGTTCGCTGTCGCTTTGACTCCACTCTAGCTCCTGAATCCTTGTCTTTTCGATCGCCATCAACCCCACCTATTTGGACCGCCATCGATCTGCTCTCCTTGGATTGCCACTAAACTTCTTTTGAATCGCTGCAGACCCTTCTTACCACAGGCCGCCAATCATTCTAAGTCCATTCGTGTCTTCTTTTTAATTATTATTTATAGGTGGGTAATGTTGATTTTAGCGTTCATTTGGTAATGGAAATTTGACAATGGGGTTGTATTGGCGATCATTGTCGTGGAAAATCTGAGTTAACTGTGATTTTGTGGAAGAAGATAGTAAATCGAGTCTTGAGTTCTTCACGGAATGGCACTTGGGCCTTGCCCTAGCGTTTGACTTATACTAAGTTACATTTCTAATAAAACACGACGTATCGCGAATTGGTTTTAATCCTTTCGAAAGGGAATAAAAGCTTAGGATAGCGTCTTGCAAGCAGCTTGTGTTGTTATCGCCTTCCGGAGTGTTCAGATTGGTTTGGTTATTGCACACTTAGTGTACCTGAATTGGAAAGAGCTTTTTGCGTCGCTTTTGACAACAAATTCGTTATCGGTCGTTGATCAATAACGGGTTAGTGTAGAAGAAATAATTTCAAAAAAATGATACGAAAAGCCCGTTTCAGTCTTTACTGTGAGCGAACTATCTACACTAGATAGAGCGTTCATAATGTTCAGGACACCAGCTCACCCCCCATAGATAACACACTGCACTTGCCCCAACATATACTTGAAATCTGACATGTTGGTGTAATCCGATATTCCTTTGAAATCCAAGTGTTGTAGGGGAATTTTTAGTTAAAGATAGAATTACCCGACCACTTTGGACGCAAGTTCTATTGTATAGAATGAAGTATCTGTCTTCTCTCCGTAAGTCCAGTGGAGGAAGTCCAGCACTTTTAGAAGCCGAACCATCATCCTTTGACCCTTTCTCTTCTGCTTCATGAGCTGAATACGGTCAACTAGTCCTGGTTGGCCTGGTTGTGGATCTAACTCCTCCAAATTTTAGAGTTCTTCTTAATTCATCGGAAAGTTCTTCCTCCATAATTTCCACTAAGGTTCTGCATGAAATTTGCTTGCAACATGGCATTCCGGAGGACGATGAGCGCCATCTGGAGAAGAATGAGTTTGCCGGCCTATATGCCGCCTCTGGGATACACTGCTTGCTACTAGTACCTGTGCTTAAATAGAGCCTCCCTTCAATGACTCCTTGAGAGAAACTCTTTCAAACTTAGGGATTGCCTCGTTCCAAATTCATCCTAATGGATTTAAAATTTTGACTTGTTTGCATGTTCTGTTTATGCAGACATTTAATCGTGCCCCGAGTTTTGACGAGTTGAGAAATTTTCTCTCGTGCCAAGAGGAATCGCAAGATCGTGCTGCAGCTTCAAAGCAATCTGTCTCAATTCAAGACTTAGTACTTCTTTGTTAAATGTCCTAAAGGGTTTAACCGTCTTTGGTCAATGGAGGGGAGAGGTAAGTTCTCTTCCTTACTTATCGAGTTTTGATGTGTGGTTATGGGATTTTTGACAGGTCTAATACTTCCTGTAGTTATTCTAAGGCCGAATAAAGACCTATCACTCGACCAGATTTTTCATACCCTAAAGGCCATAGATACTGGTGAGAGATCGGTTAAATTTTTTCCAATGGATGAAAATTTGCTCCGGTATGAGCTATTGCATCTTAGAAGATCCACCATAGCGATTGAAGTCATGTCCCCTTCTCGCTCTAGAATACGAACATGCTCCTCTTCTTCATCACATGGCTCTAAGGAGGGTGTTTTTTAAGAAAAGGAAGACTTGTCTAGCGAGTCTGCTAAAGAAACTTATGAGGGAAGGGATGTCACGACCGAAGCCAGCTGTTCGGCCAGAATGCCCCCAATTCTAGGGGAAGTGGAAGAAGAGTTCAAGCAGCGAGAGGGCAAGGTTGTAGTGGCAATAGAAAAAGAGGAGGGTGAAGTTGAGAGTTGTAGTAGTTATGATTCCTCCTCTAGTGATGATGATTTCGATGCAGGTTCTAGTGATAGAGACTTTGAATCGTGTGACGAGACTCCGAGAATGAGTCCCGTTCTTCTAGATTCACCTCCCTGAGAGATCCATAATAAATATGCTCCCTAAGTGGCCGAGCAACGTCAGGATTCCTCAATTAAAGATGCGGGCATAGATTTTGGGGATTTGAGCAACATTTACATGGATATCGACGAACTTATGGGAGAAGATTTTGGATTTGAAGGGATGTCTCCTCGCCCCAAACATATTGTGCTGGAAGTCAGCCCGATTTTTAACGTAGTAGCCTTCCGATCTGGTTTGTAATGTCCTTTTAGGCCCCCTAAGGCACATTACACATTTCACTGGGGTTACATTCACTCACACATGTATTGTTTAGGCTTATTTCTCGTTATTAAAGCTCTTTTTTTATTCTCTATGTTAGGTACCTTGAGGCCATGGACTTTACGACGATCTCGAGCAATTCACTGATTTACAACGTTGGTCGAAACGTTCTACAAGCCGCCATCAGCTCCATGAGACCGATGAGGAATGGAGAAGGCGAAAAGACTTGGAGGTAAAAGATCATCGCCGGGATGACAGGGAATGGGGATGGATGTTTAAAAGTGGCTACGAGAAGAGGAAAACCCTTGATGACCTAGAGGAACCGTCCAAGAAGTCAAAGGTTGATCGTGGTTCTCACTCTTCCGAGCAACAGGCCTTTGCCCAACCCCGGCCCCAGTTTCTATCGGTCTTGAAATTCCGGTTTCTTCCATTCAGACTCCATCTTCATCTCAAGTCCCATCGACCTACATGGCGCTCACTTCTAGTTCCTCGTGCACTCACCGGAGGTCGGCTTACATTCTTCGGTCTGGTCCCCCTAGATTTGAAGCAGCGTTCCCCATGTAGTTTTTAAAGGGAGTTAAATTTGATCGCGATGTTCACCCAGTCTGCAAAGGTTCCTATACCCCACCTTCAGGAGATCCAAAGTGATTTCTAGCAAGCCAAGGGATGGGAAAAGTTATGAAAGCAGATGGCCAACATGAACCGCAATAATTATCAAGAGATACTCTCCTTTGAATCAGACAAAGATGACTTCGAGAGGGCATTAGCGGAATGACACCAGAGTTGAGCAACTAACACAAGAAAGGGATGCGGCGCTCCAGGAGAGTAAGAATAATGTCGGCTTGCCGAAGGAGCTGAATGAGGCCCATGTGAATATAGAGATTGTATTTTGAGTTGAAATTAAGAAGGTCCATGCGGACAAAGTTAAGCTGAAAGAGAAGCTTGAAGCTTGCGACACGATTATTGAAGCCCATAAGAAGACCATCGTCGATCATGACAAGATTGTTGAAGGGCATAACAAAAAAATTATGGAATATGAGGAGATCGTGAAGTCCTATGAAAACTGTTACTGATCAAGCTCGGACAATTGCCTCGCTCCAAGAAAGAGTTGTGTAGCTTAGCGTCAACAAAACTCATGTTGAAGTTGAGTAGGTTGCCGTTACAGTGTATTATTTAGAGCTACATAACACTTTTGAAAAGAAGATGGAAAAGATGGATGATACGATCTTAAACTTCTATGTCAACTCCCTGTTGCATCAGGGGAGTCTTGGCTATTCGAGCCCCAATTTCCCGCACACTTTCGCCGTGGTTTAGGAAGAAATCTGGCTCGTTTCTGAGAGAATGGGGACGTCTATACTAAGTGAGAGTTGAAGGATGCCTGCCTTAATGAGGAATCGAAAAGGGCACTAATAAAGGGTCGAGTGGTCTTGCGAATTGAGAAGGAACAGGAGGCTACCAATGCTGCTATGAATTCAGCTTCCAAAACGTTGTCGGTGCCCCTTGTTTATAGGCTTGTCTAATCGTCAAGACAGCCTCGTGATCAATTAGCAAGTTCTGGGCCCGAAATTTCTTCGAAGATTATGCAGCCATCAAAAGAAGGAAAAGGCGGGTAATGTGAGATCTAAATTCTCGATCATTCCACTGATGCAGGTAACCCTCTTGTTCCCTCGAGTTTGAGAATTTTCAGCTCAAGACACAAGAGCAAGACGAACTTAACGCTTTCATTTTTGATCTTATAGGTCCATCTTCTTTACATATTGATCGGCCGGTTTCCTCAATGCCCTGGCCCACCGCTATTTCACCCACCTCGATGCTTGTCTCCAAAGAAGCTCCGATTGCTGTGTCTATGTCTGATTTGCAGCCGGGGACAGAATCTGAGAAGATCGCTGCATTGCATGGTCTAGATGACCCTTCCGTATCTTTGGAAGGCAACTTCACGACAGTCGAAGCTCGAGAGCAGGAGGTCATACTGAATAAACGCGTAAATCTGACCATCAATCGGTTGCCGTTAAGAAGGAAAAGGTTGAAGCGATAAAACCTTCGAGGATACCCCGCAAATCCCAGAAGTGAAAGATGAAATGGGGGTCTTCCGAGAAGATCGGAGAGAAGGGAGGAGATGCTGGCACCGAGGAGATAGTTGATATCATAGGCAGCGAAACTATCCCTGGCGGGGATTCTAAAGGGAACTTGAAACTTCCAACTAAAGATGGGAAGGGGAGCAGTGGAAAGAGTCGCTGAAAGGCCTGGATAGCAGCGGAGCCAGTTTTTGAGATATTTTGTTTTGTTTGATATGTGTTTTGTTCATGTGCAGAGTCTGCACTTACTATTTTGATTGTTATAGCGTTTGCACTTTACATTTTTGTTGGTCGATATTATGTGGGTACGGCCCCCATATTTTGACTTATAGAAAATTCTTATAAGTAATACAATGTTGACATTTTGATTACAAATTTACCTATCTACCTACCTATGTTTCATGTACTTATGTTGATTTTATTTACTGCTATTTTATGTAATCCTGTAATTACCACCAAAATTCTTTGTTTGGAGTAAAAGAACTGTAAAGTAGTTGGATCGTTTATTTGAGTATCGGTGTGTGCCCCCAGTTTACAGGCTGGTTACTTCGAACAATAAACAAATGATTGGTTGATCCGAGTGTTTGTTTGAGTTTTTTTTGTAATCAGACCTATTTTCTAGTTCCTATCTTCAAGAACTAATGATTTGGACGGCTTGATTTCAGATTTATTGTCAGTCAACCAATGGAATTTTCTACTGACTCATTGTGGTTTAATGTTGTTGGATTCATACCCATTGCTCCTAATAGTGGGAGTGCTTGATTCTTGTTATTTATGCAATGGATGAGTTTCTCGGGATCACCGGGGCAATACCTATACTTAAGGGTATGCGCGACTTGTGAGATGCATGGCTTTTGGGACCGATATGACACGTTGATCCAAAACGGTTTCAGAATTTCTCGACATTACCAATCTTAGGGCAACATGAGGAGTTTTTGCTTTAAGAGCGTGCTTCCACAACTCAAGAAGTAATGTATGGCTTATAGGAAGCACAGATTTGGTTTAGACCTTCCCGATGCCGCTGGAACAACATCGATTCTTAGAAGGCGAGGATCAGGTTCCGTCGATCCAACGGTTTGAGTTGATTTGCTTTCATCGACCCGGCGGGTAGGTAGGGCGTACTTGAGCATGACTCAACTATCTCAAGCAGCAATTGAATGGTTTTAAGCCGATTTGACCCCGTCGACTCAATAGGTTACTTTTCTGAATGCAGTTTTAGAAGTTCATAAAGCAAAGCAATTTTATTAAGAATGTTTGGGCAAATTCTTCCTATTTACAATGCCCTAGGCATTTCGAGATGGATTATTTACTGAAAAATAGAAAGTACATAAGATAGTTTCAGATAAAGTAACGATGCAGCGATTCGCCATTCCATGCTCAGGGAATTTGGATTTTGTCAAAGGTTGTCAGTTCGAAAGTTCCATCCCCTAGCTTTTGACTGATCACATACCGCCCTTCCCAGTTTGGTCCAAAGGTTCCGGATATGGGATAGACTTATTTGAGGTGAGGTCTCCCATTTCGAAGGTTTGGGTTTGAACTTTGGAGTTGAAGTACCGTGCGATCCTTTTTTGGTGAGCAGTGGTCCTCAATTTGGCTTCTTCCCTCTTCTCGTCAATCATATCAAGTGACTCGAGTAGGAGATGCTCGTTTTACCTCTAATTGAAATTCTGCCTTCGATGAGAGGGGACTTCTAGTTTGACTGGGATCATTGCTTCTGAACCATATGCCAAGACGAACGGGGTATGCCTGGTTATTGCTTTATGTGTTGTTCTATTTGCCCATAGTGCAAGAGAAAGTTCATCAACCTAGTTCACTTTAGATTTATTTAGCTGCATTTTGATGGTGGACTTGATGATCTTTTTTATTCCTTCCGCTTGTTCGTTTGCATGTGGATGAGCGACCATGGAAAAGTTTTTCTCAATTCGAAAGCGTTTGCAAAGGTCTTTGAACTCGGCGCTTTCAAATTCGGTCCCGTTATCGGTGATAATTTTTTATGGCGCACCACACCTGCAAATAATGTTTTTGTAACAAAATTAATGACTTTCTTTGTTGTAATGGTGGCCAGTGGTTCTGCTTCTGCCCATTTTGTGGAATAGTCAACGACAACTATAACATATTTAGCTCCTCCTTTGGCTATTGGCAATACACCAATCAGATCAATTCTCTATGTTGCGAATGATCATGCGCTGACTGTTTGCATTAGTTCTGTTGAGGGGGTCCTTTTGATCTTGCCGAATCTTTAGCAATGGTCACACCGTCTGGCGTAATCTGCTGCATCGCGGTTTACCATTGACCAGAAATATCCATATTAGAGGATTTTCTTTGCAAGGGTTTCCCTCCTGGCATGGCCTCCGTAGTCGCTTCCATGAACTTCTCTCAGGATCCGTCGAACTTCGTTGTTGGTCACACACCTGAGCAAGGGGGTAGAGAACCCCCTTTGGTAGAGTATTCTATCATGTATTATAAATCCGATGCCTTTCGGAGAAGCTTTTTCCATTGGTTCCTATATAAGGGAAGAGTTCCTGTATGCAAGTAATCTCTGATTAGCATCATCCATGTTTCTGGTTTGATGGCAATTTCAAAAATCCAGCTGATATCCATTTTGCTTATACTTGGAGTGGTCGGGGTCTCAACCGGGACTAGTCCTACCATTGAGCTTCTTTAGAGCTGGCAAATTTAGCTAAGTAATCAGCCTTCGTGTTATGCTCCCTCGGGATGTGAGCTATGGTGTAATGTTCAATGTCATTCAACAACTCTTGCACTTTAGAGAGATAAGGGGCAAGGTTCTGCCCTTAAGCCTGGTATTCGCCTTTCACCTGTCGATTGACCAGTTGAGAGTCGCTGTAGATGTGAACGGATTTTATTCTGAGTTCTTTCATGACTTTCAGTCCTGCTATCAATGCCTTATGCTCCTCTTCATTGTTTGTCGTAGGGAATTCTATGCGTAGAGCATAGCGAACGGCTTTTCCTTTGGGAGTTTCAAGCACTACCCCTACCTCCGAGCAGAGGTTATTAGACGCACCATCGATGAAGAATTTCCAGCGTGTTTCCACTTCTAGAGGTATCACTTCTTTATCTTCCCGTACGATAAATTCAATGATGAAATCTACCAACGCTTTCCCGTTGATTGCCCTTCTAGGAAGGTAAGTGATTTCATATTGGCTCGGTTCAATATTCCATTTGATGAGCCACTCGGAGGTCTCAAGTCAGTGCAATACTTGCTTTAAGGGTTGATCCTTCAATACTTTGATTGAGTGTGCTTAGAAATATGGTCGTAACTTCCTGGATGTGATTAAAAGGCAATATGCTAGCTTTTCCAATTTCGGATAATTTTTCTCGGCTCCAGTGAACCGCTTGCTAATGTAGTGTACGACTCGTTGAATCCTAGCTTCTTCACGCACAAGAGCAGCACTCAACACGTGATGTGAGACTGCTAAGTAGATGAACAAGTCCTCTATGTCTACTGTCTTTGATAGGATCGGCGGGGTCCATATGTCATGGAAACTCTTCAAAAGCGGTTTGACAAGGCTCATTCCATTTGATGTTCTTCTTTCCTTTCTTTAACACATCAAAGAATGATATACATTTATCGATGGCTTTCGAGATGAACCGGCTTAGCACTGCGACTTTCTCATTCAATCTTTGTAATTCCTACTTGTTCTTTGGGGCTAGGACTTCACGTAAGCAGTTATTTTCTTTAGATTTGCTTCAATTCCTCCGGCGCTCACTATGAATTCCAAGAACTTCTCGGAGGCTACCCCGAAGTGACATTTTAGTCGATTGAGTTTCATTCCATATTTTTGGAGTATTTCAAACATTTTGGCGAGATTATCCAGGTGATTGGCTGCTATCCTTGATTTCACTAACATGTCATCCACATAGACCTCCATGGTTATTCCAATCTAATGCTTGAACATGGCATTTACTATTCTTTGGTAGGTTTCCCCTGCGTTCTTTAAACCGAATGGCATTACCCTGTAGCAGTATAATCCTAGATCGGTGACGAAGTTGGTGTTTTCCTGGCCAGGTTCGTGCATCGGGATATGGTTGTATCCTGAGTATGCATCCATAAATGATAACAGTTCATGTCCAGCTGTCCCATCGACAAGCTGGTCAATTATGGGCAGCGGAAAACTATCTTTCGAGCAGGCGTTGTTTAAGTCTGAGTAGTCGATGCAAGTTTGCCATTTCCCGTTGGAATTCTTGAACAAAACTGGGTTAGACACCCATTACGGGTAGGTCAAATCATGGATAAAACCGTTGGCCATCAGCTTGTCTACTTCTTCTCTCAATGCCTTACACCGTTCAGAGCCTAGGCTGCGCCTTTTTTGCTTTACCCGCAAAGACCTGGGATCAATGTTGAGTGCGTGGAATGTAATTTTCAGTGATACCCCACACATATCGGAATGTGTCCAAGCAACCAAGTTGGCATGAAGAAATTTTGTGAGTTCTAATTGGATTTAGCTTCCAAGGTGCGATCTAATTTTTAGGACACACGTTGGTTCATCCATGTCGACTGGAACAGGCACCGTCAGTTTTGCCGGTGCCATCTGATCCTCCCTTAAACTCTTCTTTCTAAGGTCCAAAGCCTTATCGAATAGGCTATGGTCCCAAAACCAGGGGCAGCTCTGTAGTTTCTATTTGGCTGGTTCACGAATGTGGAGAGTTCTCCCACATCCTTTCATTTTTCCTTTCTTTTAGATTTTCGCAGTTTTTCGATGTAACGTTCCCTTGTGGCACATTGATCTCCTTTGATCACCACAGTTCCGTTCGTCGTTGGGAATTTCATGGTGAGGTACCACTAGGATAGAGCGATTCTAAAATCAACCAGCAGGAGCCATCCTAAGAAGGCATTGTATGTGGAAGTTTCGTCCACAATCACGAAAGTTTGGATGAGGGTGAATCTTTGGTCGCCTTCCCCAAGTTCTACAGGCAAGTCAATCATCCTGACGGGTTGTTTGGGTTCATCAGTGAATCCTTGAATTTTTATTTGGCAGGCAAATACATCTTTCATACTGATCTTCATTTGGTCAAATGTGCATTTGAAAAAGAATATTCACAAAACTACCACTGTCAACCAATACTCGTCAGAACACAGTGGGTCTAATCCCTACTGTCACTACCATGGTATTGAGAATTGGAGCTTTAATCCCTTTTGTAACGACCCGACTTCCAAACTCCAGAAAGTCGCATCGCTAAGAAGAAAGAAAGGGATAGAAAAGAGAAAAGAAAGGAAAGAAAGAACAGACAACATTAGAATCTCATAGCGGAACGAATAAATTATATTATATCACATAAAACATTATATAGTATCATATACATCAGAGTTAAACAGCTAATACAACACAAACTAGACAGTTATAAACATCTGTCTAGCAATTACAATCCAAGTACATCAGAGAAAAACAGACACAACTCAAACACAGCGGAACCACTACATATATCTACACGCTGAAGCCTCCTGCTCCATTACCTCCTCCAGAACTTGTCAAAGCAATCCTGAATCACTTGACTACTCATACATAATATGAGTACCCAAGAGTTTAATAAAACGGAAAATAAACAATCAGGTCAGACAGGGGTCTGGTGTGAGTAAACGGGGATAAAAGTTGCTTAACTTTAGAAAATCCTTTGAAAACAAAAGGTATCACGTAAGACTTCCCACACATAGACATGGAAAAGTTTTTACCTTACGCTAACCAAAACATTTGATAGGAAATCCAGTGATATTATAATAGTGTCTAGGGTTTTCAAATAAATAAGAAATAGCCGAAATTGTTACATGATTAAATTCCAGCTACTAGCCACCAAAGTGGGTAATACAATCAAAAGCGTAGGGTCTCGTAGGAAGATGGGTTTCCATCAATGGCAGGGCTACTGGGGTACCGCCCGTCACAGTACGTGGCCTAGATCAACGTACCGAGGAGTACTCCCACTCCCCTGCAACACAAAGCCGGAACCATTCCTTACTGAACAGTTCCGAACAAGACCACCCCGCAGATTGGTCATCGCCAACTACCACACAGCCGAATATAAAGGGACCTCTAGACAGGAGTTAATCTTGCTCTCCAGTGGGGGCTACCCACGAAGTTTTGCTGCACCTCCCCTGTTTTAGCCATTCACGGTTGATGAGGCTTGAGGCTACGATTACCTTTATAGGACATATAAATCTTAGAATGCTCATCGTCTACCTGACGATGTTCTGAAAGCATTCAATCCATACAAGTTCGTTCCGGGTTCGAACGAAACCGAAGGCATTATCTCGTTACACTCGTTTTGGAATCACCCTCAGAGTTAACGACGATAACCCTTGCACTCTAAATCACCATCTCGAACCTATAAGTACTATTCCGTCAAACTCATTACGGAATCACCCACAGAGTTATACTGACGTATAGCCCTTACACCTCGAGTCTTCACTTGCTCCACTTGGATTAAAGACCTAACGTTTAATTGGAGTCGATGTGGTTTTCAGATATCCAAATATGGAAACCCGATCCCGGTCTCATCGAAACCAAACGCCATCTTAATGTCCAAGTTATACTTAAGGGTTTTAAACAATTAACTCATTTCATTATTATCTAATTCACATAGATAGATAAACTATATATCACAATAGATAATCACATTCATATCATAAACAAATAATTTGTATCATCAACAAACAGATAATCATCTCAACTAAATAATCCATCACAAACCATCATACTTAAACCAAGCATTCATATCATGCAGATACGACTCATCTCATTTCTGAGATCACAACCATTCAATCAATAACATCCATAAGCAATGATTTACTAACCAACAATTATAATTAATTTAAAATGAATTAAATTAATTACTTCTATCTCTAATTAATTTAAAATAAATTAAATTAATTACTCATTTAAATCCTGCTTAGTGTCCATTAATTAATTAATCCAGTTAATTAATTAATCTTAAGTATTTAACTTGATTAAACATCTATGATTAATCATTCACTTATTACAATAAGTAATTAGTCTTTAATTAATTAACCTTAATCATAAGTAATTAATATTTAATTACTCATTTATTAATTAATTATAATTAATTATATTTATCCTTAATTAATTACAATTAATTAATCACTTAATTTAAATTAACTTAATCAAACAATCCTTAATTACATCATTAATTATAATAATTAATGATCTCTAATATTTAAATAAATTATTTAATTAAAATTAATTACATTTAGTAATTAATCTAATTATTAATCACCTTAATTAATATCCAATTAAGTAATTAACTATCTTTAATTACTCATTAATCAAATTAATTATCCAATAATTAATTATTTATTAATTCCTTAATTAATTACAAAGTAATTATCCAAATTACTAATTACATTCCAGTAATTATCATTATTACTTCTCTAAGTAATCCTGCTTCATTAATTACATTAAGTAATTACTCTCATAAAATCATCAAATGATTTATTTAAAATTAATTAAACTAAATTAATTAACTTAATTAAATCACACATCAAAATTAATTACAATAAGCAATTAATTCCTTAATTACTTTAACAATTAATAATACTTAACAAATTATAATTAATTAGATTCAATTAATCAATCTAGTTAATTATCAAAATTAATTACATTAATTAATTACTAAATTATCCTTAGATAATTATCACCAATTATTAATTATCAACAGTTCAATAATTACATACTTAAGGAAATTTGAATTAGATTAATTATCAATAAATCATTTCTAATAAAAAAATTAATCTAAACCATTATTTAAAATCAAATAATTAAGTAAATCCTTAATCATCTTAAGTATTTTACAAAATAATTAAATTACTTATCAAATGACTCATTTACATTCAAAATGTATTAAAACAATATATTTTTAATTTTAAATTCAAATTCCATTTAAAAATTTAATATTTAAAATGTTTAACTATTTAAACATTGATCCAAATTAAAAAAATTATAAACGTTAAAATAAAATGAATGTTTAAAGAACATTCATTACTTAGATATAAAAGAGAAGTTTAAACCAAAATTACTTGATTAAAATAAATCAAGCTTTGAATATAGATTGATTATTTTAACTTAAATTTTAAATTAACACTTCATATTTTTAATTCAAATACTAAAGGAACTAAATTATTTCAAGTTTTAAAATCTTATTTGAAATCAAATTCTATTTTTAAAACATTTGAATATGTTCATTCATATTTTTTTTTAAATTTTACAAACTGTTTTGAAATCAAAACTGGTTCCCAAAGTAACTTGAAAACTGTTTTTAACTTGATTTCAAAACCATTTAAATCTTTCTTAAACTTTTAAATCTGTTCAAAATAAAAACTTACAAAAACTATTTGAAATAAAAATCTGGGTTTTAAAGATAAACCTGAAACTGTTTTAATCTTGACTTAAACCCATATTTAATTCTTGTTTAAATTTAAGATTTTCATTTTTTTTCTTCATTTTTTCACTTTTTAAAACCTTGAACTCAAAACTTTATTTGAATTCAAATTCAAGTTATACTTGAATCAAGTTTTCAATTTAAAAAAAATGAATTCATTCAAAACTGCAAAATCTTAGGTTTGTAAAACCTGCAACAATTCTAACCCGAGTAACCCCTAATTTTACTTCGAGATCCCATCCCAACTACTTCGAGTCAGAAGCACAAAAACCCGAGGATTTCATGAGACAAATCACTGCACACCCCAAAAATGATCATCAGAAAATTTAGGTGCACGGTGCATATGCACCGGCACTCTGACGAACTCCATGACCAACTCCACCAAGTCTCCGACCAACTCCTCATCTGATCACAACCTCCAGATATCCCCATAGCAGCTTGAACCAAAATCGAGTTGAACAAGCCAACCTGAAATCATCACAGAATTCAAAACCCAAACCCGTCAACCGCCCACTAGCTGCCTCCGGCCTTCATCATCGCTGAAAGTCCAGCAAATGGTCCATCTACAACCCCTCTGCAACCTCCCAAATCCCACTCCTACTCGATGCAGCAGAAAGCATGTGCATAGATAAGGAACTGCAATACTGCACTAGGTTTTGAAAACCTGGACACACTCAATATCACCTCTCCTCTCTCTCTGATCATCTATCACCAAAATTCCCTTCATTCTTACATCCAAAACTCAACTACAGTAGGTATCTTAACACCTGACATTAACTAGCCTAACAGTCAAACCCAAAATATCTAATTCTGTTCAAAACAGAATTGCTAATCCCACAGCAAATTTAAAAAGGTGGAGTTTTGTTTTAAAATTTCTGAGTTATAACATACATTCATGTTATAATCTTGATTTAATTAGTTAATGATGTTGATATTTTGTTTTATGCAAAAATGTTTACAGCAGAGTTGTTTTCAGAGAGAAACAGACCTCAATTTCTAATCTAAATCATAATTTTATAAAACCTGCATTAATACTAAACAACATGCTCTGTTTATACATATTATTTTCTAACAAAAATTATTCAAGTGAATAAAGTTTCCTATTAATACTTATTTTAAAACAGAAAACTGTAGATTAGGATTACTGTAATCCCATACATACATATATATATATATCTATATATATTCACACATCTAAACTAACTAGACCACTCAGATCTAGAGCTCCTATATATCTAGATCTACAAATCTAAACAGAATACAGGACTACAGACAAGTCCTGGTCAACTCCCAAATCTCACAGAACTACTGATTTTAAAATCAGAGATAAACCATACACGTACTCCCTCAGAGATACGTGCAAAACACAACAAATTCCAGCCATCTGAACTGGAAATTCAATCCTGTAGACCAAACACTTCACTCTCAAGAGAAAACAGAAAGGTCCAATACTCATATCCACATATCTCTCATATCGATCCTGGGCTGCCTTCAACTTCTAGGTCAATCAAAATCCACCACACAAACTCTACTACAGACATCAGAAGTCTTCAGACAAACTACTCTTATTCTAAAAACAGAACAAATGCACAAGACAATCAACCCTCCAGATCCAAAAAGAATTTCCTGTAGAAATCCTCTGATCCAAGACAAAATTCAAATTCCCAATGAATCGGTGTTGCTTCAATTCTGGAATAGCTGCCACCATGCTTCCACTGCGCAACTCTGATTCGAGAATGCTGTTGATGAACACAAGTATAAACTTGATCAACTTATCCCAGAATATTGTTCATCAAATTCCATAAAATCTCAGTGACCTATCCGATTCAGTCACAAACATCACAGAAAAAATTCAACCAGAAAACTGGACCCAATAAATCCTGCCAACTTAAACAGATCACATTCTCAAAGAATCTCCCTACTAATCTGATCCACCGGTAAAACTCCAAGAATCAAGTTGAAACAGAACTCAAACTCTTGATGCGGATGCAAATCTTAACTCCTTCGAAGATATCCATAAAATACCACTTCGAAAACTCAAACATCCACTAGAGATGTTTCGATCCCAAAACAAAGAACACTTAGAGAACTTCCGAACCGTCGCAAGTCACTTTTGCGATCCACTCAGTTTAGATTCCAAGAAAACGTTCTCTCTTCACAATCAGAACAGCTATAGCCTTCAAAAGAAGAAACTAGTGGTCTACCTCCAACCACAAACATCACACCCAACTGAGCTTCCAGAAGAAATGGACAAGCTCCACCATATGCCCGGACTACTGATAGAAAAATCACAGAGATTTCTGACCATCGATGAACAGGCCACTCACTGCTGCTACTGCTGCCAAAACTTCCTTATCCAAAAGCTCATCGAACCTCAAAGCTACACCAGCCTCTTCACAATAGAGCCTTCCAGATAGACAGATATCTCTCAGGAAACTCGCTCCCAAACCAAGCTCAAAACACTCTGCCAAACTGAGTCTCAAACTCAAATATAGACAGAACTCCTCCCTAAGGTTTCCAAGATGCCAACTCTGCCTTCTGCACTTCCAACTAATCCAAACTCAAGAAAATCACTCTCATGAGTGCAACCAAGCTTATATTCCAAAAACGAACTCCAAATCTTAAAAAGATTTCCCTTCAGAGATCAGTAGAATCCTTTACCAACTGCAGAACTACTCAAGATGCCAAAACTGCCCTAGCAGATCACTTCCAATCTCAAACACTTGGACTCCAACCATTGGTAGTTGTGTTACACACACCACTACCCTATCTACCTTTATTGCTTATTGGAAAACCCGAACAGGTAACCCAATATAATAGGTAGAAATATATATATATATATATATATATATATATATATATATATATATATATATATAGAGTCTAGGCATTCGCTCAACCTAGTGCTCTGATACCACAATTGTGACGACCCAGATTTTTTCCAACAATTTAAAATAGAATTGTTAATTGATTTTAAAATATTTAAAAGTTAATTTTAACTTGAATTTAAGATATCGATATTTACTTGATAATTAAATCATTGAATTATAGGGTTTAAGAAATGAATTTAATAATTGAAATTGGGTAAATTGTTGAATCTGGGATTTCGAAGCCTGTTTAAAATAATTTGAAGGCTTATAAAATTCATAATAATGATACTGAAGATATTAGAATGGTTGAAATTTTAATTTAAAAGTAATTTGTTCAATTTTAATAAAATATTGTTTAAATTGAATTTAAAAATAGCCTTCCGAGACACAGTTTCAGAATTCGACGAAACCAGTTCCATTGGATCTGTAATAGTTAGTTATTATCGGATTTCAATTTTCGTAGTAATCGGAGCTGTCAAGTGACCCTGGCAGCTCGAAACGCTTAGAATTGTTTAATCGATTTAATTTAAAATCGATCGTTTTCTTCTGTAACTCGCACATACAATCAAATTAGCCTTCGAAATACGTTCCATCGTGTTCGGAACGCGGGAAAAACCTTGTAATCACCTAACGACATTGCTTAAAGAGGAGTTCGAATTTTAAATGGCAATTAACGGGACGTTTTGGGAAGTTCTATATTATAATATAATAAATAACCAAAGATATTTTTTACCCAAGCGTATTCAGGAATCCTTCCATCAATTTATATTTCTATCCGTCCCCCTCCTTTCTCATTAACAATAAATCGAAAGCATAAAAAAAAATGGAAACCGAATCCCTCTTGTTCCTATTTCAAATCGAATTCGTGTATCACGGAAAAAAAGGGGAGGGGGCGACTCAAACTTGAGAGGGGAGAAGCACGGTCGCGCGCGCGCGAGCTAGGGTTTCTCGAACTAGGTGCGGCGGCATGAAGTTGTGGAAGGACTGTTCGCGATGGATCTGGAGATGGCGTGAGGTCGCGAGAGAGTCTTGAAGTCGACGCCGTGGAGGAAATAGGGGAGCGACAGCTAGACATTTGTGGTTTGGGGAAGACGTCATACAACAAACGTCCATAGCTAGGGTATCATGTGGAGAAGATGATGAGGCTGCGAGCACTCGCGTTCAAGAAGGGAGAATTGCGATTTGGGTTGTTGATCGATAGTGAGTAATCTTTCCTTTAGTTATATATATATATATATATATATATATATATATATATATTTATCTTAGCAGTTTGTTTTAAACTGAGGCTAATTAAAAAAAACAATAGATAAGAAAATGAAATTGTTTAAAACATTTATGAATCCCGTAAATTAAATGCTTTCCAAAACTTAAATTAAGACAGTCGATTTATTGTTAAATTAGATATGTACATAAAAGATACTTAAAACTTAATTATTTTACAAATTAAGTTAAATGATACTGCGATTAGTATTTAACAAAGAACACGCCTATCTTAAGTATATGTAAGATTTGATCACTTATGAAATAAGTCAAAGATTAATTAAACAATTGATTTGAAATTTTTGATTGAAAAATTTGTAATTAGGTTTTAGGAATTAACAATGAAGGTCAGCAATTAATAGCTAGGGAATAATGAATTAAAAATCTCTTGGGAAGAAATAAATTAATAATCACTGGATGAAATTAATTGAAGAAAGTGAATTGCCAATTGTAAGGCAAATGAGAGTAAATCTCATTCTGTTGGATTTCTATTTAAATTTAAATGGTTAAATTTAAATATTTGGTTGAATAGTTAAAATTATTTGATATGCACATGTGAGTTGATGATCTGGTGATTTTGGGTATTGAATGGTTCTCGAGTTAATTGTTACTTAACTCGAAGTATTGGGAATTTTAAGTTGGTTTAAACTTAAAACAATAAATAAGTAAATGTTCCGTTTTAAAGTGTTAGTAATGGCTTAATGATTTGTGATTCATTATATTAGTAGGGTAATTAAAATGGATAATAAATAAATTCAATTAATTAATGATTTGAGTTATTTAATTCAGTAATTAAATGTATATAAATAAATAATAAATTAAGCTGAAGTTAATTAACAAAGTATAAGAAATTCAGAATAGTCATTTGGTGTGTGTGTAAACAATTACTCAATGTAATTGGTAAAATATAATTGCTTGTGAAAGTTGTCAAGAGATAAATTAAGATAATTAATTAAAGAGAATTAATTTTTTTTAATGAAGTAAATAAATGGATAGTTAATTACAGGCTGTGATAAATCAAGAATGATTGATATTGTGGATTAATGTAATTAATTTAAGTTAGGATAAATTAAAATATAATTGAAATCCTTGATTTATATAATTAATGATGTAATCAAAGACTGATTAATTAAGATTGATGAATCCATAATAAGCGACTTATGAAGTTAATTAATATAAGTAATTAAAGATTAATGTAATTAATATAGTTAAATAATTTATGAAGTAATTAAGATCACTTATTGATGTTGGTTAAGAATAATTAACATTATGAAATGAATTTAAAGTCGATTACTTGAATGAAATTAAAAAAAATATTTAATTTTGGGTGATTAATTAAGATTAATAATGATGGGTTGACCAATTAATTAATTTGGAATTTAATTAACTTTGAATGAAGGGATCTAGGTGATTGAGGTTTGGAATTCAATTTGAATCAATTGAATTGATCGGTATCGGATGTTTGAATGTGTTGATATCCTTGATATGAATGGTGTGTATTTCATTTGAATAATTTGGGATATGATAACATGAGTTTCGAGGAGATCGGGGTCGGGTATTAGAAAATACCCGAAACCACTTCGGACTTTATATTATAATTGATTTGTGAAATCAATACGATGGAATAAAACGATCTAAGTGAATTGGATTATTTTATCTAAGTTGGTACTTAGAAATTGTGAATTGGATAAATTGATATAAGATACCTCGGGTTTAATTAAGTTGTATGCTTGGTATTCCATGTTAGTTGAGATTACTCACGCTGATTCCCAGCCTGACCCGAGTGTTACTTTGGTGTAATGCTCGGGCCAGACCGAGTATTACATATTTTCAGGTAGATACGTTCCGGAGCTCAGAAGACGAGTTGGATGACAAGTACGTATAGAGTATTTCCACTGCAGTATATTATTATATATCCGATACAAGATTTGTATATGATCAGTGACTGAATGTATGTGAAACTCTGATGTATATTAAATGTAATCGACAGATATAATATTCCTTTGTAAGCTGTTATTATTTATTATTATATTTTATCCGCTGCGAATGTGAGTTGTTGATATTTCTGTTCTTCTTCTTCTATCTCTTTCTTCTTTTTCATAACTATCTGGAATTTTCGGGTTAGAAAATTTCAGGTCGTTACATTTGGTATCAGAGCTGAAAGGTTAAGCGAGAACCTTGGCTTTGGTGGGAATTACTCATTGAATAGAGTCCGTAGTACTCTAGAATGAGTTGAGTGTGTGTGTGTGTGTGTGTCTATATATATATATGAGAGCGTACTTGTTATTTGCTTATAAAGACTTTTAATGATTTTACATAAAAAAATATTTTTTTTGATATATATAGCAATATTTCCTTCTAAGAAATATCTAGATGATTGGTTGTTAAATTATTGAAATTAAGTTAAGAAGTAAAATAAAATACGACCAAATTGAAACTTATAATCAAGTTGAAGAGTAAACTTATATAACAAAATGGAATTCGTAATATAGACTGTAAATGTAATTTATAAATTGAAATAAACTTCATAAATAAATGAGATTATAATTTGAAATAGAATTCCAGAGAATATTTGAAATAGAGTAAGATGAAAATTCCAGAGTAATGTTTAAATATGAATTTGATGGATTGGGAGTTTGGAATTTTGGGAAAAAATAAAATTCCTTTGGGTTTGAAAGTGGTTTCCAAGGGTTTTGAAGAAAGAATAGTATTATTTCAAAAAAAAAAAATATTTTTGGTGATGAATTTGAAATCTGGGAGATTTGAAATCAAAAATATTTGGTAATGTTTTTAAAGAAAGAAAAGCATTGAACTCTTTCGATCACTGGAAAATAACGTCGGTGATGACTGCAGCATCATCGATGTTTATTTTCGAGTTTCTAAAAGAGAAATTGCTACCAAAATGTTTTTAATTGGAATTGTTTGTGAACTGGGTTTGGATTTGAAATTCTGGAATCTTGATAAAATGTTTATGGAATAATAAAAAATATAAGTAGAGATAAGTTGAAATGAAGAATTGGACTCAGAAATTTGAGATTGTTTAAAAACTTTAAATAAAAGATAATTTGGTTTAAAAGGTTAAATCAACCTTTGAGAATTTAACTCGAATTTATATAATTCGAGGTAGTTTAAAATTCAAGATTGAAATTGAATTAGTTCAAAATTTAATTTGGGTTGAAGTAATTGGATTGGTGATTGAAAATATATAAGTTTAAAAATTTTAAATGGGAAATTGGAATGGATTAAATTGAAGTGATTTGGATTCTGAAATTAAATTGATAATAATTCAAATTGATTGGAATACTATGAAATTATAGTTAAAATTGAACAGGATTAAAATCAATTAGAATTTAATTTAAATTTGGGAAGGAATCAAGATTGATTCAACTTGAATTGGGAATTAATCAAGTCCAATGGAATTTGGAGTTATTTGTATTGGAATTGAGCCACTTTAAATGAAGATTTAAATTGAATTGTTGAGGAGGTGAACAGTTGGCTCTTGACTATTTTCAATATAAATTGTTTTGATATAAACTTATTTTCTAAGCTATTAAATATATACAGCCTTTCTTTTTAAAGCTAATTTATTATATATTTGTTTTACCATTATTTTTGGAGCTATTTAAATATTTTTCAATTGTTTCCTAAACTATTTACTATTTTTCCACTACTTTACAAATAAATTACTATCTTTCAATTGTCTAAAAATCTCTGGAACTATTCAACTATTTTTCGACTATTTTACAATTAGTTAACTATTTTACAATTATTTTGTAAATAATAATTATTTTTCAACTACTTACCTATTTTTAAAATTTTCAAGCTATTTTTCTAAACTGGTCGGAGTTCAAACTGTTATTGATTAAAGTACCCAACTGAGATAAGGATTGAAGTAATAATCCAAATGGGGATTAATGTAAAGGTGAATAAGGAATGTGAAATGGTTCTTTTGAACTGAAAGAATATTTTGAGAAATATGAAATGAATAAAGATGGAAATTGGATATTTCTATGGTTTTTGAGAGTGTTTGGAGTATAAAAGGGTTTTATACAAGAAAGTAAGGATCCAAAGTTTTAAATATATATATATATATATATATATATATATATCTGAATATATATAAAGGATCTTATGAGGATTTTGGGAAAGGATTTTGATTTTTGGGAAAAATCAATATTGAATTGGGAAAGCCTAGTTTGAGAATTATCGATTTTGGGATAATCGATTTTGTGTAGAGGAGCTTTGTATGATATCATACTAGGTGTATGATTTGAAGATACTATATGTATAGTATAAAGTGTTTTGATGATGGCTCTGGGGAAAAAGGCGTCCCCTTGAAATGAACTTCTCAGGAGTGCCACTGGGTGGTGCTGCTTGGAGCCCGAAGGGGTTCTAAAGTTGATCCTGTGAGGAGTCCGGACAAAACTAGTTCCTGGGGATTATGAGTAGTGTATACCATAGCGGAAGTCGTGTGTGCCGCGGAGAGCCAACAGTTTACGTTTGATTCTATATCGGTAGACTGCGACCTATGGTATAACATAGAGGAAGTCGTGTGTGCCGCGGAGAGCCAACAGTTTACGTTTGATTCTATATCGGTAGACTGCGACCTATGGTATAACATAGCGGAAGTCGTGTGTGCCGCGGAGAGCCAACAGTTTGCATTTGATTCTATATCGGTAGACTGCAGCCTATGGTATAACATAGCGAAAGTCGTGTGTGCCGTTGAGAGCCAACAGTCTGCGTTTGAGTCTATCTCGGTAGACTGCGACCTATGTAAGGGTGGAGAAGTTTCATTTTGATAGCGAGATCGAGAGGCCGCGGAGAGCCTGCAGTTACATGGACTTTTGTTGTGACTGCAACGTAACCCTGGATGTAACTGTGATCTGTTGTGTGGGTTCCATGGCGTAATCGAGAGTGCCGCGGAGAGCCTGAAGTTACATGGACTTTTGTTGCGACTGCAACGTAACCCAGGTATGTAACTGTGACCATGGAATGGGGGTGATGATTTCCAGAGCATCCTCACTAAAAATATATTTTCTCTATTTTCAAAATTGTTTTCTATATTTCAATAAAATTGTTTTCCAAGTATTTTCACTGGGGGTTGAAAACGGGTTTACCAAGTACTTATAGATTTTCAGTCCTACGCCTGATCAACGTATGACTGAATTTCTGTGAGAACAAGGATGGACTGGTTGAGACATCGAGTTATAAGAAATATTTTTATAAAAAGCTATTTTAATTGTATTGTCTAAATTTGGAGGCATTCCTAAATTTTAAAGTAAAAAGGGGATTTCAAACTGGAATTATAAAATAAAAAATTGGACTCGGAAAATTTCAATGAAGCGATTCTTTGAAATAAAATCGCATATTGATTTGAAAGTTGGAAGTAAGCTAATTAACAAAATAATTACTTGATGGAGTATGTTAATAAAATTTAACTTTGGTTAATAAATGAATTGTAAATTAATAATGGAGTTTGGAAATGAATTCAAATTGTAAATAGAACTCGACTTGGATTTAATAATGAAATAAATTAGAAGAGATGTTGTAAAAATAAAATAGGGCTGGATTGAAAAAGAAATGTGATGGTTTGAATTATAAATAAAATTCAAGGGTGATTTGAATAATATTTAATGAGATTTGCAAGTGGATTGGATATAAGAGAAGTGATTATAATAGAAATAGTTTGAGTTGCAAAGCACAATCCAAGTGAATAGAAATAAATTGAGATGGTCTTGTATTAATAAAATAAATTCGAAATAAACAAGTAAATTAAAAAATTTAATGGGATCACTGGAATTATATAATAAATGGATGAAGCCTGATGAATAAAAAAATTGAATCAAACTTTAATTGGAATTGGATTATCAGACCGGACTTAAGTTCGGTGGCATATGTGCCTGGATATTGTTTTGATAAATTGAGAAGGTGGATTAAATTTACAATGAAGGAGATGGGCTAACTGAATTAAATGGAATTTGATTTAATGAGAATCAAATTTAATGGAAGTGAACTTAAGTTGATGTTGGAATAAATTAAAGTAAATTAATTTAAGCTTAAAATTATGGAAGTTTGGCTTCGAATCAGAGTGAAGGCCATTAAATAAAGCTTGGATTGAATTAATTTGGGAATGGCTAGTAGTATACAAGAATGGAATGTGTCGAGCTAAATAAAATGATTGTGAATAAATTAAATTGGAATTGAAGTAAATAAAATTGAGTTGGAATCAATTTTAATTGGTTATAAAACTTAAACAATTAATTATTCACATGGATATTATCAAATTAAATGCTATGAATTAGTGGAAGCGATATAATTGATTTTTGAATCAATTGAAGTGAATATGAGATTGTTTCGCTTAAAATGAGTTGAATGCAAGTAATTGTGTGTAAACCATTAAAATTGAATGAAAAGGCATATAATTTTGTTGGAAACAATTAGATGTGCTTTAAAACATATAAATTGCTTATTGGAAATGTTTGGTGCTTGTTATTTGTGTAATGCATGTGTTTGGCTTTTGAAATAAGTGTTAGGTTAATAAAATTTCTATATATGGCACTTAAATATTTAAATTGAGTAAGTACAGGTACAGGGAAGCCGTTTGGCTAGATTTGGGTATGCTAATTGCTAGAATTTATAAGCTGCTTGCTTAAATGCTAAATAAGGTACGCCTACGCAATAAAAATAGGAAATATGAACTGTTTTTGCTTTTTCCGACCGTGTGGGTCGATGTATACATATTTATATATATTGTCAAATTGCAAAAGCTCCTCCGTACAAAGGAGACTCTGCCAAAATTTTCTGAAAATTTTGAGAGTTAGAAATTTTTTGGAAATTTTGGTTAACGACGAAATAATTTTAAATTGGAAGTTAAAGTAAACTAGTAAATGAAACTAATATGAATCAGTTTAAAAAGAAAGATATAACTCAATATTAGAAATCGAAAATAAATTGAATTCAAATGACACGGCGAAAACTAATTTGAATAGAAGTGGGTATGAATCTTATGTAAAGAGATGTATAAAATGATTTATAAGGTTACGATTGGATATTGTTGCTAAGTGAGATATGCAGGTATTAAAGAGAAAAGAAATTGGATTTGGTTCCAAAAGATAAATTCAAATTGCCCAACAAAAAGGTACGTATTTAAATTTTTGTACGAAATTGGATTGGGTTTTTGATGCAGCCACTTGGCTTTTGTTTTCTTTTTGGAATTTGGGAGCCCATAGAGGCCTTTTGTAGTAGTACCGAGCTAGCCGTGCAAAGGAGACGCTGTCAAAAAATTTCGGGAATTTAGGGAGTTAGAAAAATTTTGAGATAATTTTGATAGTTCAAAAATTAGGTTTTAAATTGACATTTAAATGATCGAGAAAAGGGGTATCGTTTGATATTGTGGAAGAGTTTGGGAGATAATAAGAATAATAAAGGGGGTTTTTATGAAAGATAATTGTTAAGTTGTAGAACTGTTTGGTTTTGGGGAAAAGTTGACCGGTATGGGACATTCTTCCTAACTAGTAATTTCGGGGACGAAATTCTTTTAAGGGGGGAGGAATGTGACGACCCAGATTTTTTCCAACAATTTAAAATTGAATTGTTAATTGATTTTAAAATATTTAAAAGTTAATTTTAACTTGAATTTAAGATATCGATATTTACTTGATAATTAAATCATTGAATTATAGGGTTTAAGAAATGAATTTAATAATTGAAATTGGGTAAATTGTTGAATCTGGGATTTCGAAGCCTGTTTAAAATAATTTGAAGGCTTATAAAATTTATAATAATGATACTGAAGATCTTAGAATGGTTGAAATTTTAATTTAAAAGTAATTTGTTCAATTTTAATAAAATATTGTTTAAATTGAATTTAAAAATAGCCTTCCGAGACACAGTTTCGGAATTCGACGAAACCAGTTCCATTGGATCCGTAATAGTTAGTTATTATCGGATTTTAATTTTCGTAGCAATCGGAGTTGTCAAGTGACCCTGGCAGCTCGAAACGCTTAGAATTGTTTAATCGATTTAATTTAAAATCGATCGTTTTCTTCTGTAACTCGCACATACAATCAAATTAGCCTCCGAAATACGTTCCATCGTGTTCGAAATGCGGGAAAAACCTTGTAATCACCTAACGACATTGCTTAAAGAGGAGTTCGAATTTTAAATGGCAATTAACGGGACGTTTTGGGAAGTTTTATAATATAATATAATAAATAACCAAAGATATTTTTTACCCAAGCGTATTCAGGAATCCTTCCATCAATTTCTATTTCTATCCGTCCCCCTCCTTTCTCATTAACAGTAAATCGAAAGCATAAAAAAAATGGAAACCGAATCCCTCTTGTTCCTATTTCAAATCGAATTCGTGTATCACGGAAAAAAAGGGGAGGGGGCGACTCAAACTCGAGAGGGGAGAAGCACGGTCGCGCGCGCGAGCTAGGGTTTCTCAAACTAGGTGCGGCGGCATGAAGTTGTGGAAGGACTGTTCGCGATGGATCTGGAGATGGCGTAAGGTCGCGGGAGAGTCTCGAAGTCGACGCCGTGGAGGAAATAGGGGAGCGACGGCTAGACATTTGTGGTTTGGGGAAGACGTCATACAACCAACGTCCATAGCTAGGGTATCATGTGGAGAAGATGATGAGGCTGAGAGCACTCGCGTTCAAGAAGGGAGAATCGCGATTTGGGTTGTTGAACGACAGTGAGTAATCTTTACTTTAGTTATATATATTTTTTTATCTTAGTTGTTTGTTTTAAACTTAGGCTAATTAAAAAAAACAATAGATAAGAAAATGAAATTGTTTAAAACATTTATGAATCCCGTAAATTAAATGCTTTCCAAAACTTAAATTAAGACAGTCGATTTATTGTTAAATTAGATATGTACATAAAAGATACTTAAAACTTAATTATTTTACAAATTAAGTTAAATGATACTGCGATTAGTATTTAACAAAGAACACGCCTATCTTAAGTATATGTAAGATTTGATCACTTATGAAATAAGTCAAAGATTAATTAAACAATTGATTTGAAATTTTTGATTGAAAAATTTGTAATTAGGTTTTAGGAATTAACAATGAAGGTCAGCAAATAATAGCTAGGGAATAATGACTTAAAAATCTCTTGGGAAGAAATAAATTAATAATCACTGGATGAAATTAATTGAAGAAAGTGAATTGCCAATTGTAAGGCAAATGAGAGTAAATCTCATTCTGTTGGATTTCTATTTAAATTTAAATGGTTAAATTTAAATATTTGGTTGAATGGTTAAAATTATTTGATATGCACATGTGAGTTGATGATCTGGTGATTTTGGGTATTGAATGGTTCTCGAGTTAATTGTTACTTAACTCGAAGTATTGGGAATTTTAAGTTGGTTTAAACTTAAAACAATAAATAAGTAAATGTTCCGTTTTAAAGTGTTAGTAAGGGCTTAATGATTTGTGATTCATTACATTAGTAGGGTAATTAAAATGGATAATAAATAAATTCAATTAATTAATGATTTGAGTTATTTAATTCAGTAATTAAAGGTATATAAATAAATAATAAATTAAGCTGAAGTTAATTAACAAAGTATAAGAAATTCAGAATAGTCATTTGGTGTGTATGTATATAATTACTCAATGTAATTGGTAAAATATAATTGCTTGTGAAAGTTGTCAAGAGATAAATTAAGATAATTAATTAAAGAGAATTAATTTATTTAATGAAGTAAATAAATGGATAGTTAATTACAGGCTGTGATAAATCAAGAATGATTGATATTGTGGATTAATGTAATTAATTTAAGTTAGGATAAATTAAAATATAATTGAAATCCTTGATTTATATAATTAATGATGTAATCAAAGACTGATTAATTAAGATTGATGAATCCATAATAAGTGACTTATGAAGTTAATTAGTATAAGTAATTAAAGATTAATGTAATTAATATAGTTAAATAATTTATGAAGTAACTAAGATCACTTATTGATGTTGGTTAAGAATAATTAACATTGTGAAATGAATTTAAAGTCGATTACTTGAATGAAATTAAAAAAAATATTTAATCCTGGGTGATTAATTAAGATTAATAATGATGGGTTGACCAATTAATTAATTTGGAATTTAATTAACTTTGAATGAAGGGATCTAGGTGATTGAGGTTTGGAATTCAACTTGAATCAATTGAATTGATCGGTATTGGATGTTTGAATGTGTTGATATCCTTGATATGAATGATGTGTATTTCATTTGAATAATTTGGGATATGATAACATGAGTTTCGAGGAGATCGGGGTCGGGTATTAGAAAATACCCGAAACCACTTCGGACTTTATATTATAATTGATTTGTGAAATCAATACGATGGAATAAAACGATCTAAGTGAATTGGATTATTTTATCTAAGTTGGTACTTAGAAATTGTGAATTGGATAAATTGATATAAGATACCCTGGGTTTAATTAAGTTGTATGCTTGGTATTCCATGTTAGTTGAGATTACTCACGCTGATTCTCAGCCTGACCCGGGTGTTACTTTGGTGTAATGCTCGGGTCAGACCGAGTATTACAGATTTTCAGGTAGATACGTTCCGGAGCTCAGAAGACGAGTTGGATGACAAGTACGTATAGAGTATTTCTGCTGCAGTATATTATTATATATCAGATACAGGATTTGTATATGATCAGTGACTGAATGTATGTGAAACTCTGATGTATATTAAATGTAATCCACAGATATAATATTCCTTTGTAAACTGTTATTATTTATTATTATATTTTATCCGCTGCGAATGTGAGTTGTTGATGTTTCTGTTCTTCTTCTTCTATCTCTTTCTTCTTTTTCATAACTATCTGGAATTTTCGGGTTAGAAAATTTCAGGTCGTTACAACAATGTAACGACCCGACTTCCAACCTCCAGAAAGTCGCATCGCTAAGAAGAAAGAAAGGGATAGAAAAGAGAAAAGAAAGGAAAGAAAGAACAGACAACATCAGAATCTCACAGCGGAAAAAATAAATTATATTATATCACATAAAACATTATATAGTATCATATACATCAGAGTTAAACAGCTAATACAACACAAACTAGACAGTTATAAACATCTGTCTAGCAATTACAATCCAAGTACATCAGAGAAAAACAGACACAACTCAAACACAGCGGAACCACTACATATATCTACACGCTGAAGCCTCCTGCTCCATTACCTCCTCCAGAACTTGTCAAAACAATCCTGAATCACTTGACTACTCATACATAATATGAGTACCCAAGAGTTTAATAAAACGGAAAATAAACAATCAGGTCAGACAGGGGTCTGGTGTGAGTAAACGGGGATAAAAGTTGCTTAACTTTAGAAAATCCTTTGAAAACAAAAGGTATCACGTAAGACTTCCCACACATAAACATGGAAAAGTTTTTACCTTACGCTAACCAAAACATTTGATAGGAAATCCAGTGATATTATAATAGTGTCTAGGGTTTTCAAATAAATAAGAAATAGCCGAAATTGTTACATGATTAAATTCCAGCTACTAGCCACCAAAGTGGGTAATACAATCAAAACCGTAGGGTCTCGTAGGAAGATGAGTTTCCATCAATGGCAGGGCTACTGGGGTACCGCCCGTCACAGTACGTGGCCTAGATCAACGTACCGAGGAGTACTCTCACTCCCCTGCAACACAAAGCCGGAACCATTCCTTACTGAACAGTTCCGAACAAGACCACCCCGCAGATTGGTCGTCACCAACTGCCACACAGCCGAATATAAAGGGACCTCTAGACAGGAGTAAATCTTGCTCTCCAGTAGGGGCTACCCACGAAGCTTTGCTGCACCTCCCCTGTTTTAGCCATTCCTGGTTGATGAGGCTCGAGGCTACGATTACCTTTATAGGATATATAAATCTTAGAATGCTCATCGTCCACCTGACGATGTTCTGAAAGCATTCAATCCATACAAGTTCGTTCCGGGTTCGAACGAAACCGAAGGCATTATCTCGTTACACTCGTTTTGCAATAACCCTCAGAGTTAACGAGGATAACCCTTGCACTCTAAATCACCATCTCGAACCTGTAAGTACTATTCCGTCAAACTCATTACGGAATCATCCACAGAGTTATATTGACGTATAGCCCTTACACCTCGAGTCTTCACTTGCTCCACTTGGATTAACGACCTAACGTTTAATTGGAATCGATGTGGTTTTCGGATATCCAAATATGGAAACCCGATCCCGGTCTCATCGAAAACAAACGCCATCTTAATGTCCAAGTTGTACTTAAGGGTTTTAAACAATTAACTCATTTCATTATTATCTAATTCACATAGATAGATAAACTATATATCATAATAGATAATCACATTCATATCATTAACAGATAATCTGTATCATCAACAAACAGATAATCATTTCAACTAAATAATCCATCACAAACCATCATACTTAAACCCAGCATTCATATCATACATATACGACTCATCTCATTTCTGAGATCACAACCATTCAATCAATAACATCCATAAGCAATGATTTACTAACCAACAATTATAATTAATTTAAAATGAATTAAATTAATCACTTCTATCTCTAATTAATTTAAAATAAATTAAATTAATTACTCATTTAAATCCTGCTTAATATCCATTAATTAATTAATCCAGTTAATTAATTAATCTTAAGTATTTAACTTGATTAAACATCTATGATTAATCATTCACTTATTAAAATAAGTAATTAGTCTTTAATTAATTAACCTTAATCATAAGTAATTAATATTTAATTACTCATTTATTAATTAATTATAATTAATTATATTTATCCTTAATTAATTATAATTAATTAATCACTTAATTTAAATTAACTTAATCAAACAATCCTTAATTACATCATTAATTATAATAATTAATGATCTCTAATATTTAAATAAATTATTTAATTAAAATTAATTACATTTAGTAATTAATCTAATTATTAATCACCTTGATTAATATCCAATTAAGTAATTAACTATCTTTAATTACTCATTAATCAAATTAATTATCCAATAATTAATTATTTATTAATTCCTTAATTAATAACAAAGTAATTATCCAAATTACTAATTACATTCCAGTAATTATCGTTATTACTTCTCTAAGTAATCATGCTCCATTAATTACATTAAGTAATTACTCTCATAAAATCATCAAATGATTTATTTAAAATTAATTAAACTAAATTAATTAACTTAATTAAATCACACATCAAAATTAATTACAATAAGTAATTAATTCCTTAATTACTTTAACAATTAATAATACTTAACAAATTATAATTAATTAGATTCAATTAATCAATCTAGTTAATTATCAAAATTAATTACATTAATTAATTACTAAATTATCCTTAGATAATTATCACAAATTATTAATTATCATCATTTCAATAATTACATACTTAAGGAAATTTGAATTAGATTAATTATTAATAAATCATTTCTAATAAAAAATTTAATCTAAACCATTATTTAAAATCAAATAATTAAGTAAATCCTTAATTATCTTAAATATTTTACAAAATAATTAAATTGCTTATCAAATGACTCATTTACATTCAAAATGTACTAAAACAATATATTTTTAATTTTAAATTCAAATTCCATTTAAAAATTCAATATTTAAAATGTTTAACTATTTAAACATTGATCCAAATTAAAATAATTATAAACCTTAAAATAAAATGAGTGTTTGAAGAACATTCATTACTTAGATATAAAAGAGAAGTTTAAACCAAAATTACTTGATTAAAATAAATCAAGCTTTGAATATAGATTGATTATTTTAACTTAAGTTTTAAATTAACACTTCATATTTTTAATTCAAATACCAAAGGAACTGAATTATTTCAAGTTTTAAAATCTCATTTGAAATCAAATTCTATTTTTAAAACATTTAAATATGTTCATTCGTATTATTTTTTAAAATTTTACAAACTATTTTGAAATCAAAACTGGTTTCCAAAGTAACTTGAAAACTGTTTTTAACTTGATTTCAAAACCATTTAAATCTTGCTTAAACTTTTAAATCTGTTCAAAATAAAAACTTACAAAAACTATTTGAAATAAAAATTTGGGTTTTAAAGATAAACTGAAACTGTTTTAATCTTGACTTAAACCCATATTTAAATCTTGTTTAAATTTAAGATTTTCATTTTTTTTTCATTTTTTTTCTTTTTAAAACCTTGAACTCAAAACTTTATTCGAATTCAAATTCAAGTTATACTTGAATCAAGTTTTCAATTTAAAAAAAATGAATTCATTCAAAACTGCAAAATCTCAGGTTTTTAAAACTTGCAACAATTCTAACCCGAGTAACCCCTAATTTTACTTCGAGATCCCATCCCAACTGCTTCGAGTCAGAAGCACAAAAACCCAAGGATTTCACGAGACAAATCACTGCACACCCCAAAAATGATCATCAGAAAATTTAGGTGCACGGTGCATATGCACCGACACTCTGATGAACTCCAACCACCATGACCAACTCCACCAAGTCTCCGACCAACTCCTCATCTGGTCACAACCTCCAGATATCCCCATAGCAGCTCGAACCAAAATCGAGTTGAACAAGCCAACCTGAAATCATCACAGAATTCAAAACCCAAACCTGTCAACCGCCCACTAGCTCGCCTCCGGCCTTCATCATCGCTGAAAGTCCGGCAAATGGTCCATCTACAACCCTTCTGCAACCTTCCAAATCCCACTCCTACTCGATGCAGCAGAAAGCATGTGCATAGATAAGGAACTGCAACACTGCACTAGGTTTTGAAAACCTGGACACACTCAATATCACCTCTCCTCTCTCTCTGATCATCTATCACCAAAATTCCCTTCATTCTTACATCCAAAACTCCACTACAGTAGGTATCTTAACACCTGACATTAACTAGCCTAACAGTCAAACCCAAAATATCTAATTCTGTTCAAAACAGAATTGCTAATCCCACAGCAAATTTAAAAAGGTGGAGTTTTGTTTTAAAATTTCTGAGTTATAACATACATTCATGTTATAATCTTGTTTTAATTAGTTAATGATGTTGATATTTTGTTTTATGCAAAAATGTTTACAGCAGAGTTGTTTTCAGAGAGAAACAAACCTCAATTTCTAATCTAAATCATAATTTTATAAAACCTGCATTAATACTAAACAACATGCTCTGTTTATACATATTATTTTCTAACAAAAATTATTCAAGTGAATAAAGTTTCCTATTAATACTTATTTTAAAACAGAAAACTGTAGATTAGGATTACTGTAATCCCATATATATATATATCTATATATATTCACACATCATATTGATCATAATAAAATAATACAAGCATACCCAATCTTACATATTCACATGCATCAGATAGATTCAACTTCTTGTAGTAAATAAATAAATAGATAACAAGGAAGTTTTAATCTCCCAGATTTTTAATTAATGTGAACTAATATTTCATTCAGGAAATTATATATTATCTTGATTTAAAAGAAACTGTTTTTAAAATAAGAAGTTTACTCACATTTTAAATGAAGATGCAGAAACCAATTTCAGAGATGCAATCACAAACTCCCAGGTCCTGACTTGAAACTGCAGGATGAAATCTGGCTTTGCATTTAGATTACTGAAATTTCTCTTCTGTTTAATGAAGATTGCTTTTATCTTGTTGATGAATGCATGCAGACCTTCCAAATTTTGAATTGAAGTTTGCTTTGCAGATTTGAGGTTGTAACTTAGCATGCAGATTTGATTGAAGTTTTAACATGCATTTTGTTTTGAGTTTTTAATTTTACAGAAATCTGATTTCTGTTTTCAATTTGAAGAAAAAGTGTTCTTAACAAATGCATTGCTATGTTTTATTGTCAATAAAATTTTAATAATAAGTTTTAAAAACAAATGCCACTTGTTATGTTATTATGTTAAATGCTTTACAAGTGTCTACTTATGTTTTAAGATTTTAACACATATGCATTTCAATTATTAAAAGAAAATTCTAAATTTATAATTGTATTTAAATTATCTTAAAACCATTTCTAATTTATTTTAACATGTTTTAAATGTTTATTAACATTAGCCTTTAAATAAATACATATAAACTTCTTTATAAAACTATACATTTTAAATGTTTGCTTAATTATTTTTCAAAATAATATTCTTTTAAAACTAAATTTCAAAAGAAAAGATTTCTAAGAAGAAAAGAAGTGTTGAATTCATTTTATTTCAAAAGGTTTCAAACTAAATATTATGCTTTAACAAGAATGATTTAAATCTTATTTCAAAGAAAAGCAATTTTAAAACAAAACAAAACAAACTTTTATTATAAAATAAAATTTAAACAAAACAAATTCTTACTTACATTTGTATAGAAATATAAGAAAGACTTTTAAAACAAACCTTTGAAAAGTTTACAATACTAATTCAAATTAATTTAATCAATTTACAAATTATACATTTATATAATATTTAGAAAATATCCTTTATTTAACATAAATTAAAATTAAAACCAAATCCTCTATTTACAATGTATAAACATTTATACATTATAAATAAAATATTTTTAAATCAGTTTAGAAAGATAAATTTATTACTTAAATATTTTTAACATTTGAAAAGAATATCATTTAACAAACTAAATAATTATCAATTTTCAAAAGAGAATTCCAGTTTGAATTAAATTATTAAATCAATATTTCACATTTTAAAATAATTATTAATGAAATTATTAAATAATTATTGCCTAAATTTCCGGGACATCACACCTTTGGTATCTCGATTTTGGAATACTATATCATGTTCAGACTTTTTTGCTACTTGACTTGGGCTCCATCTTCGATCGCCAAGCACGAATCCTTCAAAGCGTGTTTTAATAAGCTCGCATACCACACCATTTCTCCCCTAACACCTCTATGCAGGATGAGGTCCTCTAGATATCGTTACAATGATGAGTCTCTGTTCAATTCGCTTAGATCCCTCCTTGTTGATTCCAACTTGGTTTCTTCGATTCTAGGAGCTTGGGGAACCGCAGGTTGGTCAGGATTTTGCAATTTTCTCACGTATTGCTGAAGCATGTTTTCTTGGATCAGTTCTTCAATCAAGCTCTTTACGTAACGACACTAGTTTGTATTGTGACCATGCATTTTGTGGAAGCGATAGAACTTCCAAGAGCGCTTTTGTTGTTCAGTTGCTACCTTTTTAGGGGGTTTCTTGTACTCCTCTGTTCCATGTGTTGCGAGATAGATGTTTTTCGAAGTATCATTGTGTGGGGTATAATCTTTGAGCCTAAAGCCTTTAATTCGCTTTTTGTTATCATTTATTTTTTGGAATTATGATTTTTCCTCTTTTGGTTTTCGTCTTTTTCCACACTTCCTTCAGCCGTTCCGAAGGCATTTATGTTCTAGTTCATCGCCATGTCACTCCTCCTAACATTCATCGGTTGCAAGCTAGTAGACCTCCTTTCTACCTCCTAAGCCTCTTCCAGTCTCAAGTTTTGACACATCTTACGATTGAAGTCCTTCCTAGTGGTAGGTTGTTTCATCTTGATCCATTTTCCAAACTCAGTTTCTAAGTGAATGGCATGGACCAAGGCCATAAAAACCATATCCTCATTTGGATTGCTTACTTCCATCACTACGGTATTGATTCATGAAAGACTTCAGAGATTCATTTCGTCCCTGTAATTGACCGAACAAGGACATTACATCTTTAGGCTGCACTATATAAAGCCAGAATTGATCAAGGAATCTTGTTGCTAGCTGATTGAAAGTGGAGATGGAACTTGGCGGAAGCCTAGTGAACCACATGGAAGCAATTCCCTCTAGAAAAATTAGGAAACATTTACATCAAACAGTGTCCAAAGCATTCGCTCCATCCATATACCAACTGTACTTGTACAGAGGGTGTTTTGGGTCTTTTATTATGTCATAGGATGGAATAGTAGGCATAGTGAACTTTTCTGGGTACCATTAATTCAAGATCTCATAAGTGAAGAAGTCCAACTTAGAGCAGATCCCCAGTCATCATATCTTCTATTCTTATTCTCAACCATCGGTCGCTTGACCATATTCGCGATATATGCCTCAGATGTCTGGTAGTCCGGGGGTCGGCTGTCAGTCACTACATCGAGTGTTTGGCTTTGCTAACGGTCTTGGTGAGTGGACTGAAGCCTAAGGTCTATTGTCTTCGGAAGAGCCACTCCTTCCGGATTTCGTTGGCTTGCAGTTGGCCTGATTGGGGTAGTTTGGACATTCCTGGTGTTATCGAATGCATTGGCATTCCCTTCCAACTTGCCATCGTTAACCTGCTCTGCATCTTCTGAGTCGAAGAGGTCCATGGTTATATCCTCTTTTTGGGTCTTCACTCCTAGGTTCAAGTTCATAGCTAGTTGCCTTGCGGTTGGTGGAGTACTTGTGTCTCCTTCTATGTTGGTTCCCACAGTTCCAACTATCACTTCCTTTTGCGTCTGCTTCCTGGTTCTTCTATTTAGATCAGAAATGGAAGAATTTATTTGTTCTATGGCAGCCGCGGGTTCTACCATGGTCCATGGTCTAGGATGTGATTGTAAGGTCAAGAGGGTATTAATTTTATCCATAAGAGCTCTCTGACTGCTTTCCATTTTCTGATTGATTTCATCAACCATTTTATTCAATTCATCTCTTGTAACAACTTCGCATTGATTAGAGGATCCTGGTACCTTATCTCCTACGTTGGTGCCATTTACTTTGATATGTTGATGATTCATCTCTTCTCCGGCTATTACTGCCCCTATGGATCTTCCAAAAGCAGTTCTTTTTCTTCCCAAAGACATCGATTCTTAGCAGCAGATCTTTTGAATAGAAATTAAGGACCTAGCTTGTAGACCTATCCAATCTAAAGTAGATAGCTAGATCTAAACCTGAGTTGAAGTTCTCAATGAAAGCATCAAAATGTTAACCCAAAAAGTGGATCAACACCTTGGATTGAGTGTGAAAGCACTAGCTCTGTTTATCAAGGCAAATAGGATAGAGGCCAAAAGTGATAATTCGTTGATAAAGTAAAAAAGACGAGATTTTTATAGTGGTTCGGTTGTTAACGAAGCCTACATCCACTTTATAACTTTTCTTGTTGACTGACTGCTATTACAAGTTAAATCTGAGTACAATGCAATTGAATTATGTAAATGGGATCAAACCACCAATGCTAAGGTTCACTGGAGAATCACAATGGACCCTGTAGATGACCGTTTTGTGGGAGAAGAAGAATAAAGAGTATTTTCTACATAGTTTCAATAACCAGTCCAGAAGACCTTTTTATGTTGCATATAGTATTGTATTTATAGGGATTGGAAAGCTATTGTGCTAGGCGAGTTGCCGGATGCTTGCAATATGAAGGTGCCCTGAAAGTTTCACAGTGAGCCGAATCAATTTGATGGATCCTTAGAGATCCATAGCTTTTGGGTCGTTGATGATACAGTTGCCTGCGATACTTTCCTAAATCCTCTTCTTTAAAGTCCACACAATCTGGAATGATTATATGGATCGCTAGCAATCCATAGAGCATGGATCGCTAGCGATCCATGTACTCAGAGTATTTTTGGACTTTGCCTTCCAGATTACATTTGTTGTCTCATGTTTGTGTTCTTCATGTAATTTCAAAGCTTGTTGCCTTGTTTTAATGAAGACCCATACACAGGTTGCATCGGACTACTGATTGAATTAAATGGATGCTCACTTCTCGATCTAACTAGCTTGGAATTCCATCAAACATAGCCATCATTCCTTGAATGCCCATTGGATCATGACGCAAAAGGATCGATGGACCTACGAGAAAACATCATGGATCACTAGCGATCCATAACCTTGGCGTGTTTTTGCTTTATTTTTCTTTGATCCTTCTAGGTTGGTTCTTATAGACCATTTGGTTGGCTCTTGAGCTATTCTGACTCGACGAAGCTGTTCCGACTTCCTTTAGATTCTGCTGGGTTAAAAAACCTAAATAACAACATTTTCATTTAAATTATACCATATTTGAAATACACATATTATAAAAAGAGATTTTAATTTATTCAAAACATATCACCTTATAATTATTTCATATAAAGAGTTCTATATTTTTCAAAGGTTTGAAAACACTTTTAGAAGTATTTAAATAACCTTTATATTAAAAATCACTTAAAAAATAATATAGTGATGCCTTTTATTTATAGCTTCAAAAAAATTCCAATTTATAAAATTATCATATTAATGATTTAGAAACAGATTTGTTACAAAATGAATACTATATTTATATATAGATCGAAAAATAGATTTTTAAATATGAAAATAACTAAATTGAGTGAATGTATAGTAAATTAAAATACTTAATAAAATTCTCAACCCTTGAGTAAATTTTCAAAGTTTTCTAGACATCTTTAAAAAATAAGAAAATTAATCAAACGCCCAAAATATAAATCACTAATGAAAAATTCATCGTTTGGTCCAAAGCGAGTTCCTTCCGTCTGTACAATATACACATATATAATAAGCTTTACATCAAAATGCGATCGGACAACATCTCTTTTGCATTTTGGATAATCCAACGCACATAAAATCTCTCAACCTAATCCAAAATCATATCCAATATCACACAATAAATCCAATATCTCGAACAAACATTTCTTTCAAACAAATTCAATCAATATTCCTAGTCAATGCAACCAAGCAATGCTATCTAATCGGGATATATATATATATATATATATATATCATGATTTTACTCTTAGATCTGCTTGGGAGGTTATAAGGATTAAAGAGCGAAAAGTCAATTGGAGCAGCATAATCTGCGACAGAGCAAATAACCCGAAAATGGCTTTAGCTGCTTATTCAGCGATTCTTGATAGTCCTATACGAGAGATCAACTAGCTAAATGGGGCATAATTAATGAAACTATTTGTTGTTTATGTGAGAAACAAGATGAAACTCATGTGCACCCTTTTTTGACTATGAATTCTCAAAAGGATGTTTGGAAAATTGTAACCAAAAAGCCAAAATAGCATTACCAAGCAATAATTTGCATTAAATTATATCGTACATGGAAAGAGCTAGGAAGAGTAAACACATGGAAGCCAAAATGAATAGAATCAGCCTGAAAATTGCTGTGTGGAGCATTTAGAAAGATTGCCACCGTCTAGTATTCCAACAAAAGTTGAGAAACACAACCAAGTTAGCTAGCTTTCTTTGTTAGACATGCATATAGTTTTCAAGGGGATAAAGGGAGAAAATCTTACCATGAACACGACACGAGAGGCAAGCATATCTAGGGAAGAGGATCAGAGGCCGGGAAGGAAAGAAAACCCAAGTATGAGCAATTTTGATTTTCTACCGGCATGAGAGTGGGAGATGAAGCTTTCGAGAATAGATCTGAAATGTAGTAAGAGAAAAGAAATGTAGCAGTTTAAAGTGAATTATATTGTACTTGCTATGTTACTTTGCGGCTTACTTTTAGGTCGATCTTACATTTGGGTTAAGATAACCTAATAAAGCTTTACGCATTTTCAGTATATATATGTATGTATTATATATAGTAGGAAAAAGGAAATAAATACAAATATTAGTGTAAAACTAATCAAAATTCCAAGATAAGCCATTTGCCGCTAGCAAACTATATCGTCGCCCATCGCTATTGCTATTATGCTAGCCTAAAATTTGACATGTGCACACAATGATTTCTCTATTTCAATGCTTTCACCTAGCTCCAACCGCCAGCACTACATCGATCAACACCCTCACCACCACCAACATTAACGACACCAACCCCTTTGCCTAAAGCGGTTGCCGCTTCCTATGCATCAACTACCACCATTGTTGTAATGCCCTAGAATTTCGGACATTTCGAATTTAAATATTTATTTTTTTTAATTTTTTTGAATCTTGGATTAAATGTGATTAAATTTATTTAATAACCTTGTTAAACCACTTTTAAATAATAACAAATGATTGTAAACTTGTTTTTTAATTTTTTTTTATAAAATAAATACATTAAAGAAATATCTATAATACGACTGAAAATTGTTTTATCGAAAAACAACTTTTTATTCAACAAAAGTTGTTCAAACTTTTTCTACATACACAAAACACTTAGGAAATCATAAATAATAAATAACAATATTTTGCACTAATCCACTTTTGGGAAGCTTCTAGAAGGGCTAATATAGTGA
Source organism: Allium cepa (assembly GCA_030765085.1). Classification (NCBI taxonomy): domain Eukaryota; kingdom Viridiplantae; phylum Streptophyta; class Magnoliopsida; order Asparagales; family Amaryllidaceae; genus Allium; species Allium cepa. The sequence goes on along the minus strand of CM060945.1, from coordinate 872,247,944 downwards.
TTTACTATTTGTAAAAGCCTACAGAAACACCCTTTAGGTTAAGGCTAATCACTTTCTAAGAAATTAAGAAAATGGTTGAAACTATGTTGATCCATTTCTATCTCCCCTAATCTTTCTAAAATAAATCAACTCCAAATCTAACCAAAATTGGCCAAGAATCTTAGAACAACATGGAAACAACTCTTAGCAACTTGGAAGTGGAAGAAAAGAGGCATAATGGGGGAAACACAAAGATGCCATGAACATTGGGAGGGTGATGGTGCTTTGCCGAGGCTAAAATGGAGCAAAGGTGGTGTCTTTTGGTTGTATTAGTTGAGGTAGGAAGTGGTTGCAAAGGTTAAGGCATGAGCATGGTTTGTACATGGTTTTGGGTGAGAAAAATCACCATTTATTAAGTATATGAAGTGCATATATGCTTGGGTTATTACAGTATATGATTGACTACATATTGTTGCTTGATTTATTGTGATTCTTACTTTGAAAAGCAAATGGCATATGTAATCCCTACATATAGAGTTGAACGAGCTTGTATGACTTGTTTTATAGCCTTAAAACAAAGCAAATAAGGTTTAGTAGGGTATTGACTTGAACTGAACTTGATTTGAAGTGGTTTTGTAGCGATAGTCCCTATAAACGCAGTTAGAAATTACCTTATGTTCGGTAATTTCTATAGAAATCTGTATAGAGATCCTTCGGGGTTTCTCTCCATGCCTGTGACACATTATGTGTATACTTATTACTGTAAAATGATTGGATGTCAAAAAGCTTGTTTGCATAACAAAATTTGATTAAACATTTTGGTATATAAAACTATAAATACCACGGTCAACAATAGCAGTCAGCCGAGCACTTCGAAAACGCTTCTTTGCCTCTATACCACTTTTTACAGCATTTTCGAAATGCTCCCTTTTCTGTTTGAAAATTTAAATTGCTTTAAAATGAATTTTTAATAATTAATTATGAATTATTAAAGTAAAAGGCTTATTTTTATAAAAGGAAGAACGTGTATTTCTAAAGTTTTAAATGATTTATAAAATAAGTAATTTTAAGTAATATTTCAAATAAATGTTTTGAGCCATATTATAAGTATTTTAATCTATATTTAAAGTATATATAGCTTTTATAAAACTAGTTAATTATTTTATTAGTATTAAAAGCTCAGGTTATATAATATCTTTCTAAATTGTTTTGTTAAATATTTTATCCTATAAATAAATTAGTGTGTGTATATATATATATATATCATTCTTAAAAGGTTTGTAAACTATAAATAAATGTTTTACAAAAGCGGTTTAGGAGTGCTAAGTGGCTAAATCATGTTTGCTTAAAATTATGAAAAGTAATTAACTATGCTTAACACTAAAAGCGAACGAAGTAAACTTATCTATTTGTGAGAGTTAAGATTGTTGTTCGTAGGGTTTGTAAAAAATAGTGCTCTAACCTGTCGGCTTCACTCTTGGTCGAGGAATAGTTAAGTCCGAAACATCGAAAACGTGTTAATCATGTTGTTTACTTACTCATTGATGGAATATAGTTAGTCATGTAGTTAGCACTAAAAGTCGACTAAGTAGACTTTTGTATCTGTGTGAATTCAAAATGAAGTGTCTAGGCAATGCTTTAATATGAAACCAGTGCTCTAACTTACGAAGTTTCACTCTTGACCAAGGGATAACATAAGTTGAGAAGTTTGAAAATGTGTTAAGTATACGGTCCTTGATTTCCATAAGCGATCATCTTTAGAATTAGATAGTTGACTAGTTAAATACCAGACTTAACCAAATATTAACTTAGATCTTTAAATGAATGTTTTTAAGGATAATAAAAAGTATAAAATTAGTTTTGGATTTGTTGTGACAATGTGTTAATAACATTGATCTTTAACCCATTTTGATTATACTATGTAGAGTAATTAGATCTTTAAAAAGAAAGTTTAAAAGATAATTATAATGGTTTTGGGTTTATAGTAACGATGTTTTGGTGACATTTGTCATTAAACCCATCAAAGTATACTTGTGCAAATGTGAAATATTATTTTAGATTTGTGAACATTCTTATACCATTTGGGATAAGAATATGGATATATTTCTAAGTATTGAAAAAGTACAAATGAATAGTGAAATAGTCGTATACATGTATATATTTTGTAAAGGTAATTAATTATATATATATAAGTATTTGCAAAGTAGTTTTTATCAATAAAAGGATTAATTAAATAAAAGGTGTTTATAAGCCGCTTTGTTTGACTTAATCGTGCTCTGTGTGACTTAATCATGCTTTATTTGTTTGTTTGTTTGTGGAAAGTATTTAGTCGGGTATATAGCAGTAATAGCTAATGAAGTATGTTTGTCTATTTGTGAGAGTTAATATTGATGATTTGAATGGGTTTAGAAGCAATATTGTTCTAACTTACCGGCTTCACCCTTGATCGAGGGATAATGTAAGTTGAAAAGATTGAAAACGTGATATGATACGAGACTTGGTTTCCATTTATGGTCAGCTATTTTTCACTTGATAGTCGAATAGTCGACTATTGAAATTGACCAAATTAACTTGGGAAGCATCTAAAATCTTCACGTTTCATTCGACTTGAGAACCCCCGGGGAGGAGCACTGGAATGAAATGCCTCTAGCTTTAAGAACTTATATATACGAGATCCTTGAGGACTCCATTTTATATAATATTTTCTTACTTCTAAAAGAATCAGAATTGAGTTAACCAGAAACAAAACGATTTAGTTTTGAAGAGAACAGGATTAGGAGGTGTTTTACTTATCAAAAACTACTTCAAAACTAATATATGGGTACTATGTTTTGAAACGGTTGTGATTGAAATGCTATAGAGTTGAACTTTCTATCTTAAAGGTTAAGTCTAAAGGAAAGGTCAGTGTTATCATTCGTCGGAGAACTTATGCTGGAATCTATGTGGAGATTCGTGATCTGTGTAGAAATTCATTTTGGGATTCGTGTTCTGTTCGAATGATGAAGATTCATGTGAGAGATGACAAATGTAACCTTGACATCGCAAATCATAGAAAACCGAGTATGGTGCATAGTCTGGGGTTAGCTAACTCACGATAAGGTATTATCAACTCCATACGCAGAGTATGCTTATCGATGTGGTGCACATGAGTTGATAATATTTGGGACCACATGCTTTAGACGTGGACCGGCTATGTTTACCTTATGGTTATATTCTATCTAGAGATATACAATGCTTGGAGGTAGCTTTTGAACCTTGTGTAGGTTGTTTCGGCTTGACCGAAGAGATCTCCATGGAAAATCCATTATGCGAACATATTTTAACGGTTTTGATTGTACCCTTAATATTATTGTGGTGTGATTAATGTATGCATCATAGCTGTTTGATCTGATCTACATTCGACAAACTAGACATTATCTATTATATCACCTTATGTACTGATTAGATGGGTAGTTCTTTTAAGAGGATAACTGTTATGGTGGCCCATGCGATCTCAAAAGTATTTTTATACTAAACATCATATTTCTTTAGTTTTTCATACTATACTTACGTTTGACTTGTGGTTTTATATTTTTTCCTTATTTCCATGGATGCTCTTTCGAGTAGTCTAAGAAGGACATGTTTTCATTGAGGTTCTTTAGAGCTTCTGGAGATGAGCTACATGCTCCCATTCACCTACCATAGTATTCTTAGTTCCGCTGCATTACTATTATTGTATATATAAACAATCATGAGGACATGCTGCTATAACTATCCAGACTGATGATAGTGCTTAGGATTGTACTCTGAAATGTTGTGTATCTTAGAGTGACAGTTTTATACTATCTTTTGATATTATATGTTATCGTTCCACTGTGAGATTCCAGTATCGTGTTCTCTTCTTCCTTGTTCTATTTCTTTTTTTTACCCTAACAAGTTGTCTTTTTGGCACTTAGGTGCTCGGCATACAAAACCATTGTTGTATCTAGTGTCAACATTTGAGAGACGAAAATGCAAATCGTTACATCTGGTATCAGAGCCAAAGGTTAAGTGAAAACCTTGGCTTTAGTTGGGTATGACTCAATATAGATAGGGTAAGCAACACCCTAAAATGAGTTAAGTGTATTATACATATAAGAGCGTATATCTACTTCCTATGTATCGGTTATATATATATAAGTAAGTTGATAGTGTAGTCTAATTCATGTAGGGATTAATAATTTTCATTTATTATCCCTTGTTGATTAGCTTAGCTATGCTCTACTAGTTTAGAGCATTGCTATCCTTTGTAGAATGATTTGACGTGCTTGGCCAGTTTATGAGCATTATCATTTGTATAATTATTAGCTTGATATTTCTCAGACAGTTTATGAGTATCGTTATCATGTGTTGACTGATTAATTATGCTCGGCATGTTTATGAGCATTGACTATTGTTTATTGATTACTGATTTGTGCTCGACTAGTTTGTGAGCAGTTTTACCTTTCTATATCACAGTTGGGTAGACAGTAATTGTGGGTACATTAAAATGAACACCTTGTGAATTGATTTTCACAGTTTGACTATAAGGCATTCAGTGACAATGTTGGGTTAAAATTTAAATTTAGAAAAAAATGTCTATTGTAATCTAAAGGAAAAATAAGATACTTTGTAACATATGGGAAAAGATTAATATAAAAATGTGAATTTATATAAGTATGGTTTAAAAAATTTTGGTTTATAAGCAAAGAGGATTTAAATTTATATTTTGAGAACTTAAATTCTGGTGTCCTTGAAAATGTTTTCAAGATTTTGGAGAAAACAAAAACAGTATTATTTGAAAATAAATAATTGATAAATTGTTTCATGAAATTAAGATCATGGTACTTAGTAATATTTATAAAGTATTTGATATCATTTTGGAAAATATTTTGGATAAATCCTAAAGGTATGGTTTAGATGTACTGAACTCACTATTGTCGCTTGAAATAATTTTGGTAATGACTACAACAACATCAACGTTTATTTTCGGGTTTCAAAGTAGGGGATGCTATAATACTAGTTTGCTACAAAATTGCTTTGATAAAATGGATTTTGATTTAATCCGAAAAGTATGATTTGATATATAAAAGGTATAAGTATATATTATTTCATAATGATTTGGAGTAAAACCCAGGTGTTTAGTTTTAATGATTTTCTTTAAACAGAAATTGAAACTTTGTTAATATTTTATGGACACATATAGCTTATGCATTAGGACGGTATAGTATGTGCGTCATGGTATGATATGTTGTTAGGTAGTTTTCATTTGCAAAAATGAAACCGGGTTTTCGGTAATTTTGGACAGTCGAAAACTTTTGGATTGTTATAGAATTTGAAACTAAGTGTTTTTTAAAGTACAAAATTTGAGTTTTTGTAGCTCTTGAATTGAGAATGTAGTACGTTAAAAACAAGTTTTAAATTGTTGAACATATTTGTTAAGTAAAATAAATTTGATTTTTGTATATACTCTTAAGATGTAGTGGAGTATTATATGAGTATGAACTTAACATATAAAAGGCTTAAAAACTTGATGTATGTTTTTGTGAAATAATGCATAAATGATTTTAGTATTGAGTGATATACTATTTATGTAAATGAATGTGATTAAAAAGAGATATTGGTGTAGTTAAGAAAACAATAGGATAATAAGTTGTACGTAGATCGTTTTATTTGAATGACTATTATTGATCCTAGTATTCGAGTACGTGATTTCGAGGTGATTAACACAGGTCCGAGTTAGGATTATTCACTCGATTCTCAATAGTAAATAGTTGATTCGAATTTTTGATATGTTCCAATGTTTTCTATCACAATATATCGTTATGTAAGGGAGATGGAGGTTTCTAATGTACGGACCTAATCAGACTCCCAGTTAGAGGGATCAAGTGATATATGCTAGTTTGGAAGTAGAATTTATGTGATCAAATAAGTGATCAAATCGGATATTTGTGTACGGATGGTCTATATGCATCGTACAAGCTTAAGTATGTATACTATGTTATGTTGGCTTATGGAGAGTTTAAGGGATGACTCTTTGATTTGTTATGAGGCAGCATGAATAATCATCTAAGTAATAACCTAAGGCTGTTGAGCTTAAGGTACGATAAGTAGATTGTTTAGCATCCTTGTGCGATGAGAGGGTTTTGAACGTGAGAAAATCGTGAGTTTTGTTTGATAGAAATTTTCAATATTTCTAAGTATTAATTTAGGCTTGTTTCTTTTGTGTGCCAGTCATGTTAGAATTTTGAGGATGAAATGTTTTAAGTGGGAGAGAATGTAAAGACCCGGAATTTGGGACAATACGTATTTAAATATCAAAATTATTTAAATATTTGAATCGTGGATTAAATATGATTAAATTGATTTAATAACTTTTTTAATCCCCTTTTAAATAATAAATAATAATGGTAAACTTGTTTTCTAAATTTATAAACAAAAATAAATACTTCAAAGGAATATCGACAAGGTGACCAAAAATCATTTTATCGGTAAATAGTTTTTATTCAACAAAAGTTGTTCACTTTTTCTACATACACTAAAACATTTAAGAAATAAAAAATAAAAATATTTTTCACTAAGCCACTTTTGGGAAGATTCTAGAAGGACGGTAATATGGTAATTTGCTAAGTAAAGAAGAGATATTTTACTGAGGAAATGAGTTGTAAATGTGGAATGTAAGGGGGAGGTTCCTTTGTGACCTTTCATGGAAGGTAGAAGATGGTAGTGACCCCTTGTACAAGCCTACAAATGAAACCTTAAGGTTAAGCCTAACCACTTTTTAGGAAATATTTTAAACCATATTATAAGTATTTTAAAGTGTATATAGTTTTTATAAAATTAGTTAATTATTTTATTAGCATTAAAAATATAATAAAATTTTATATTATTTTATTATTAAATTTTTTATCCTATGAATAAATTAGTATATATACATACACATACACATACACATATCACTCTGAAAAGGTTTGTAACTATAAATAAATGTTTTATATAAGAGGTTTAGGAGTGCTAAATGGCTTAATCATGTTTGTTTAAACTTATGAAAAGTAATTAACTATGTTTAACACTAAAAGTCAATAAAGTTGATTTGTCTATTTGTGAGAATTAAGATTGTCGTTTGAGTAGGGTTTACAAGAAATAGTGCTCTAACTCATCGATTTCACACTTGACTGAGGAATAGTTAAGTCGGAAATGTCGGATACATGTTAATCATGTTGTTTACTTACTCGTTGATGTAAAATTGTTAGTCATGTACTTAACACTATATGCCGACTAAGTAGATATATATATCTGTGAGTGTTAAGAATGAAGTGTCTATCCAAGGCTTTGATATGAAACCAGTGCTCTATCTAACCTAGCTTCACTCTTGACCAACATATAATATAAGTTGAGAAGTTCAAAAACGTAGTAAGTATACGAACCTTGACTTCCATAAGTGATCATCTTTAGAACTAGATAGTTGACTAGTCAAATACTAAACTTAACCAAATATTGACTTAGATCTTTAAATGAATGTTTTTAAAGATAATAATAAGTATAAAATTCATTTTGGGTTTGTTGTGACAATGTATTAATAACATTGATCTTTAACTCATTTTGATTATACTTAGTAAAGTAATTAGATATTTAGAAGAATGTTTTATAGATAATTATAAATGGAATAGTTTTGGGATTACAGTAATGGTATTTTGATGACATTCTTTTTAAACCCATCATAGTATACTTGTGCAAATATGAATTTTGTTTAAGATTTATGAATATTCTTATACCATTTGAGATAAGAATATAAATACATTTCTAGGTATTGAAAAGAGTAGAAATGAATAGTGAAATAGTAGCATACATGTATATATTTTTTGTAAAGGAATTTTAATTATATATACAAGTATTTATAAAGGGTTTTAAACTAATAAAAGGATTAATCAAATAAAAAGGGTTTAGAACTGCTTTGTGTGACTTAATCGTGCTTTGTTGAACTTAATCGTGCTTTATTTGTTTGGTTGTTTATGAAAAGAATTTAGTCAGTTACTTAGCACTAAAAGCCGATAAGGTAGGCTTGTCTATCTATAAAAGTTAAGACTGATGATTCGAGTAGGGTTTAGAAGCAACAATGCTCTAACTTACCGAGTTCACTCTTGACCGAGGGATAATCTAAGTTGTAAAGGTTGAAAATGTGATAAGTATATGAGATTTGGTTTTCATTTACGATCGTCTATTTTGTACTTGATAGTCGATTAGTCGGCTATCGAAATTGACAAAATTAACTACGGATTCATCAAAAAGCTTTACGCTTTCATACGATTTGAGAATCTACATGGAGGAGCATTGGTATGAAATGTCTCTCGCCTTAAGAACATATATATATATATATATATATATATATATATAAGTGATCCCCGAGGACTCATCTTTATATATTGTTCACTTACTTCTAAAAGAATCGTAATTCAGTTAACTGGAAATTTGTCAATTTAGTTTTGAGGAGATCGGGATCGGTTAGTGCTTTACTTATCAAAAAAAACTTCATAACTGATGTACGAGTTCTATGTTTTCAAAATAGCCATGAAGTGGAATGCTATATAGTTGAGCTGTCAATCCTATGGTTAAGTTCAACAAAGACGTCAACGTTAGCATTTGTTGGAGTGCTTATACTGGAATCAATGCGGAGATTCATGATCTATTCGAAATGTTGGAATCCATTTAGGGATTCGTGTTCTGTTCGAGTGATGAAGTGTGATGCCCCACCTCTATACCCATGCTAGCCAAGGACACTACGGGGTAATGCCGTCAACTAGCTTGGAGAATAAGGCTATTGAGGAGCGACCATCCGTGTAATTGCTTTATGCGAGCACCGGTATGCCAGATAAAATATAACTTTTCATCTCGAAAGGAAATACGACATACCGACACAAACTCAAAGCTACTACACAGTGGATATATATATCTTCGGAAACAAATATAGAAATAAACATAACATAAATCAGTCACAGATAATTCATACCAATAAGGCGGAAACAGATACGAATATAACACATGAAAGTGTTTATCAGAGTAGTGGTCAAACAAGTTCCACAATATCACAGAAGAATAGTTACAAGTGTAAGACAAAAGAATATGTATAATCAATGAGTCTATATCTCAAATGTATACTACCAAAAACTACTAATCTAAGTAGTTAGCCAAAAGTCAGGATAATAATAAGCCCAGACGAGGAGTCAAGCAGAAGCACCTGCAACATCTCGGTCTGACCCGAGTATTATTTAATAAGAAAATAATAAATGGATCAGTCTAACTATAAATATCAGATAAAATGATATAGAATAAGAGATATGACAAAAACGTAAGATAAGCATAAAGCCATACTATGATATGTATGTAATTGAAAATCAACAAGAGATTAATCAATATCACAAGAATCTTCTCAAAGATAAAAAGGATTGTCATACTCTATATTTTTATTCATAAAAAGTTACTGACACACAAATTCACCAATGCACAAATAAGGATAAAGCTTATCAATGTAAATCACGAAAATTGGTGAAACATAAATTCTAGAAATCAATCAATAGAAATCCAGAAATCACAAAAAGGGGAAAGAGGCCTGTCACTAGAACGGGAGCATGAAAACTCATCAAAACGAGCCGAAGCTCCTCCAAACGAGCCGGAGCTCCTCCAAACGAGTCGAAGCTCCTCCAAACGAGCCGAAACTCCTCCAAACGAGGTATCATCCTCGACGTGGACAAAGAGACATCGTACATTCCTAGTCTAAATCACAAAATGATCATCATCGATCACAAGAAGTGTCAATTACACTAAGCTAGTAAATATATGAGCTTAGCTTCATGTCCCATAACCACTAGATTAACTTAAATATTTATGAACAAATTGTAGATCTCCACTTGAAAATTGTCACAAGAGGTTCAATCGAATAAGTCCAAGAATTAAACGACGAAGTAAACGCAAGCATTTCATATAACTTGTTTTACTATGCCGTTGAATTAGATTTCTCATACGAATGAGGTAAAGGTTTGTATATACTAATAGATTGGAAAACGGTTTAAGAAATGAGCTTTGTAATAAAATAGTGTTGAAATCGTTTTGATGAAAGAATTTTGATATTTACTACTAGTATTGAAAACCCATATATTTTAAAGTGACAAATCATAGAAGTGATTGTAGAAACAATCAATCATAAAAATTCACATTCGAAGACGTGAATAAAATCCAAAGAAATCGATACTGAATCCATCAAAATGGATATTCCAAAAATTCCCGAAGAAAAGAAGTCATCAAAGTCAACAACAAATGATAACAACAAATAGGGAAATATCACGAATCGATTAAATTTGAAAACCACGCAAAATAGGCAAAATAGCAACAGGTCGGTCGGCCGGCCTCAGAGCTCGGTCGACCGGACCCTGTTCTGGAAAATTCTCAGGAAGCAGGTCGGTCGACTGAGCTCTGTAGCTGGTCGACCGGACCAGAGACAGAGAAGTGCTATGCACTTTCGTAGCAGATCGGTCGACCGGCTTAGTAACTTCGGTTGACCGGAGCCTGTTTCCAACACCTCCCAGCCTATCTAAGTGAGGGCCAATCTCCACCAAATTGCAATCGGACGAGCAGTGGACGCTAGGGGTTTATGCCAATCGACTACCCGGCCCTATAAGCTCTTCGATGCATCACGAAATCATGACCAAAGATCAAAGCTATGATTTTTAAGGATTTGGCTTTCAAAACACTAAAATTGGAATATTCACAAAACCAATACAAATCAAAATCAAATGCACATGAATAAGTGTTAGGAATTCATACCTAACAATCGAAGATAATTATAGATTAAGATGTGAGATAAAAATCTCACCTTTAAACCCAAAGAACAAGTAAGAAGAAGCTATAAAGCAAGGCAAGGACAAACACTGTTCAATTCCCACCCAAGAAGCTTCAATCTAAGCTTACAAGTAAAATATTTCCTATGTTAGGTTTAGGAAATTCTGAAATTGAAAAGAGAATGAGTTGGAGAAGAAGAAGGAGATGCTTACTAATGGCTTCTCTTAGAATTTGGAGCTAGAACTTGATTTGCAAATGAAATCTAGGGCTTGGAATCCTAATTTCCAACCTTTTCCCCCATTATTCTCTTGAGCTTGAGAGAGTTAGGAAATGAGGAATGAATGAAGAGAAGTGGAGAGGGGATGGGTTGATATAACCAGAATTGGGCAAACGGGCTGAACCCAAACCCAAAGCCCTGTAGAAAAAGTAGCAAAAATCAACTTACTCCAAACATATCGAAGCTTATACTCAAAAAGGTTGCAAACGACATTTTAAACTCAATGGCAGGGGTCTCGATTCCCAATTCGACTGTTTGCAAAAAGTAGCTTTTCGGACAATAATCCGACTAACGATGAAATATTTAAATAAAATATTTAAATATACAATCAATAAATATGCGGGTTGTTACAGACTCCCCTCCTTAAAGAAATTGCATCCTCGCAATACTTAAGAAGAAAATAAAGAGTAACAACCATAAAAGCATATCAACACAAAAGAAATTTTGAAATAAGAAGTTCACCATAAGGAGCACAAAAGAGTAAGTCCGAACGTGTTCGCTCGTTGAATTCTCTAGATTCCCAAGAGCTATCCTCGAGATTTGAGATCCATTAAACTTTCACAGGAAGTACATCTTTATTTTGAAGGCGCTCAACCTCCGAAGAAATGATGCGAAAAGAATGTTGCTCAAAAGTCAAATTTGGTGAAACTTCAATCCCTACTATAACACCAGGCTCACGAATAAAAATCGGAAACCTAAAAGCATTTCCATAGTCAAAAGACGTGGAAAACATCATGAATAAAAGAAAATTGAGCCGGTGCAACGACGTAGTATAATAACAGTATGCCCGAGAAACTAGAAACTCGAATAGTTTGGAACAATGGCGTAGTACAATAACGGTACGCCAGATGAACCAAAGCTCGAATAATTTCGGAACACTGACGTAGTACAAATACGTACATCCAATGAACCGAACACCATAAAAGAACATCGGACACTAGTCCATAAAAGGAATAAGATAAAGCTCAATAAAACGAAGTATATCAAAATGTCCGATGAACTTGGTAAAAAGATAATTCCATTCAGACATCATCAAAGAATCAATCACTTGTTGCTAACGACTAAACGCATTGGCAACACGATTTCCCCTCCAGGAATAAAAGAATATCAAGATCATAAGATGCCAGGAACTCGAGTCAACATGAAGTTCCTTATGAGAAAATAAATATTCCAAAGATTTATGATCGGGGTAAAGAACAGATTTCTCATCCAAAACTGATGATGCCAAACTCTAAAAGTGAAATCAATAGCCGAGAGCACTAGATCATGAATGGCATATCTAGTCTCGATAGGCTTTAATGATTTAGAAACATAAATGATAGCACGTTCTCTTTCGCAAGAGAACGACACTCAAACCAATACAACTAGCATCGGTAGAAAAGATAAAGTCTTGGTTCCCTTCGAGAATCACAAGAATAAGAGTATCAAAAGAAAGAATTTCTTTTAAATAATCTTCTTTCCCAAAAAGCTAAAAATTTCAAAATTACAATTATCTCAATGTAAAAATCTTTATAGAAAAATTTACATTTTTACAAATCAATATATCGTGTCTGACTGTCTCATCTAAGCGTTTAGGAAATTCCTATCGATAATGTTGATGAAGCGCATCGACCAGAATTCTTAAAGCACTCAACGGGCAATACAATCACAAAATCATCTTCTATATGATGAAAATATCTTTCAAAAGTTTTGAAAATATTCTTTGCTCGTTTAAGATCAAAGTCCAATTGTAGTTATAAATAAATCTTATGGAAAAGATTTGCAAAATTTTAAATTTCAATTTTCATCCAAAATCAATAAATACAAGAATGGAATTATCGAGATATTCATAGAATACTCGATTTATAAAATGGATGAAACAAGATGGGCAATCTGAATGACATAATAAGTCATTCATAAGAATCATAACGTGTGCGGAATGCGGTGAGCGTAATGCTAACTGCCGCAACTCGTAGCAAATGAAAACCGGTGGCAAGGTCGAGCTAAAAGGACCTCAAAACCACACAAAAGATTTCTTAGGTGATAATCCTAAGTCAAACTCAGAAATATTAGAAAATTCTCAAACCACATGAATGAGAGAATAACACTTTCCTATAAGTGGGATTAAGGAATAAAAAGATGCCATCAAATTGGAATCAAAATCACAAGGAAAAACAGAAATCTGCTTAACAGATTAAAAATGTCGAGGATGAATAGTCCACTCGGGACTTCGGATATGGCTTCATAATAATTAAGCCAATCCGTTCAAAAGTCAATTCCGAAGCATAAGTAAAAATCGGCTCGGAAAGAAAAAATCACATAAAATAATTTCGACATCAATACAAGAAACCAACCGAGCGTTGCGGATCCATCAACAGGATTCGTCATTGTCAAAGGAGTCAACAAGCCCAAAATGTTTAAAGAAAAAGAATCAATGAGTTCTTTTGATATAAAAATAATGAGATGAACCCATATCAAAAAGAACTCAAATCAGAAGACCACGAAATAAAACAATGTCATCAAGGATTGAATAAAAAGTACCTTGACCAATAGAAGTGTCACTAGGCGTTTGCACAACATTAAGCCTTTCCTCCCTCTTGCTTGGAAGTTTGGGACAGGTAGATAAAAGATGATCCGAACTTTTGCAATAACGACAAAAGAGAGGTTTCGGACACCTATTAGCATAATGGTTTGTGGAACCACAATTGTAGCACTGTCCTCGTGTAACAACCTCAGATTTTTGTATATTATTTAAATTCGAATTTCTTTTATTTTCAAATTATTTTAAATTTGTTTTATTTCAAACATTTCATTTTTAAATATAAATGATGATTATTAAGTGATATATGTTCAAACTAGTATAATTTGAATATTTCACTGTAAAGTGAATTTCTGGTCAAGCTGTTCAAACTGTGACTTTTAAACTTCAAATTTAAATTATTTAAAATCTTAAATTTTATCTTTTATTATGAAAATAGATGTAATAACTTGAACACTGCTTTTTGTTTCGTTGAAAACGAAGTTAAACTGTGAAAGTTATGTATATTTCAATATTGAGTGCAATTTGTTTATTCTGCAATTTTGTTATTTTTAAATTGTATAAATCATATTTTATTGTCATATTTCATTTTAATCTGGGTCAATATGTTATTTTATGCATATTTTTGTATTATAATAATTTTAAAATGAAGTAAACAATTTTTCCAAAGTTTACCGTGTTGATTTTTTTAAGGCTGTTTTCTTATTTTCTGCTATTTTCTTCATTAAAATTATATTTAAATTTAATTTTTTTATATTTATTTTGTGAATGTACTTTTATTTTATATTATTATTTATGTTTAAAAATATATTACAATCTCATATGAATTTTCTAAAATTTATTTCATTTAATTTCAAATTTTCTAGACTAGTTTACTATTTTTAGCTATTTTCCTTAATTAAACTTTATATAATTAATAAATATTTTATATATTTTGATAAATTTTCAAAATTTTATCTGGGATTATTATCATTTCCAGAAATATCAAGTTATATGAACGAAATTAAGGAAATTTGAAAGGTTTTAAAAGCTTTTGAAACGTAAGTCGTTTCTTTTACCGTTTCCTCATTTACTCTTTGACCGTTTTTTTTTTCCTCTCTTTTAGCCGTGACTTCCTCCTTCATTTTTCACGTGGATCTCAGATCCATTTCTCATCCAAAAAAAAAAATACGGCCATGACTTGAAGGAGTTGAGGTAAAAATTATCTTCTTCTTCCTTTGTTTTTCTACTTTTCTATTTTGAATTTTGTACTTGTTCTCACCTTCATAGCTTGGCTCCTCCTCAACCAGATCCGACCTGACCTCTACCACCACTTTCCTCTAACCATCACCTATCCTACTACCTCTCCATTTCAGGTCGAGACCATCCATGGCAAGGACCACCACAAAATCCACCAAAAACCATCACCTATTGCACTAGCATAGCCTAGTTTATCATCTCATCCTTCTACCACCATTAGCCGCCACTACCTCCACCACCACCACCTCTGACCTGACCTTCACCATCTACCACATCACCCACCACCACCTGCACCACTGGTTGGGCCTACCTAGCCTCTGGACGAACCAAACAAGAGCAACAAATGATGTATGTTGCATAGTTTTAGCCCTTTACACCTAGTTTTATGCACCTGAACTAAACCCACCTTCAAACTCATGTGTAGGCCGACCCTTACACACCCAAACCAGACCTAATTCCCTGAGTTAGCCGAGCCTAATCACTGCCTAAATGAAGTACATGAGGTTGAGAACAAGTGCAATTCATTCGATGTTGTTTTGGGCTTTGAATTATAATGTTATTTGATGTTTAAATCGTGTTGAAACTTACATATATTTGTATTGTTTTGTGTAAATGTTTGAACAAGTCAAATTGCTTTGGCTCTCCACTCTCAAGTCATATCCATGTCGTCGTGCCTTCATTGTGTTGCGTTGTGTGCTTTGGTAGATATCTTCAGCTTTGAACATGTAAGTTATTCTCACCAGACAATATGTACATATATAACTAGTAAATTGACCCCTTTTGAATCTGTAAAATGCATTATCATGTTACACCTGCTATATTATGATTTTATGATGTTCACCCACGCTTAAACACCTGTTATAACATCTATTACTGTTATATTATGTTGTTCTTCTATTTTTATCAGTTTATCACACTGCAAGTTCCCTTTAGATTAAAATCACTATGGGTTGAAATGATACATACCCGAACGGGCTTTAGAATAGGGGAAAATCGTTATGGGCTGAAGTGATAGGCCTGAACGATTTTCAAACTTATTTTATATACTTGGGATTGCAGGTTTGAAATGATAAAACCCGGATTTTTCTTTGTAAATTACGGGATGAAATGATACATTACCCGTATCACTTTACCTAGCGTTGAAAATTATATACAGACCCGTAGTTAAAAAATGTTTTTCTAAAATTTCTAAAATATTTTAGAAATTTAATTATTATAATATTTTGATTTAAAATTAAATAAAAATATAATTTTTGTAAAGTATTATTGATTTTCTGGAAATCTATAAGTTAAATAAATTATGGAAAAGTTAGAAAATCTGAATGTAAGTTATTTTGGAAATTTTGATTTAATTTTTAATGGAATTTAAAATAACTTTGAAAATATGATAAATTTATGATATTTTGAATTTTAAATTAGTTTAAAATGATTTTATAACATATTAATGATTTTTGAATAAAGTTAAAATGTTAATGAGTGAATATTGAGTTGAATTTGGAAATATAACTTAAATTGGAATTTATGAATTTGGTTTAAAGGTGAAATTTTAAGTTAAGTTAAATAAAATAGAATTAAGTTATATTTGAAATTTTAAACTTAAGTGTTAAGTTGAAATTTAATGTAACGAATTTAAATTTGAATGTTGAAATTTGATAAGTGAATTATTAATAAATATTGATTTTTGGAAGGAAACTTAACTTTATAAAATCATGAATTTAAGGAAAATTAAATGATGCTTATAAATGTGAAAATGTATGATTTTATAAGTTAAAAATGATTTAAATCAAAATATAAGTGTTTGTGAAAATTCTATTGAATATTTGAAGTTAATTAACAGCATTTTTAATATTGTCTTTTGTTACATTTAATTATTTTTGAATGTAACTTTCTGTACCATTTTCTAAATGCTGCGAAACTTGAATTTTCATTGTTTTAATAAATTTAAGTGCATAAATGAACATTAAAAAGTTTAAAATTTTTGCATTTAATAATTTAATTATTAAATGTAATAACTTCATTTTTATGATTTAATAATGACGTAGTTTGTTTAGAAATATAACTATTTGCTATATTAAATGATTGAAACGAAGTTTCGAAAGATATGATATTTTGATATATTCAAATGATTGAAATGTGGTTTCGAAAGATGTGATATTTTGATATATTGAAATGATTGAAATGTGGTTTTGAAAGATATGATATTTTGATATATTAAAATGATTGAAATGTGGTTTCGAAAAGATATGATATTTTGATGTATTAAAATGATTTGAAACGAAGTTTCGAAAGATATGATATTTTGATGTATTAAAATGATTGAAATGTGGTTTCAAAAAGATATGATATTTTGACGTATTAAAATGATTTGAAACGAAGTTTCGAAAAGATATGATATTTTGATGTATTAAAATGATTTGAAACGAAGTTTC
This sequence comes from Allium cepa, assembly GCA_030765085.1. Lineage (NCBI taxonomy): Eukaryota > Viridiplantae > Streptophyta > Magnoliopsida > Asparagales > Amaryllidaceae > Allium > Allium cepa. Next base: position 872,230,672 of record CM060945.1, on the reverse strand, counting down.
GAAAGATATGATATTTTGATATATTAAAATGACTGAAATGTGGTTTCGAAAAGTTATGATATTTTGATGTATTAAAATGATTTGAAACGAAGTTTTGAAAGATATGATATTTTGATATTAAATGATTTGAAAAATGGAGTTTTGAAAGATATGATATTTTGATATTAAAATGATTTGAAAAGAAGTTCTGAAAGATATGGTATTTTGGAAATGAAGCTTTGAAAGGTTATGATATTTTGATATATTTAAATGATTTGAAAGGAAGTTTTGAAAGGATATGATAAATTAATATATTGAAATGGTTAAAAATGACTTGATATTTATTTTGATACATATTTGAATTGAAAGATATGGTATGATGATATATTGAAATGGTTTGGAAATGATTTAATCTTTATTTTGATAAAGATTTGGGTTGAAATGATATTTTATTTTGAAGTATAAAATATTGTTTTAAAGTTATAACTACGGGTTATAATAACCATTGTTTGTTAAAGAGACCGGGATCGGATATTGTCTTATAGCCGGCCAATACTGAAAACCACTTTAACAACTGTGTACGCGGTGGAGATTCCAGAATGAAGTAGAATGGTGGCGACGTTCTCGAGGTATATTACGTGGAGCCAACTCCCATTAGTTGGCATATATGACTAAAACAAGAGCTATACTGGGCTACACAAAGGGTCGCACCCTTTCATCGAGCATGCTCCATCGGAAACCATTATATTACTTTTGTGATTCGATACGTGGCGCCACTTTGATTCGGTGGTATGTCTCGAGGTGGGCGGAAGCTGCTGGCTTACCGTCATCACCGGTCCGGGAGTGCAAACGGTGTATCCACCCTGGCATTGCCTCGCGTGCCGTGTCATATCCTTATATCGAGCCCACTATGATTTTGGTTTTAAAGATCCGACCGCGTTAAGGTTCACCATACCCTTAACGCTATTTTCTATATGATTATACTTTACTGATTAGACACTACTGTATATAGCGCAATATACTACATAGTAAATAGTTTAACGGATCCTTAGAGGATGGGCGGTCCTAAGCATCTTCTAAGTTACTTGTACCTTTACTACAGTTCACTTGAGTTGATTTACGTTGTATAAGTATGTATGTCCGGACTCGAGTATTTGTATTTTATTTACGCTCGGGTCAGCCTGAGTTATTCACAGATTTGGATTTCCACTTTTTGGAGATTGAAATCGCTGGAGGTTATCTACTTGTCAAGTTTTATCTTTTGCAGTCTGTTGTTCCTTTCAGCTCTTGTATTAGTAGACTTCTATGTAGTGAGACTTCCTTTGTACTTTATTTCTTCCGTTGTATTTTATGTAACTCTGATATTTTTATATATTAGCTTAATGAACTACTATTTCTTTTACTTCCGCTGCATTATCATTACTCTGTGTCTGTGATCTGTGATTATTATTTACTGTATATTCTGAGATTTGCCAAATTCTTATTTACAACGCGGTATTTGAGCAATTCAATTCCGGCATGAGTGTCTACCTATACACTTATAATGGATGCGAATGGTTGAAAATATCCGGTCATTACAGTTGGTATCAGAGCTTTGGTAGTGTAACGACCCAACTTCCAAACTCCAGAGAGTTGCATCGTTAAGAAGAAAGAAAGGGATAGAAAAGAGAAAAGAAAGAACAGACAACATCAGAATCTCACAGCGTTATAATATATCACATAATACTTTACACAGTATCATATACATCAGAGTTAAACAGCTAATACAACACAAAACTAGACAGTTATAAACATCTATCTAGCAATTTCAATCCAAGTATATCAGAGAAACAAATACAACTCAAACACAGCGGAACCACTAACTATCTACACGCTGAAGCCTCCTGCTCCATTATCTCCTCCAGAATCTCGTTAAAGCAATCCTGAAACACTTGACTACTCATACGTAATATGAGTACCCAAGAGTTTAATAAAAAAGAAAATAAACACTCAGGTCAGACAAGGGTCTGGTGTGAGTAAACGGGGATAAAAGTTGCTTAACTTTAGAAAATCCTTTGAAAACAAAGGGTATCACGTAAGACTTCCCACACATAAACATGGAAAAGTTTTTACCTTACGCTAACCAAAACATTTGATAGGAAATCCAGTGATATTATAATAGTGTCTAGGGTTTTCAAGTAAATAAGAAATAGCCGAAATTGTTACATGATTAAATTCCAGCTATTAGCCACAAAAGTGGGTAATACAAACAAAACCGTAGGGTCTCGTAGGGTAAATGGGTTTCCATCAATGGCAGGGCTACTGGGGTACCGCCCGTCACAGTACGTGGCCTAGATCACCGTACCGAGGAGTACTCCCACTCCTCTGCAACACAAAGCCGGACCCGTTCCTTACTGAACAGTTCCGAACAAGACCACCCCGCAGATTGGTCGTCACCAACTGACACACAACCGAATATAAAGGGACCTCTAGACAGGGATAAATCTTGCACTCAAGTGGGGGCTACACACGAAGCTTTGCTGCACCTCCCCTGTTTTAGCCATTCCCGGTTGATGAGGCTTGAGGTTACGATTACCTTTATAGGACACATAAATCTTAGAATGCTCATCGTCCACCTGAAGATGTTCTGAAAGCATTCAATCCATACAAGTTCGTTCCGGGTTCGAACGAAACCGAAGGCATTATCTCGTTACACTCGTATTGGAATCACCCTCATAGTTAACGACGATAACCCTTGCACTCTAAATCACCATCTCGAATCTATAAGTACTATTCCGTCAACTCATTACGGAATCACCCACCGAGTTATACTGACGTATAGCCCTTACACCTCGAGTCTTCACTTGCTCCACTTGGATTAGCGACCTAACGTTTAATTGGAATCGATGTGGTTTTCGGATATCCAAATATGGAAACCCGATCCCGGTCTCACCGAAACCAAACGCCATCTTAATGTCCAAGTTGTACTTAAGGGTTTTAAGTAATTAACTTATTCATTGTTATCCATTTCATATAGATAGATAAACTATATCTAACAATAGATAATCACATTCATATCATCAACAGATAATCTGTATCATTATCACTAATAGATAATCATCACAACCAAATAATCCATCACAAACCATCATACTTAAACCAATCATCCATATCATACAGATACAACTAATCTCATTACTGAGATCACAACCATTCAATCATTAGCATCCATAAGCAATGATTTAATTATCATCAATTATAATTAATTCAAAATGAATTAAATTAATTACAACCATCTCTAATTAATTTAAAATAAATTAAATTAATTAACACATTTAAATCTTGCTTAACATCCATTAATTAATTAACCCAGTTAATTAATTCACTTCCTAAGTATTTAACTTGAATAAACAACCTTGATTAATCATTTACTAATTACAATGAGTGATTAGTCTTTAATTAATTAACCTTAATCATAAGTAATTAACATTTAATTACTCAATTATTAATTAATTATAATTAATTATATTTACCCTTAATTAATTACAATCAATAAATCATTTAATTAATTAATTATTACTTAATTAAACAATCCTTAATTACATCATTAATTATAAAAATTAATGATCTCTAATATTTAAATAAATTACTTAATTTAAAATTAATTACATTTAGTAATTAATCTAATTATTAATCACCTTGATTAATATTCAATCAAGTAATTAACTATCTTTAATTACTCATTAACAAATTAATTATCCAATAATTAATCATTAATTAATTCCTTAATTAATTACAAAAGTAATTATCCAAATTACCAATTACATTCCAGTAATTATAAAGTAGTCCTGCTCCATTAATTACATTAAGTAATTACACTTAAAATCATCAAATGATTTACTAAAATTAATTAAACTGAATTAATTAACTTAACAAATCACATTCCAAATTAATAAGTAATTAATTCCTTAATTACTTAACAAATTACAATTAATTAGATTCAATTAATTAATCTAATTAATTATCCAAAATTAATTTCCTTAATTAATTACTAAATTATCGTTAGATAATTATCATCATTTATTAATTAACATATTTCATTAATTATATACTTAAGAAAATTTAAATTAGATTAATTATCAAAATTAATCTAAACTATTATTCAAAATCAAATAATTAAGTAAACCCTTAATTTTCTTAAAGATTTTCAAAATAATCAAATTACTTATCAAATGACTCATTTAAATTCAAAATGTATTAAAACAATACATTTTTAAAAATTAAATTCAAATTCCAATTTTATTTAAAGATTCAAATGTTTAATTATTTAAACATTAATTCCAAAAATAATTATAAACCTTACAATAAAATGAATGTTAAGAACATTCATTACCTAACTATAAAGAAAGATTTAAAATAAATTACTTGATTAAAATAAATTAAGCCTTGAAAATAAATTAATCATTTCAATTCAAATTTAAATTAACACTTCATATTTTAATTCAATACTAATGGAAACTAAATTCTTTCAAGTTTTAAAACTTATTTGAAATCAAATTTCATTTTCAAATTCACTTTTAAACATATGAACAAGTTCATTCATTTTTAAATTTACAAACTGTTGAATTCAAACTGGCTTTCAAAGAAACTTAAATACAGTTTTTAATATGAATTCAAAAACAAATTTAAGTTTTACTTCAACATTTAAATCTATTCAACTTTAAAACTTACAAAACTGTTATTAAATCTAATTCTGGTTTAAAAAGACAAACCTGAAACTGTTTTAGACTTGTCTTCAGATCTGAAATTAAAACTTGTTTAAATTTAGATCATCATTTTTTTTAAAAATACTTTTGAACTCAAAACTGTATTTGAATTCAGATTTAACTCCCACTTAAAACAAAGCTGCACTAAAGTTTTGAATTTCAATCAACAATTAAAAAAAACTGCAAATAACTCTCAGGTTTAAAACCTGAAAAACGGTTTTAATTCCTTGCATTAAAACTGAATTTAAATCTTGTTTAAATTTAATATTTCATTTTTAAAAACTTTTAATTTCAAACTTCATTTGAATTCAGTTCTACTTCCATCTAAAATCAAATTTCCACACTAAAATTAAAATTTCATTCAACATGAAAAAAACTGCAAAACAACTTTCAGGTTTAAAACCTGAAACAGTTTTAATTTTGATTTAAAACCAAACTTTAAACTTGTCTAAGACATTTCATTTTTTTAAAAGCTTTGAATTCAAATTCTATTTGAATTCAGTTTCAATTCATACATGAATCAAACTCCTGCACCAGAATTTGATTTCCATTCAAAAAAAATTTTTAAAAAAAAACTGCAAATGCTCTCTGTTATAAACCTGTAACCATTCTACCCGAGTAACCCATTATTTTACTTCGAGTTACTACACCTATTGCTTCGAGTCAAAAGAAAAACTACCCGAGTTCTACTTCGGGTCAAAACCCCGCACACCCCAATAGTTCACCTGTGTTACCACTGCAACAAGACCCACCTGTCAACACCCAGAAATTCCACCTCTAGCCACCATCATCGACACAACCTTGGATATAGCTTCCTTTACACCCCCTCTACAAATTCCCAAAGCCCCAAATAACTCGATGCAACAGAGAGGATATGCAAACCCTCCAAACTTCAACACTGCAATCCTTAAACCAGAGTTTTGAAACCTGGGAAAAACCCCAATTTCACATCACCTCTCTCTCTGATCCTCCATCACCAACTCTACTCCATTCTCACATCAATACACCACTAATCATGAAACATCATAACATCCTAAATCCACTAGCTTAACAGGCATCTTCCAAATTCCTAATTTTATTCTAAACAGGATAGCTAATACTACATTTCATTTTAAAAAGTGGAATTTGTTTTACACTTTCTGATTTCTAACATACTTAAATGTTATAATCTTGATAAAATAATTTCAGATGTTTGGTACTTCTTAATTAAAACAATAATTGTCAGTATTTGTTACAAAGACACAATTAAGTTTTCAATTTAGCTAGGTCATGATTTACAAACCTACATCTAAACCAAACGTACACATTTTATTCACATATCAATCCTAACAGAGAACTAAACTTCAGAGATAAAGATTTTCTTTTAAAAAAACTTAGTAGAAATAAAACAAACAAGTATGCAGATTCAAACAATCAGCAACACACAAACATATGCATATATGTTCTCATAGAGCACCCAACACAACATATTCTTTTCTACTAATATATATATGCACAAAGATCACAGGCTTTAGCATGATGAAGTTACTCTATTCCTTTTTTTTAAATTAGGATCTGAGTCCTGTAGATCATGATTAGCTTTAGTTTATAAAGAAAAACTGTTTTCAAAACAAGAAGTTCACTCACCTTTAAATTGAAGATGCAGAAAATAATTTACCTGAAGATTCCAATTTCCAGGAACTGTTTCTGAAATGCATGATGAACCTGAATGCCATTAGCAAGTTGATGTTGCTTTACTTGATGATGTAGATTGCATGCAGACTCCATTCTAAATTTTGAATTGAAGTTGATCTTTGCAGATTTGAGGTTGTAACTTAGCATGCAGATATGAAGTTGTTTGCAGATTTGAGAATTGAAGAGAAAGATTGCAAATTTTAAAACATGCAATCTGTTTTGGGGTTTTGATCTTACTGAAAATTTTGATTTCAGGTTTCAAATGAGAAAAATGTGTTTTTATCAAATGAATTACTATGTTTCTCTTATCAATATAATCTAAACAATGAGATTTAAAACAAATGCCACATGTTATGTTAAGTGAGATAAATGATTTACAAGTGTCTCTTATATTAGTTAAATGATTAACACATATGCATGTTAAAAAAGCCATTTCTAAATTTCTAAATGTATTTAAATTATCTTAAACTATTTCTAATTTGTTTTAGCAAGTTACAAATGTTTATTAACACTAGCCTTTAAATAAATACATATAAACTTTTTTATAAAACTATATACTTACATTTTATTATTTGTTTAATTATTTTTAAAATAACATTCTTTATGAAACTAAATTCCAAAAGATCTTAAATTAAATGTTATATTTTAACAAGAATGAATTAAATCTATTCAAAGAAAAGCAATTTAAAATAAAAAAAATCAAACTTTTATTATAAAACAAAATTAAACTATATTTATTTTATAAACCAAAATAAATGCTCACTTATATTTCTACAAAAATATAAGAAAGATTTTTAAAACAAACTTTTGAAAAATTTACAATACTCATTTTAAATCAATTTACAATTTATACAAATATATATAAGTTAGAAAATATCCTTTATTTAATATAAATTAAAATTAAAACCAATTCCTCTATTTACAATGTATAAATATTTATACATCATAAACAAAATATATTTAAACCAGTTAAGAAAGATAAATTTATTACTTAAATATTTTTAACTTTGAAAAGAATATCATTTATCAAACTAAATCATTATAATTTTCAAAAGAGAATTCCAGTCGAATTAAATTATTAAATCAACATTTCACATTTTAAAATGATTATCAAGGAAATTATTAAATATTTATTGCCAAAAATCCCAAGACATCACATTCCTCCCCCCTTAAAAGAATTTTGTCCCCGAAATTTAAAAGCAAAGGTAATTTAATAATCCCATGCAGTTTTTAGTTTTTTAAAAAAAATAGCAAACATATATTATCAACCAAATACTAGCAACCATAACAACCAATTCTAATTATCCAGACAAAATCCTGGATAAGATTCCCTAGAGTTTCCCAAGTACAAACACCGGGACACTCGCCCTACAGAATCTAAACTAGTTACACCACTCAGATCTAGAGCTCCTATATATCTAGATCTACAAATCTAAACAGAATACAGGACTACAGACAAGTTCTGATCAACTCCCAATCTCTCAGAACTACTGAATCTAAAACCAGAGATAAACCATACACGTACTCCCTCAGAGATACGTGGAAACAAAACAAATTCCAGCCATCCGAACTGGAAATTCAATCCTGTAGACCAAACACTAACTCTTAAGAGAAAACAGAAACATCCAATACTCATATCCACAAATCTCTCATATCAATCCTGGGTTGCCTCTAACCTTCTAGATCAAACAGATCCACCACACAACCCTACTACAAAATCAAAAGTCTTCAGACAAACCACTCTATGTGGAAACAAATAGATACACAAGACATCCAACCTTCCAGATAAAATGAATTTCCTATAGAAATCCTTTGATCCAAGACAAAACTCAAATTCCCAAAGAATCGGGTGCTCCTATTCTGGAATAGCTGCCACCATGCTTCCACTGCGGAACTCTGATTCAAGAATGGTGTTGATGAACATAAGTATAAACTTGATCAACTTATCCCGGAATATTGTTCATCAAATTCCATAAAATCTCAGTGACTTATCCGATTCAGTCACAACACCACAACAAAAATTACTCAGAGAACCTCCGAACCATCGCAAGTCACTTTTGCGATCCCACTCAGTTCAGATTCCAAGAAAATCGTTCTCATTTCAACAAACAGCTAAAGCCTTTTAATCCAAAGAAGAACTAGTGGTCCGCCTCTTAACCACTAACATTACTCCCAACTGAGCTTCCATAAGAAATGGACAAGCTCCACCATATGCCCGGACTACCGATAGAAGAATCACAGAGACTTCGGAACCATCGAAGAACAGGCCACTCACTGCTGCTACTGCTGCCAAAAACATCCTTATCCAAAAGCTCATCGAACCTCAAAGCTACACCAGCCTCTTCACAATGGAGCTTTCCAGATAGACGGATATCTCTTAGGAAACTCGCTCCCAACCAAGCTCAAAACATTCTGCCAAACTGAGTCTCAAACTCAAATATAGACAGAACTCCTTCCTGAAGTTGTCAAGATACCCTTTGCTGCCTTCAGAACTTCCTACTAATCCAAACTCAAGAAAAACCACACATACGAGTGCTACCAAGCTTACAATCCCAAAGATAAACTCCGAATCTTGAAAAGATTCCCTTCAGAGATCAGTGAAATCCTTCACACCAAACTGCCAAACTACTCAAGATGCCCAAAACTACCCTAGCAGATCACTTCCAATCTCAAACACTCGAACTCCAACCATTGGTAGTTGTGTTACACACACACCACTACCCTATCTACCTTTATTACTTATATTGGAAAACCTAAACAGGTAACCTAACAAATAGGTAGAAATAAATAAAAAAAAATATATATTCGAAATTACAAATACGCTCTCTCAAGATAGACACCACTCCAGAGCATAGGTATTCGCTCCACCTAATGCTCTGATACCACGTTGTAACGACCCAACTTCCAAACTCCAGAGAGTTGCATCGTTAAGAAGAAAGAAAGGGATAGAAAAGAGAAAAGAAAGGAAAGAAAGAATAGACAACATCAGAATCTCACAGCGGAATCGAATAAATTATAATATATCACATAATACTTTACATAGTATCATATACATCAGAGTTAAACAGCTAATACAACACAAAACTAGACAGTTATAAACATCTGTCTAGCAATTTCAATCCAAGTATATCAGAGAAACAAATACAACTCAAACACAGCGGAACCACTAACTATCTACACGCTGAAGCCTTCTGCTCCATTATCTCCTCCAGAATCTCGTCAAAGCAATCCTCAAACACTTGACTACTCATACGTAATATGAGTACCCAAGAGTTTAATAAAACAGAAAATAAACACTCAGGTCAGACAGGGGTCTGGTGTGAGTAAACGGGGATAAAAGTTGCTTAACTTTAGAAAATCCTTTGAAAACAAAGGTAACACGTAAGACTTCCCACACATAAACATGGAAAAGTTTTTACCTTACGCTAACCAAAGCATTTGATAGGAAATCCAGTAATATTATAATAGTGTCTAGGGTTTTCAAGTAAATAAGAAATAGCCGAAATTGTTACATAATTAAATTCCAGCTACTAGCCACAAAAGTGGGTAATACAAACAAAACCGTAGGGTCTCGTAGGGTAAATGGGTTTCCATCAATGGCAGGGCTACTGGGGTACCGCCCATCACAGTACGTGGCCTAGATCACCGTACCGAGGAGTACTCCCACTCCCCTGCAACACAAAGCCGGACCCGTTCCTTACTGAACAGTTCCGAACAAGACCACCCCGCAGATTGGTCGTCACCAACTGCCACACAACCGAATATAAAGGGACCTCTAGACAGGGATAAATCTTGCTCTCAAGTGGGGGCTACCCACGAAGCTTTGCTACACCTCCCCTGTTTTAGCCATTCCCGGTTGATGAGGCTTGAGGTTACGATTACCTTTATAGGACACATAAATCTTAGAATGCTCATCGTCCACCTGACGATGTTCTGAAAGCATTCAATCCATACAAGTTCGTTCCGGGTTCGAACGAAACCGAAGGCATTATCTCGTTACACTCGTATTGGAATCATCCTCATAGTTAACGACGATAACCCTTGCACTCTAAATCACCATCTCGAATCTATAAGTACTATTCCGTCAACTCATTACGGAATCACCCACAGAGTTATACTGATGTATTGCCCTTACACCTCGAGTCTTCACTTGCTCCACTTGGATTAACGATCTAACGTTTAATTGGAATCGATGTGGTTTTCGGATATCCAAATATGGAAACCCGATCCCGGTCTCACCGAAACCAAACGCCATCTTAATGTCCAAGTTGTACTTAAGGGTTTTAAGTAATTAACTTATTCATTGTTATCCATTTCATATAGATAGATAAACTATATCTAACAATAGATAATCACATTCATATCATCAACAGATAATCTGTATCATTATCACTAACAGATAATCATCACAACCAAATAATCCATCACAAAGCATCATACTTAAACCAATCATCCATATCATACAGATACAACTAATCTCATTACTGAGATCACAACCATTCAATCAATAGCATCCATAAGCAATGATTTAATTATCATCAATTATAATTAATTTAAAATGAATTAAATTAATTACAACCATCTCTAATTTATTTAAAATAAATTAAATTGATTAACACATTTAAATCTTGCTTAACATCCATTAATTAATTAACCCAGTTAATTAATTCACTTCCTAAGTATTTAACTTGATTAAACAATCTTGATTAATCATTTACTAATTACAATGAGTGATTAGTCTTTAATTAATTAACCTTAATCATAAGTAATTAACATTTAATTACTCATTTATTAATTAATTATATTTATCCTTAATTAATTACAATCAATTAATCATTTAATTAATTAATTATTACTTAATTAAACAATCCTTAATTACATCATTAATTATAAAAATTAATGATCTCTAATATTTAAATAAATTACTTAATTTAAAATTAATTACATTTAGTAATTAATCTAATTATTAATCACCTTGATTAATATTCAATTAAGTAATTAACTATCTTTAATTACTCATTAACAAATTAATTATCCAATAATTAATCATTAATTAATTCTTTAATTAATTACAAAAGTAATTATCCAAATTACCAATTACATTCCAGTAATTATAAAGTAGTCCTGCTCCATTAATTACATTAAGTAATTACACTTAAAATCATCAAATGATTTATTAAAATTAATTAAACTGAATTAATTAACTTAACAAATCACAATCCAAATTAATAAGTAATTAATTCCTTAATTACTTAACAAATTACAATTAATTAGATTCAATTAATTAATCTAATTAATTATCCAAAATTAATTTCCTTAATTAATTACTAAATTATCCTTAGATAATTATCATCATTTATTAATTAACATATTTCATTAATTATATACTTAAGAAAATTTAAATTAGATTAATTATCAAAATTAATCTAAACCATTATTCAAAATCAAATAATTAAGTAAACCCTTAATTTTCTTAAAGATTTTCAAAATAATCAAATTACTTATCAAATGACTCATTTAAATTCAAAATGTATTAAAACAATACATTTCTAAAAATTAAATTCAAATTCCAATTTTATTTAAAGATTCAAATGTTTAATTATTTAAACATTAATTCCAAAAATAATTATAAACCTTACAATAAAATGAATGTTAAGAACATTCATTACCTAACTATAAAGAAAGATTTAAAATAAATTACTTGATTAAAATAAATTGAGCCTTGAAAATAAATTAATCATTTCAATTCAAATTTAAATTAACACTTCATATTTTAATTCAATACTAATGGAAACTAAATTCTTTCAAGTTTTAATAGTTATTTGAAATCAAATTTCATTTTCAAATTCACTTTTAAACATATGAACAAGTTCATTCATTTTTAAATTTACAAACTGTTGAATTCAAACTGGTTTTCAAAGAAACTTAAATACAGTTTTTAATCTGAATTCAAAAACAAATTTAAGTTTTAATTCAACATTTAAATCTATTCAACTTTAAAACTTACAAAACTGTTATTAAATCTAATTCTGGTTTAAAAAGACAAACCTGAAACTGTTTTAGACTTGTCTTCAAATCAGAAATTAAAACTTGTTTAAATTTAGATCATCATTTTTTTTTGAAACTTTTGAACTTAAAACTGTATTTGAATTCAGATTTAACTCCCACTTAAAACAAAGCTGCACTAAAGTTTTGAATTTCAATCAACATTTAAAAAAAACTGCAAATAACTCTCAGGTTTAAAACCTGAAAAACTGTTTTAATTCCTTGCTTTAAAACTGAATTTAAATATTTTTTAAATTTAAGATTTCATTTTTAAAAACTTTTAATTTCAAACTTCATTTGAATTCAGTTCTACTTCCATCTAAAATCAAATTTCCACACTAAAATTAAAATTTCATTCAACATGAAAAAAACTGCAAAACAACTTTCAGGTTTAAAACCTGAAACAGTTTTAATTTTGATTTAAAACCAAACTTTAAACTTGTCTAAGACATTTCATTTTTCTAAAAGCTTTGAATTCAAATTCTATTTGAATTCAGTTTCAATTCATACATGAATCAAACTCCTGCACTAGAATTTAATTTCCGTTCAAAATTTTTTTTTAAAAAAACTGCAAATGCTCTCTGTTATAAACCTGTAACCATACTACCCGAGTAACCCATTATTTTACTTCGAGTTACTACACCTATTGCTTCGAGTCAAAAGCAAAACTACCCGAGTTGTACTTCGGGTCAAAACCCTGCACACCCCAATAGTTCACCTGTGTTTCCACTGCAACAAGACCCACCTGTCAACACCCAGAAATTCCACCTCCAGCCACCATCATCGACACAACCTTGGATATAGCTTCCTTTACACCCCCTCTACAAATTCCCAAAGCCCCAAATAACTCGATGCAACAGAGAGGATATGCAAACCCTCCAAACTTCAACACTGCAATCCTTAAACCAGAGTTTTGAAACCTGGGAAAAACCCCAATTTCACATCTCCTCTCTCTCTAATCCTCCATCACCAACTCTACTCCACTCTCACATCAATACACCACTAATCATGAAACATCATAACATCCTAAATCCACTAGCTTAACAGGCATCTTCCAAATTCCTAATTTTATTCTAAACAGGATAGCTAATACTACATTTCATTTTAAAAAGTGGAATTTGTTTTACACTTTCTGATTTCTAACATACTTAAATGTTATAATCTTGATAAAATAATTTTAGATGTTTGGTACTTCTTAATTAAAACAATAATTGTCAGTATTTGTTACAAAGACACAATTAAATTTTCAATTTAGCTAGGTCATGATTTACAAACCTGCATCTAAACCAAACATACACATTTTATTCACATATCAATCCTAACAGAGAACTCAACTTCAGAGATAAAGATTTTCCTTTAAAAAAACTTAGTAGAAATAAAACAAACAAGTATGCAGATTCAAACAATCAGCAACACACAAACATATGCATATATGTTCTCATAGAGTACCCAGCACAACATATTCTTTTCTACTAATATATATATGCACAAAGATCATAGGCTTTAGCATGATGAAGTTACTCTATTCCTTTTTTTTAAATTAGGATCTGAGTCCTGTAGATCATGATTAGCTTTAGTTTATAAAGAAAAACTGTTTTTAAAACAAGAAGTTCACTCACCTTTAAATTGAAGATGAAGAAAATAATTTAGCTGCAGATTCCAATTTCCAGGAACTGTTTTTGAAATGCATGATGAACCTGAATGCCATTAGCAAGTTGATGTTGCTTTACTTGATGATGTAGATTGCATGCAGACTCCATTCTAAATTTTGAATTGAAGTTGATCTTTGCAGATTTGAGGTTGTAACTTAGCATGCAGATATGAAGTTGTTTGCAGATTTGAGAATTGAAGAGAAAGATTGCAGATTTTAAAACATGCAATCTGTTTTGGGGTTTTGATCTTACTAAAAATTTTGATTTCAGGTTTCAAATGAGAAAAATGTGTTTTTATCAAATGAATCACTATGTTTCTCTTATCAATATAATCTAAACAATGAGATTTAAAACAAATGCCACATGTTATGTTAAGTGAGATAAATGATTTACAAGTGTCTCTTCTATTAGTTAAATGATTAACACATATGCATGTTAATATTTAAAAGCCATTTCTAAATTTCTAAATGTATTTAAATTATCTTAAACTATTTCTAATTTGTTTTTGCAAGTTACAAATGTTTATTAACACTAGCCTTTAAATAAATACATATAAACTTTTTTATAAAACTATATTCTTACATTTTAATGTTTTTTTAATTATTTTTAAAATAACATTCTTTATGAAACTAAATTCCAAAAGATCTTAAATCAAATGTTATATTTTAACAAGAATGAATTAAATCTATTCAAAGAAAAGCAATTTAAAATAAAACAAATCAAACTTTTATTATAAAACATAATTAAACTATATTTATTTTATAAACCAAAATAAATTCTAACTTATATTTCTATAAAAATATAAGAAAGATTTTTAAAACAAACTTTTGAAAAATTTACAATACTCATTTTAAATCTATTTACAATTTATACAAATATATATAAATTAGAAAATATCCTTTATTTAATATAAATTAAAATTAAAACCAATTCCTCTATTTACAATGTATAAATATTTATACATCATAAACAAAATATTTTTAAGCCAGTTAAGAAAGATAAATTTATTACTTAAATATTTTTAACTTTGAAAAGAATATCATTTATCAAACTAAATAATTATAATTTTCAAAAGAGAATTCCAGTTGAATTAAATTATTAAATCAACATTTCACATTTAAAAATGATTATCAAGGAAATTATTAAATATTTATTGCAAAAAATCCCGGGACATCACAGGTAGCTCTAGGCAAAACTCAGCATATGGAGTGAATGTATTTACAGAATCACTTTCATTCGAGTTTGAATCTCTTCCTTTTTGACTCGATTCCTTTGAATTTTGGAATGTTCCCTACGATTCCAAAATCCATTCGTATCCCTCACTATTCATCTTCTTTTGACTCTGGAGTATTTCATAACCCCGCTTCGAATGATCTTTCTAGTGAGTCGGTGGTCACGCCAATTTCAAATTGAATTGTAAAGGGTTGAAACGCCTTTACCATTAGCATCGATTCACCAGAGATTTATATCTATCCTTGGTTTAGATGCTAATATCTTTTGTTATTCCAAACTTTATCTATTGAGATTGAATGTAGATTTACCCTAGAAAATCCACATCGATCTTATTATTTAAGTCACGGTTGACCCGGTTAAGGTTGCCCGCGATTTATTTAAGCTTACCCACCTCCCTACTCTGTTATTTAATCATCTTGTATTTTGTTTCCAATCTATTCTTCCAAACATTTTGAATTGTACTTGTATATCTATGTTTTGTTTTATATATTGTGTTGTTTGGGTTGTTGATGTTGATTTGGGTTTTCGATCGATTCGTCTGATCAACGTTATCGATAGGATTTCTAAAACACATTGACAGAACAAACTGACACAATATTATTTTAAAATTTGGTTAATGGAATAAAATTTTGATATATAAGTAAATTTATGGAACTTAATAAATTGATTATTTGAAATGATAATACATAATTTATCATTTATTGTTCTATAAATGAATTTATAGATAGTTGTTTATAAATTTATTGGGGAACTAAAATGAATTTAAAACAAGAAATTTGAGAATTTAATTTCCGATGGTTTCAAACCTTGTGTTTAAAGTTTTAAATGGTTATATTATTTAAAGTATTTTCGAATAGAAATTTGTTTTCAAAGAACTTGAAAGTTTTAAAAATTAGCGCTCTTCTCTTTGTCGCTGGAAAATAACTTCGGTGATGACTGCAGCATCATCGACATTCATGTTCGAGTTTCGAAGTGAAGAGACCGCTCTGTAGTCTTACTACATCTTTGTTTTGGAAATAAATTTGATTTGAATTTCTAAAATATGACTTGATCTATAATATATATAGACATATGATTTAAATTTGATTTGATAAACTATGTACATACCTTTAGTTATCTCTAAATGGTTTGAAGAAATCGGAAATTTATTTCTTAAATTTTATTTTTAAGAATAATTTCAATTATAAAAAGAAAATAAAATTTTTGGAAGAATATTCAAGCATGAAATGATTTAATTGTATAATACAATTGCATTCAATACAACTTACCTTAATTTTCCAAATGTTAACAATGTAATTGGATAATATATAATATAAAAAGATTTTATAAATAAAATTTGAGTGGTTATAATAAAAGTTATGCACTTAATTTTTAATTATAAAATGATTAACAGAGGTAAACAGAATAAATGGGTAATTGAATAATTTACGATATAAAATAATGTTAAAAGAACTAAGAATAAAAGAAAGCAGTTATAATAAGTGTAAGTATATTTAACATAAATGATAAATATATTGAGAGGAATAATTTTAATTTTAATTAGGAATAAAGAAGAATTAAATTTATTAAGTACATTGTGAGTGTAATAAATGATTATTTTTCAAACCCATGGTTTTAAAAATTGTTAATTTAAGATGATTGGATAATAAGATAATGAAATTTGGGATAGTTAAGATTTATTTAACTTGTGTAAAGATTTATTCTCTATTTAAGATGAAATTTCCATGCTTTCAAATTTATTTCCTTATTTTGTTTTTCAAACTATCATTTTGTTGTCCTTATTATCCTTATCTTCCTACAGACTGGTATAGACATCTTTCTATAACGTTTCCGTTTAGAAATCTTTCTATAATCCTTGATAATCTTTGGTAATCATTTTGGATCCACCTTTTTCGTGCTTGTGTTCTTAATTTTGGAGAATCTTGGAAAGATCATCTCCACCTTGTTAAACTTACCTATAACAATAGTTATCATATATAATTTCAATCTTCTTGTCATCTTATCTTAATCCTATTTCACTCTATCTTTTTCTGTGCTTTTCTATACCTCATCCCTTTTCGAGGACGAAAAGTTTTGAGTGGGAGAGAGTGTAACAACCCTAGATTTTTGTATATTATTTAAATTGGACTTTATTTTATTTTCAAATTATTTTAAATTTGTTTTACTTCAAACATTTCATTTTTAAATATAAATGATGATTATTAAGTGATTTATAGTTCAAACTAGTATAATTTGAATATTTCACTGTAAAGTGAATTTCTGGTCAAGCTGTTCAAACTGTGACTTTTAAACTTCAAATTTAAATTATTTAAAATCTTAAATTTTATCTTTTATTATGAAAATGATGTAATAACTTGAACACTGCTTTTTGTTTCGTTGAAAACGGAGTTAAACTGTGAAAGTTATGTATATTTCAATATTGAGTGCAATTTGTTTATTCTGCAATTTTATTATTTTTAAATTGTATAAATCATATTTTATTGTCATATTTCATTTTAATATGGGTCAATATGTTATTGTATGTATATTTTTTTATTATAATAATTTTAAAATGAAGTAAACAATTTTTCCAAAGTTTACTGTGTTGATTTTTTTTTAAGGCTGTTTTCTTATTTTCTGCTATTTTCTTCATTAAAATTATATTTAAATTTTTTTTATATGTATTTTGTGAATGTACTTTTATTTTATATTATTATTTATGTTTAAAAATATATTACAATCTCATATGAATTTACTAAAATTTATTTCATTTAATTTCAAATTTTCTAGACTAGTTTACTATTTTTAGCTATTTTCCTTAATTTAACTTTATATAATTAATAAATATTTTATATATTTTTATATTTTGATAAATTTTCGAAATTTTATCTGGAGTTATTATTATTTCCAGAATATCAAGTTATATAAACAAAATTAAGGAAATTTGAAAGGTTTTAAAAGCTTTTGAAACGTAAGTTGTTTCTTTTACCGTTTCCTCATTTACTCTTTGACCGTTTTTTTTTGTTTTTTGTTTTCTCTTTTAGCCGTGACTTCCTCCTTCATTTTTCACGTGGATCTCAGATGCATTTCTCATCTAAAAAAAAGGAAAAATACGGCCATGGCTTGAAGGAGTTGAGGTAAAAATTATCTTCTTCCTCCTTTGTTTTTCTACTTTTCTATTTTGAATTTTGTACTTGTTCTCACCTTCATAGCTTGGCTCCTCCTCAACCAGATCTGACCTGACCTCTACCACCCGTTTCCTCTAACCATCATCCATCCTACTACCTCTTCATTTTAGGTCGAGACCATCCATGGCAAGGACCACCACAAAATCCACCAAAAACCATCACCTATTGCACTAGCCTAGCCTAGTTTATCATCTCCTCCTTCTACCACCATTAGCCGCCACTACCTCCATCACCACCACCTCTGACCTAACATTCACCCTCTTCCACATCACCCACCACCACCTGCACCACTGGTTGGGCCCACGTAGCCTCTGGCCGAGCCAAACAAGAGCAACAAATGATGTATGTTGCATAGTTTTAGCCCTGTACACCTAGTTTTATGCACCTAGACTAAACCCACCTTCAAACCCATGTGTAGGCGGACCCTTACACACCCAAACCTGACCCAATTCCCTGATTTAGCCGAGCCTAATCACTGCCTAACTGAAGTACATGAGGTTGAGAACAAGTGCAATTCATTCGATGTTGTTTTGGGCTTTGAATTCTAATGTTATTTGATGTTTAAATCGTGTTGAAACTTACATATATTTGTATTGTTTTGTGTAAATGTTTGAACAAGTCAAATTGCTTTGGCTCTCCACTCTCAAGTCATATCCATGTCGTCGTGCCTTCATTGTGTTGCGTTGTGTGCTTTGGTAGATATCTTCAGCTTTGAACATGTAAGTTATTCTCACCAGACAATATGTACATATATAACTAGTAAATTGACCCCTTTTGAATCTGTAAATGCATTATCATGTTACACCTGCTATATTATGATTTTATGATGTTCACCCACACTTAAACACCTGTTATAACATCTATTACTGTTATATTATGTTGTTCTGCTATTTTTAACAGTTTATCACACTGCAAGTTCCCTTTAGATTAAAATCACTATGGGTTGAAATGATACATACCCGAACGGGCTTTAGAATAGGGGAAAATCGTTATGGGCTGAAGTGATAGGCCTGAACGATTTTCAAACTTATTTTATATACTTGGGATTGCAGGTATGAAATGATAAAACCCGGATTTTTCTTTGTAAATTACGGGATGAAATGATACATTACCCGTATCACTTTACCTGGCGTTGAAAATTATATACAGGCCCGTAGTTAAAAAACGTTTTTCTAAAATTTCTAAAATATTTTAGAAATTTAATTATTATAATATTTTGATTTAAAATTAAATAAAAATATAATTTTTGTAAAGTATTATTGATTTTCTGGAAATCTATAAGTTAAATAAATTATGGAAAAGTTAGAAAATCTGAATGTAAGTTATTTTGGAAATTTTGATTTAATTTTTAATGGAATTTAAAATAACTTTGAAAATATGATAAATTTATGATATTTTGAATTTTAAATTAGTTTAAAATGATTTTATAACATATTAATGATTTTTGAATAAAGTTAAAATGTTAATGAGTGAATATTGAGTTGAATTTGGAAATATAACTTAAATTGGAATTTATGAATTTGGTTTAAAGGTGAAATTTTAAGTTAAGTTAAATAAAATAGAATTAAGTTATATTTGAAATTTTAAACTTAAGTGTTAAGTTGAAATTTAATGTAACGAATTTAAATTTGAATGTTGAAATTTGATAAGTGAATTATTAATAAATATTGATTTTTGGAAGGAAACTTAACTTTATAAAATCATGAATTTAAGGAAAATTAAATGATGCTTATAAATATGAAAATGTATGATTTTATAAGTTAAAAATGATTTAAATCAAAATATAAGTGTTTGTGAAAATTCTATTGAATATTTGAAGTTAATTAACAGCATTTTTAATACTGTCTTTGGTTAAATTTAATTGATTTTGAATGTAACTTTCTGTACATTTTCTAAATGCTGCGAAACTTGAATTTTCATTGTTTTAATAAATTTAAGTGCATAAATGAACATTTAAAACTTTAAATTTTTGCATTTAATAATTTAATTATTAAATGTAATAACTTTATTTTTATGATTTAATAATGAAGTAGTTTGTTTTGAAATATAACTATTTGCTATATTAAATGATTGAAACGAAGTTTCGAAAGATATGATATTTTGATATATTAAAATGATTGAAATGTGGTTTCGAAAGATGTGATATTTTGATATATTGAAATGATTGAAATGTGGTTTCGAAAGATATGATATTTTGATATATGTAAATGATTGAAATGTGGTTTCGAAAAGATATGATATTTTGATGTATTAAAATGATTTGAAACGAAGTTTCGAAAGATATGATATTTGATTGAAATGTGGTTTCGAAAAGATATGATATTTTGATGTATAAAAATGATTTGAAACGAAGTTGCGAAAAGATATGATATTTTGATGTATTAAAATGATTTGAAACGAAGTTTCGAAAGATATGATATTTTGATATATTAAAATGATTGAAATGTGGTTTCGAAAAGTTATGATATTTTGATGTATTAAAATTATTTGAAACGAAGTTTTGAAAGATATGATATTTTGATATTAAATGATTTGAAAAATGGAGTTTTGAAAGATATGATATTTTGATATTAAAATGATTTGAAAAGAAGTTCTGAAAGATATGATATTTTGGAAATGAAGCTTTGAAAGGTTATGATATTTTGATATATTTAAATGATTTGAAAGGAAGTTTTCAAAGGATATGATAAATTAATATATTGAAATGGTTAGAAATGACTTGATATTTATTTTGATACATATTTGAATTGAAAGATATGGTATGATGATATATTGAAATGGTTTGGAAATGATTTAATCTTTATTTTGATAAAGATTTGGGTTGAAATGATATTTTATTTTGAAGTATAAAATATTGTTTTAAAGTTATGACTACGGGTTATAATAACGATTTTTTGTTAAAGAGACCGGGATCCGATATTGTCTTATAGCCGGCCAATACCAAAAACCACTTTAACAACTGTGTACGCGGTGGAGATTCCAGAATGAAGTAGGATGGTGGCGACGTTCTCGAGGTATATTACGTGGAACCAACTCCCGTGAGTTGGCATATATGACTAAAACAGGAGCTATATCGGGCTTCACAAAGGGTCGCACCCTTTCATCGAGCATACTCCATCGGAAACCATTATATTACTTTTGTGATTTGATACGTGGCGCCACTTTGATTCGGGGGTATGTCTCGAGGTGGGCGGAAGCTGCTAGCTTGCCGTCACCACCGGTCCGGGAGTGCAAACGGTGTATCCACCCTGGCATTGCCTCGCATGCCGTGTCGTATCCTTATATCGAGCCCACTATGATTTTGGTTTTAAAGATCCGACCGCGTTAAGGTTCACCATCCCCTTAATGCTATTTTCTATATGATTATACTTTACTGATTAGACACTACTGTATATAGCACAATATACTACATGGTAAATAGTTTAACGGATACTTAGAGGATGGGGGGTCCCAAGCATCTTCTAAGTTACTTGTACCTTTACTACAGTTCACTTGAGTTGATTTATGTTGTATAAGTATGTATGTCCTAACTCGAGTGTTTGTATTTTATTTACGCTCGGGTCAGTTTGAGTTATTCACAGATCTGAATTTCCACTTTCTGGGGATTGAAATCGCTGGAGATTATCTACTTGTCAAGTTTTATCTTTTGCAGTCTGTTGTTCCTTTCAACTCTTGTATTAGTAGACTTCTATGTAGTGAGACTTCCTTTGTACTTTATTTCTTTCGTTGTATTTTATGTAACTCTGATATTTTTATATAGTAGCTTCATGAACTACTATTTCTTTTACTTCCGCTGCATTATTATTACTCTGTTTTTGTGATCTGCGATTATTATTTACTGTATATTCTGAGATTTGCCAAATTCTTATTTACAACGCGGTATTTTGAGCATTTCAATTCCGTCGTGAGTGTCTACCTATACACTTATAATGGATGCGAATGGTTGAAAATATCGGGTCGTTACACCTCGACTAGAGGTAGGATTCTTTACTACCAGAGTTTGTTGCTTCCCTTTCTTGTTGGGAGTGGGGCCTTTAAATTTGATAGGCCTTTTCATGTTGTCATTGAAGTTCTGTTTGGTAACCACAACTTCAACGTTACTCTCTCTATCGGCCTCTTCCAGACGAAGAGTGATATCAATAAGCTGATCAAATGAAACCTCAAGTTTCAGGAGTAATGGCTTCTTAAGATTCTTTTCAAGCCATAGACAAATCTCTGATTTTTCTTCAATGGGGTATTAATATACTCGACCCCATACTTAGAGAGAGATTCGAAAGTTGCGACGTAATCCGTCACAGAAGATTCACCTTGAACAAGGTCAATAAAACGCCGGGCCAAAGTTACTTTTTCGACCTCCGGCACAAATTTCAATTCGAATCTTCCCCGGAATTGCTCCCAAGTAAGATCTGCTTCAACGATTTCAGAAACCAAAAGCTCATACCAATCCAATGCTCTTTCTTGGAGCATGCTAGAAGCCACTTGGACTCAATGTAGATCAATAAGGTTCATGCGAGAAAAGATACGATCGCATGATTTGAGCCAAGCTTGAATTTCAATAACACTCTCGGATCCCCTGAATGGCCTTCCACCCAAATCGGTATAGTCTCTGCACAAGCGTGCAAAACCGGATCTAGGATGAGTAGGCTCTGGATTGGGTCCGGCAGCTTGAGCATTCTTCACGAGATCTAAAAGCTGCTGAGCGGACATAAAAACTCCATCTTGGGGAGTAGCACTAGATTGACCGGTGCTGGGACGGGCAGGTCTAACCATTTCTCTTCTTTAAGAAAGAAAGAAAGAAGAAGAAAAAGGTTATTCATAAAATGGATATCAAGCAATCTTGATAGATAAAATAAGGAATCATAAAAGAAAATAGGATAGGACGGTTCAAAGACCTGAATAAAATCCTAAGGCACGACTCCTAAGATGGACTTAGGACGATGATCCTTGTTAAATTATTCTACATTGTTTCGAAGTTTGGCTCTGATACCAAGCTGTGACGCCCCACCTCTATACCCACGCTAGCCAAGGACACTACGGGGTAATGCCGTCAACTAGCACGGAGAATAAGGCTGTTGAGGGGCGACCATCCGTGTAATTGCTTTGTGCGAGCACCGATATGCCAGATAAAATATAACTTTTCATCTCGAAAGGAAATCCGACATACCGACACAAACTCAAAGCTACTACACAGTGGCTATGTATATCTTCGAAAACAAATATAGAAATAAACATAAAATAAATCAGTCACAGGTAATTAATATCACTAAGGCGGAAACAGATATGAATATAACACATGAAAGTGTTTATCAGAGTAGTGGTCAAACAAGATCCACAATATCACAGAAGAATAGTTACAAGTGCAAGACAAAAGAATATATATACATCAATGAGTCTATATCTCAAATGTATACAACCAAAAACTACTAATCTAAGTAGTTAGCCAAAAGTCAGGATAATAATAAGCCCAGACGAGGAGTCAAGCAGAAGCACCTATAACATCTCGGTCTGACCCGGGTATTATTTAATAAGAAAATAATAAACAGATCAGTCTAACTATAAATATCAGATAAAATGATATAGAATAAGAGATATGACAAAAACGTAAGATAAGCATAAAGCCATACTATGATAAGTATGTAATTGAAAATCAACAAGAGATTAATCAATATCACAAGAATCTTCTCAAAGATAAAAAGGATTGTCATACTGTATATTTTTATTCACAAAAGGTTACTGACACACAAATTCACCAATGCACAAATAAGAATAAATCTTATCAATGTAAATCACGAAAATTGGTGAAACATAAATTCTAGAAATCAATCAATAGAAATCCAGAAATCACAAAAAGGGGAAAGAGGCCTGTCACTAGGATGGGAGCATGAAAACTCACCAACACGTGTATCGCAAAACGAGCCGAAGCTCCTCCAAACGAGCCGGAGCTCCTCCAAAGGAGCTGAAGCTCCTCCAAACAAGCCGGAGATCCTCCAAACGAGCCGAAACTCCTCCAAACGAGGTATCGTCCTCGATGTGGACAAAGAGACATCGCACATTGCTAGTCTAAATCAAAAAATGATCATCATCGATCACAAGAAGTGTCAATTACACTAAGCTAGTAAATTATGAACTTAGCTTCATGTCCCATAACCACTAGCTTAACTTAAATTGTAGATCTCCACTTGAAAATTGTCACAAGAGGTTCAATCGAATAAGTCTAAGAATTAACCGACGAAGTAAACGCAAGCATTTCATACCACTTGTTTTACTATGCCGTTTACTTAGATTTCTCATACGAATGAGGTAAAGGTTTGTATATACTAATAAATTGGAAAACGGTTTAAGAAACGAGCTTTGTAATAAAATAGTGTTGAAATCGTTTTGATGAAAGAATTTTGATATTTACTACTAGTATTGAAAACCTTTATATTTTAAAGTGACAAATCATAAAAGTGATTGTAGAAACAATCAATCATAAAAATTCACATTCGAAGACGTGAATAAAATCCAAAGAAATCGATACTGAATCCATCAAAATGGATATTCCAAAAATTCCCGGAGAAAAGAAGTCATCAAAGTCAATAACAAATGATAACAACAAATAGGGAAATAACACGAATCGATTAAATTTGAAAACCACGCTAAATAGGCAAAATAGCAACAGGTCGGTCGGCCGGCCTCAGAGCTCAGTCGACTGGACCCTGTTCTGGAAAATTCTCGAGAAGCAGGTCGGTCGACTGAGCTCTGTAGCTGGTCGACCGGACCAGAGACAGAGAAGTGCTATGCACTTTGGTAGCAGGTCGGCCGACCGGCTCAGTAATTTCGGTCGACCGGAGCCTGTTTCCAGCACCTCCCAGCCTATCTAAGTGAGGGATAATCTCCACCAAATTGCAAACGGACGAGCAATGGACGGTAGGGGTTTATGCCAATCGACTACCCAGCCCTATAAGCTCTTCGATGCATCACAAAATCATGATCAAAGATCAAAGCTATGATTTTTAAGGATTTGGCTTTCAAAACACTAAAATTGGAATATTCACAAAACCAATACAAATCAAAATCAAATGCACATGAATAAGTGTTAGGAATTCATACCTAACAGTCGAAGATAATTATAGATTAAGATGTGAGATAAAAATATCACCTTTAAACCCAAAGAACAAGTAAGAAGAAGCTATAAAGCAAGGCAAGGACAAACACTCTTCAATTACAACCCAAGAAGCTTCAATCTAAGCTTACAAGTAAAATATTTCCTAAGTTAGGTTTAGGAAATTCCGAAATTGAAAGGAGAATGAGTTGGAGAAGAAGAAGGAGATGCTTACTGATGGCTTCTCTTAGAATTTGGAGCTAGAACATGATTTGCAAATGAAAACTAGGGCTTGTAATTCTAATTTCCAATCTTTTCCCCCATTATTCTCTTGAGCTTGAGAGAGTTAGGAAATGAGGAATGAATGAAGAGAAGTGGAGAGGGGTTGGGTTGATATAACCAGAATTGGGCAAATGGGCTGAACCCAAACCCAAAGCCCTATAGAAAAAGTAGCAAAAATTAACTTACTCCAACATATCGAAGCCTATACTCAAAAAGGTTGAAAACGGCATTTTGAACTCAATGGCAGGGGTCTCGAGTCCCAATTCGACTGTTTGCAAAAAGTAGCTTTTCGGACCATAATTCGACTAACGATGAAATATTTGAATAAAATATTTAAATATACAATCGATAAATATGCGGATTGTTACATGAAGACTCACGTAACCTCGACCAAAAATGGTAGGAAACATAGTAGGATGGATAGTTTGGGGTTTAGCTAACACACGACAGGTTATTATCAACTCCATATCTAGAGTATGCTTATTGATGTAGCACACGGGAGTTGATGATATTTGGGATCACATTTTTTTAGACGTGGATGGGCTATGTTTACCTTATGGTATATTCTATCTAGAGATATACGAAGCTCGGAGGTAGCTTTTTAACCTTGTGTAGGTTGTTTCGCTTGACCGGAGAGGTTTCCACGAAAAAATACATTATGTGAACGTATCTTAACCGTTTTCCCAATTTTATAAATTCCTTTTGTATAAATTATTTTTTTATAACAATTTATTTTATTTTATTTTTATAATAAATAAAATAAAACATCATTAACTTAGATTTAATCATTTTTAAATAATGTAAAAGAATTATAACTAAAACATTTTTAATAATATTATAAATAAACTCATAAACTCTTAAAACATCTCGAATAGATAAATAAAATAAAATAACTCTAAACAACCTTTCAAATAAAGTTAATTATCTTCAACAATATTTTTAATGAAATAATCATTTAGTTTTAAATAACAAATGATAAAATAATTATTATCTTCAAAAATATTAATAAAGTAATTTATTTTAGAACAATATAGATAATACAGTAATGAACTTACAAAAATAATTTTTACCAACATTTGTAATTAATTATTAATAAAGCTCCTTGTATATATATGGTAATAACTAAACCATTTTTCTTCCAATTTATAAAATCAGAAGTTAATCAAATCAAAAAAATTCGATTCTAGAAAAGGCTTGGCAATTCCGGTGGTACTTAATAAACTACCATTACCTTCCATTTAAATTCTTAAGTCAAATTGCTGGTATTTACATAATCAAGCATATATGCAACCAATCCATAATTAACGATCAATTGACACTTACATAAATGATCAGATTAATATAATGGCAGAGCGATAATTTATTCAGCTAACCAATGTCATTCAAAGGTAAACCCTTACATTTATTAAACAATGTCTATTTGGCTAAATAGATAACACCAGGAAGTATACTTACATTAACCATGTTATATTTTTAACAATGTAATTATATTAATCAAAATCAATATCAATTTATTACCACATATATAATCCATTACTTAAAACAAGTTTGAATACAAAAAACTCAAACAATCGAATAGCATTTCGAGATGCTATATCGCGATCCTAGATCAAATTCAACCAATCTTATAGCATTTCAAGATGCTATATCATGACCCTAGACCAAATTCAATCAATCTAATAAATTAAATCAATTCAAGCCGATAAAAATAAGTTTAGTCTACATAATATTATACTGGTAAATCAGAAAGGAGAGTTTAACTCGCCATTATTCTAGCCGTCACTTTTGCATTCAGTTTGGTCTATAGTTGAACAACGTTCAACTATAGCTCCAGATTCAGTTAGTTCCAAATGCAACTAATTCAACTCCATCGCATAGAGGACGGCGACACGATTCCAACGCGACCGACGACATCTCAATCAGACCTTGTACGAGAGAGTTATACATTTGATAAGTTATTGGATTTATTAAATTAATTAATTACAAATTAATTAATTACCAATTACCCATTATTACAGATAATCCTTCTTCCTCTTTGAAAATTCAAACAGCCGCCTAATCCACATAACAACTCCACCACAGTCGATTCCTTCCCTCCCACTATCTCTTCCATCCCTCTACAGAACACCACGAAACCACCACCAAACTTCCCCTCTCCACGAGCTTTACTCGTTCATCCCCAAATCAATTTACTCGAGCCTCTCCTGGAAATTTGACGTTAAAACGTTAAACGGATAATTTAAATATTTTTCCAAATTAGAAATCGTAGAAAAACCAGATAAAATAAATTAAAATACGTCGTTAGAAATGGAGTCTTAAAAATAAAAATATATTTTTGATTATTTATCCGAATCATTTATTTCTGCAAATAAATTAACAAAGAAATTCACTTATAGCATTTAATAATTTAAAAGAAGTTATGATTACAGATTCTTAGCTTCCTTTTTTTTTGGTGCAATTGTTTTGAAATAATTTTTCCTGCTGTTTCTAGTTTGGTCTCCTTTTTGTTTTTTCTTCTCTCTTTATTTATACACATATATGTATATTATTTATATTAATATCATTATATATGCATAATTCTTACTTTCTTCTTAGTCGCCCCTCAGATGCAGATTTGAGTGAAAGGTTACAAGGTTCATCTTACGGTCCCCTTTATCTTCAGAGCGCATGTTTTGGTTTGCAGAGAGACTTTCAGAGAGGTTCCTTGCTGCTGATTGGCATTTCTTCCCTTGTTCAGCGATTCCAGTGCAGACTATCCTATCTAGCATCTCGTTTATTTTCATTTCAGAGTTGAGGCCTCCTCTTTCCTTTTGATCCAGATGCGTGGAGTCCTTCTGCCTTATGTATTGCTTAGAGCTTCCGAGATTTTTGGAGCATCATTCCGATCCGATGCACAGTGTTTTTCCCCTCTTTTTGTTGCTTAGAGTATTTGGGATGTTCAGAGCATCTTTCCCTTTATTGCTTTTTGTTGCTTTGTTTTTATTTTTTGTTACCTGTCAGACATGTTGGCAACACCTCGATTTTGTGTTATATATATATTTCCATGTGTGCTCTCCTCTATTCTATAAAGGATCGCACATTTCTCTCAAAAAATAATAATTTAAAAGAAGTTTAATAAGTCCATTAAACCCATTAAATAAATATTCAATTAAAAATCCAAATATTAAATCGTTATTCAAATAATAAGTCCACAATTTCTCCATTCAAATATTTATTTACAATTCAAAGTTTTTAAACAATCTTGTAATTTAATTTAAGCTTTTAACCCAATATTTAAGTAATTAAAATAAATTAAATATTCAAAATTAAGTTACCAAAATCTCGGGCTGTTACACTCTCCCCTCCTTAGAAGAATCTCGTCCTCGAAATTGCCACGGCAAGGAAATGCCTCTAAACTCATTAACCTTTCAAAATGAATTGGTTGGAATAGGCTATTAATTTTCTAAGTCTTAAAATTGCCAAAAATTTCGTCAGCCTCTCCTTTGCGGCTCGATCGGAAAAACTACAAATTGTCACTACATGCCAATCCAAAAATGAAAACAAAAGCCCAGTGGCCTCCCATATCTAGGGCATAAAATCATAAATTCAAACCACAATATAAGCATGTACCTATTTGTCGGGCAAATACCTCAACTTGTAAAACCAAAGGCATCTAGCTAGCCATTGCTTCCATAAACCTGCATTTCAATTTCAAATACATCCAACTAAATAATTTGCATTTCCAAATGTTAAACTTATCATTATTATAAAGTCCATAAGATGCACATATACCATCCATGCGCGATATCAAAACTGAGCGTTCACTTGATTACACAATTTCACTTCGAATTAGTATCGTCCACTCGACTTCCCTAGTGCAGACGTCGATCCGGTTTCTTGATTTGAAACCGGCGTTCGCCTTGCATAGCCATATACTATGATAAAAAACTTTGGATTCAAGTCAAAAATCCATATCGAGTGTTCGCTGTCAGGAAACGAGTGAAAAATCCTTGCTCGGTTCGGTGTAAATAACCTTGAAATCGTATGCACGAATCTAGATCAAAATCAATTATGCTAATAATATGACCTACGTACAACTTACGTATTTATTTCATTGGTTTCCAAATTATACCAATTTCTTTTTATTCACATCAAATATTAAATTTCACTTAATTTTCCAATAGTATTTCCTTTAACACTAAAATTCATTTACATATTATTTTATAAATCATTTTGTTTAACTTTACTTTACGTAAGTTAAATGTCATCTCATAGCTCAACTTTCAAATTTTCTTTTCTTAACTATACTAATTATTTTAATTCTCCTTTTATTTTTCTTGCTATATTCCCTTTAATACTAAAATTATCTATGAACTACTTCATAAATCTATTTTCATTACACACCATTTTTATTTTAACCAATTCCAGAACACATTACTTAATAACTCAAATATTTCACAACTTAAGTTTATAAACATCTGATCGAACAGAACTTAGTTTTATCAACACTTTAAAGCTCAAGTTTACACACATTTTCAAAAGCAACAACTTCACCTTACAGCTCCTCCATACTTAAATTTATTATAACATTTTATAAAGCACAATTATGTTTATTACCCATTTTAAAACTTAAGTGTATATTTTTAATTCATACTAGAATTCATTTTCAAAGTCATTTTATAACATATTAATCCAAATAACCAAAAACTTTATCAAGGCTTTTCTTTATTAATAAAACTTTCCCAAGATTTTAATTACCTTTCTAAGGAATTATTTTCCTACTTAAGAAACATTACTTAAGTCTATTTGCATTCTATAAACCAAGTTTATAATAGCAAATTACTCTTCTATTTCTAAGAGTACATATATAATATTTTGGATTGTTTAACTTAACTAGAATATTCAACAAAATTAAATCCTACTTTGAAATTTCTATCTCTTCAAATTTATAAGATACAAAAATTTATTTTCTTATGTTTTCAAAAAACACATAGCTTAAGATTTCTATATCAAATTGGAAGTCCCAACCGTCCAAAAGCATCGAAAATTCCTTTTCATTCCAATAAATGAAATTACCAAACAATATCCTGAAATGAGATACACCAATTAATTATCCAAATGGTTAAGATACATGAGTCTATAATATCCCTTAGCTGAAAATTTCAGAATTTAAAACCCGATTTTATCTCAAATCATTTTGAAATAATATTCATATATTCCTTTGTATATCAAATCATATTTTCCGAAATTTAAAAAAACAAATTTTAACCCAAAACAATTCAATAACCAATTTCTATCATAGTAGCAATTCCTCACTTTAGAAACTCGAAAATTAACACCAATGATGCTGCAGTCATCACCGAAATTATTTTCTAGCGACCAAAGTGAGTTTCAGTGCTTTTTAACTCTTCCAAATCCTTTTACAATACTTCTATTAATCAATACTTTCAAAATAATGCCATTTTTATTTTTCTTAAAAATTTGAAAACAATTTCCAAATACCGGTTTTGACTTCTAATTTCTTGGTTTAAGTCCATTTTTATTTATAAACCATATTTAAAGAAAATTTCTGTCCCAAAACACTTTTCAATAATACTATTATTTTTCCTCATAACAATTTGCTAATTATTTTAGATTTCCAGGTTTAAGTACTCAAATTCTCAGTTTTAAATTCTTATTTATAACCTACATTTATAAATCCAACTTATATAATTTCGCTTCTTATCTAATATCATTTCACCATTGTTGTCTTAGTATAGATTACAATGGATAACTATTAATATAATTTAAAATTAAACTCATTATCATCATTGAGCACGTTATAGTCAACTATGAAACTGAAATCGCAAGATGTTCTTATTTAATTTAACAAACAATAAAGCTCATAACTACCTGAGAACAGACAATAAACAATAAATGATAATAAATAAATATTATCATTTCTGACAACTAAACACACTACATATAACTATATTAATTTCAGAAATTTATTCTTTTTATATATAAAATATAATTAGGTAAAATTATTTCATTTACCCAATTTCAAAACAATACAGTGTCGATTTGCCTTATTCAAGTGTTTAGAAACCCCTGTCAATATAGTTGTTCCTTCTACATCAACCAGAGTTCATAACCACTCAAGCGATAAATCAACACAATATAAAACATTTTTATATTACTAATAAATACGCGTTATGTATATACTCAAACTCATCCTTAGATCTCATTTATCCTATCCTAAATGAGTTAACCCCACTAAAGCCTAGATGTTCGCTCAACCTAAGCTCTGATACCACGTGTAACGACCCGTTTTTTTGTACCATTCAAGTTGATAATAAACTACACATGTCCAACCCAAATCGAACAGAAAGACAGATAGTTATGAGAAAGAAAGAAGAAAGAAAAAGAGAAGAAGGAGAGAAAAGAAACTAAAAAAAACACAGAATCTCACAATAGCAGTGGAACCACATATGATATAATATCAATGATTTTTACAAAAGAGAACTATTATGTACATACATCCATCAGAGTACAACAACAATCATAATTATCAGCCTAAACAGTAATAACAACCTGTCCTCATAATTGCTGATAACTTTAATAATAAAGTAGGGAAAAATAAATATATATAAGAATACGTTTTGAAAACCTCCAACTCGTCTCTTGAGCTCCAATGCATCTAAAGTAATCTGTAAATATGCTCGGTCTAACCCGAGCGTTATAATAAAATAACACCCAAGTTAGTTTGGAAAACCAGCATGAAACACCCAACTGGATTTTTATGTTATGAAAACCTTTGAAAACAAAGGTATCTCATAAGACCATGCTGCACATAAACACGGACGGGTTTTTACCTTATGATAACCAAAACATTTTCTATAGGAAATTCTCTAATATTATAATACTGTCTAGAATACAAATACTTGTTAATCATAGCCGAAATTGTTACATTATTAAATTCAAGCATGCTAGGTTCTACAATTAAAATCGAAGGCACATATTGGAGAATGGATTCCAATTCTAAAAGGGTAAGGGTATACCCACTGAATCTGTACACCCCTAGATAAAATGTACGGGAGGTTTCAATCACAACTGCACCTCAGCTACTCAGGACCGGCACTACCCCTTACTGGATAGCATCGAATATGATCACCCCATGGTTGATAAACAATCCTCATGGGCCCCAAACCATACATAGAGATGTCGACACTAGATCTTGGAATGATCATACCCTAATGGGAGCGACCCACATAGCCCTGATGCATGTCCCTGCTTTAGTCATTTTACCATTGATGAGACTTGAGGCTACGATTGCCTTTATTTAGCACTTCCCAATTGGAATGCTAACACTGCCCTCTAGGCAACAATGCGATGCCAGCATTCATCCATACAAATTCATTCTAGCACTGAACGAAACACTTGAGAGCTCCATCTCTGAATTCCCATCATCTTCATGATGTCTTCACTTCGCAACGCTTTAAGTTGGATCGAAGTAGTTTTTGGATAACATATCCAATCCCAGTCTCTTCGAAACAACATTTGATAGTTTTCGGTAAACTCAACCCGGGGTCTTTAGGAAATAAACAGCCAAAGATAAGAGCGGAGATCACCTCCTAACCATTAGTGGACAGATTTTCTTATCATTGTACTGAGAGAACGAAATGAGATTTATACGCACAGTACAACATCATCCAGGATGACTGTGCTATATAACTCATGTGTTTCTCCTAGATATTTCCAAATTTACTTTTGGGTCCAAATTCAATTGTCGGTTAATTAATCATCGAATAATCAACATTCAAATCATAGATTTCGTTTCCCATGGAACCCACTAAGCCTCACATTCATTAAATTAGAATCACTTTTCAAATATTTAGAAATCACTTCCATATACTTAACAAAATAAGAATATTCACAAAATGCGATATTTTCGATACTTAGAAAATATAACCATGTACTTATCTTAATGGTATAAGTATATTTTCAAATCATTCATTTAGAAACTTGAAGTACCTTTTCGATATACTTACAAAATGGTATAATTATCTTAACCGATCACTTAGAATGATTTACGTATTTCAATATCATACTTAAAATGATAACACATAAGTATCCTTTAAACAAAAATATAAATATTCCAAAATATCCTTTCTTTCTTTAACTATCTTTTGTTTTTATTTTAAAACATCTTCTTTATAGATTTCCAAAATCCATTTATAGAATTCCTTATAAATCTCCATGTTTAATTTATAAAAGTATCCTTTTATAACCTCCTAACACATTTAAAAAAATCCTTTTAATTACTAACCATTTAAAACCCTCGTTTTCATAATCTTTCAAAATCTAACTCCTTCTCCAATTTCAACCATCTTCCCAATTTTATAAATTCCTTTGCATAAATTCATTTTTATAAAGGAAATCCTTTTATAACAATTTATTTTATTTAATATTTTTATTTATAATAAATAAATTAAAACATCATAAACTTAGCTTTAATCATTTTTAAATAATATAAGAAAATATAACTAAAACATTTTTAATAATATAATAAATAAACTCTTAAACTTTTAAAACATCTCCAATAGATAAATAAAATAAAATAAAACAAAATAACTTAAAACAACTGTTTAAATAAAGTAAATTATATTCAATAATATTTTTGATGAAATAATCATCTGGTTTTAAATAACTAATAATAAAATAATTATTATCTTCAAAAATAGTAATAAAATAATTTATTTTAAAACATTTGATAATATAGTAATTAACTTACAAAAATAATTTTTACCAACAATTGTAATTAATTATTAATAAAGCTCCTTGTATATATATAGTAATAATTAAAACATTTTTCTTCCAATTTATAAAATCAGAATTTAATCAAATCCAAAATTTTCGAATCTAGAAAGGCTCGGCAATTTCCAACAAGCTACCATTACCTTCTATTTAAATTCTCAAGTCAAATTGCTGGTATTTGCACAATCAAACATATATGTAAACCAATCCATAATTAACGATCAATTAACAATTAAATAAATGTCCAAATTAATATAATAACAGAACGAGAATTTATTCTGCTAACCAACGTCATTCAAAGGTAAACCCTTACATTTATTAAACAATGTCTATTTGGCCAAATAGATAACACCAGGAAGTATACTTACATTAACTACATTACAATTTTTAACAACTTAATTATATTAATCAAAATCGATATCAATTTATCACCACATATATAATCTGTTACTTAAAACAAATCATGTCTTAAGCTTTTAAAAAAACTTTATGGTTTGAGATTTATGGTTAAAACAAATCATGTCTTAAGCTTAAAAAAACTTCCTATACAAAATATGAGTATTTTTCCTCTTGTTTACAAGTTTTAAAAGAGAATGCAACGACCTAGAATTTCAGTCATTTGAAATTCATATACTTAATTGATTTTAAATATTCACTAGTAAATTTTATAAGTTGAATAACTTATATTTGAAACATAAGGATTTAATTGGATAATTAAATTATTAATTAAATATTTGAAATTGCAGAGATAATTGGAATTTGAATTTAATATGAATGAAAATGATTTATAAAGATGAATTAAATTCTATTTGAATTAGAATGATGTCAGAGAACTTTTAAAATTGAATATTTTAAATTTAATTAACGTGTAAAAATAGTCATTTTTCACACGGTCTCAGATTTCAATGAAACCTTTTTCATCGGATCCGTAATGTTATATTATTGTAGGATTTCAAATTTTGTGTCAATCGGATTTACGATTTAGTCATGGCAAGCTGAAACGCGTAGAAATATGTTTAAGTAAATTTTAAATTTAAATAAGTTGATTCGAAAACCTATCTTCCAAATACAATCGAATTGGCTCTCGATATATATTCCATTGTGTTCAAAATATAGGTAAAACATTATAAACGCCAGACGAAACGCTTCGTTTGGAGTTCGAAAAATATCCGGATGAATAGTGTGCAAAAATTTTCTATATAAGGCCACATTTTTTCACATTTGCAAAACCCTAATACATTTAAACCCTAGTCGCCGCCATTAGCATTCAATGGCCAAAAAACACCGTCCTCCTCGTTTCTCTCTCGATCCATTCACTTTCAAACTTCGATTCCTAAATATTAGTATTGGATTTCAAATTTAAGGTTTTATTTTAAATGGTATTGGATTTATTAAGTGAATATTTCAATACTAAATAATAATGTAGTTAAATTTAGATATATATGAAATTATCAAATTTAGTTTTGAAAATGTTGAATATTTAAAGCTTAGAAATATTTATAATTTGAAATGATTTATTGAGAAACTGAATTGAATTGAAATTGATGAATTGAGATTGAATTAAAGTTGAATTTTGGAAGTCGAGATGATTTGAATCGATTTGTGAACTTTGAGGAAGATATTTTGTTATATAAAGTAATTTTTAAATTATATTTAAAACTATTTTATATTACTTTATAAATTATTTTAATATAAACTATTTTGATATAAATCATTTTTAATATAAACTATTTTAATATACTAATTATTTTAATATAAACTATTTCAACTTATAACTATTCTATATAAACTGTTTCATAAACTATTTCATTATATATACTATTATTAATATCTAAACCGTTGAAAGGAAATTGATATGATTTCAAAATGTAGTGATTTCCAAAGTGTTATAATTTCAAGTGTTTTGGATTCGAAAGTGTTATAACTTTGAAAGTACTATGGTTTTGGAAGTGAATATATTTGAAATGGAAATGATATTTTGGTTTTGAAGTATAAACTATTTTGAAATGACCGCGGTGTTATAATAACGATTGGTTGTTAAAGAGACCGGGATCAGATATTGTCATATTCTCTACCAATACTGAAAACCACTTTAACAACCGTGCACGCCGTGGAGATTGCAGAATGAAGTAGGATGGTGGCGACGATTCTGTACGAGGTATATACGTGGACCCGACTCCTGTGAGTGGGCATAAGGTGGCTAAAACAGGAGAAATCGACGGGCCAAGTGAGGTAGCTCCTCCGATCGGACACGCTTCTTCGTATGCCATTCCATCACTTTGTGATTGATTTGGTGCGCACCTTTGGATTTTTGGGAGTGTGGCTCGAGGTGGGCGGGAGTGGCTGCTATGCGTTACCACCAGCCCGGAAGTGTAATTGGTATATCTACCCTGGAATTGCCTAGTTGTGCCATGTCACCTACCCTAGCGTGCCTTCTACGAGTTTGATTTGTGTCGTACCTATGGAGTATCCTCTAGTAGCCTCCCGATCTGGAGGTATTATGGTACTGTATAGACTATTGACACTATAAAATGTGTTAAGGGGGAAAATGCAACGCCTTAACGCTATTTTAATAGTTTACTTTACTTTGACATTATTATAATAGCGTATATTACTACATAGTAGATATTTTAACGGATCCTTGGAGGATGGTTATCCCAAACATCCTTTAAGTGACTTGTATTTCTGTTGATATTTCACTTGAGTTGGATTTATTGATATAAGAATGTTAATCCCGACTCGAGTGTTTTGTATTTTGCTTTACGCTCGGGTCAGACTGAGTGCCATAGTATCCGACTCACCTTTGGAGTTTGGAGCTTCGCTTGGAGATCGAACTATCGATTCAGCTTTCAGTTATTTAGTTGATTCCAGCGATGTATTCAGATTTTGTATTTGACTATTGTATTGAGACTTCTATATATTCGAGACTTATGTTGTATCTTCTCTATTGTATCTTGTTTAACTCTGTTAAAAAACCCATATAGCTTATTTTTAGATGCAGTTGAAAAAATGGAAAGTAAAAACAAAATACAATTTACTAATTTATTTTAGTGATTAATTTGTTTAGTTAACTTATGTAATTGTTTTGGTAACTAGAAAATATTTAATCAAAAAGGAAAATTAGTTTAAAACCCAATTATTAGTTTAAATTAAATAAATAAATACTAATTAATTGTTCGACCAATTCAAATATTAATAAACCGTATGATGTTTGTACAAGGTCAAAAATGGTGAAGGAAATAGCTGGTTTTGATTAGATTGCAAATTAAAGGTTAAAGGTGAGTTAATCTCACTCATTTGGATTACTATTTAAATCTAAATAGTTAAATTTAAATTATTGGTTGAATGATTAAATTGACTGGATGTGATATTAAATATAGTAGTATATATATATTGGAGTGATTGATTCCCGCATTATATAGCGGATGAGACCCTATGCGCCCTACATAATAGCGGATGACCCTTTATACCACGATATTCCACCTCAAAGTGGAATTGGTATTTTATTTCTTGACTAACATCTGTGGATGCAGGGAAACAGGTTGGAGGGATCCAACTAGATTCCTCAAAGTAGTGGAATTTATTTTTATAATCTATGTTTTATCTGATAATCTGTGATAGATTATATTGATTATATTAGTTTTGAAAATATTGGATGTTATGGTTTGACCGAATATATTTTGGGTATATTGAGATATTAAAAATATAAAGATTGAATTTTTAAAGGAAAATAAAAGAGAAATTTTTTAAGTAAATTAAATATAGTGAAATTGGATAAATTAAAGAATGAATTTAGGAAAGGATAAAAAGTTTATTTTTGTTTTAAATTCGAATAAATAAATTTCGAGCATGGAAAAGGTGATTTTTGAATAAATGGGAATAAATGAAAATTTTAAACTTAAGTGATATTATTTAAAAGAATAAAGGATTTATTTTTAAATTCAAGGTTTAAAATAGTCGGAAGAAATAAGAAGAATTTTGGAAAAAGTATGAAATTGGTATTTTTAGTTTAAAAAGATTTTAAATCATAATAAAGGAGTAAAATCTGAAATTAATGGTTTTTGAAATAAAAGTTAGTAAGTAAAGGAATTTATTTTTAAATGGAGTAAATTCTGGCAGTTGATTTGAAAATTGATTAAGTGTTTGAAACTGTGCTTAAAGGAAAATTAGACTATGGAATTTATAAACTAGGTTTATACAATGAAATAAGATACCAGTGGATATTTGAAAGTATAAATTCACGATGGGACTTTACAAAGGAACGGGTAATTTGTTTTAAAAATAAATGGTGGTTTATTTTTAAAAGTTTAATTTTTAAAAGTGTGGAAAAGAAAATTTACGGATTTGGGATGTAAAT
Organism: Allium cepa; assembly: GCA_030765085.1. NCBI lineage: Eukaryota > Viridiplantae > Streptophyta > Magnoliopsida > Asparagales > Amaryllidaceae > Allium > Allium cepa. Next base: position 872,191,679 of record CM060945.1, on the reverse strand, counting down.
TGGGATAATCGAGAAGGATTTATTAACTGATTAAATGGACTATTTTGGAATGGAAAGTGTATTTTCCTTGGAAAGCCAAGTATGTTTTCAAAGTAGCTTTTAAGTATAAATTAAAAGTTTTAAAGTTGGCTTTAAAAAGAATGCTTTTGGAGAAATTATTTTCTTAAATTGTTTTAAAAAATTTAAAGTAAATATTTATAAAGTTAATTATAGAAGTGATTTTTTTAAAATTTAACTAGTATTTGATTTAAAAGATGGTTATTTAATAATTATACTCTATCTAATATTTTTATCTTTAAATTAATTTGGGCTTAAGTTTTAATTGAGATATTAGTATAAAATTTCATAACTAGTACTTTAAATAAAGTATTTTAAGTAGTTTTTATTTTAAGTGTTTTAAAGTATATATTTTGGATAAAGTGATTTAAATTATTTAAAAATCTAAAGTATTTAAAACTTGGTGATTTTCCGTGAAAATAAAACAATTGGGTGGAATTTATTTGGCGAGAGAAAAAGTGATTTGAAAACTATTTTCACGGATTGAAGTGTAGAAAATATCTTGCGAAGATATTTTGAAATAAATAATTTGAAAAATTATTAAAGCCTAATGGTTGTTTATGGATGTTAATTGATAGTTAAATAACCGACTATCAATATTGGCCAATGCGCTGATCATTTCGAAAAGACTGGGGTCGGGATTAATTTTTGAAAACCACTTCGATCCGGTTTGAATGTTTTGTGAGGAAGACAAGACCTTGGAGTCGAAGATGGAGCAGTGAAGTGCAAGGGCTAATTGCTACTCATCCTGAGGGTGATTCCAAAATGGATGTAGTAGGAGTAGTGCCTTCGGTTTCGCTCAAACTCGGAATGGACTTGTATGGACGAATGCTATCAAAACATCGTCAGGGGTACGATGAGCATTCTAAGTGAATGTTAGCTAAAAAGGTAAAGCATAGCCTCGAGCCTCATCAGCCGGGAATGGCTAAAAAAGGGAAGGTGCAGCAACGCTAAGTGGCTAGCAACCAATTAGGATAAGGTCATCCTTGCCTAGATGTCCCTTTTTATTCGGCTGTGTGGGAGGTTGCTGATTCCAACCGCGGGGTGATATTATTCGGACTACCCAGTAAGGGGTAGCTCCGGTCTTGTGTAGTAGGAGATCAGGGTGGATCCTCGGTATGGTGATCTAGACCACATACTGTGACGGGCGGCACCCCAGTAGCCCCACCATTGATGGAAATCCAATCTCCAATAAGTGCCTTCGGACTTGTTTGTATACCTATTATGCTGGAATTTAATGAATGTAAAAATTTCAGCTATTTTGAACAAGTATTTGTATATAGACACTATTATAATATCACAGGAATTTGATAAAAATGTTTTAGTTATCGTAAGGTAAAAACCTGGCATGTTTATTTGTGGCGTGGTCTAACGAGATACCTTTGATTTCAAAGGATTTTGAAAACTTTAATAATCCAATTGAGTGTGTTTTCTCATTCTGGTTTTCCAGACTGACTCTGGTGTTATTTAACTATAATGCTCGGGTCAGAACGAGTATTATAGAGTACAAAATCTAGATGGACTGCTGTGGAGCTCAGGAGACAAACTGGACGACGAGGCGTATTTTCATAGATTTATATTCTGCTATGCAGTGGAAGCTTTATATTCAGCTTTGGGAGGACGAGTTATTATAACTATCCTAAATTGTGTTGTTGATTTTGTTGTACTCTGATGATGTAATGTATATAAAAGATATAGTTCTTTTGTACAAAGATTTAGTCATTTATCTATTGTATATTTTTCTACTGCGTTTGTGAGATTCTGATATTGTTTTCTATTTCTTCTTCTACTTCATTCTTCTTTAACCCTAATGGTTCATTTTTCGGCATTCGATTGTTCGGAAATTGATACAATGGACGTATTGATGTCGATTTTCGGGCGTAAAAAAATAGGGTCGTTACATCTGTGCACATTTTATTTTGAGTTACTGCTCACAATTACTAGCTGAAGCAAAAGCTTCAAAATGCCAAAATCTAACCAAATTTCAGGTCATTTCGACAAAGATAGCTTATATAAATATGCTGTCAAACTTTGACCTGGACGATGTTTTTCCCCGGAGTTTTACAGTGAAAACACTGTCTGGGTTCAACTTTGAGACATCATAACTTTCTCATATTTTATCCAGATTGCATCATTCTTTTTTTGTTTGAAAGATAAAGTTTCTACTACATTCATCCCAATTTTGAGCTCAATCCGATGCCATTTGATCATCTGTTTCATGCCTGAAAGTTGAACCCAAGATGGTTTCAGGCCTGTACATTTTTGGTTTTGAACTGTTGCAAACATGCCCTGAGTCCATGTTTGTGACAGCATAACTCATTCGTTTCAAATCAGATTTGAGTGATTCTTTTTGAAGACTGAAGTAGGAATGCTGAGTTACATTTTCGCAAAATTTTGTGACAATCTGGCTTCGTTTTCTATTTCAAAACTGCTATCAAACATGAACCCGCACCCTGCTGGAATTCAGCGATTTAACCTTGTTTTGGTCCAATTTTGAAATGATGCCGATTCTTCATTTCAAATCGGATTTGAATGATTCTTTATGCAGATTTAAGTAGGAATGTTCAACTACACTCTTGCAAAATTTCATGTCATTTTGACACTGTTAACTTGTTTAAACTTGTTGTCGAATATTGAGTCGCAACTTGTTTTAAAGGATAATACTTGGTGTAATTTCCGTTATTTCGATGTTTTCTTGATATTTCCTTCTGGATTTCATAAACATGTATTATAATGTGTTTTAAAAATGTTTTTCAAATAAATGGACTTTTGAAATTATTATTATATATTATTTTTAGTATAAAAATTATACATTCTATAATAAGAGAATTTCAAAGGCAATTTCTAAAGCGATTTCGAAACGTTCCTAAAACTCGTTTTCTTCAACTTAATTTCTATATAAAACATACAATTTTGCACTTTGAACGATGAGGGAGGAGCTCAAGTGAAGATCGAGAATGAAGATTCAGAGTGCAAGGGCTGTTTGTCGTTAACTCTGAGGGTGATACCAAAACGAGTGTAATGGAGATAGTGCCTTCGGTTCCGTTCGGACCCGGAATGGACTTTATGGATGAATGCTATTAGACCATCGTCAATGGAGGACGATGAGCATTCCAAGATATGTGTGCTATAAATGCAATCGTAGCCTGAAGCCTTATCAACCGGGAATGGCTAAAACAGGGGAGGTACAGCGAGGCTAAGTAGGTAGCACCCAAGTAGGATAAGATTTTCCCCTGTCTAGATGTCCCTTTTATTCGGCTGTATGGGCGGTTGTTGGCCACAACCGTGGGGTTGTCTTATTTGGACTATCCAGTAAGGGGTAGCTCATGTCATGTGCTGCACGGATCAGGATGGATCTTCGGTACTCTAATCTAGACCAGGTACTGTGATGGGCGGTACCCCAATAGCCCTGCCATTGTATGGAATCCAATCTCTAATGAGTGATCTCGGACTTGATTGTATACCTATTATGCTGGAATTTAATGAATGTAACAATTTCGGCTATATGAATAATTTATTTGAAAACCCTAGACACTATTATAATACAACTGGATTTCCTATCAAATGTCTTGGTTATTGTAAGGGAAAAACTTGTCCGTGTTTATTTGCGGAGAGTCTTACGAGATACCTTTTATTCAAATGTTTTTCAAGTTAAACAACTTAACTGTTTACTCACACCAGAGCCATGTCTGACCCGGAGTTTATTTCTGTTTTTCTTAAACTCTTGGTATTCAAATTTTTATGAATAGCCAAGTGATCAGGTTTGCTTTGACGAATTTTGGAAAGGCTTGGAGCAGGAGGCTTGGCGTATCTATATATATCTATTTCGCTGTGTAAATATCTCTGTGTTGTTTTTTGGGTTGTAATGGATAGACAGGTCTTCATGTCTGCCTAATGTGATGTTGTAACTGAATAACTCTGATGTATGGTGAATATTATGTAATATCTATGTGATGTAATATATATTTTTCGTTCCGCTGTGAGATTATGATATTGTTTAGTTCTTTCTTTCTATCTATTTTCTTTTCTACCTATTTCTTTCTAATCTACGATACGTCTTTCTCTGGAATGAAAGGCGGGTCGTCACGGTTTTATATATAGTAGCTTCATGAACTACTATTCATTTGTTTCCACTACATATTGTTATATTACTCTACGTCTGTGATCCTGTGATTATTTATTTACTGTATATGCTGAGTTTTTCCAAATATAATTAACAGTCTGATATTTTGAGCGATTCAAGTCCGACATGTGCGGATGCGAATGGTTAAAAATATCGGTATGTTACAATACTTCAAAACCAAAATATCATTTCCATTTCAAAATTATATCAATACTATATCATTTTTCACTTCAAATATATATCCATTTCCAAAATCATAGCACTTTCAAAGTTATAACGCTTTCGAAACCAAAACGCTTGAAATTATAACACTTCAGAAATCATAACACTTTGAAAACATAACTTTGAAAATCATGACTTCGCACTTGAACAGTTTAGGTATTAATAATAGTATATATAATAAGATATTTTATTAAACTAAAATAGTTTATATAATAATAGTTATAAGTTAAAATAGTTTACATTAAAATAGTTTATGTTAAATAATTTATAAAGTAAAATATTAAAATAATTTTAAGCATATTTAAAAATACTTATATAATAAATAGTTTCCTCAAATTTCACAATTGATACAAACCAACTCAAATGCCAAAATTCAATTTAATTAAATCTCAAATCATCAATTTCAATTCAATTCATTTCCTAAATAATCCATTTCAAATAATATCGATTTCAAATACAGACTGAACCATAAAATATACCATTTCAATTTCAATATATTTTAAAGCTTTAAATATTCAATATTTTCAAAACTAAATCTGACAATTCCATATATATAACAAATTCACATTACTATTATTTGGTTTTGAAATATTTACGTAATCAATCCAATATCATTTAAATAAACTTTAAATTACATTTGAAATAAAATAGATATTCCTTTAATTTATTTGAACCTGAAATATTCAATATATCACTTTAAATCAAATCAAGTAATGGAATCATATCTTAAATCTCAAATTCAATAAGTTTCAAATCGATTTAATTTTTTTTATATAACTCCTGAAAGAATACGATTTCAAATTAAATTAATTTTATCTTACCAAATTTAATTTATTCAAATTATTAAAAATCTATATTTTAAAAAAAATAAATTTAAAAAATAATTAAACATATTATATATTAATTAAATCAAACTTTTTATTAAACTTAAATCTTATTATTAAACTTATTTGATATTAAAACTAATTTATACATATTTTAAAATAGTAAAATTATAAGTAAATTCTTAAAATTTATAAATTCAAAACTAACTTATAGTTTTAAAATTTTCAAAACATATATTTTTAAAGATAAAGAATTTAACTATATATAAAATAACATTTACATATATAATATTAAAAAAATCAATATTTATATAAAACCATATATATATATATATATAGATCAACGGTGTTTGTATATAATTCTCTATCATATGGTCAAGTGATACGGATATTTATCATTTCAATCCGCAATTTAAATATCTACGGGTATATATATCTTTTCAATCTGCATTCCCAAATTCAATCCAATGAAAATCGCTTGGGTTTATTATTTCAACCCATAATGATTTCCTTCTATTCAACGGATCGTTCGGGTATGTAACGTTTCAACCCATAGAGAATTCTATACTAACAGGGAACTTGCAGAGTGATAACAGATATGATAATAATATAACATGCATATATCATCAATATAAATAACAGATAATGGTGTCAGATGTCACAGGTGAACAGATATAGATAATAGCATATATATAGCAGTGTAAATAACTAACAATAGCATATTTCAATTATCATTTCAATTGAAATCAAATTTAATAAATATAAGATCGTTAATCGTGAGTGATTGCTCACCTTTCGAGGCAAGAGAGAATAGACAATGAAACGGGTTACGGATCCTAGCACGAATTTCGAAGCAAAGCACGATGGAGTCGAGTTCGACGAACAAGCTGATAAATCAGAATCAATGGAAACAATCAAATCGGTTTTGATACAAAATGAAAAAATATATATATACATTATTACTAAAATATATTTTTTAACTTCACAAAATGTTAAAATAATATAAAATCATTGTTTTAAATTAAACTCATATATTAAAGTCATATATATATATATATATAAATAAATTTCGAATCGATACATTTAAAAATTAACAGTTTAACATATCTATTTATATGGCTTATGTAATCAACCAACAAACCAAAAGTTTAAGACTGATAAAATATAAACACTATATGTTATATTTAAAACAATGTTTATTATAAAATTAGTATTTATAAAAATCAATCTTAAATCCAAAATAGTGTATATATATATAGATATATAGATATATGTAAGCTATTTATACATGCAACAACCACATGCATGTTACTCAAAATGCATGCAGATGCAGTAAATATATATGTAGACTCATTATAAATATGTGCAGACCATAAGCTACCAAGTCATAAACAGACTTCATATATATACATGCAGCAAGCAGATATGTATACATCTCTTTATATAATACATATATGTATATTTTGGAAACCCAACACACGTCTACTTATATATATATATATATAGATTTATATATAATGCTTATATACTAATACATACCAATTGTAAAATATATATATAAAGTCCTAGAAAATATACATATACTTTATAAAACAAACCAAAAGGACAAACTTCCTTTATAGCATATACTTACTGAAACCTCTCATATATGTAAAACACGTACAAAATTTACATTGTATATACATATATATACCATACCCTTACATATACCAGCATATCAATATTATATATATAAATATATATCCAGATATATGACTTGTAACACACACTCGAGATATACTTTTAAACGTATATATATTCGCCCTAAATAAATAAATAAATAAATAAATAAATAAATATATATATATATATATATATATATATAAAACTTTAATACTGTAAACATGAATACAGTAACTCACCCAAACCGATTATATATATATATATATATATAACTCGAACATACAAAACAACATAGTATAACTTGTTATAACATATGTGAACAAATATATATCAACTTATATATATTACAGGACTCATTATACAAACTATTGCTCATGTAAAAATATATAATATATATACTATATATATAAACCGTAAACATAAAAAAATTTCTATATTATAATATATACTATAACAAGCATATAACAAACCTTATACAAAAGAGGAGGAGACTAGAGAGAGAGGATGGCCGGAGTTCGGTGGTGCTGACTGGGCTGCTCGGCCGAGTGGGAAAACAAGGCTGGGGATGGAAGGTGAACGCCAGAGTTAAAGGTACTCGGGAACGGTGATGTTCGACACTGATGAAGGCGGAGAAGGGAGGGTGTACGGCTGTCAAGGTAAGGCTCAGGCGGTTGTTGATGTTGGACAGGCTTGCGTGGCTTTCAGGTGAAGGAGAAGGAAGGTGGAAGGGTTTGCGGAGGTGCGGCGAGCTGAGATGGGTTAGAAGGAAGGTTGCGTTGTGCATGTGGGGTCTGGTAGGAAGGGAGGAGAGGCCATCGAGTCAGTGGAGTTTTGGTTGTGGGGAAAAAGTAGGTTGGAACGGAGCATGAAGGGAGAGGCCGAGTGGGTGAGCGACGAGCCATGCGCCGGCGGTTGTCGTGTGAAAGAGGAAGAAGGGTTTGGCAACAGATGAGGGAGGCAAGCAATTATATGGTAGCTGTTACGAAAGTGAGGAAAGAATTGAGCAGCTCCATGTGAATGCAACAGATATATTATTATATATATATATTATGTTTTATAGACAGAAATGGAAGGAGAGAGAGCAGAGAACAAAAGAATGAACGAACCAGAAAATAATAAACGGGAATAGGGAATAGAAAAGGTCAGGAGACTAATTCTGAAAATAATAACTAGTGGCTATTAGTTTTCACAAGGTGGATAATGAATGGCTATTGATTATCACAGCTGAGAAATGAATGGTCACATCCAAAAGCCAAATTACGGAACCGATACGGATAACCGTTTAGCGGATTCCACTGCATGCTGAACTTCAAAACATAGAATTGAATATAGTGTAGAGATCAGCAAGACGAGACGATCAAAATGGTATACATATATCAGTGGTACGATCATCGTATCAAAAGTCGATAATCGGTAACAAAAATGCTCCTAATTTTCCAGAAAATAAGATAAACGGAGCAATAACAGTCCAAATTTTGAGAAACGAAATGTAACGTCTCACTCAAAAGGTTTGGAAAATAATTTACTATCATCTAATATTAACTGATTTAAATTGAAATAAAATTACACAATAAAATAAACTTTCATATTATCTGATGAAATTTTACCATTTGCTATGTTTATAAATACGTATTCCAAATATCAAGTTTTTATTTCCAAATTCGATTATTTAAAATTTCACAAAAATTCAGTTAATTATGTTATTAAAAACAGTTAAATTTATGGATCTTTACAGCTAGATTCAAAGGTCTTTTACAGCTTCCTTAACCGAACTACTACATTCTCATTCAAGCCACACAAAGGCTTAACCAACATTGCCCAACACTACTCATCGGGCTAAGCTCTCCCTACTTCACTACCTTCCTCAACAACATCCATTTCACTCGGAGGAAACACACAGACGAGGTAGGGATATGATATATACATATATACATACATAAACATACACATATATATAGTAGGAAAAATAATAAGTATGTCCCCAGATGATTACCCCAGTAGTCATCATATACTCCTACTATCCCTTTAATATATAGTTACTACCATACACCTAAGGAAAACACGGACTCTAAGTCACTCTAAGGTCAAAAATCGTGCCTCTTATATATAATGTATTACTTTGAACCAGCTCTGATACCAAAATGTAACTCCCCACGTTTATACCCATATCAACAAAGAGTATTACTAGGTAATACTATGTGATAATACACAAAATGATGCTGTATTGAACTATCACACTTGAATATCCTCTTGGGCCAACACTGGTATGTATTTTAACATCGAAAATAACTCACCACAAAATGTACACATCATCGACACAAAGCAATAAACACGTGCGTTTCTAGTATAGAACAATATACAATAAATAACAGAGAACAAAAAATCATTAAACGCGGCGATCAATATATAATAGAGTGTATACATACGTCTGATATACATCTCAATGCCATATATACAATGAGACTGTATAAAATAAAATAATATACAACACCACAAAATAACTAGTCTCCACTATGCCTTGATAACACAAGCTGGTCTCATCGTCACTGAACTTGAAATGTCTCGGATTAATTAAAGTACTATATAAATAATACAAGAGTCAACTATATTTAAAAGGTAGGTATCAAAATATTTTATAATTATATGAATGGTATAATAGTAATGTCATAAACAACACCAAAAATCTCAAGAATAGCATCAACCACAAACCATGCATAGGAAAAATGTCTTCACCCATATAAATCAAGTCAAACATAAAATAGGTAAATAATATCAAATGGGTGAATCATCTATACATATAATAATCCTTAGTATAAAGGAATAATTGATTAAAATAAGGCAAACACAAAAATGCCCTCAAATAAATATAAATAGACAATCTCGGGTTTGTCAAACTTATTGAAATGTAATAAGTAGTCATCTAGGTATCCAATATATATATGTGTGTGTATGTGTGTGTGCGCGCGCGCGCGTGCAACACATTGATAAATGATATACTTGGCGAGATACTTCTATGGAAATATAAGTGGCAACACATGTCTATGAAAATACAAGTAGCGACACACACCTAAGAAGGATATGAGGATTGATCATACACTGGACGTAGTCTTAGGTATAATCACAGCTCATCATCTCAAGTATGAATATAAATAGTATGTCTATCTATCGCACACACTGAAACTAGATGGAAGACTGACAATACGTCTGCATGCCCTAGGAGCCACATATATGTCCGTCTAGCATGACCCCTAAAGTCTTTAGTTAACTCCTCTCGATGCTTTGACTAGATCCACATTTATGCTCATCAACGCGAGGACTTTACATGCTCACGACCCACCATATGCCCCTATGGTAATGGATTGCTGGTCTTGGTGACATAGAGGCTAATGCTCATAGCGATAGCACACAACTATAAATATAGGGTGTAATAGATTTAGGGCGCGACCCCACAATCAGGCCATCAGGGTGGATACTGGCCTAACCTGGTTCACTTTTAAATTGGACAAAGATAGACAGAAACACAACTTTATATGTTGGTCGACGCATGGATCTGTACAATTGTTGATACATGGCTATTTACATGACTTATAACAGTGAGCCCCATCATATATAAAAAATCCTCATTTGAGTGGTGCTTACTTATAATGAATAACCAAACAAATAAGACTTTAGTGTTCCATACTACCATGTGTTATTTGAATATTTATTCAATGCTCATAAAATACACTCAACCTCTACAATATAATGAGTTCAAAGAATAACCAAAGAGATATTACCAAATGTATCATACCAGATGGTATTATAACTCTGTTTATTTAGATTCCTCATCACACAGAATGAAAACAATCAAAATATTCAAATAATAAGGACCCTAAAAATATATATCATAAATTAAATAATACATTCACTTTATTTGTATAATCCCAAAATAAAGATTTAAATACAAAAAGTTCACCTCTAAATCTTTGATTGTATATTTTAAAACATGCAAGGTCGCTTACAAACCAAATACCCTTTATAGGAATATTTCCCCAATTTTCTATGATTAGTTACTATCTTTAAATAAATATATAAACTTCAAGATAAATTATATTTACATCAAACCATAAAATGTAATTTAAAATCTTCACTTTATACTCAAACTAATTAAAAATAAAAAAAATTCCTTTAAATTATACCATATTTGAAATTCTCATATTGTAAAAAGATATTTTTTATTTATTCAAAACATATCCAAAACCTTATAATTATTTCATAAATAGAGTTCTATATTTTTCCAAGGTTTGAAGACCCTTTCAGAAGTATTAAATTACCTTTATAATGAAAATCACTTAAAATAATATTATTACTTTTATAATATATTTTATAAAATTGCAATATATTTTATTTATGGTTTAAAAACAATTCTAATTTTTAATATTATTATAATTGTGATTCAAAAAGGGTTTTTGTAACAAAATGAATACTATATGTATATATGAATTGAAAAATAGATTTGTAAATACGAAAATAACTAAATTAAGTGGAAGTATGGCAAATTATTTATAAAATACTTTTAGTAAAATTTAAACCTTTGAATAATTTTCAAAGCTTTTCAAACATCTTTTAAAACAAGAAAATCAAACATCCAAATATCAATAATGGATCAAAATTCTTTAAAATGATTGACCAAAAATTCCATCAATCAATCATCACTAGCATTAACGAGAACAGCCCCTTAACCTGAATGCCTCTTCCATATCCCATGCAGCATCCACCATCATCGCCTTTATGCACAGCTCGACCCCAATCTTCTCCACTAGTCGACGAACACCGCCCTGCTACCAATTCTGTATTAACGCACGTATCGACCTAATCGCTGTGGTCGCGAGACCATACTCCTCCATCCTCATTCACCATTTCTAGCCATCGGTGTCCCCTCTTCTCGTGATGATCGTATATGGCATGAGCATGATTTATTTATTTATTTATTTTACGACATAGAAATCCTAGTTGTTACAAACTTTCCCTTAAGAAAATTATGTCATCGCAATTTCTATACGAGAAACGTCATACAAAACTCATACCCCGACTTTCTTCATATTCAACAACCTTCTAAAAGCTTATATAATCTGTTATGTGACTCTTCAAAAACTTCTCTTATCGTATGATATTGATTCATTTAACAACTTTCTATTTTTTGCACACGATAATTTATGAAATATTTTCTAAATGTCGGAATTTTTAGAAAATTTCGACAGTCTTTATTGCACAGAGAGCAGTCTAAAAAATTAAAACACCATCTAGCATAATATATATACATCCCAATCAATGGGTATTCCAAAATATGAGGAAACAATGTACTAACATATTCTATATCAATATATCATAAAAGTGTACCTTTTTATTAGCGTTTAAGCGAACTATTTCGCTTTTGTGCGAGCAAAAGCAAGCTAAAGGCACCACTTATTCCCATTAAGCCTTTCTGAGCACCTATACTAAACTCAACTTCAAGCATTAGTCCCATATAGTAAAATATGATGTGCATGCATAAGTTTAATGTAGATATATGCCACAGGCATTTATTTAATATAAGACAACATCACGTTCATATTTAAACTACTTTCAGACATAATTTCAAGGGTCGATACCGCTAAATAAAATTATGTTTTCTAAGTGTAAATTATTATATACCGTGTCTACTACAACTCAAGTTGTGAGTGATTTTCTAGAGATGACCAAATCTGAAATGAATATACAAGAGCAAGTCCACCTAAAAAAACTACATTTTGAGCCTAAAAAATGATAAAAAAAAATTGAAATACTTAAAGCAAATTTTTTCTTCTTATGTTGTTAGCCTTTTAGAATGGGCAATGTTGAAATCAAACAAGCCTTTGAAAGATGTGATCAAAACAGTTTAGCTATATCTACGTGGAATTTGCATTTCAAGACAACAGGGTCCTTCTTTCTTTAGTAATTCAAGCTTTAACCATTATTATTCTCAAAATTTTACATTGCATTTCAAAAAAAAATTGTTTTCTAATTGCATATTTTTTCTAATATATTTAAAATCTTCAAAATGGATTGGTGATTTGAGATATATAGTCAGAACAAATCATATCTTAAGCTTTAAAAAAACTTTCATACAAAGTAAGAGTATTTTTCCTCTTGTTTACATGTTTGAAAAGAGAAGAAATCCACCATCACACAAATGCACAAATTTATTTCTTATTTTAAATTTTGTCTGAAGCCAAGAAAAAACAAATGGTAAAAATATTCTGTCAATCAACATTGCTTTCTGGTCTTCTATTTCGAAAACGTATTTTTTTTCAAATATAAATCTATTTCAAACCATTTCCAAAACCCAAATATGAAATTTCAAAATCAATATTTAAATTTCTTATTCATTTCAAAATCTATAAAATCCCCATTTTAATAATAATCCAACAAATTTTGAAATTACATTTCCAAAATAACAAAAATAATAATAAGATTTATCAAGTCGGAAATTCATCATTTTAATACCTCTGATATTGATTTTGATGACTACAACCATATAAATATAGATACTAATGTTTTGCCATGTTGTATAGTATATGTTGGAGAATATTACACAGATACAAAATGATCAAACTTGAAAATTAATCAGTATAATGACTAAAGTTCAGGATTTAGAGACGATCAAGGCTCATGAGTTTAGAAACAAAGGTTTACAAGACTTTATTATGAGTCATTAGAATAAATTGTTAAAGTCCTGATAGTAGATTCTAATCTTTATCATAAATTTTTTATTTTGATATTTTATCAAAATAAATTATTTTAAATTCAAAGTATATTTTAACAAAAAATTTATAAATGGTTTTATATGTCCAAAGTAGTTAAAAACTATGTTTAAATTATTTTACAAAAATATATAGAAGTATGGAAGCAATTTAAAAGAAAAACATTTTATCTAAATTTAGAAAGATATGTCGACATACCCTCATTGATACGTCAACAAAGTGACCATTGGTTTGTTTTTTAAATTTTGAAAAGATGTGTCTTTTGGATGTACCTCTTCGTGAATGGATACATCTATTCATACAATATATAAAGGGGAGTGTAAATGAATTTTCTAACTAATTTTCTGACTTTCTTCTTAATCCTTACTCCCTTGAATTTTTTCTTGAAAACTACTCACCATATTCTTCAATACTACATAGAACCAATCCATACTCTATAAGATTGATTCTCTACAAATTATTCACCATTTTGAAAGCATTCTTTCTACAAACTCAAAGATCAAACCGCTACCAGAAGGGCCATAGGATATCTTGTATCCCAAGTACAACTATTTGTATTAGGAAATCAACAACTCCACTCTTATTTATTGGGTGTGTTTGTTACCCATTCAAATCGAGTGGGTGTGCTTAGTAACTCATCTAAATCTAAGGGTGATCTTGTAGCTCGATAAATCAAGAGAGTTTTCCTTAGACTCATGGGACAGGTGGGTGTATCTCGTAGCCTTGAAATTGAGGCTGTAGTTTGCTTGCTACCATTAACGTAGGCTTGGTGAAGAAATCTACACATACACTGTGTAGCGCTGAATGTAGGATTGGTTAATCTAAACCAGTATAATAACTTCTATTGTCATCTCTCTTACTTAATTTTTTTATTGCTTTTATGTTTATCTATGATTGCATCTGTAACTGTTGATTAGTAGAGATCCGTGTTCATAATCTATGATTTAATTTAAATCTTGAAATAAAGTTAAAAAGGTTTATAAAAGTTATAAAACACTACTCACCCCCTCTAATGTTAAAGTAGCCTTAAGATCCATTATACTGTAACCCACATTTGATATTAGACATTATGTTTTCAAAATTTCATAATTTGAATTTGGAATAGTATAAATGGCTTGTAATACTGTTAGTACACTTATTATCACTTTTATAGAAGAACAATCAGCTGCTAGACCCCTACTATTTAATGGTATTAGTAACACATATTGGTCATGTAGAATGAAGATTTATTTACAATCTAGTGGTTTAGATATTTGGAACATTACACAGAATGAGTACACCAAGCCCCAAACTGAATAGCCCAAGTATTAATTATGATACAGACCTTTAATAAATCAAGAACAATAATATATCATATACAAAATATTTATGATGTTTCAATAAGTTCAATACTTACCCACTCGCTTTATTTACTAGGATGACTATCGGATGATCTACCTGCTGCGATGGGCCACCGCCATCGCTACCCGCGTTGGTCCCTCTCTGACAATAAGAGGGGAAACCTAATGAATGTGAAGATCTTCAATGGCGAAACATAATATCCATGATAGGCATTTCATTCTACTAAGCGAGAACATATCATTTGGTTATGGGAAAACTTATCAATTTTTTGAGAAAAATGTAACATTAATAATCATAAAAATTACCTTCTATCAAATTATACATTAATAATCAGTCTTCGTCATTTTCTAATTCCGACTCTATCTCGAACACTATATTGTTTTCCTCTATAGTCTCAAATGCTTCTACTAAAACATTTGATTCATCGTTTAGAAGCTCAAAATCAGTATGATCATTGGTAATTATTATTTCATTATTTTTCTTAAGTCTGTCTGATAAGCTTGTTCATTTGGAATATTCTTTCCATCAAACATAAATCTTTCCATTGTTTTAAAAACTGCATACCAATTTGTTTTATCTCTTTTTAGAAAAGTATATGGAGCATAATATACTTGTAGTGCTTTTTTGACTAATACAAAAGGATCATACTTATGGTAATGTGAGTTATGTTTTATTTCAATAAGATTATAATCTTTGTGCACGTTAATCATAGAACATGAACGTTGCTAAACCAATTGTACATAAATAAAAAACTTTCTCTATAGGTCGTATAAAATATGCCAATTCCAAAACTTGAGTTAACAAGTCGTAAAAATCATTTATATGATCATCTGGATCATCACTACCTTTAACAAATACACCGGTATTATTAGTTACTTATTCAGCACTATATTCTTTAATGTTGAATTTAAATTCATTGACGAATAATTCTGGATATATCTTCACATTTCTTTTTGGTCCTAACGTAAAATGTTTCAATCCTTCGTTGACTACACAATTTTTGGATCATAAACATAATTTGTAAACCAATCGGTAAATTCTTTACTGAGATCGCCGTGTGGATGTCATGATTGGTAAACACTGCAAAAAATTATATATTGTACATATTCTTTAAGTATGATTAAAGTAAATATAAATTCAAAAATTCACAGAGCGAGAACTATTAAGTAACAATGGTGGTGCAACCTCAGTGCAATTAAGAAGTACATTTGTTTTTGCTACCTGATAATCTATATCGTCGAACCATGTTTTCATACATTTTCCTACAGGTCGACCATATTGTCTAAAAATAGATAACATTACTTGTGAAGATTCATGTTCAACGCCTTCATCATTATATAGGACACTTTAAAATGATAAGTTTACATGGTCACTAAAATAATGAGAGAAAAATAATGAAGCTTCTTCTTCGATATATGATTTGTAAATCAAACACTAAACTCGTGCTTTTTGTTTAAAAATTTTCTTCAGATGATTTAAGTACCTATTAAAAAATTATTTCAAATTAAATTTTACTTATGTAATTAAATTAATATTTAACATACTCAATATTATTACCCCTCTATTGGATACATCCATCCATATTGCATAGGACCTCGAAGATAGGCTTCAGATGGAAGATGAACAGGTAAATACTACTTTACATTAAAGAAACCTGAAGGAAACATCTTCCATTTGCAGAGCAATATAGGGATATCTACTTCAAGTTTACATTGATTTTCAACTTTTAACTAATCGAACAAAGACCTTTATAAAGCAAACTATGTTCTGTTATAACCATCCAAACTTTTATCTGTAACTTTTCTTTAAAAACCATGGGTAATAAATTTTCCATCGTTATGTGGCAATCGTGACTTTTCATCTTACTCGGTTTATTGTTTTTAAAAACGACATATCTACGAAGAATGGAAGAAATCCCTTCAAGAAATCTTAATCCTTCCAGCCATTTTAACACAAGTTTTACTTGGTTATTGTCTGACTCATAGCATGTTTGGGTTTTCAGTGTCATTTGGCTTGATATGAAGCTTGGGACGCTTACATAATTCTTCTATATCATGTCATGATTTCAAATCATCCTTAGTCTTCTCTTTAATATTTAAAATTGTATTAAATACATTATCAAACATGTTTTTCTCATTATACATCATGTCAATATTATGACGAAGTAAGAGATCATTGCAATAAGGTAACTCCTAATATATACTTTTTCACCAATTATGAATCGTGGATTTGACTGGAATTTCAATTTGTACTCCAGGTTCATGTATCTTTGGATATTCCTTTACAAGATCATATATTTCTACGCTTGACCAAACATTGATGCTTGGCTAGTCTCTGCTATATTTGTAGGATCTAGATTAACCCTAGAGGGGGGGTGAATAGGGTTATAGCAAATTTTCTCGATTTAAACACAGAAACAAACTGCAGAAATAAATATGTTGAAAAGTAAATCACACACAAAATTTACCCAGCTTCGGCAACCCCTGCCTACTGCTGCATTCCCAGATTTCTATTAGAATTAAACAGTCTCTTCCTTACAAACACTCTAACAGACTCGCAAACCCTGCTCCCGCTTACAAACACTCTAATAGACTCGCACCTCCTGCTCCCGCCTATAGAGTTTTGCAAACTCGCAAACCCTTGATCCCACCTATAGAGTTTTGCAAACTCGCACACCCTGCTCACTGAACTAATTCTAACTAGACAAGCTGACACTACCTACAACCTAGGTGGTGATTTACCAAGACTTGATTTGAAAAGTAAAAAACAACAAATAATTAAAAATAAGACTAATAACCAAAAAAAACCTTTAATAAAATTAAACCCTAATAATAAACAAAAAAAACGGCCCCCTTTTTATTTCTTTAGCCCGTTCTCTTTTTTGGCTTGTGAAGGAAATGTCGGCTTTGTTAATCTTCATTCGTCCAAATTAGGGCTTTGTTCCCTTGCAAAAATTAGGGCTTTCGATTCTCTGTGTTGCGCTTGCTCGCGGCTTCTCTGATGATCAATTCTCTGTTCTTTGTTGCTCTTGCTTACGCTTGTTCGCAGCCGCTCCTTTGATCGAGTTCACTGCTGCTTCGGTATGTAATTTCCTAATTGTGCTTTTATTCGACTTGGTCTGCACTGTTACAATTCGTTCATCTCTGTAGTATTGATTTTCACGGCATTGACTTATTTGGCACTTTCTTTCTTTTGCACTTGAACCTTAGTGTTCTTCATACTATGCATACATGCTTCATTTGATCTATGAACTTGATTACTTGCGGCTGCATATTGCTGCTGTATAGTGCCATTGTTGGTCTGTTGCTCCATGTTGCATTGAACTTTGTTGACATGTGCATTACCCTTGAGTCTTGTTCATGTATCATTTGCTTGATACATCTGTCTTTGTTATTATTGATGCACTGATATAGCTGCTGCACTATGCCTAAGCCTTGCTTGTTGTTGAGCCACTGTTATGTACCGAGTTGTTTGCTCAATTGACTGTTTCATATAAGTTGTAGTTATTGAATTCTTGGTTGTTACGGTATTCATGTTGACACTGGATTTTGCTATAGTCTTTTCTCCAAATCTGTCTGCACTTTTGTCACTGCTTGGAGTTGTTGTACACTAGGGGTCTTTGAGTTGCTGTGTTGATTTACTTGTGATGTTCTTGTAGTCGAGTCATGTTGCATGCATTGAGTAACTGGTCTTTGTATTTCCAGCTTCATCACTGTTTCACTTCCACACTGTTGCATTGCTGTTCACCTCTCTTGTATCATTGGTACATGTACATTGCTTCTATATTCTTGCTTCACTGCATCTGTTGTAGTTGCTTTGTACTTCACTGTACTGTTGACTTTGCTTTGGGATTGAACATGAGCTTTGAACTGTCGATTTTTGTAGCATGCACTCTGTTTACTTGTAACTGCTGCCTGTAGTTTTGTCTTTGGTTTTGCTTCATGTAGCTGTTGGTCTTTGTTTGCTTGGTGGCATTTCTTTGTGGTCCGCACTGTGCATATGAACTTGGTCTCTGTAGTTGTAACTGGACATGTTGCTTGAGTCATTTGCATTGGTGCATTGCCTTATGGAACTTGATTTTCTGGTTGGTGCATTGCCATATAGTACATATGAACTTGGTCTCTGATCCTTTGGTGTTTCTCGTGGGATCTAGATTAACCCTAGAGGGAGGGTGAATAGGGTTATAGCAAATTTTCTCGATTTAAACACAGAAACAAACTGTAGAAATAAATATGCTGAAAAGTAAATCACACACAAAATTTACCCAGCTTCGGCAACCCCTGCCTACTGCTGCATTCCCAGATTTCTATTAGAATTAAACAGTCTCCCACTTACGAACACTCTAACAGACTCGCAAACCCTGCTCCCACTCACAAACACTCTAATAGACTCACAACCCCTGCTCCCGCCTATAGAGTTTTGCAAACTCGCAAACCCTTGCTCCCGCCTATAGAGTTTTGTAAACTCGCACACCCTGCTCACTGAACTAATTCTAACTAGACAATCTGACACTACCTACAACCTATGTGGTGATTTACCAAGACTTGATTCGAAAAGAAAATAAAACTAAAACAAATAAACACCCTTAATAAAATAAAGAATAAATTCTTAAACCCAATTTCCCTTTAACAAGGCCGGCCCGTTCTTTTTTCTTTTGCTATTGAAAAATTTGCGACAGATCCTCTTTCTGAAATTAGGGCTTCGGCTCTTTTATTCCTTGCTTACAAAATTAGGGCTTTCTGACTTGTTCGCGGCTCTCTGATGATCGATTCTAATTTGTGTTGCTCTTGCTCGCTGCTTCGCTTATGATTGATTCTCTGGTTTGCGTTGCTCCTCTGTTGATCGAGTTCGTTGTTGCTTCGGTATGTAATTTCCCTATTTGTTGCTGGTTTAATACTTGCTTGACTCGATGCCTATGATGATAATTGGGTGATGTATTTATATGAATTTGACACTTGAGTTTGTTCGTATCAATTCGATACTTTCCTAATTTTCAATTGCCTGATACGCACGACTTTCCTGATATATCTTCGACTTGCTACTCACGGCCTTGATTTTCAAACGTTTGATTTTCCTTGAATAATACATCAAAAACTTTCCGCTTTTATTTGTTTTGACTTTTTCAAAGATACGTTTTTGATTTTCTTGACTTGGTCATCCCTGCACTTTTAATCTTTTGTCACCTTCGACTTTATTGTGAATTGTTGTTGCATTCCATTTGTTCTGGCTTCACTGTTGCACTCGAGTTTTGTTCATCCAATTCGTTGATCCTTGTAGCTTGCTGTATATTTGCATAGTACCATGCTGTTGACTTGACTTGTAGAATTTCGCTGTAACTTCGCTTTTGCTTTGCATTGACCATGGCTTCTTCTGTCTTGTATATGTTGTATGAACTACTGTGCCATTTTGGTTTTCACTTGTGCATATTGCCTCGAGTACATGTATTCTTGGCAGTGCTTCTTTTGTTGTATACATGTCCACTGCAGTTTCATTGTGACTTCGCTGATGCATTTGGACTTGATCATACTTGATGCACTTTACATGTTGTCTTCATATTGTTGTTTGCTTCATGTACCTGTTGGTCTGGCTTGAACTTGATATTATGGTATTGCTTCATGATGTACTTGATAAATGCACTTCCCCATGTTGCTGTCATATATGCACTGTGTTTCACTTGGTCGTCTCTTTTCTTTGTTGGCACTGGCTGTTGTCTTTGTGGTCTTATTGTTGTCTTTGTGATCTTCTCATTCATGTGTGTCTGTTGCATTTGTTTGTGTATATAAGCAATTTGAAGTTGCTGACTTCATTTGTTTACTTGATGTCATGATTTTCCTGGTTTCACTTGTGCACACTGTTGCATTGTTGTTCACTTCTCTGTCCTGTTGTACATGCTTACAATCTAATTGAGTATTTGGTCCATTTATGTTGCATTCATGTACACTGCATTCATGTCACTGGTTTTCTTGTTCAAAGACTGTTGTGTCACTGAACTTGATTCACTTCATGTTGTCTTCATCCTTTCTCTGATTTTCATTGTGTTTCTGTGTTCATGAATGTTGTGTCACTTCTTTGCCTGCACTTAGTGTTCTGGTCATTTTTCATGTACATATGTATGTATGTGATGCTTTGATGTTGTTTCATTTCTTCAAATCTGTAGCTTGCATCACCGGTGCATGTGTATTTGCTCGAGTCACTTGTACACTTTTTGCTTCCCTGACCTTGTAGTTGTTCAATTGTCTTCTGCTCACCCATTACTGCACTGCTTGTTGTTGAGTTGATATACTTGTGGTGCTCTTGTAGTCGAGTCTGCATATATGTATTTAGTAGCAGCTTGGTCTGGCATTTGTATTCAGTCTGCACAATTGTTTATTTGAGTTTGCACTTTGGTCTTGCCTTCATGTATTCAATTCAATGCTGAGTTGTTTCTCTGTAGTTGTATACTTCTGTTGAGTTGTTTGGAATTGGACTTCTGGTCTTTGCATCCTTTCACGTCGATTTTTGAAATTTCACTTGAGTTGAATCCAGTTTCAAAACTCGGGTTTGACCTTGTGCTCGTGTCGTGATTGCACGTGAGCTGAACCCGGCTTTTCATTTGGGTTTGACCTGTGCTCACCTGTCCCTGTAAATCGATCAAGTGTATATCGATGTGCACGGCCCTGTGGCATGTACAGTGATACACTGTGCATGTCACATTGTTCGTGTATGATGAATTCAAATGTGAATGATGACGAACAACCCAAATAACTGAGGCAAATAATATTTTCAAAAATCGTATTTCATTTTATATTGCAAAAATATTTCTTTTTCAATTTTACTGCGTTAGTGAATATTTTTGCAGATTGCTCAGATGCTGGATTCAAACTGGAATGAAGTTGAACATAAAACTACGAGTGTGAATGATATGTAGTGAGGAATTTATGTAAACTGAATTGTGATGTAATTGTGATGTAATAAAAAATGTATATGTATAGTGAGAGCTTGAATTTGTACTATTCAAAATTGTAATAAATATTTGTTTGAATAAAATTTCTGTTTGAATTCAAATTCTGTGTAACTTATTCTGTTTGAATTCAAATTCTGTGTAATTTATTTTATTCAACAAATATTTATTTAATCTATGGAAAACAAAATAGTACATTACCAAATACATTTAAATGAATATATATATATATATGTTTGTTATCATCAAACAAAAAACATATAAGCGCATAATCAACAATCTCCCCCTTTTGATGATAACAAACATATATTTAAGATTTTGATTGTGTTAAATGTATTTGATCAATGATATACTAATTGCTCCCACTATTTAAATGCTTCCTCTCTACATGATGCTCCCCCTACATATATGCATATAAATAGAAATATATAAATAAGCCTAGATGAAAATGGAAAATTATTTGACCTTTGCTTGATTCTATTTGACAAAATCTTAACTTTTCTCTCCCCCTTTTGTTATCTGCAAAAGAATAATAGTGTTAGAGAAAAATAGAGATAAAGTGATCAATATTAATCCAACATTAAACACAAATTGAATACAAATATTAAACTTCAATAAAAATCAAACAAAAATCATAACTACCCTTGTTAGGCGCATATTCCACTTTTTGAAAGAATGGAAATGATGTTCTAGTATAAAATCATGCAATTGTATCAACTTGTGGTACATTTATATCAGAAATTTGAATATCTACTAATCATGCATAACTGTTAGGACTTTTAAATGAGATTAGTAGTATTCCAATTTAGTTTTAAAAAATGAAATCAAGTATCTTCTAACCACGCATGACCGTGAGGACTTTTATATGGGATTAGAATCAACTTGTCTATTTAATCAATTAATTTTGATATGCGTTCCATACATGCATAACCGTAAGGACTTTTAAATGAGCATGGAAGCACATAATCAGAAATCCAAGTAATTCACCCATGCATAACCGTGAGGACTTTTAAATGTGAGTGAATACTTTGGATATTTATTTATTTTTACAAAAAAATGTGACATGAAAAACAAACGATTCCGGATTATAGTACCACAAATCGACAAACTATATTTAAGATTTGATAAACAATGGTCGATAGAAATATGATAGATATAGAAATGGTCATGCAATCTTTACCCAACAAAAAAGTTTTATAACTCTTGTTTGAATTCCTAAAGAAATTTTCCAAATATACTCTCTTGAGTAATGTAAGTTAAATATCAACACTTATCACCTTTTCAGTCACTATTTATCTTTTTGATAATTAGTAGGGAGTCGGATTAGTCAAAATTTGTCATTTAAAATCAAATAAAAATGACTAATATGAAAACATGGTCAAAAATGATTTTCTCGAAGGGGTTATATGAAAAAAAATTCTGCTATTTGAAAATTATTTAAAATGAAAAATATGCAGATATTTTCTATGAAAAATGATGCAGTTACTAAATGTCTCAAAAATCACGTTCAACTAGTAATTTTTCTATCAACTAGATTACCAGTGTAATCTGCATCTGTGTTTCTCTTTCAATCCAAAATATCACTAACTAAAATTAATAAACCAGACCATGAAGTGTGCATCAAAAATTTCAAACTCAATTTTAGCAACAATTTAACTGACATTCTTTGAATTTGAATTGAAGCCGTGTAAATAATCAGAAAACCGTGAATATAGAGTTAGCCGTAACCAAAAATGTTATCATCCAACAAAACACTATTTTTAATCCAAACTAATATATATGAAGTAAATCAATGAATAGTGTTTTCGGCATAAATATAATTGGCCAACCATGCTGAACAAGTCAGAATTAAAATAATCATCTCTTCACCATCTCAATATTTGCTGATTTTAATTCAGACTATGGTGCAGATCATCACATTTAATATATCGTTCAAATAAATATACCATTACCTGTTTTACCTTTACGATATTTTTCGTTGTTTATCCATTGTGATCCTGTCACCTTTATAATAGGCTAAGGAACTTTGCTTTGTCGCTAGTTGTGTTTCTGGAAAAGTCAAAAATCCAGAAAACACTGTTGTTGTTCCTTAGCCTGCCACCACACCTACACGGGAAAAGATTTATGTGACCTATTTGTTTTTATAGGTCCATGGTTGTTAGTGGCAGAAGATTTAGAAAAATAATTTTGTGGAGACCCAAAACTGTTTATATATGTTCCTTTTGGCACCCAAATTTGTTTAACTTTGAGAGATTTTATATTCGTGCCTTTTGGAACCCAAATTGATATGGTTTTCACATGTTTGGGTCTATACCAACAATTATTGTGATCGTGTCCATATTTTCTACAAATTGTGCACATGGATTTTTCTTGATTAATATCGCTTTCTACATTTTCAGATTGATTATATCCAAGTCCTTGTCTAGTTGTATTAACAGTTTGCTTCCCTAATAGCAGATTCAACGATTTCTCACTTTTTGAAAATTTATCTAAAGTTATTGACAATTGTTGGACTTGTATTTTGAGAGATTCATTTTCGTTCAATAATTGTGTGCACTTTTTGATAGAATTTTCTCTCCTAGTATTTTCGTTCTCTTTCAAAATCAGAGTTTCATTTTCAAGTGATTTTATATTAATTTCTGATTTTTTAATTTCTTCTTCAAATGTTGGACACTTATCACACTTAGGGATCCTACTTTGATAGGTTTTAACTAATTGGTCAAGTTGTTCATTTAATTCTATCAAAGTCTCTTTTTGTGATTCAAGTTTGGCATACTTCTCCCTAAGTCGTTCAAAACAGCCATCCACTTCGTGGAAATAAATAAGTAATTCAGAGCGAGTGAGTTTTGATACCTCGCTTGGCTTCATGTTGTGCTCTCTGTTTTTTAATTTTTGATTTAGAGATGGATTTCCGTATTTGCGGTTCCTCCTTTTGAATTTCTTTATTAGTAATGCCAACTCGGCTGCTCCATCATCATCATCCTCATCACAACTACTATTTACCACTCCGGTTAAGCACATTCTTTAACTGAGTCGGTTGTGAAGGACATCTCATTGCTGTTGACTTTTGCTCCATATATTGCATCAAAAGTATTCCAGATTTTCTGTGCATTTTCACAACGAGAGACGAAATAAAAATTATCACGATTAATATGAGAATATAATATATGCATAGCAAGAGCATTAATCGAGATAATTTCTTATTTGTTATATCACACCCATTTTCAATAATATCCCAACATTTAATATTAACAGATTTTAAATAAAATTCCATTTTCAATTTCCAGTTCAAAAAATCTGTTCCATCGAAAATAGAATGAATAATATTGGAACGACCCTCATCAAAAGTATTATTTGGTGGATTCATGACTCTAGAGTTAAAGAAAAATACCGTGCTTTGATACCACTTGTGGGATCTAGATTAACCCTAGAGGGGGGTGAATAGGGTTATAGCAAATTTTCTCGATTTAAACACAGAAACAAACTGCAAAAATAAATATGCTGAAAAGTAAATCACACACAAAATTTACCCAGCTTCGGCAACATCTACCTACTGCTGCATTCCCAGATTTCTATTAGAATTAAACAGTCTCCTACTTACAAACACTCTAACAGACTCGCAAACCCTGCTCCCGCTCACAAACACTCTAATAGACTCGCAACCCCTGCTCCCGCTTATAGAGTTTTGCAAACTCGCAAACCCTTGCTCCTGCCTATAGAGTTTTGCAAACTCGCACACCCTACTCACTGAACTAATTCTAACTAGACAATCTGACACTACCTACAACCTAGGTGGTGATTTACCAAGACTTGATTCGAAAAGAAAATAAAACTAAAACAAATAAACACCCTTAATAAAATAAAGAATAAATTCTTAAACCCAATTTCCCTTTAACAAGGCTGGCCCGTTCTCTTTTTCTTTTGCTATTGAAAAATTTGCGGCAGATCCTCTTTCTGAAATTAGGGCTTCGGCTCTTTTATTCCTTGCATACAATATTAGGGCTTTCTGACTTGTTCGCGGTTCTCTAATGATCGATTCTGATTTGCGTTGCTTTTACTCGCTGCTTCGCTTATGATTGATTCTCTGGTTTGCGTTGCTCCTCTGTTGATCGAGTTCGTTGTTGCTACAGTATGTAATTTCCCTATTTGTTGCTGGTTTAATACTTGCTTGACTCGATGCCTATGATGATAATTGGGTGATGTATTTATATGAATTCGACACTTGAGTTTGTTCGTATCAATTCGATACTTTCCTAATTTTCAATTGCCTGATACGCACGGCTTTCCTGATATATCTTCGACTTGTTACTCACGGCCTTGATTTTCAAACGTTTGATTTTCCTTGAATAATACAGCAAAAACTTTCCTCTTTTATTTGTTTTGACTTTTTCAAAGATACGTTTTTGATTTTCTTGACTTGGTCATCCCTGCACTTTTAATCTTTTGTCACCTTCGACTTTACTATGAATTGTTGTTGCATTCCATTTGTTCTGGCTTCACTGTTGCACTCGAGTTTTGTTCATCTAATTCGTTGATCCTTGTAGCTTGCTGTATATTTGCATAGTACCATGCTGTTGACTTGACTTGACTTGTAGAATTTCACTGTAACTTCGCTTTTGCTTTGCATTGACCATGGCTTCTTCTGTCTTGTATATGTTGTATGAACTACTGTGCCATTTTGGTTTTCACTTGTGCATATTGCCTCGAGTACATGTATTCTTGGCACTGCTTCTTTTGTTGTATACATGTCCACTGCAGTTTCATTGTGACTTCGCTGATGCATTTGGACTTGATCATACTTGATGCACTTTACATGTTGTCTTCATATTGTTGTTTGCTTCATGTACCTGTTGGTCTGACTTGAACTTGATATTGTGGTATTGCTTCATGATGTACTTGATAAATGCACTTCCCCATGTTGCTGTCATATATGCACTGTGTTTCACTTGGTCGTCTCTTTTCTTTGTTGGCACTGGATGTTGTCTTTGTCGTCTTACTGTTGTCTTTGTGGTCTTCTCATTCATGTGTGTCTGTTGCATTTGTTTGTGTATATAAGCAGTTGGAAGTTGCTGACTTCATTTGTTTACTTGATGTCATGATTTTCCTGGTTTCACTTGTGTACACTGTTGCATTGTTGTTCACTTCTCTGTCCTGTTGTACATGCTTACAATCAAATTGAGTATTTGGTTCATTGATGTTGCATTCATGTACACTGCATTCATGTCACTGGTTTTCTTGTTCAAAGACTGCTGTGTCACTGAACTTGATTCACTTCATGTTGTCTTCATCCTTTCTCTGATTTTCATTGTGTTTCTGTGTTCATGACTATTGTGTCACTTCTCTACCTGCACTTAGTGTTCTGGTCATTTTTCATGTACATATGTATGTATGTGATGCTTTGATGCTGTTTCATTTCTTCAAATATGTAGCTTGCATCACTGGTGCATGTGTATTTGCTCGAGTCACTTGTACACTTGTTGCTTCCCTAACCTTGTAGTTGTTCAATTGTCTTCTGTTCACCCATTACTGCACTGCTTGTTGTTGAGTTGATATACTTGTGGTGCTCTTGTAGTCGAGTCTGCATATATGTATTTAGTAGCAGCTTGGTCTGGCATTTGTATTCAGTCTGCACAATTGTTTATTTGAGTTTGCACTTTGGTCTTGCCTCCATGTATTCAATTCAATGCTGAGTTGTTTCTCTGTAGTTGTATACTTCTGTTGAGTTGTTTTGGAACTGGACTACTGGTCTTTGCATCCTTTCATGTTGATTTTTGAAATTTACTTGAGTTGAATCCAGTTTCAAAACTCGGGTTTCACCTTGTGCTCGTGTCGTGATTGCACGTGAGTTGAACCCGGCTTTTCATTTGGGTTTGACCTGTGCTCACCTGTCCCTGTAAATCGATCAAGTGTATATCGATGTGCACGGCCCTGTGGCATGTACAGTGATACACTATGCATGTCACATTGTTCGTGTATGACGAATTCGAATGTGAATGATGACGAACAACCCAAATAACTGAGGCAAGTAATATTTTCAAAAATCATATTTCATTTTATATTGCAAAAATATTTCTTTTTCAATTTTACTGCGTTAGTGAATATTTTTGCAGATTGCTCAGATGCTGGATTCAAACTGGAATGAAGTTGAATATAAAACTACGAGTGTGAGTGATATGTAGTGAGGAATTTATGTAAACTGAATTGTGATGTAATCAAAAATGTATATGTATAGTGAGAGCTTGAATTTGTACTATTCAAAATTGTAATAAATATTTGTTTGAATAAAATTTCTGTTTGAATTCAAATTCTGTGTAACTTATTCTGTTTGAATTCAAATTATGTGTACTTTATTTTATTCAACAAATATTTATTTAATCTATGAAAAACGAAATAGTACATTACCAAATACATTTAAATGAATATATATATGTTTACTATCATCAAACAAAAACATATAAGCGCATATTCAACATTTCTGTGTTCATGCTTGTGACATTCATGTTGCAGCTGGTCTTTGCATCCATTCATGTTGATTTTTGAAATTTCACTTGAGTTGAATCCAGTTTCAAAAAATCGGGTTTGACCTTGTGCTCGTGTCGTGATTTTGAGTATATTGCACGTGAGTTGAACCCAGCTTTTCATTTGGGTTTGACCTGTACTCACCTGTCCCTGTAGTATTATCAAGTGTATATCAATGTGCACGGCCTTGTGACATGTACAGTGATACACTATGCATGTCACATTGTTCGTGTATGATGAATTCAAATGTGAATGATGACGAACAACCCAAATAACTGAGGCAAATCATATTTTCAAAAATCATATTTCATTTAATATTGCAAAAATATTTCTTTTTCAATTTTACTGCGTTAGTGAATATTTTTGTAGATTGCTCAGATGCTGGATTCTAACTGGAATGAAGTTGAAGATAAACTACGAGTGTGAGTAATATGTAGTGAGGTCAACTGTAAATATGAAATGTAAACTGAATTGTGATGTATTGTAAACAAAATTATATATGTATAGTGAGATCTTGAATTTGTACTATTCAAAATTGTAATAAATATTTGTTTGAATAAAATATCTGTTTGAATTCAAATTCTGTGTAATTTATTTTATTCAACAAATATTTATTTAATCTATGAAAAACAAAATAGTACATTCCAAATACATTTAAATGAATATATATATATATATATCTTTATTATCATCAAACAAAAATCATATAAGCGCAAAGCGCATATTCAAACAATCTCCCCCTTTTGATGATAACAAACATATATTTAAGATTTTGACTGTGTTAAATGTATTT
Organism: Allium cepa; assembly: GCA_030765085.1. Lineage (NCBI taxonomy): Eukaryota > Viridiplantae > Streptophyta > Magnoliopsida > Asparagales > Amaryllidaceae > Allium > Allium cepa. The sequence goes on along the minus strand of CM060945.1, from coordinate 872,162,437 downwards.
GACCAATGATATACACTAATTGCTCCCCCTATTTAAATGCTTCCTCTCTACATGATGCTACCCCTACATATATGCATACTGTAACGACCCGTTAAATTAATAATATTAAATGAATTGAATTAATATAATTTATAATCTAATTTAGAATAAATGTAGAAATTTGGTATAGTAGTTGTAATTTAGTGCAACAATAAAAATTTATGACAATAGATTTGGATAATGTAGATTGTCACAATTTGATTTAAAGTTAAATATAAGAAACTGATATAAGGGTTGAATTAGTGAATATCAATAAAAAGGTTAAGTAGAATGGAATTCATTTAATATAAAATAAATAGTGGAAGACTTACATTGGATTGTAAAATGGATAGTAACTAAATAAAAGGTGACCGCTGAATAAATCAATGCAATAAGTGTTGATAAGGAAATTTAATGAACGTTGTCAATAATAAATGGACTTAAGATAGTAATAAAATTTGTTTTGCCTATGTAAATTTTATGTATTGATAAGCCATAATTAAATTTGAAATTTGGTAGTAAATAGGGGATAAGTTGACTAAGGCAATTAGTAATTTAATAAATGAATGCATAGTAAGTAAGTGGAAATGTATGCATAAAAATATTTTCATATATGGGATAATTACAAAAGTTTACCCATTTATCTAATGTATATAATTGAATCTAAATTTAGGGCAACATTTTGTTATTGATGGTATAAGTGAATTTGAATAAAAGGGTAAAAATTATGTAGATTTAACATGTATTGAGTATATAGCTAAGAAAGGCATTCGATGTAAATGAATCTAAATTAATGTGTCGAGTCAATAAAGGAGAACTTTAAGGGAATAAATATAAATGAATGTATTTGGGGAATGGAGTCCTTTTATATGTTGAATAGTATAACGTTGTTATTAAGAATGAACGTTACTTTAGTAACTATTAATATGGTAACGGAAGAGTGTATAAATTTTATGGTAACGTAAAAACGTATTATAAGATAATAATTAAGTGTAGACTTATAAAATATATTTATGACAACAAATTTTGTAAGTTATTTATTCTATTAGTTGTTAAGTTTTATTTATGTGTAAGTTAACAATATTACAATTCAATTGAATACAGTAATTTATGCAAACAAAGGATGAACATTTAGAAGTATTACTGTAGTGATATATATATAAGAAACGGTAACTTTGTAGTTGGGGAATAATTGATTTATTTGTGAGTTGTAATCAAATAAAGTCAAATTTATTAGAATTTATTGCAATTTATGGGATTAATTGCAGTAACCTTTGAAGATTTATTCACTAAAATAATTGACGATGGAAATTATATGTAAATTTGCTTTTAGTTAATTTAAAATATCCAGAGGGATAGAAATGACACAAATCTACTAGTTTAGAAATTTACAATAAAAAGTGGTAAGTAATTTTTCTAAATATTTAGATAGTAGGAAGATGTAGATTTAGATGGAATTTATTATTTAACTATTTCATAAGTTGAGATCTAAGTTTAGAATTGAGATTTTTAATGTATAGACATTGAGCCAATGTTAGTTTCATTAAATTGACATCAATAACCTTGAATAATAGAAAGAAAGTGAATTTAATAAATTTAATCAAACTTATAATGTTGAATTTATTAAAATTGGAATTAATATTGAAGTTAAGAATTTACATTTGAATTGATGAATAGAACAACTATTGACACTTAAATTGTTTAGAATTGGAGTAAATAGTTAAGAAAATTTAAAGGGAGAAAATTTGGTCAATTTTTGAATTTAGATGTAAAAATTGGATTTTTATAATTTATTTAATTTCTTTAATGAATATTAAAAATAGCCATTTTGGCCACGGACTCGGATTTCGACGAAACCAGTTTCATCGGATCCGTATCGGTGAATTATTATAGGGTTTCAAGTTTCGTATCGATCGGACTTGTCGTTTGAACGTACGGGCGCGAAACGCCTTGAAAATCAATTTTATTAAAATCAATTTGAAATCAATTTGGAAATCTTCTTTTCAGCATAACTTCTTCATACGATGGAATTTGGTCGTGAAACTTTTTCCATCGCGTTCAGAATATTTTAAAATACCTATTTGGATATATAGATTTAACCAATTCGGTTCTGGAGGCATAGCGGGCTTTTTGGGCCATAGTTTGTTCCGCACGTTCATTCTACAGTCTATCTACCCTATCTCTAGCCTACCTATATAAACACAGTTATAAACACTAGCACCATTCTATTGTCTATTTGCTGTACGTTCATCTTCTTCAAGCTTCTCTTCTTCTTCAATGAGGGCTAACCCTAGATCCAGTCAGTTCAAAAAAAAAGTGAAAATTTAAAGTCCTCCTAAAAATCTCGAAAAAATATATATTATAGCTCTCGATGTCCGTAATCTGCTGATGTGATTCATTTTTCGATTGGAGCTATCGTTCATCCAGAACAATTCAAATCATTTTCGGCCTCACATCATCGTCGCAACAAAGGTCATCGGATCGTCAAACCTTTTTTGGGTATTGGAGAGGGGACTGAGGGGGTCAGATCTATGTAGTTTATTTGGCGAGTTGACGGTTAGATGTGGCACGATTTTCGAATTAGGGTTCCAAGAGGCGGCGGCGGCTGGAGCCCTAGGGGCGCCGGTGGTGGCTCACGGCGGTCGGCCTAGAGAGGGGAGGCTCATGGTGATGGTCGCTGATGGTCACGAGGGCGGTGGCGTTCGCCAACAGTGGTCAAAGATCGGTCAACATACCTGAAATGGGTTCGGTTGCGTGAAGCTTTGTCTTCGTTAGCAGGCGTGAAGGCTGGGAGATGCGCACGTGAAAATCCCCTACTAACGTGGCTTAGGGTAATTGTTGAATGTGTGTCACTTTTGTTTATTTTTAATTTTGAATTCGAGTGCAATTTTCGACATAACTCTCGCATACGATCTCCGATTCACGTGAGATTTCTTTTATTAGGATCGTAATTAAATTTCGGATCTGATGACGCTGATTTGGATGAATATGGAGACCGTCAAATTTTTGGGTTTAAATTGAATTTGGATTCAATTTAAATTCCAAAGGTGAGTTTTTAAACCCACTCACAACTACTAGAAGCTTTTATGTTTGTTTAAATTAATTTTAGAAATGAATAGAAATTTATTTATGAGTATTTGGCATGTTTATTTTATTCATATCTGTTGAATTGCATTTATTTAATTTAACTGTTAATTTAATTAATTTATTGCGTATAAATTAACAGTTAAAATTTATTTGTTTGTATATGAGCTGCTAGTTAACAGTTATATAATTTATTACTGAATATAGACTGTAGATTAATAGCTGTTAAATTTAATTTGAATAAAATTGCCAGTATTACCTGTTATGTAGTACCAAAAATAATATTGTTATTGATTGATATTGATTGATGATTGCGATTTGGATGATGGATGATGTTGATGAATGGATGTTTATTGTATATCATTAAATTGCAAATTATCATGCATATTTCATTTCATTCGGGATTGTGGTTTGAAATGATATATAACCGCAAAATTTTATATCTTTTAAATTGCGGATTGAAATGATAAATATCCGTATCACTTGACCATAGGATAGAAAATTATATACAGGCACCGCGGTCTATATATAACTATTTTAATGTGATTTCTATGGTTTGGATGGAATACGGTTTATAATAATCTTAAATTTTATATTGTATAAATATTTTTCTTCCATATATATACATATGAAGTTGAAAATTTTGAAATTAAAAGGTGTATAAAAATCTTTATTAAAAATGGAAGAAAATTAAGAAAATGGAGTTTAATAATTTATATCATATGTTTAAATGTTAAGTTTGGAAATTTTAAGATATGATATTTATAATTGGATTTTTTCCAAAATAAATTGAAATGAATATTCTAGTATAATTTGAATTGGGAAAAATATATATATATATTATTACTAGAAATTGAAGTCTTATTATTTATGGATTTTATATGAATATTCAAGACTAATTAATAGAACAATTGATTTGTTGAAAGAATAAAATCCAACTTTAGTTTGAAATATTGATATTCAAAATGGATATACGTATATATAAATAAATTGAAGTGGTTTTGGAACTTGAGAGAGATAATATAAATTTTGGTTTAGACTTTAATAAAGAAATGTATTTGTAAAGCCATGAGAACTATTTTCTTTACAAAGTAACATTTAAGTTAAACCATTTAATTCATATACCGTTGAATGTCCAAACCATTCAAGTTTTTTTAGAAGTTATGGTTTTAAATTATGATTTTCAAAATATTATGCTTTGAAAATATTTGATTTTCAGACGTTATGAAGTTAAAGCATTACGATTTTGGAAAAGAATTATATTTGGGATAAGTGATAAAATATGGTTTTTGGTTTTGAAATGATATCGTATTCATGGTTATGAAATGGAATGTTTATTCTGATTTTAAAGTATAACCTATTTTTAAATGACCGCGGTGTTATAATAACGATGGGTTGGCAAAGAGACCGGGATCAGATATGGACAAACTCTCTGTCGATACCGAAAACCACTTTGACTAACCGTGTACGCGGTGGAGATTCCAGAATGAAGTAGGTGGTGGCGACGTTTCCTGTAAGGTAAATACGTGGACCCGACTCCCGTGAGTTGGCATAAGGTGGCTAAAACAGGAGCGATTCTCAGGCCAATGAGGTCATTCCTCTGATCGGACCCTCCTCTTCGATATTATACTTTGATTTTGGATTGATGCAGTGGCCACTTCTATATTTTGATTTTGGGGAGTTAGTCCGAGGTGGGCGGTAACTGCGGCTACGCGTTTCCACCGGCCTGGATAGCAATTGGTATATCTACCCTGGCATTGCCTAGTTGTGCCGTGTCACCTACCATACCGAGCCTTTACTACGAGTTTCTATTTGTGTCGTACCTATGGAGTATCCTCTGGTAGCCTCCCGATCAGGAGGTATTACGGTACTGTATAGACTATTGGCATTTTACGTGTTAAGGTGGAAAATGTAAAGCCATAACGCTATTTAAAAGTAAGTTTATTTTATAAATAGACACTACTATAATAGCGCAATATACTACATAGTAAATAGTTTAACGGATCCTTAGGAGATGTAAATCCCGAGCATCTCTTAAGTTACAGTACTCATATTTATTTCTGTTAATTTAACTCACATAAGATCTTTTAGTTCTGACTCGAGTGTTTTTATCTTTTCAAATTCGCTCAGATCAGTCCGAGCGTTTCAGGATCGAAGACTTTAGCTTTGGAGGACGAAGACGAAGGAGTCGTATTATTTTATTTATAGTATGGCACCACACTCATACTGTTCCGCTGCATTGTTTGTATTGGTATGTGTAACTCTGATATTTATTGTATAAAGAAGAATTAACTGTTTTGTAACCGTTTATGAACTGTATATTTATTATTATATTTTATCCTTCAGCTGTGAGATTCTATTTTGTTTTATTTCTTCTCCGTTTTTCTTATTTACCCCATAACAATCTGCCCTTGCGTATGCTTTTAATTGGCACGTGTGTCGGTTTAAAGTGTGCGAAAAGGCGGGATGTTACAGTTGGTATCAGAGCTTTGGTTTAGCGATAAACCTTGGCTTTGTGGGGTTTGACTCTTTGTTAATAGGGTAGTAATACCCTATGGGAGTCACTGAGTGTATATATATGAGAGAGCGTATTTGTTAGTGTTAATAAAAGATTTTGATATTGTGTTAATCTGTTCCGTTTTGTATTTATAAATTCTGGTTGATGCATGGGACGCTATGTCATCAATAGGGATTTCTAAACACTTAATAGGACAGACCGACATAATATTTGTTTTAATATAGGTGAATGAAATAATTTTTCCTATTATATTTTCTATATATAAAAATATTTTTATAAAGATGTATATATATTTGGTTGCTATAGATTGGGTGTTAGGTAATAAAATATTTATAATAATTGAAGCTAAGCTGAAATTATAATAAATCAAATTGGAGATTTTTGAACTTAAGTCCGGGATTTTGAAATCTGCTTTCAAAGGATTTATGAAATATAATGATTTAGTTTATAAGTAAATTCTTATATAAATATTTAGTATAATTCGGAAGAATTGTTTCAAAGAAGATTTTGGAGAAAATAAATTCTGTACTTTCCTCTCTGTCGCTGGAAAATAATTTCGGTGATGGCGGCCGCATCATCGACTTTCATCTTCGAGTTTCGAAGGGGAAAGGCCACTGTGGTACGCTCTACTGCAGATTTATTTTTGAAATTGATTGAATTTTTAATTGTTTTAAATATAACTTGAGATATAAGTTGTAAGAACTCATTTATCTATTATTTTTAAAATAAAATTGAAATTTGGCCCGGTATTTAAATTCCTAAATTTCCATTAATTAAATTGTTTAAACTATTTTAGTGGAATAAAAGGTAGGTAAAAGAATGAATGCTAAGTATAAAGGAAGTTAAAATTTAACTTATAAATAATGGTAAAGATCTATTGAACAATAAATGAATTAAGAGAATTGAGATTAAACTTGTATAAGTTCAATTGCACTTTCTTTGACATAAATAACTTACCAAATATAAAAGTTGAAATGTTAATTAAGAAATTGGATTAGAATATTATACAAGTAGAAATTTTGGAAATAGTGAAGTATTCAATAAATCGTTGTTATAAATGAGAAATTATTGGTATAAACTTAAGTTATAATTGAAATTTCAAGTTAAAGATAAGTAATATAAATAGGTGATATGAACTTAAGTAGATAAAATGAAATTCTTTATTAAATAAGGATTGATGTGTAGGGTTATAATATTTAGTATGAGTCAAATGCTACTAGTTGAATAAAATAAAAAGTAGGTAATATAAATAAATGACTGTGAACCCTAGGTAATGAATTAATAAAATTCTTTATTTTAAGAATGCAGGTTATAAGGTTAATAAATTAAGAGTAAGTAGAGGGTTACTGTAATTAAATATAATGGAAACTTCAACATTAAATAAATGAATGAGATTAAAGGTAAGTTGAAATTGTAATTTATAAAACAAATATATATTAATTAAAGGAATGGAGAAGAAACTTGTAAATTTTCACTTACATTCTTAAAACATACATAACTTACCACATAATAAAAAGTTGCAATGTTAGTAGGAAAATGTAAGGGGAAATCTTACAAATGAAGAGTAAGGTAATAAAGGTATTCTATTAATTTGCTATTATTAATGAGAATAAATTGTATAGACTTAAGTTAAATTGGAAATTTTACTATAAGTAAAGGTAAGTAGTATAAATAGATAATATAACCGTTAGTCAATAAATTGGAATACCAATATAATGAATTTTTAAATAAATGGAAAATGAAATAGTAAGAAATATAGAAACCCCTCCATGAATGAAAGGAAGAAAATCAAGCCACGGAAGCATGAAATAAATGTATAATAAGTAATTTGGTTGTTGGTTTGAATTGTATTGTTTGATTTATGTTTGTTGGGTAAGAAATTTGAAGTTGTTGGGTGAATAAATAATCTATCTTTGTTCCATCTAAGACTGTTGAGTAAAGGATGCACTTGATAGTTAATTTCATTTCATACAAATTTCAAGTTTGAACCCAAACAACTATTTGTTTGATGGATTAAATGGTTGCTTTGTTTGTGATGTATGTTGTTTGTAAGGTTGATGGTTGTTGAATTGTTTGGTTGATTAATGATTGAATCCACTTGAATAGTTCACTTTAAAATAAATATTTAACCTTTTAGATTATATAAGTGAATACAGGTGATGGAAGCAACTGCTACTGCTTTTGGTTCCAAAATAATAAGCGTATATTGCCCGACAAATAGGTACGTTTTCGGATTACGTTTAAAGCGCTATTTTTCCCGTGTTGGGATATAATATTTTGATAATATATGTAATATATTTGTATATTTTGATATTATATTTTCTCCCGAGCCTCACCATACAAAGGAGACTCTGCCAAAAATTTTCGTAAATTTTGGACTTAGAATTTTGTTGAATATTTTCCAAACTTTAATGATTTAAGTATAAAAGGTTGTAATGATTATAAACGGGTATATTTCATTAAAGGAAATTAATCCAGTAAATTATTGTTTATAAGTTAATATTTGAAATAAGATGTACTGTTTATTCTTCCTTCTCCCTTTTTTTTCCTTTTCGGGGACGAAAAGTTTTGAGTGGGGGAGATTGTAACGACCCGTTAAATTAATAATATTAAATGAATTGAATTAATATAATTTCTAATCTAATTTAGAATAAATGTAGAAATTTGGTATAGTAGTTGTAATTTAGTGTAACAATAAAATTTTATGACAATAGATTTGGATAATGTAGATTGTCACAATTTGATTTAAAGTTAAATATAAGAAAATGATATAAGGGTTGAATTAGTGAATATCAATAAAAAGATTAAGTAGAATGGAATTCATTTAATATAAAATAAATAGTGGAAGACTTACATTGGATTGTAAAATGGATAGTAACTAAATAAAAGGTGACCGCTGAATAAATCAATGCAATAAGTGTTGATAAGGAAATTTAATGAACGTTGTCAATAATAAATGGACTTAAGATAGTAATAAAATTTGTTTTGCCTATGTAAATTTTATGTATTGATAAGCCATAATTAAATTTGAAATTTGGTAGTAAATAGGGGATAAGTTGACTAAGGGAATTAGTAATTTAATAAATGAATGCATAGTAAGTAAGTGGAAATGTATGCATAAAAATATTTTCATATACGGGATAATTACAAAAGTTTACCCATTTATCTAATGTATATAATTGAATCTAAATTTAGGGCAACATTTTGTTATTGATGGTATAAGTGAATTTGAATAAAAGGGTAAAAATTATGTAGATTTAACATGTATTGAGTATATAGCTAAGAAAGGCATTCGATGTAAATGAATCTAAATTAATGTGTCTAGTCAATAAAGGAGAACTTTAAGGGAATAAATATAAATGAATGTATTTGGGGAATGGAGTCCTTTTATATGTTGAATAGTATAACGTTGTTATTAAGAATGAACGTTACTTTAGTAATTATTAATATGGTAACGGAAGAGTGTATAAATTTTATAGTAACGTAAAAACGTATTATAAGATAATAATTAAGTGTAGACTTATAAAATATATTTATGACAACAAATTTTGTAAGTTATTTATTCTATTAGTTGTTAAGTTTTATTTATGTGTAAGTTAACAATATTACAATTCAATTGAATACAGTAATTTATGCAAACAAAGGATGAACATTTGGAAGTATTACTGTAGTGATATATATATATAAGAAACGGTAACTTTGTAGTTGGGGAATAATTGATTTATTTGTGAGTTGTAATCAAATAGAGTCAAATTTATTAGAATTTATTGCAATTTATGGGATTAATTGCAGTAACCTTTGAAGATTTATTCACTAAAATAATTGACGATGGAAATTATATGTAAATTTGCTTTTAGTAAATTTAAAATATCCAGAGGGCTAGAAATGACACAAATCTACTAGTTTAGAAATTTACAATAAAAAGTGGTAAGTAATTTTTCTAAATATTTAGATAGTAGGAAGATGTAGATTTAGATGGAATTTATTATTTAACTATTTCATAAGTTGAGATCTAAGTTTAGAATTGAGATTTTTAATGTATAGAAATTGAGCCAATGTTAGTTTCATTAAATTGACATCAATAACCTTGAATAATAGAAAGAAAGTGAATTTAATAAATTTAATCAAACTTATAATGTTGAATTTATTAAAATTGGAATTAATATTGAAGTTAAGAATTTACATTTGAATTGATGAATAGAACAACTATTGACACTTAAATTGTTTAGAATTGGAGTAAATAGTTAAGAAAATTTAAAGGGAGAAAATTTTGGTCAATTTTTGAATTTAGATGTAAAAATTGGATTTTTATAATTTATTTAATTTATTTAATGAATATTAAAAATAGCCATTTTGGCCACGGACTCGGATTTCGACGAAACCAGTTTCATCGGATCCGTATCGGTGAATTATTATAGAGTTTCAAGTTTCGTATCGATCGGACTTGTCGTTTGATCGTACGGGGGCGAAATGCCTTGAAAATCAATTTTATTAAAATCAATTTGAAATCAATTTGGAAATCTTGTTTTCAGTATAACTTCTTCATACGATCGAATTTGGTCGTGAAACTTTTTCCATCGCGTTCAGAATATTTTAAAATACCTATTTGGATATATAGATTTAACCAATTCGGTTCTGGAGGCATAACGGGCTTTTTGGGCCATAGTTTATTCCGCACGTTCATTCTACAGTCTATCTACCCTATCTCTAGCCTACCTATATAAACACAGTTATAAACCCTAGCACCATTCTATTGTCTATTTGCTGTACGTTCATCTTCTTCAAGCTTCTCTTCTTCTTCAATGGGGGCTAACCCTAGATCCAGTCAGTTCAAAAAAAAAAGTGAAAATTTAAAGTCCTCCTAAAAATCTCGAAAAAATATATATTATAGTTCTCGATGTCCGTAATCTGCTGATGTGATTCGTTTTTCGATTGGAGCTATCGTTCATCTAGAACAATTCAAATCATTTTCGGCCTCACATCATCGTCGCAACAAAGGCCATCGGATCGTCAAACCTTTTCTGGGTATTGGAGAGGGGATTGAGGGGGTCAGATCTATGTAGTTTATTTGGCGAGTTGACGGTTAGATGTGGCACGATTTTCGAATTAGGGTTCCAAGAGGCGGTGGGGGCTGGAGCCCTAGGGGCGCCGGTGGTGGCTCACGGCGGTCGGCCTGGAGAGGGGAGGCTCGTGGTGATGGTCGCTGATGGTCACGAGGGCGGTGGCGTTCGCCAACAGTGGTCAAAGATCGGTCAACATACCTGAAATGGGTTCGGTTGCGTGAAGCTTTGTCTTCATTAGCAGGCGTGAAGGCTGGGAGATGCGCGCGTGAAAATCCTCTACTGACGTGGCTTAGGGTAATTATTGAATGTGTGTCACTTTTGTTTATTTTTAATTTTGAATTCGAGTGCAATTTTCGACATAACTCTCGCATACGATCTCCGATTCACGTGAGATTTTTTTTATTAGGATCGTAATTAAATTTCGGATCTGATGACGCTGATTTGGATGAATTTGGAGACCGTCAAATTTTTGGGTTTAAATTGAATTTGGATTCAATTTAAATTCCAAAGGTGAGTGTTTAAACCCACTCACAACTACTAGAAGCTTTTATGTTTGTTTAAATTAATTTTAGAAATGAATAGAAATTTATTTATGAGTATTTGGCATGTTTATTTTATTCATATCTGTTGAATTGCATTTATTTAATTTAACTGTTAATTTAATTAATTTATTGCATATAAATTTACAGTTAAAATTTATTTGTTTGTATATGAACTGCTAGTTAACAGTTATATAATTTATTACTGAATATAGACTGTAGATTAATAGCTGTTAAATTTAATTTGAATAAAATTGCCAGTATTACCTGTTATGTAGTACCAAAAATAATATTGTTATTGATTGATATTGATTGATGATTGCGATTTGGATGATGGATGATGTTGATGAATGGATGTTTATTGTATATCATTAAATTGCAAATTATCATGCATATTTCATTTCATTCGGGATTGTGGTTTGAAATGATATATAACCGCAAAATTTTATATCTTTTAAATTGCGGATTGAAATGATGAATATCCGTATCACTTGACCATAGGATAGAAAATTATATACAGGCACCGCGGCCTATATATAACTATTTTAATGTGATTTCTATGGTTTGGATGGAATACGGTTTATAATAATCTTAAATTTTATATTGTATAAATATTTTTCTTCTATATATATATATACATATGAAGTTGAAAATTTTGAAATTAAAAGGTGTATAAAAATCTTTATTAAAAATGGAAGAAAATTAAGAAAATGGAGTTTAATAATTTATATCATATGTTTAAATGTTAAGTTTGGAAATTTTAAGATATGATATTTATAATTGGATTTTTCCCAAAATAAATTGAAATGAATATTCTAGTATAATTTGAATTAGGAAATATATATATATTTTATTACTAGAAATTGAAGTCTTATTATTTATGGATTTTATATGAATATTCAAGACTAATTAATAGAACAATTGATTTGTTGAAAGAATAAAATCCAACTTTAGTTTGAAATATTGATATTCAAAATGGATATACGTATATATAAATAAATTGAAGTGGTTTTGGAACTTGAGAGAGATAATATAAATTTTGGTTTAGACTTTAATAAAGAAATGTATTTGTAAAGCCATGAGAACTATTTTCTTTACAAAGTAACATTTAAGTTAAACCATTTAATTCATATACCGTTGAATGTCCAAACCATTCAAGTTTTTTTAGAAGTTATGGTTTTAAATTATGATTTTCAAAATATTATGCTTTGAAAATATTTGATTTTCAGACGTTATGAAGTTAAAGCATTACGATTTTGGAAAAGAATTATATTTGGGATAAGTGATAAAATATGGCTTTTGGTTTTGAAATGATATCGTATTCATGGTTATGAAATGGAATGTTTATTCTGATTTTTAAAGTATAACCTATTTTTAAATGACCGCGGTGTTATAATAACGATGGGTTGGCAAAGAGACCGGGATCGGATATGGACATACTCTCTGTCGATACCGAAAACCACTTTGACTAACCGTGTACGCGGTGGAGATTCCAGAATGAAGTAGGTGGTGGCAACGTTTCCTGTAAGGTAAATACGTGGACCCGACTCCCGTGAGTTGGCATAAGGTGGCTAAAACAGGAGCGATTCTCAGGCCAATGAGGTCATTCCTCAGATCGGACCCTCCTCTTCGATATTATACTTTGATTTTGGATTGATGCAGTGGCCACTTCTATATTTTGATTTTGGGGAGTTAGTTTGAGGTGGGCGGTAACTGCGGCTACGCGTTTCCACCAGCCTGGATAGCAATTGGTCTATCTACCCTGGCATTGCCTAGTTGTGCCGTGTCACCTACCATACCGAGCCTTTACTACGAGTTTCTATTTGTGTCGTACCTATGGAGTATCCTCTGGTAGCCTCCCGATCAGGAGGTATTACGGTACTGTATAGACTATTGGCATTTTACGTGTTAAGGTGGAAAATGTAAAGCCTTAACGCTATTTAAAAGTAAGTTTATTTTATAAATAGACACTACTATAATAGCGCAATATACTACATAGTAAATAGTTTAACGGATCCTTAGGAGATGTAAATCCCGAGCATCTCTTGAGTTACTGTACTCATATTTATTTCTGTTAATTTAACTCACATAAGATCTTTTAGTTCTGACTCGAGTGTTTTTGTCTTTTCAAATTCGCTCGGGTCAGTCCGAGCGTTTCAGGATCGAAGACTTTAGCTTTGGAGGACGAAGACGAAGGAGTCGTATTATTTTATTTATAGTATGGCACCACACTCATACTGTTCCGCTGCATTGTTTGTATTGGTATGTGTAACTCTGATATTTATTGTATAAAGAAGAATTAACTGTTTTGTAACCGTTTATGAACTGTATATTTATTATTAAAGTTTATCCTTCCGCTGTGAGATTCTATTTTGTTTTATTTCTTCTCTGTTTTTCTTATTTACCCCATAACAATCCGCCCTTGCGTATGCTTTTAATTGGCACGTGTGTCGGTTTAAAGTGTGCGAAAAGGCGGGATGTTACACATACAAATAGAAATATACAAATGAGCTTAGATGCAAATGGAAAATTATTTGACCTTTGCTTGATTTTATTTGACAAATCTTAACTTTTCTCTCCCCATTTTGTTATCAGCAAAAGAATAATAGTGTTAGAGAAAATAGAGATAGATTGATCGATATTAATCCAATATTAAACTCAAATTGAATATAAATATTAAACTTCAATAAAAATCAAACAAAAATCATAACTACCTTTGTTAGGCGCATATTCCACTTTTAGAAAGAATGGAAGTGATGTTCTAATATAAAATCATACAATTGTGTCAACTTGTGGTACATTTATATCAGGAATTTGAATATCTACTAATCATGCATAACCGTTAGGACTTTTAAATGAGATTAGTAATATTCAAATTTAATTTTAAAAATGAATTCAAGTATCTTCTAATCACGCATAACCGTGAGGACTTTTAAATGGGATTAGAATCAACTTGTCTATTTAATCAATCAATTTTGATATGCCTTCCATACATGCATAACCGTGAGGACTTTTAAATGAGCATGAAAGCACATAATCAAAAATCCAAGAATTCTGCCATGCATAACCGTGAGGACTTTTAAATGAGAGTGAATAATTTGGATAGTTATTTATATCTACAAAAAAATTGTGAAATGAAAAAAAAATGATTCCTGATTATAGTACCACATATCGACAAACTATATTTAAGATTTGATAAACAATGGTCGATAGAATTATGATAGATATAGAAATGGTCATGGAATCTTTACCCAACAAAAAGTTTTATAACTCTTGTTTGAATTCCTAAAGAAATTTCCAAATATACTCTCTTGAGTAATGTATGTTAAATATCAGCACTTATCACCTTTTCACTCACTATTTATCTTTTTGATAATTAGTAGGGAGTCGGATTTGTCAAAATTTGTCATTTAAAATCAAATAAAAATGACTAATCTGAAAATATGGTCAACAATGATTTGAAGGGATTATATGAGAAAAAAAATTTCTGCTAATTGAAAATTATTTGTAATGAAAAATATGCAGATATTTTCTTTGAAAAACGATGCAGTTGCTAAATGTCTCACAAATCACGTTCAACTAGTAATTTTTCTATCAACTAGATTACCAGTATAATCTGCATCTGAATTTCTTTTTCACTCCAAAATATCACTAACTAAATTTGATAGACCAGACCATGAAGAGTGCACAAAAACTCAATCTCACAAATTTTTACAGCATTCTTGAATTTGAATTGAAGTCGTGTAAATAATCAGGAACTGTGAATATAGAGTTAGTCAAAAATAACCAAAAATATTATCATCCAGCAAAACACTATGTTTAATCCAAACGTATATATATGAAGTAATTCTAAGAATAGTGTTTTTGTCATAAATGTAATTGGCCAACTATGTTAAACAAGTCAGAATCAAAAGAAACATCATCTTTACAACATTTCAACACTGGCTGATTTCATTCAGAATATGGTGCAGATTATCACATTTAATATATCGATCAGATAAGTATACCTTCACCTGTTTTACCTTTACGATAATTTTTCATGGTTGCCCATTGTGATCCTGTCACCTTTGTACTAGGCTAAGGAACTTTGATTTATTGCCCATTGTGTTTCTAGAACAGCCAAAATCCAGAGAACACTTTTGTTGTTCCTTAGCCTGCCACCATACCTACATGATGAAAGATTTTTGTGACCTATTTGTTTTTATAGGTCCATGATTGTTAGTGGAAGAATATTTGTGAATAAACAAACCCTTTGGAACCCAAACTTGTTTAGTCCTTTCATTCTTGTTCCAATAGACATGAAATTTGTTTGTATAATTCTTAGGAACCCAAACTTGTATAAATTTTGTGTTCTTGTTCCTATGACTACAATTTTCAACACAATGTCCAATTATTTCACATCTACCAAAGACACTCTTACCTTTTGCATTATCCTCAACTTGTGTTTTCCCAAAGCCTAGTCCTTTTCTGTTGTTAGCAAAAATTTGATTTCCCAATAACATGTTGAATGATTTTTCTCCTCTTGAAAAGTTATTCAAAGATTTCTCAAGATTTTGGACTTTGGTTTTTAGTGTTGTGTTTTCAGTGACAAGTGAGGTGCATCTATTTATAAAATCCTTTTTGCTAGTGTCAATGGTTTCCTTAAGACTCAAGTTTTCTTTTTCAAGATTCTCAAAGCTATTCTTAAGTATTGATAACTCTGAATCTAAAATTTTACATTTTTTACATTCTAGATTTTGAATATTTTCAAGTTCGGTTTCAAACCTAAAATTTTCACGAGCAAGTTCTCTCCTATCAAATTTCAGTTTTTCAATTTTAGGTTCAAGAGTATCAACTACTTTAGTAAGATCAAGACACATAAAAACAAGTTCTTTATAAGTATAGTCACCTCCCTCACTACATTCCTCTGAGCTTGCTTCTGAATCTGATTTTGCCACAAGACACAAGTTAGCCTCCTCTGAGCTACTATTCGAAACTTCCTCTCCTTCTTCATCATCCCAAGTCGCTGCAAAGGCCTTCTTCTTCTTTTTCTTTCCTCTGTTGTTTTTGACAAGTGGGCATTCTTGTTTGAAGTGGCCAGACTTGTTGCAGTTTAAGCACGTCAATTCATTATTGGAATTTTCAGAATCTTTTGAGCTATTACCCCTTGTTTTCTTCTTGCGTGGCTTGAATCTTGACCATTTTCTAAGATTATTGACAGCCATTGCAAGCTCTTCAATTGGATCTTCTTCTTCATCATCGCTCTCTTCTTTGCTCTTTAAGGTAATCGTCTTCTTCTTTGGTTCGAAGTTGTTGCATTCTTCCTTTGCTTTTAGCTCAAGCTCATATGTCATCAAGTTGCCAATCAACTCCTCCATGCTTAGTTTACTCAGATCTTTCGATTCTTGTATTGCCGTGACTTTTTCCTCAAAGCTCATCGGTAAGACTCGTAGCACCTTCCTCACAAGCTCTAGCTCAGTGAATACCTTCCCAAGCGCTCTAGCGTTGTACACCAAAGTTGAAAAGCGTCCAAACATGTCTTTTATGCTCTCGCCTTTGTCCATTACAAAGTTCTCGTATTCATTGCTGAATAAGGCTAGACGAGACTCCTTGACTTGAGAAGTTCCTTCATGTGTCACCTCCAAGGTATGCCAAATTTTCTGTGCAGTTTTACAATGAGAAATTCTATTAAATTCATTCTTATCAAGAGCACAGATCAAAGCATTCATGGCTTTAGCATTTGTAGTTTTTAATCTCTTATCGTTAGCATCCCACCTATCCTTACGTTTAGGAATCTCAGTATCACCAACGGTTATAGTGGGAGATTTATAGCTAGTTTCAATAATATCCCAAACATCATAATCAACAGAACTAAGATAAATGTCCATCCTAACTTTCCAATAAGCATAATCATTCCCATTAAACATAGGTGGCCTAGCAATAGATTGCCCCTCAGAAAAAGCATTATTTGATGAATTCATGACTCTAGAGTTAAAAAAAATACCGTGCTCTGATACCACTTGTAGGATCTAGATTAACCCTAGAGGGGGGGGGGTGAATAGGGTTATAGCAAATTTTCTCGATTTAAACACAGAAACAAACTGCAGAAATAAATATGCTGAAAAGTAAATCACACACAAAATTTACCCAGCTTCGGCAACCCCTGCCTACTGCTGCATTCCCAAATTTCTATTAGAATTAAACAGTCTCCCGCTTACAAACACTCTAACAGACTCGCAAACCCTGCTCCTGCTTATAAACACTCTAATAGACTCGCACTCCCTGCTCCCGCCTATAGATTTTTGCAAACTCGCAAACCCTTGCTCCCTCCTATAGAGTTTTGCAAACTCGCACACCCTGCTCACTGAACTAATTCTAACTAGACAATCTGACACTACCTACAACCTAGGTGGTGATTTACCAAGACTTGATTTGAAAAGTAAAAAGCAATAAATAATTAAAAATAAGACTAATAACCAAAAAAACCCATTAATCAAATTAAACCCTAATAATAAACAAAAAAAAACCGGCCCCCTTTTTATTTCTTTAGCCCGTTCTCTTTTCTGGCTTGTGAAGGAAATGTCGGCTTTGTTAATCTTCGTTCGTCCAAATTAGGGCTTTGTTCCCTTGCAAAAATTAGGGCTTTCGATTCTCTGTGTTGCGCTTGCTCGCGGCTTCTCTGATGATCAATTCTCTGTTCTGTGATGCTATTGCTTGCGCTTGTTCGCAGCTGCTCCTTTGATCGAGTTCACTGTTGCTTCGGTATGTAATTTCCTAATTGTGCTTTTATGATTTCTCGTATTCAAACTCGATGATTATTGCTAATGATGACTGTGGGTTTATACATGGATTTCGAGACACTTGAAATTGTTCGTATCAATTCGATACTTTCCAAAATTTTCGATTTCCTGACTTGATGCGCACGGCTTTATCTTGAGAACGTTCGATTTTTATTGTGTTATACGGCAGAGAACTTTCTTCTTTTATTTGTTTTGACTTTATCAAAAATTGCACGTATTTGATTACTCAACTTGGTCATCTCTGCACTGTTACAATTCGTTCATCTCTGTAGTATTGATTTTCACGACATTGACTTATTTGGCACTTTCTTTCTTTTGCACTTGAACCTTAGTGTTCTTTATACTATGCATACATGCTTCATTTTATCTATGAGCTTGATTACTTGCGACTGCATATTGCTGCTGTATAGTGCCATTGTTGGTCTGTTGCTCCATGTTGCATTGAACTTTGTTGACATGTGCATTACCCTTGAGTCTTGTCATGTATCATTTGCTTGATACATCTGTCTTTGTTATTATTGATGCACCGATATAGCTGCTGCACTATGCCTAAGCCTTGCTTGTTGTTGAGCCACTGTTATGTGCCAAGTTGTTTGCTCAATTGACTGTTTCATATAAGTTGTAGTTATTGAATTCTTGGTTGTTATAGTATTCAAGTTGACACTGGATTTTGCTGTAGTCTTTTCTCCAAATCTGTCTGCACTTTTGTCACTGCTTGGAGTTGTTGCACACTTGTGGTCTTTGAGTTGCTGTGTTGATTTACTAGTGATGTTCTTGTAGTCGAGTCATGTTGCATGCATTGAGTAACTGGTCTTTGTATTTCCAGCTTCATCACTGTTTCACTTCCACACTGTTGCATTGCTGTTCACTTCTCTTGTATCATTGGTACATGTACATTGCTGCTATATTCTTGCTTCACTGCATCTATTGTAGTTGCTTTGTACTTTACTGTACTGTTGACTTTGCTTTGGGATTGAACTTGAGCTTTGAACTGTCGATTTTTGTAGCATGCACTCTGTTTACTTGTAACTGCTGCCTGTAGTTTTGTCTTTGGTTTTGCTTCATGTAGCTGTTGGTCTTTGTTTGCTTGGTGGCATTTCTTTGTGGTCTGCACTGTGCATATGAACTTGGTCTCTGTAGTAGTAACTGGACATGTTGCTTGAGTCACTTGCATTGGTGCATTACCTTACTGAACTTGATTTTCTGGTTGGTGCATTGCCATATAGTACATATGAACTTGGTCTCTGATCCTTTGGTGTTTCTGTGTTCATGCTTGTGACATTCATGTTGCAGCTGGTCTTTGCATCCATTAATGTTGATTTTTGAAATTTCACTTGAGTTGAATCCAGTTTCAAAAACTCGGGTTTGACCTTGTGCTCGTGTCGTGATTTTGAGTATATTGCACGTGAGTTGAACCCGGCTTTTCATTTGGGTTTGACCTGTGCTCACCTGTCCCTGTAGTATTATCAAGTGTATATCGATTTGCACGGCCTTGTGGCATGTACAGTGGTACACTGTGCATGTCACATTGTTCGTGTATGATGAATTCAAATGTGAATGATGACGAACAACCCAAATAACTGAGGCAAATTTTCAAAAATCATATTTCATTTTATATTGCAAAAATATTTCTTTTTCAATTTTACTGCGTTAGTGAATATTTTTGCAGATTGCTCAGATGCTGGATTCTAACTGGAATGAAGTTGAAGATAAACTACGAGTGTGAGTGATATGTAGTGAGGTCAACTGTAAATATGAAATATAAACTGAATTGTGATGTATTGTAAACTAAATTGTATATGTATACTGAGAGCTTGAATTTGTACTATTCAAAATTGTGATAAATATTTGTTTGAATAAAATATCTGTTTGAATTCAAATTCTGTGTAATTTATTTTATTCAACAAATATTTATTTAATCTATGAAAAACAAAATATTACATTACCAAATACATTTAAATGAATATATATATATATGTTTATTATCATCAAACAAAAATCATATAAGCGCAAAGCGCATATTCAAACAATATTACCTATAAAGTTCTTTTAACTCTTTTGAAAGTATAATTAACAAAGAGAAAACACCAATGACAATCAAACCATGAAATTTTCCTCCCATGCGGTAAATAAAATGCTCGTATTTCTTTCATGCAATAGGGACAAGCTAGACGACTGATCGTACTCCAACCTGAAAGCATTGCATAAGCAGAAAAATTACCAATAGTCCACAATAAAAAATTGAACATACAAATTTTTTTTGTTTTCAAAATGTTGTATTTTTCAACTGCTTTATGCCACAGTGTTTTCAACTCTTCAATCAATGGTTGTAAATAAACATTGATTTTTTGTGTCGTATCACTAGGGCCAGGGACGATAATAGTGAGAAACATATATGGAGTTTTCACACACATCTACGGAGGTGAATTATAAGATGTAACGATAATATGTCAAAATGAGTATTTAAAACCAGATTAAGAGAATAATGAAAATCCATCCATACAAAAACCAAGTGTAACATTATGGCTCTCTGCTACAAAAGCGAGATAAGTCTTATCAAAATGTTTCTATGCTTCTCTATCAGTTGGGTGTATTAAGTTACCTTCTTCCTATGTTCTCACAGTGTGTCATCTCATATGTATCATGGTAACAAAAGGTACATATAACCTTTAAATTCTAGGAGTGATGGGTAAGTAATGCATTCTCCTATATAGACTTCCTTTCCCCTTTTTTCTTAGCTTGTATCATTCCTCGTTACATATTCTACACTTCGTAAGATTGATGTCCTTTTCCAAAATAACATGCAACCATTTAAACATGTATCTATTTTTTTGTACGGAAAACTAAAAGAAGACATAAGTTTTTCACTTCACAATAACTTTTGCACATTAAATTATCGGATATCATATGTCGTTTTGCAGCTTGTACAACAGCTGTAAGTTTAGCTTTTGTAAAGTTGAATCTGGATTTTATAGCAATGTATTCGATGGTTACTGATAAACGAGTGCCGCTTTTATAGCCATCTCAAAGAGGTTTCTTAGCAGCATCCAATAAATCATAGATTTTCTTTACTCTGATATTTGGTTCTTTTATGACATTTACATCTTCATCATTAACTTAAACAGTAGGAAACATTGATTGTGTTGCATTTTCAATTATATGTTCTATGGAATTCGCCATTATATTTATATTATCCACCTCCTCATCCTACACTAAAGGATTAGGTTCAACAACTTCACCATGACGATCCCATTTGAAATAATCTGCCCTAAAACCGTTTCAACACAAATGCACAATACCCATTTCCAGATTCCAATGCTTTAAATGTTTGGGGTTACTATACGAGCAATGAATTTCTTCATCATTTCCATTATTATTTTTAGCGAACTTAATAAAGTCATGTACACCATTATGAAAATATTCCTTTATTAAGCCATAATTTCCCTTTCGTTGATATATCCACCTCTTTCGATTGACAAAAAAAAGTTGATCATATTTTACTATTTAAAAAATATGATAGAAATTTAAAAAACTATAGAAAGATTTAAAAAATTATGATTTTTTTAGACTGACATTTCATTTTTTTATTTCATTCATACGTTTTACTATTTTATTGATTATAAAATATATTATTCTTTTTTGTTTTTTGTATAAAATCTTATTTTCAATTTTTTAACAAACTATACATTATATTATTATATTTTATACACTATTATTTTTAATTTTTGATGGTCAGTCATCCTACTTTACTTTCATACACAATATAATAATTACATTTCGTAAATCATTTCATCTTAAACGATTCGACAAAATTTCGACAGCACCTCCCCTTTGTTCCCCATATCAAACACAAGTGCATGTACATAGGGAATAAAAAGGAAGCGCTGTCGATATTTTATGAACTGTTTAAGATAAAATGATTTATGAAATGAAATTATTATATTGTGTTTGTAGTTTGTCCAACATAAGGACAAATCCAACAAATACTGCATCAAATGAATATTGATGTTTGTTTTACAGTAAAAACGAACATCTATATAACGATCATATATAATACTTGTCATGTTGGATCGATAAATCTAAGGGATTTTAAAAAATAAAATATGCTATACGCTAATTTGTTTATATTAATATCATACACAATTCAATATTTAAATTTCTTAATGATTAAAAACTAATAAAAAATTGTTTTTTTCAACCATAGTTTAGCTAAACTAATTTCAATGTATTACATAGTAATAAAAAATTAACGTCATGCAATTTTTTTTTATATATATTAGCACATACACATAAACTAAATTTATATATAATTAAGGGTATAAACTAATAATGGGGTTGTGTAAATAAATCATTTTTATCGATATTTTAGCAAACACATACACTAATTAACACTAAATTATGTTTCACTAATACACACATACAGTAATTAACAATAAATTATTTTTCACTAATATACTCATAACTAATCAACCCATATTAGCCTTAATTATACATTAATTATTAGATTTGAACACTAATAACCCTAATTAACATTTCTTAATCAAGCAATAAACAACTATAACAATAAATGAGCTATTATCAGCAAATATAAGCATAAATCAACACTAATGTTATCATAATTCAAATTAATTAGTTTAGGGGAAGAATATATCTGATTTTTGATCTATTGAAGGTATAGATGGTTAGAGATTGCAAAATGATGAAGAATTTGATGCATTGTAGTGGTTTACATCGGCTAGGGATGGATTTGAATTGAATTGAGTGCTTGGGATGTTTATTAAGGGTTTGGAGATAGGAGAATAAGGAAGAAATAGGCTCAGCTGCAACGGTATATGCGACTTTTCGATAGCCATTGACGACTTCAGTTCGATGGATATTGACGATTGTTTAATATTATAATTTATGTTTTCTCCCTATTTAAAATAATTTTAGTTTAATTTAATTTATTATCGAAATTTAATTTGTATAAAATTTTTAAAAGTTTACAATATCTCACTTTTGTTTCTAACTATTAAAAAGGTTATTTCTATTTGTTATACCATATTTTTTAATTGATCTAATAATTAATGTGAATTTTAAATGTATTTAACATGATGAATTCATAAAAGCAAAATATTTGGTAAAAAAACAAATTTGTTGAATCTTATGTAAATCCAAGGCATTTTGGGTATACAAGCGAAATATGAAAGGAAGATAAATAAGTATAAGGTATCAGTCTTTATTTTTTAAATTTATAGCCATTTGTCGACATTCAAAAACTTAAACCATTCATTCGAATGACAAACGATCTTCAAACGAGACGAAATTTAAACTATACATACTATATTATGTGTTTATCTAATCCATATGATTGGACTTAGAAAAAATATATAGAAAAAATTTAGACTTCAAACATGTCATTTTTATAGAAATTGTCCTGACAATATTTATCAAGTGTTATACAACTCCTTGGAAAATGATATATTTTGAGTCAAATTTTTGTTCCTACCTTTTTTTTCAATTCTAGTTATACGAATAAGTTAATATATTATAAAATATATACAACTCAAATTTCGTCTTGTTTGAAGACCGCTTGACCTTCAAACAAAAGGATTTTAGTCCGAATGCAGATGAAAGGCTATAAATTTGAGAATCAAGATTGTCACCGTAAATTAATTTACTTTTTATCATATTTTGAAAGTAGGTGCATAATACTTTGGATCAACATAGATTCAAAAATATTATTTTTCCACAGAATATTTTCTTTTATATGAATTTATAATATTAAATATATTTAAAAATTCTTAATTAGTTACATGATGGTTAAAATATATATTTTAATTCATAAAACAGTTACGCATCATAAATTTCAATGAAATTTTATAATGGACAGACCGAAAGTTGCATAGACTGTTTGTTTGAATTTAATTCGATAAAATTAAATATCGAATTACATAACAAAAGAATATTGAAAGCACTAATTTAATCAACCACAAACTGTTACAAAATTGAAGAATTGAATAAAATTATCTTCCTTAATTTTTATGAATTAGATTATTATTTTTAACAAATTTCAAACTTCTATAATTAATAAGTTAAAATAATGTGATAAATTAAATTAATTAAAATAAACATCCGTTGAAAGCCATTGAAAAAGAAGTGATGGATCCATCGGCAACTGTCGGAACGTCTGTTACTATTTACCTCGTTTCTAGTATTGTCTGGACACAATTTCAGGTATAATCATAACTCATCATCTCAAGTAGGAATAAAAATAGCATTTGTCTATCTACCGCATACACCCAATAGGAGATGGACAACAGGTTTGCTTGCTCCGGGAGCCACATGTGTGTCCATCGGACATGAATCCTACATTATTTGATTACCACCCCTTGGCATCATAACTAGATCCACCTTTGTGCTCGTCAACACGAGGACTCTATATGTTCATGATCCGCCACATGCCTAGGTGGTAATAGACTGCTGGCCTAGGTGACACATGGGAGAATGCCCATAGTGATAGCACACGACTTTATATATAGGGTGTCATAGACTCGATGCGCGATCTCACAATCAGACTGTCAGGGTGGATACTGGCCTAATCTAGTTCACTCTCGAATCATCAAAAACAGTCGGACAAAGATAAACATACAAAAAATATTTATACTCAGTGGCTAGCACATAGCTTTACATATATGCCAACACACGTCTCCATATATTGGTCAACACACGGCCCTGTAATATTGCTGACATACCGCTATATACGTGACACACCACTATATATGTGACACACCGCATCGAGACCTATCATTTATTACAAATCCCCATTTGAGAGATGTTTAGTTACAGTGAATAAGCAAACAACTAACACTTCGGCATCCCATACCACCATGCTTATTTGAGTGTTTATTCAATGCTTCACTCAATCTCCATAATATTCTATATAACGACTCCAAAGAATAACCAAAGAAATATTATCGAAAGTCTCAAACCAAATGGTATTAACTTTGTTTATTCAGACACATCGTCGTACATAATGAAAACAACCAAAACATTCAAATATGAATTAGGAAAAAGATTATATTTCTAAAAATGTAATAAAACATCTTAAATTAATTTTTATATTTTGAAAATAATAAGAACCTTTAAAATATATATTATATATTAGATAGTACATTAACTTTATTTATATAATCCTAAAATAAAGGTTTTAATTCAAAAAAAAATTCACTTCTAATTCTTTATTTGTATATTTTGAAACATGCAAGATCGCTTTACAAACCAAATATCCTTTACAGAAAGCTTTCCCCAATTTTCTATAATCAGTTACTATTTTTAAATAAATATATAAACTTCAATATAAATTATATTTATATCAAACCGTAGAATATAATTCAAAATCTTCATCTTATACTCAAACCAATTAGAAATAAAACATTTTCCTTTAAATTAAACCATGTTTGAAATACTCATATTATCAAAAGAGATTTTTATTTATTCAAAACATATCACCATATAATTATTTCATATCAAGAGTTTTATATTTTTCCAACGTTTGAAAACTCTTTCAGAAGTATTTAAATAACCTTTATATTAAAAATCACTTAAAAACAATATTATTACTTTGATAATATATTCCATAAAATAGTGATATATTTTATTTATGGCATCAAAACAAATCCAATTTATAAAATCATTATATTAATGATTCAAAAAGAGTTTTGTAATAAAATGAATACTATATTTATATATAAATTCAAAAATAGATTTGTAAGTATGAAGATAACTAAATTAAGTAAAAGTATAGTAAATTAAAATACTTTTACTAAAAATTTACACCCTTGAATAGATTTTCAAAGTTTTTCAAACATCTTTTAAGAATAAGAAAGTTAATCGAACATCCAAAATATAAATCATCAATAAAAAATTCATCATTTGGCTCGAATCGAATTCTTGCCATCCTTACAATATACAAATATAAAATAAACTTTACATCAAAATGTGATTGGACAGCATCTCTTTTACATTTTGGATAATCCAACGTACATAAAATCTTCCAATCTAATCCAAAATCATATCCAATATCACATGATCAATCCAATATCCCGAACAAACATCTCTTCTAGAAAAATTCAATTAATATTCCCAAACAATTCCACCAATATATATATATATATATATATATATATATATATCATGCTTTCACTCTCATATCTTCATGGAAGGCGACAAGGATTAAAGAGCGGGAAAGTCAATTTGTGCAGTATATTCTAGGATAAAGCAAATAACCCAAAAATGGCTTTAGCTACTTATAAGGCAATTCTTGGCTTTAGCTAGCTAAATGGGGCATAATTAATGAAACTATTTGTTTTTATGTGGGAAACAAGATGAAACTCACGTGCACTTTTTTTTACTATGAGTTCTCAAAAGGGATTTGGGAAAATTGCAAACAGAAAGCCAAAATAGCATTATCAAGCAATAATTTGCATCAAATGATATCTTACTAGGAAAGAGCTGGGAAGAGCAAACACATGGAAGCCAAAATGAATAGAATTAGCCTGACAATTGATGTGTGAAGTATTTGGAAAGAGCGCAACCATCGAGTGCTCCAACAGATGTCGAGAAACACAACCGAAGTTAGCAAGCTTGCTTTGTTAGACATATGTGTATAGTTTTCTAGAGGATTAAGGGAGAAAATATTATCATGAACACAACACGAGAAGCAAGCATGTCTGGAGAAGAGGATCGGAGGTCGGGAATGGGAGAAAACCCAAGCATGAGCAATTTTGATTTTATACCGCCATGAGAGTAGGAGATGAAGCTTTCGAATGGAAATTTCTAGAACAGATCCGAAGTGTAGTGAGAGAAAAGGAATGTAGCAGTTTAAAATGAATTATATTGTACTTGCTGTATTACTGTAACGGCCCGCCTTTTTGCACACTTTAAACCGACACACGTGCCAATTCAAAGCATACGCAAGGGCGGATTGTTATGGGGTAAATAAGAAAACAGAGAAGAAATAAAAACAAAACAGAATCCCACAGCGGAAGGATAAAATATAATAACAAATATACAGTTCATAAACAGTTTACAAAAGCTTGATCCTTCTTTTACAATAAATATCAGAGTTACACATACCAATACAAGCAATGCAGCGGAATAGAAAGAGTGTGGTGTAATACTATATATAACATAATACTTATTCTTCGTCTTCGTCCTCCAAAGCTAAAATCTGCTATCCTGAAATGCTCGGACTGACCCGAGCGAATTTGAATAGACAAAAACACCCGAGTCAGACTAGAATATCTTATGTGAGTTAAATAAACAGAATATAAATATGAGTACAGTAACTCAAGAGATGTTCGGGATTTACATCTCCTAAGGATCCGTTAAACTATTTACTATGTAGTATATTGCGCTATTATAATAGTGTCTATTTATAAAATAAACTTACTTTTAAATAGCGTTAAGGCTTTACATTTTCCACCTTAACACGTAATAGTCCCAGTAGTCCGTCCAATATCATAGCCCCTCCTGATCGGGAAGCCACTAGAGGATACCACACGGGCTACGGGAGAAAACCAAACTCGTACAAGGCGCGATATGGTAGATGACACGGCACAACTAGGCAATGCCAGGGTAGATATACCAATTGCTATCCAGGATGGTGGAAACGCGTAGCCGCAGTTACCGCCCACCTCGGACTAACTCCCCAAAATCAAAATATAGAAGTGGCCACTGAATCAAATCCAAGTCAAATTATAATATCGAAGAGGAGCGTCCGATCAGAGGAATGACCTCATTGGCCTGAGAATCGCTCCTGTTTTAGCCACCTTATGCCAACTCATGGGAGTTGGGTCCACGTATTTACCTTACAGGAAACGTCGCCACCACCTACTTCATTCTGGAATCTCCACCGCGTACACGGTTAGTCAAAGTGGTTTTCGGTATCGACAGAGAGTATGTCCATATCCGATCCCGGTCTCTTTGCCAACCAATCGTTATTATAACACCGCGGTCATTTAAAAATAGTTTATACTTTTAAAACCAGAATATAATCCATTTCAAACCGTAATATTACGATATCATTTCTTCTTTTAAAACCCAAAACAATATGATATCGTTTATCCCAAATAAAATTATTCCTTTCCAAAAAAATTATGTCACTTTTTATTATTTAATATCCCATGTAACCAATATTCTGTTTGTAACTTTCAACATAATTCTTCGAAAATCCATAGTATTTTAAAACCATTATTTTCAAAACTAAATGGTTTGGATATTCAACGGTATGCGAATTAAAAAGGTTTAACTTTACTGTTGCTTTACAAAGAAATAAATTACATGGCTTTCCAAATATTTCTTCTTTTAAAGTTAAACCAAAATCCAAAATATTACTTCAAGTCCCAAAACCATTTCAATTTTATATATATTTATATCCATTTTTGAGCATTAATATTTCAACTAAAGTTGGATTTTTATCCTTTCAAAATCAATATTCTATTAATTAATCTTGACCATTCACATAAAATCCATAATTAATAAGACTTCAATTTCTAGTAAAATATATATATATATATTTCCAAATTCAATTTTTTACTAGAATATTCATTTCAAAATATTTTGGGAAAAATCCAATTATAAATATCATATCTTTAAAATTTCCAACTTAATATTTAAACATAGGATATAAATCATCAAACTCCATTTTCTTAATTTCTTCCATTTTCAATAAAGAAATTTATATTCCTTTTAATTTCAAAATTTCAACTTCATAGGTATATAAATATGAAATAAAATATTTATACAATATAAATTTAAGATTTATAGACCGTATTCAATCCAAACCATAGAAATCACATTAAAATAGTTATATATAGACCGCGGTGCCTGTATATAATTTTCTATCCTATGGTCAAGTGATACGGATATTTATCATTTCAATCCGCAATTTAAAAAAAATAAAACTTTGCGGTTTTATCATTTCAAACCACAATCCCGAATGAAATGTAAAATGTATGCTAACTTGCAGTTTAATGATATCAAATAAAACATCCATTCAACAAAACATCCATCATCCAGTCACAAACATCAAGCAATATCAATCAATAACAATTATATATATGATCATATATAACAGGTGATAACTGGCAGTTTATTCAAATTAAAATTTTCAACTATTAATCTAACAATTTATATTCAGTGATAATTGACATAACTGTTAACTAGCAGTTCATATGCAACCAAAAATTTCTAACAGCCAATTAACACGCAATAAATCAATTAAATTAACAGTTACATTCAATAAAATGCAATTCAACAGATATGAATGAAATAACATGCCAAAAGCTCATAAATAAATTTCTATTCATTTCTAAAATTTATTTAACAAACATAAAAGCTTCTAGTAGTTGTGAGTGGGTTAAAACACTCACCTTTTGAATTTAAATTGAATTCAAATCCAATTTAAACCCAAAAATTGGACAGTCTCCAAATTCATCCAAACCAGTGCCAAAACGTCAGAAATTCCGATACGATCCCAGCAAAACAAACCGCGCGTGAATCCGAGCTCGTATGCAAAAGTTATGAAAATTTGAAAAATGAAAAATTCTGGTCCTGGGTCAACTTCGGGTTCGACTTCGGGGCGCCGCCTCATTTCCCCGATGCTTGCTTGGAGTTTTCGCCAAAACGACCCGGAGCGACCCGAGTCATTTTCTTCCTGACCCGAAGTTGCTCTAGGGTTTTCTCCTCTGAAACCCGAAGCGCGACCTGAAGCTGCTGCAGATCCACAAATTTTTTTTTTTTTTTTTTTTTTTTTGAAATAAAATTTTGGAATTTGGGAATTAGGTTTTTTTCTGCCATTGGAATGAGGAGTTGAGAAGGAGATGTACGTATAGAAAAATGAAAATAAGGAGTGGCTAGGGTTTATAATCGCAAATATATAGACAGATAAAAGAAGGCTAGGTGGGTACGGATAACGAACGTGCTAAACGATAGTTGGCCCAAAAAGCCCGTTCTGCCTCCGGAGTCGAATTTGTTAAAACTATATATCCAAATAGGTGTTTCAAAATATTCTGAACGCGATGGAAAAAGTTTCGCGACCAAATTCGATCGTATGAAGAAGTTATGCTAAAAAAATAAAAATTTCAAATTGATTTCAAAATGCGTAAATTTCAAGGCGTTTCGAGTCCGTACGATCAAACGACAAGTCCGATCGCAACGAAACTTGAAACATTATTATAATTCACCGTTACGGATCCGATGAAACTAGTTTCGTCGAAATCCGAGTCCGTGACAAAAATGACTATTTTTAATATTTATTAAATAAATTAAAATAAATCATAAAATCCAAATTTTCTTTCAACTTTAAATATTGGCCAAATTTCATTACTTATATAATCCAATCAATTCCCAATAATTTAGCAAGCTTGGATGTGAATTAAAATTTATAAGTATATAAATTTCGCAGTGTTAACCTCTGCGTTTTCTTATTATTTGGGAATTATAAATTTTATTCGCAAAACCCAATTATTTAATCATATACTTATACTCTCATCTTAAATCTAATTATATAAATAACTTGATTTCTATTATCCAACTCAAAATATATCAATTATTCTCCAACTACATAGTTAACGTTTCTTTTATATATCACTGTGGTAATATTTCAAAATGTTCATCTTTTGTTTGCATAAATTACTGTATTTAGATAAAATTGTAATTTTGGTAACTTATCACATAAATAACTTAAAACCTCAACTAATACATTCCACCTTTGTTTCATCTTATTCATTCACTCATCAATATTCCGTACTAACTACAAAATTTAGTGTATTCCTTTAAATTGATCAAAATAAGACTTATCAACTAATAGAAAGATTTACGTACAAAATTTATTGTCATACATCTAATTTACAAGCCTATACTTAATTATTATCCTACAATACGTTTTACGTTACTATAATGTTCATTCTTCCGTTCCTACGTTTCTATAAATTTATTCCTTTATAATTTATTTAACGCAACACTTAATCTACACCTATTGCGATGTTTCAAATTTACTTGAATGAACAATTTCTTTACTTAAAATAGTTGTTGTAAACTCTTAATTCCACATTTATAAGTGTATTATTATTTTCACTCAAATATTATACATATATATAGAGTATTGGGTTTTTATTTAATCATCATTTATCATATATATTAATTAATTAAATTCAATACTTAAGTCTGACTAAATTTATTCCCCAAATACACATTTACATTTCTCAACCAATAAATATAACCAATCAAATTCTCATTTTATTGAACCTTGGTCAATTCCACACGTTAATTTTACTTAAAGTCTCAATTAATTAATTTACCTCGGTTTCATTACCTTATTACCTTATATGCATAATTGACATGGTTATATCTTCCATTACATCAATAATTTATCATTTCATTTCTATGCAATATATACTCATCTTATTCCATTTATTTGGTTACTGCATTGAAATCTATTTATTAACCAATACTAACGTTATTATCATAAAAAAAAATTTGATTCCCAATTTTATTCAATACTTAGAACAAAAATTTTCACATTAAATCAAATCCTTCTATTCAAACCAAGTATCATGCTATGATAATATTTTACGTTGGTTACACTGAAAAAAAATCAACTTTTTATCGTTATCAATTAAACATACATTAATTGCACAAATTAAAGGAATTAATTGCCATTTATCAAATTAAATTTTTCATACATCAATCTATTTCATCTAAATCCTTACCTATGAATATTGCAACCTTTAATTCCATTAAATACCAATTAACCCAAATTATTTCATTTATTCTAAGTCATATCACTAAAATAATTCATCATAATAAACTTAAAATCTATACGTTTATTGATTTATTTCTATTTGTCTTATGTTAAATTCTAAATTTAGTAAGACAACCTAAAGTACTCCACTCAATCGACAGTCCCTTTCAATTGTTAATACGTACTTAAATTTCTACAGTTGCCTTCCATCTGCACTTCCGTTACTATGATAAAAATTAGTAACGTTTATGCCATCAATCCATCATAATTACTCACCCTTAATTGAGTTTGATTTCCAAATAAATTTGCTGACCCTTAATTAGACAATTTATAAAAGTTTGTCATCATACCTATAGTTCTACGCTTATGCTATGTCTTAAATTTCAATAAATTTATAAATTTTGAGATGTTCATTAGGGTTTACAAATTTATTGACTTGCAATAAC
Source organism: Allium cepa (assembly GCA_030765085.1). Classification (NCBI taxonomy): domain Eukaryota; kingdom Viridiplantae; phylum Streptophyta; class Magnoliopsida; order Asparagales; family Amaryllidaceae; genus Allium; species Allium cepa. The sequence continues at coordinate 872,130,204 of CM060945.1, read as the reverse complement.
AGGGTTTCTTAATCTATTCAATTTATCGTTCACAATCTTTTATTGCATTAAATTGGTTTAATATTCCCATATTAAATTTTATGTACAGGTAAGAATTTTTCTTTCTTTCTCTACTTAATTCATTTGAATTTTATTCAAATGTCTTTAAATAGGTTTCTAAGTCACTTCTATATAATTTATTCTAGCCTTCATTTTAATACTTATCTACCACCTTTATTCTTTCAACTAAAATAAATTACAAAATCCTATTAAACAAACAATTTTAAATGGTCGAACTTAACGGGTCGTTACACTCTCCCCCACTCAAAACTTTTCGTCCCCGAAAAGGAAAAAGAAGGGAGAAGGAAGAATAAAACAGTACATCTCAATTCAATATTAGCTTATAAATAATAATTTACTGGATTAATTTCCTTTAATGAAATATACCCGTTTTATAGCCATTATAAACTTTTATACTTAAATAATTAAAGTTGGAAAAACATTTTCAACAAAATTCTAAGTCCAAAATTTACCGAAAATTTTGGCAGAGTCTCCTTTGTACGGAGAGGCTCGGGAGAAAATAAAATATCAAAATATAACAAATATATTACAAATATTATCAAAATATTATATCCCAACACGGGCAACTATATAAAATAGCGCTTTAAACGTAATCCGAAAACGTACCTATTTGTCGGGCAATACGCTTATTATTATGGAACCAAAAGCAGTTGCTTCCATCACCTGCATTCACTTATATAATCTAAAAGGTTAAATATCTATATTAAAGTGAAATGTTTAGGTGGTTTCAACCATTAATCACCCAATCAATACAACAATTATCAATCTTACAAATAACATACATACACAAAGTGAAGCAACCATTTAAACCATCAAACAATTAGTTGTCTGGGTTCAAATTTGAAATTTGTATGAAATGAAATTAACTATCAAGTGCATCCTTTACTCAACAGTCTTAGATGGAACAAGGATAGATTATTTATTCCCCAACAACTTCAAATTCCTTACCCAACAAACATAAATCAAACAATAACAATTCAAACTAACAGCCAAATTAACTTATTATACATTTATTTCATGCTTCGGTGGTTTGATTTTCTTTCTTTCATTTATGGAGGGATTTCTTTGTTTCTTACAATTTTCATTTTCCATTTGTTACAAAATTCATTATATTGTATTCCAATTTATTGACTAAGGTTTATATCATCTATTTATACTACTTACCCTTTCTTATATAGTAAAATTTCCAATTTAACTTAAGTTTATACAGTTAATTCTCATTTATAACAGCAAATTTATTGAATACCTTAATTACCTCAAACTTCACTTGTAAGATTTTCCCTTACATTTTCTTACTAACATTGCAACTTTTATTATGTGGTAAGTTATGTATATTTAAGAATGCAAGTGAAAATTTACAAGTTTCTTCTCAATTCCTTTTTATTTACTAACGGTTCAATAAATATATATTCGTTTTATAAATTACAATTTCAACTTACCCTTAATTTCATTCCTTTATTTAATGTTTATGTTTTATTATATTTAATTACAGTAACCCTCTACTTACACTTAAATTATTAACCTTAAAACCTCCATTTTTATAAATAAAGGATTTTATTAATTCATTATCTAGGGTTTACAGACATTTATTTATATTACCTACTTTTTATTATATTACTAGTAGCATTTTAAATCATACTTAAGTTTATAACCCTACACATCAATATTAAAGAATTTCATTTTATTTACTTAAGTTAAAATCACCTATTAATAATACTCACCTTTAATTTGGGTAAAATTTCAATTATCACTTAAGTTTATACCAATAAATTCTTTCATTATTTCCTAAATTCCTACTTGTAAAATATTCAATTCCAGTTTCTCATTTAACACTTCAACTTTTATATTTGGGTAAGTTATTTATGTTAAGGAAATTGCAATTGAACTTATACAAGTTTAATCTCCATTCTTTTAATTAAATTTAATGTTTATTCATATTACCCTTTGTCTCATATGTATGCAAATTCCTCTTTATAGCTTTGCAGTTATTCTCTTATTCCAATTAGAGGTTTCAATTCATTCATTCTTCAATAAATCTTTTCCATTATTTATCAGTTAAAAACTTTTACTTCCCTTATCCCTAGCATTAACTTTCTTACTTAATATTTCACTAACAAAGTTTAAACAATTAATTAACGGAAAAATTTAGAATTAAATACCGGGTCAAATTTTAATCTATTTCAAAATAATAGATAAATAAGTTCTTACAACTTTTATATCTCTAATTATATTTAGAACAATAAAAGAAAATTTTTAGAAAATTTCAAAAATAAATCTGCAGTAGAATTTACTACAGTGGCCTTTCCCCTTCGAAACTCGAAAATGAAAGTCGATGATGCGGCCGTCATCACCGAATTTATTTTCCAGCGACAGAGAGGAAAGTACAGAATTTAATTCTTTTCCAAAATCTTCTTTAAAACAATTCTTCCAATTTATACGAAATATTTATATAAGAAAATACTTATAAACCAAATCAATAAATTTCACAAATTCTTTGAAAGCAAATTTTCAAAAATCCCGGACTTAAGTTCTAAATCTCCAAATTTGGTTTATTATAATTTCACTTAGCTTCAGTTATTATAAATATTTTTATTGCCTAACATCCAATCTATAGCAACCAAATATATATATATCTTTATAAAACTATTTTTATATATAGAAATATAATAGGCAAAATTATTTCATTCACCTATATTAAAAACAAATATTATGTCGGTCTGTCCTATTAAGTGTTTAGAAATCCCTATTGATGACATAGCGTCCCATGCATCAACCAGAATTTATAAATACAAAGCGGAACAGATTAACACAATATTAAAATCTTTTTATTAATACTAACAAGTACGCTCTCTCTTATATATACACTCAGCGACTCCCATAGGATATTTCTACCCTATTAACAAAGAGTCAAACCCCACAAAGCCAAGGTTTATCGCTAAACCAAAGCTCTGATACCAACTGTAACGGCCCGCCTTTTTGCACACTTTAAACCGACACACGTGCCAATTCAAAGCATACGCAAGGGCGGATTGTTATGGGGTAAATAAGAAAACAGAGAAGAAATAAAAACAAAACAGAATCCCACAGCGGAAGGATAAAATATAATAACAAATATACAGTTCATAAACAGTTTACAAAAGCTTGATCCTTCTTTTACAATAAATATCAGAGTTACACATACCAATACAAGCAATGCAGCGGAATAGAAAGAGTGTGGTGTAATACTATATATAACATAATACTTATTCTTCGTCTTCGTCCTCCAAAGCTAAAATCTGCTATCCTGAAATGCTCGGACTGACCCGAGCGAATTTGAATAGACAAAAACACCCGAGTCAGACTAGAATATCTTATGTGAGTTAAATAAACAGAATATAAATATGAGTACAGTAACTCAAGAGATGTTCGGGATTTACATCTCCTAAGGATCCGTTAAACTATTTACTATGTAGTATATTGCGCTATTATAATAGTGTCTATTTATAAAATAAACTTACTTTTAAATAGCGTTAAGGCTTTACATTTTCCACCTTAACACGTAATAGTCCCAGTAGTCCGTCCAATATCATAGCCCCTCCTGATCGGGAAGCCACTAGAGGATACCACACGGGCTACGGGAGAAAACCAAACTCGTACAAGGCGCGATATGGTAGATGACACGGCACAACTAGGCAATGCCAGGGTAGATATACCAATTGCTATCCAGGCTGGTGGAAACGCGTAGCCGCAGTTACCGCCCACCTCGGACTAACTCCCCAAAATCAAAATATAGAAGTGGCCACTGAATCAAATCCAAGTCAAATTATAATATCGAAGAGGAGCGTCCGATCAGAGGAATGACCTCATTGGCCTGAGAATCGCTCCTGTTTTAGCCACCTTATGCCAACTCATGGGAGTTGGGTCCACGTATTTACCTTACAGGAAACGTCGCCACCACCTACTTCATTCTGGAATCTCCACCGCGTACACGGTTAGTCAAAGTGGTTTTCGGTATCGACAGAGAGTATGTCCATATCCGATCCCGGTCTCTTTGCCAACCAATCGTTATTATAACACCGCGGTCATTTAAAAATAGTTTATACTTTTAAAACCAGAATATAATCCATTTCAAACCGTAATATTACGATATCATTTCTTCTTTTAAAACCCAAAACAATATGATATCGTTTATCCCAAATAAAATTATTCCTTTCCAAAAAAATTATGTCACTTTTTATTATTTAATATCCCATGTAACCAATATTCTGTTTGTAACTTTCAACATAATTCTTCGAAAATCCATAGTATTTTAAAACCATTATTTTCAAAACTAAATGGTTTGGATATTCAACGGTATGCGAATTAAAAAGGTTTAACTTTACTGTTGCTTTACAAAGAAATAAATTACATGGCTTTCCAAATATTTCTTCTTTTAAAGTTAAACCAAAATCCAAAATATTACTTCAAGTCCCAAAACCATTTCAATTTTATATATATTTATATCCATTTTTGAGCATTAATATTTCAACTAAAGTTGGATTTTTATCCTTTCAAAATCAATATTCTATTAATTAATCTTGACCATTCACATAAAATCCATAATTAATAAGACTTCAATTTCTAGTAAAATATATATATATATATTTCCAAATTCAATTTTTTACTAGAATATTCATTTCAAAATATTTTGGGAAAAATCCAATTATAAATATCATATCTTTAAAATTTCCAACTTAATATTTAAACATAGGATATAAATCATCAAACTCCATTTTCTTAATTTCTTCCATTTTCAATAAAGAAATTTATATTCCTTTTAATTTCAAAATTTCAACTTCATAGGTATATAAATATGAAATAAAATATTTATACAATATAAATTTAAGATTTATAGACCGTATTCAATCCAAACCATAGAAATCACATTAAAATAGTTATATATAGACCGCGGTGCCTGTATATAATTTTCTATCCTATGGTCAAGTGATACGGATATTTATCATTTCAATCCGCAATTTAAAAAAAATAAAACTTTGCGGTTTTATCATTTCAAACCACAATCCCGAATGAAATGTAAAATGTATGCTAACTTGCAGTTTAATGATATCAAATAAAACATCCATTCAACAAAACATCCATCATCCAGTCACAAACATCAAGCAATATCAATCAATAACAATTATATATATGATCATATATAACAGGTGATAACTGGCAGTTTATTCAAATTAAAATTTTCAACTATTAATCTAACAATTTATATTCAGTGATAATTGACATAACTGTTAACTAGCAGTTCATATGCAACCAAAAATTTCTAACAGCCAATTAACACGCAATAAATCAATTAAATTAACAGTTACATTCAATAAAATGCAATTCAACAGATATGAATGAAATAACATGCCAAAAGCTCATAAATAAATTTCTATTCATTTCTAAAATTTATTTAACAAACATAAAAGCTTCTAGTAGTTGTGAGTGGGTTAAAACACTCACCTTTTGAATTTAAATTGAATTCAAATCCAATTTAAACCCAAAAATTGGACAGTCTCCAAATTCATCCAAACCAGTGCCAAAACGTCAGAAATTCCGATACGATCCCAGCAAAACAAACCGCGCGTGAATCCGAGCTCGTATGCAAAAGTTATGAAAATTTGAAAAATGAAAAATTCTGGTCCTGGGTCAACTTCGGGTTCGACTTCGGGGCGCCGCCTCATTTCCCCGATGCTTGCTTGGAGTTTTCGCCAAAACGACCCGGAGCGACCCGAGTCATTTTCTTCCTGACCCGAAGTTGCTCTAGGGTTTTCTCCTCTGAAACCCGAAGCGCGACCTGAAGCTGCTGCAGATCCACAAATTTTTTTTTTTTTTTTTTTTTTTTTTTGAAATAAAATTTTGGAATTTGGGAATTAGGTTTTTTTCTGCCATTGGAATGAGGAGTTGAGAAGGAGATGTACGTATAGAAAAATGAAAATAAGGAGTGGCTAGGGTTTATAATCGCAAATATATAGACAGATAAAAGAAGGCTAGGTGGGTACGGATAACGAACGTGCTAAACGATAGTTGGCCCAAAAAGCCCGTTCTGCCTCCGGAGTCGAATTTGTTAAAACTATATATCCAAATAGGTGTTTCAAAATATTCTGAACGCGATGGAAAAAGTTTCGCGACCAAATTCGATCGTATGAAGAAGTTATGCTAAAAAAATAAAAATTTCAAATTGATTTCAAAATGCGTAAATTTCAAGGCGTTTCGAGTCCGTACGATCAAACGACAAGTCCGATCGCAACGAAACTTGAAACATTATTATAATTCACCGTTACGGATCCGATGAAACTAGTTTCGTCGAAATCCGAGTCCGTGACAAAAATGACTATTTTTAATATTTATTAAATAAATTAAAATAAATCATAAAATCCAAATTTTCTTTCAACTTTAAATATTGGCCAAATTTCATTACTTATATAATCCAATCAATTCCCAATAATTTAGCAAGCTTGGATGTGAATTAAAATTTATAAGTATATAAATTTCGCAGTGTTAACCTCTGCGTTTTCTTATTATTTGGGAATTATAAATTTTATTCGCAAAACCCAATTATTTAATCATATACTTATACTCTCATCTTAAATCTAATTATATAAATAACTTGATTTCTATTATCCAACTCAAAATATATCAATTATTCTCCAACTACATAGTTAACGTTTCTTTTATATATCACTGTGGTAATATTTCAAAATGTTCATCTTTTGTTTGCATAAATTACTGTATTTAGATAAAATTGTAATTTTGGTAACTTATCACATAAATAACTTAAAACCTCAACTAATACATTCCACCTTTGTTTCATCTTATTCATTCACTCATCAATATTCCGTACTAACTACAAAATTTAGTGTATTCCTTTAAATTGATCAAAATAAGACTTATCAACTAATAGAAAGATTTACGTACAAAATTTATTGTCATACATCTAATTTACAAGCCTATACTTAATTATTATCCTACAATACGTTTTACGTTACTATAATGTTCATTCTTCCGTTCCTACGTTTCTATAAATTTATTCCTTTATAATTTATTTAACGCAACACTTAATCTACACCTATTGCGATGTTTCAAATTTACTTGAATGAACAATTTCTTTACTTAAAATAGTTGTTGTAAACTCTTAATTCCACATTTATAAGTGTATTATTATTTTCACTCAAATATTATACATATATATAGAGTATTGGGTTTTTATTTAATCATCATTTATCATATATATTAATTAATTAAATTCAATACTTAAGTCTGACTAAATTTATTCCCCAAATACACATTTACATTTCTCAACCAATAAATATAACCAATCAAATTCTCATTTTATTGAACCTTGGTCAATTCCACACGTTAATTTTACTTAAAGTCTCAATTAATTAATTTACCTCGGTTTCATTACCTTATTACCTTATATGCATAATTGACATGGTTATATCTTCCATTACATCAATAATTTATCATTTCATTTCTATGCAATATATACTCATCTTATTCCATTTATTTGGTTACTGCATTGAAATCTATTTATTAACCAATACTAACGTTATTATCATAAAAAAAAATTTGATTCCCAATTTTATTCAATACTTAGAACAAAAATTTTCACATTAAATCAAATCCTTCTATTCAAACCAAGTATCATGCTATGATAATATTTTACGTTGGTTACACTGAAAAAAAATCAACTTTTTATCGTTATCAATTAAACATACATTAATTGCACAAATTAAAGGAATTAATTGCCATTTATCAAATTAAATTTTTCATACATCAATCTATTTCATCTAAATCCTTACCTATGAATATTGCAACCTTTAATTCCATTAAATACCAATTAACCCAAATTATTTCATTTATTCTAAGTCATATCACTAAAATAATTCATCATAATAAACTTAAAATCTATACGTTTATTGATTTATTTCTATTTGTCTTATGTTAAATTCTAAATTTAGTAAGACAACCTAAAGTACTCCACTCAATCGACAGTCCCTTTCAATTGTTAATACGTACTTAAATTTCTACAGTTGCCTTCCATCTGCACTTCCGTTACTATGATAAAAATTAGTAACGTTTATGCCATCAATCCATCATAATTACTCACCCTTAATTGAGTTTGATTTCCAAATAAATTTGCTGACCCTTAATTAGACAATTTATAAAAGTTTGTCATCATACCTATAGTTCTACGCTTATGCTATGTCTTAAATTTCAATAAATTTATAAATTTTGAGATGTTCATTAGGGTTTACAAATTTATTGACTTGCAATAACAGGGTTTCTTAATCTATTCAATTTATCGTTCACAATCTTTTATTGCATTAAATTGGTTTAATATTCCCATATTAAATTTTATGTACAGGTAAGAATTTTTCTTTCTTTCTCTACTTAATTCATTTGAATTTTATTCAAATGTCTTTAAATAGGTTTCTAAGTCACTTCTATATAATTTATTCTAGCCTTCATTTTAATACTTATCTACCACCTTTATTCTTTCAACTAAAATAAATTACAAAATCCTATTAAACAAACAATTTTAAATGGTCGAACTTAACGGGTCGTTACAATTACTTCGCGACTTATCTTTTAGGCTGGTTTTACATTTGGTTAAGATGCTCTATCAAGCTTTACGCATTATCAATACATACGTGTATATATATATATATAGTAGTCAAAAGGAAAGAAAAAGGCATGAGCGTAAAGCTAACCAAAATTCCAAGATAAGCCATTTGCTGCTAGCAAAATATATCGTCGCCCATCGCTATTGCGATTGTGCTAGCCTATAATTTCATATGTGCACACAGTGATTTCCCCATTTCAATGCCTTCACCTAGCTCCAGTCCCTAGCACTACATCGAACAACACCCTCATCATCACGAACATTAATGAGACCAGCCCTTTTGCCTGAATGCCTCTGCCACTTCTTTTGCATCAGCCTCCACCATCGCTGTAACGACCTAGAATTTCGGACACCTCGAATTTGAATATCTAATTTTTTTTAAAATATTTTATTCTTGGATTAAATGTGATTAAATTTATTTAATAACCTTGTCAAACCACTTTTAAATAGTAACTATTTGTTTCTGAAATTTCTTCATAAAAATAAATACTTTGAAGAAATATAAAAAATATGACTGAAAATTATTTTATCGGTAAACAGCTTTTTATTCAGCAAAAGTTGTTCAAACTTTTTCTACATACACTAAAACACATAGGAAATCATAAATGAAGAATTACAATATTTTGCACTAATCCACTCTTGGAAAGCTTCTAAAAGGGGGTAATATGGTGATTTGTTAAAGAAAGAATAGATAGTTTCCGAAGTAAATGAGGTATAAAGGTGGCATGTGAGGTGGAGGCTCCTTTATGACCTTTAATGGTAGGTAGAAGGTGGTAGTGATCCCTTATACAAGACTACAGATAAACTCTTTAGGTTAAGGCTAATCACTTTCTAAGAAATTAAGAAAACGGTAGAAACTATGTTAATCCAATTCTATCTCCACTAATTTTTATAAAATCTATTCAAATCAACTCCAAATCAAACCAAAATTGTCCAAGAACCTTAGAACAACATGGAAACAACTCTTAGCAACTTGGAAGTGGAAGAAAGGAGGCACAGTGGGGAAACACCAAGAGGACATGAACTTTGGGAGGGTGATGGAGCTTGGCCGAAGCAAAAATGGAGCAAAGGTGGTGTCATTTGGTTATTTTGGCTGAGGTAGTAAGTTGTTGCAAAGGTTGAGGCTTAAGCATGGTTTGTACATGGTTTTGGGTGAGAAAAATCACCATTTATAAAGTATATGAGGTGTATATATGCTTGTATAATTATGGTATATGATTGACTTTATATTTTGCTTGATTTGTTGTGATTCTTACTTTGAAAAGAAAATGGCATATGTAATCCCTATGTATGGACTTAAATGAACTTGTATGACTTGTTCTATAGCCTTGAAATAAAGCACATAAGGTTTAGTAGGGTACCGACTTGAACCGGACTTTATTTGGAAGTGGGTTTATAGCGATAGTCGCTACAAATGCACTTAGGAATTACAATAGGTTTGGTAATTTCTATAAAAATTTGTACAGAGATCCTTAGGGTTTTCTCTCCATGATTATGATGTATTATGTGTATACTTATTACCGTAAAATGATTGGATGTCAAAAACCTTGTTTGCATGTGAAAATTTGATTAAACATTTTGGTATATATAACTATAAATACCACGATCTATAACAGTAGTCAATCGCAACACTTCAAAAACGCTTCTTTGCCTCTGTACCACTTTTTACAGCATTCTGGAAATGTTAACTTTTCTGTTTGAAAATTTAAATTGCTTAAAATGATTTTAAACTTAAGTATTTCACTTCAATCTTTATAAAGATCTTTTCTAACATACACTAGAGCACTTTAAAAGTGGCTTGGAATTTTTATGAATTTTTGATAATTAATTATGAATTATTAAAGTAAGAGGCTTATTTTTATAAAAGGAATGTGTTTCCAAAGTTTTAAATAATTTATAAAATAAGTAATTTTAAGTACTATTTTAAATAAAAAATTTAAACTGTATTATAAGTATTTGAATGTATATTTAAAGTATATATAGCTTTTAGGAAACTAGTTAATTATTTTATTAGTATTTAAAGCTTAGGTTATTTAATAGCTTTTCAAATTAATTTGTTATTAAATATTTATCCTATGAATAAATAATTAGTGTACATATATGTATATCATTCTTAAAAGGTTTGTAAACTATAAATAAATGTTTTATAAAAGCGGTTTAGGAGTGCGAAGTAGCTAAATCATGTTTGCTTAAAATTATGAAAATTAATTAACTATGTTTTACACTAAAAGAGGACGATGTAAACTTATCTATTTGTGGGAGTTAAGATTGTTGTTTGAGTAGGTTTAGAAGAAATAGTGATCTAACCTATCGACTTCACTCTTGACCGAGGAATTATTAAATCCGGAATATAGGAAACATGTCAATCATGTTGTTTACTTGCTCGTTGCTGGAAAATAGTTAGTCATGTAGTTAGCACTAAAAGCCGACAAAGTAGACTTGTCTATCTATGCGAGTTAAGAATGAAGTGTCTAGGCAAGGTTTTAGTATGCAAATAGTGCTCTAACTTACCTAGTTTTACTCTTGACCGAGGGATAGCATAAGTTGATAAGTTCGAAAACGTGTTAAGTATATGGACCTTGGTTTCCATAAGCTATCATCTTTAGAACTAGATAGTTGACTAGTGAAATACAAACTTGACCAAATATTAACTTAGATCTGTAAATGAATGTTTCTAAAGATAATAAAAGGTATAAAATTTGTTTTGGGTTTGTTGCGACTGTGTGAATAACATTGATCTTTAACCCATTTTGATTATACATTGTAGAGTAATTAGATCTTTAAAAAGAAAGTTTAAAAGATAATTATAATGGTTTTGGATTTGCAGTAATGATGTTTTGATGACATTTGTTTTAAACCCATCAAAGTATACTTGTGCAAATGTGAAATCTTTTTTAAGATTTGTGAATATTCTTATACCATCTGGGATAAGAATATGAATACATTTCTAAGCATTTAAAAAGTTGAAATGAATAGAGAAATAGTCATATACATGTATATTTATTTTGTAAATGTATTTTAATTATATATATACATATATATGAGTATTTACAAAGGATTTTTAATAAATAAAAAGATTAATTAAATAAAAAGTGATTAGAAGCCAGTTTGATTGACTTAGTCATGCTTTATGTGACTTAATCGTGCTTTATTTGTTTACTTATTTATGAAAAGTATTTAGTCGTGTACATAGCACTAAAAGCTGATGAAGTATGCTTGTCTATTTATGAGAGTTAATATTGATGATTCGAATGGGTTTAGAAGCAATAGTGTTCTAACCTACCGGCGTCACCCTTGATCAAGGGATAGTGTAAGTTGAAAAGATAAAAAACGTGATAAGTATATGAGACCTTGTTTCCATTTATGGTCATCTAGTTTGCACATGATAGTCGATTAGTCGACTATCGAAATTGACCAAATTAACTTGGAAAGCATCTAAAATCTTCGGGTTTCATACGAATTGAGAACCCTCCTCCCCTAGGGAGGAGCATTGGTATGAAAAATATCTAGCTTTAAGAATTTATATATACGAGATCCTCGAAGACTCCTCTTTATATACTATTCTCTTACTTCTGAAAGAACAAAAATTGACTTAACCAGAAATTCAATGATTTAGTTTTGAAGAGACTGGGATTGGTAAGTGTTTTACTTATCCAAAACTACTTCAAAATTAATATTTGGGTTCTATGTTTTGAAAGTGGTTGTGATTGGAATGCTATAGGGTTGAACTGTCTATCCTAAGGTTAAGTCCAAAGGAAAGGTCAGTGCTATCATTCGTTGGAGGACTTATGTTGGAATTTATGTAGAGATTCGTGATCTGTTCGAGATGCTGGAATCTATTTGGGGATTCGTGTTCTATTCGAATGATGAAGATTCATATGAGAGATGCCGAATGTAACCTTGACATCGCAAATGATAGAAAACTAAGTAGGGTGCATAGTTTGGGGTTAGCTTACCCATGATAGGGTATTTTTCACTTCATATTTAGAGTATGATTATCGATGTAGCGCGTGGGAGTTGATGATATTTGGGATCACGTGTTTTACACATGGACGGCTATTTTTACCTTATGGTATATTCTATCTAAAGATATAAAATGTTCGGAGGTAGCTTTTGAACATTATGTAGGTTGTTTTGGCTTGACCAAAGAGGTCTCCATGGAAAATCCATTATGCGAACGTATTTTAACAGTTTTGATTGTACTCTTAATATTGTTGTGGTATGACCAATGTAAACATCATAGCTATTTGATCCGATCTATATTCGACACCCTAGACATTATATATTATATCACCTTATGTACTTATTAGATGAGTAATTCTTTTAAGAGGATAACTATATGGTATTCCATGCAGTCTCAAAGTATTTTTATATAATGCACCATATTTCTTGAGTTTCTCATGCTAGACTTATATATAACTTGTGATTTTATGTTTTCCATATTTCCATGGGTGCTCTTTCGAGTAATCAAAGAAAGAAAGTTTTTCTTCGATGTTCTTTGGAGCTTTTGGAGATGAGCTATATGCTCCCATTGACCTACCATAGTATTCTTAGTTCAGCTGCATTACTATTATTATATACATCGGCATTCATGAGTACATGCCGCTATAACTATCTAGGCTGATGATAGTACTTAGGATTGTAAGTCTGAAATGTTGTGTATCTTAGAGTGATAGTTTTGTATTGCCTTTTGATATATATGTTATCGTTTTACTGTTAGATTATAATATTGTGTTATCTTCTTCCTTGTTATGTTTCTTTTTCTTTTTTTTACCCCAACAACTTATCTTTTTGGCACTTGGGTGCTCGGCATATGAATACCGTGGATGTATTTAGTTTCTACATTTGAGGGTCAAAAATGTAGGTCGTTACATCTGGTATTAGAGATGAAGTTTAAGTGAAAACCATGGTTTAGTTGGGTTGACTCATTAGAGATAGGGTAAGCGACACCCTAGAATGAGTTGAGTGCATTATACATATAAGAGCATATATGTGATTGCTCTGTATTTGTTATATATATATATATATATATATATAAGTAAGTTAACTTTGTAATGTAATTCATGTAGGGAATAATAACGTTCATTTATTATCCCTAATTGATTAGCTTAGCCATGCTCAACTAGTTTATGAGCATTATTATTATTTTTAGAATTATTAGCTTGATACTTCTCAGATATTCTATGAGCATTGTTATCATGTGTTGACTAATTAATTATGCTTGGACAGTTTATGAGCGTTGACTATTGTTCATTGATTATTGATTTGTGCTCGACTAGTTTATGAGTAGTTTTACCTTTCTATATCATAGGTTGGGTAGATAGTAATTGTGGGTACATTGAAACGAACACCTTGTGAATTGAGTTTCACAGTTTGACTATAAGGCGTTCGGTGACAATGTTGCGTTAAAAGTTAAATTTAGAAAAATATGCTTATTTTAATCTAAAGGACAAATAAGATACTTTGTAACATTTATGAAAAGATTTATATAAGAAAGTGACTTTATATAAGTATGGTTTAAAAAAATACGGTTTATAAGCCAAGAGATTTAAATTGATATTTTGAGAACTTAAATCCTGGTGTCCTTGAAAATGTTTTCAAGATTTTGGTGAAAATAATAATAGTATTATTTGAAAATAAATAATTGAGAAAGTGTTTTATGAAATTCAAATCATGATACTTAGTAATATTTATAAAGTATGTGATATTATTTTGGAAATGATTTTGGATAAATCCTAAAAGTATGGTTTGGATGTACTGAACTTACTGTTGTCGCTTGACAATAATTTTATTGATGACTACAGTATCATCGGATTTCATTTTTGGGTTTCAAAATAGAGGATGCTGCCATAATATTTGCTAGAAAATTGCTTTGAACAGATTTTGATTTAATCTGGAAAGTATGATTTGATATATAAAAGGTATAAGTATATATTATTTCAAAATGAATTGGAATAAAATCCGAGTGTTTACTTCTAAATTTTTCTTTAAAAAGAAATTGAAACTTTGTTAAGTTATTTTATGGAGGCATATAGCTTACGCATTTGGATGGTATAGTATGTGTGCCATGGTATAATATGTTGTTAAGTAGTTTTTCAATTGTTAAAATGAAACGTGGTTTTCGATGATTTTGGATAGCCAAAAACTTTCGGATTGTTATAGAATTAGCAACTAAGTGTTTTTCTGAAAGTAAAAAAGTTGAGTTTTTATAGCCTTGAACTGAGAATGTAGTACATTAAAATAAATTTTAAATTGTTGAACATACTTGTTAAGTAAAATAAATTTGATTTTCATATATACTCTTGGGATGTAGTGGAGTATTATACGAGTATGAATTTAAGATATAAAAGGCTTAAAAACTTGAAGTATATTTTTATGAAATAATGCATAAATGATTTTTTGTATTGAGTGATATATTGTTTGTGTAAATGAATGTGGATGTGGTTAAGAAACCAATAGGATAATACATAAGTTGTACGTAGATCGTTTTATTCAGATGACTATTATTGAGTATTCGAATACGTGATTTCGAGGCGATTTACACCGGCCGGGTTAGGATTTTTCACTCGATTCTAAATAGAAAACACTTGATACAGATTCTTGATATGATCTCGGTGTTTTCTATCACAATATATTGCTATGTAAGGAAGATGGAGGTTTCCAATCAAGGGACCTAATCAGAGTCTACATTAGAGGGATCTAGTGATCTATGTTGGTTTGGAAGTGAAATTTATGTGATCAAGCAAGTGATCAGATCGGATATTGTGTACGGATGGTCCATTTGCAACGTACAAGCTTAAGTATGTTTGTATACTATGTTATGTTGGCTTATGGAGAGTTTAGGGGATGACTCTTTGATTTGTTATGAGGTAGCATGAATAATCATCTAAGTAATAACCTAAGGCCGCGTGTGTAAGGTATGCTTATATATTGTTTAT
Source organism: Allium cepa (assembly GCA_030765085.1). Classification (NCBI taxonomy): domain Eukaryota; kingdom Viridiplantae; phylum Streptophyta; class Magnoliopsida; order Asparagales; family Amaryllidaceae; genus Allium; species Allium cepa. Next base: position 872,114,562 of record CM060945.1, on the reverse strand, counting down.
CATCCTTGTGCGATTAGAGGGTTTTGAACCTTAGCAAACCATGAGTTTTGTTTGATAGAAATTTTAAATATTCTAAGTATTGGTTTATGCTTGTTTCTTTTGTGTATCAGTCACGTTGGAATTTCAAGGATGAAATGTTTTAGGTAGGGGAGAATGTAAAGACTCGAAATTTCAAACACTTGGTATTTAAATATCCAAATTATTTAAATATTTGAATCTTGGATTAAATATGATTAAATTGATTTAATAACTTTATTAACCCCCTTTTAAATAACAAATAATGATGGTAAACTTGTTTTTGAAATTTGTTTACAAAAATAAATACTTCGAAGGAATATTGATAATATGACCAAAAATCATTTTATCGGTATATAGTTTTCTATTCAACAAAAATTGTTCAAACTTTTTATGCATACACTAAAACACTTAGGAAATCATAAATAAGAAATAAATATTTTTTTCATTAATCCACTTTTGGGAAGCTTTTAGAAGGGCAGTAATATGGTAATTTGCCAAGTAAAGAAGAGATATTTTCCTAAGGAAATGAGTTATAAATGTGGCATGTGGGGGGAAGGCTCCTTTCTGACCTTTCATGGAAGGTAGAAGGTGGTAGTGACCCCTTGTACAAGCCTACAAATACAACCTTAAGGTTAAGGCAAATCACTTTTTAGGAAATTCAGAAAATGGTAGAAACTGATTAGTGTTAATCCATTTCTATCTTCGAAAATCTTTCTCAAATCTATCCAAATAAATTCCAAATCAAAACAAACTTGGCCAAGGACCTTTAACCAACATGGTAACAACTCTTAGCAAGTTGGAAGTGGAAGAAAGGAGGCACAAGGGAGAAACACCTAGAGGCCATGAGCATTGGGATGGTGATGGAACTTGGCGAGGCACAAATAAAGCAAAAGTGGTGTCTTTTAGTAGTTTTGGTTAAGGCAGGAAGTGTTGCAAAGGTTGAGGCCTGAGCATGGTTTGTATATGGTTTTGGGTGAGTGAACGCGCCATTTATAATGTATATAAAGTGTATATATGCTTGTGTTATTATAGTTTATGATTGACTATATATGGTTGCTTCATTTGTTGTAATTCTTGCTTTGAAAAGCAAATGGCATATGCAATTCATATGTATGGACTTGAATGGACTTATATGACTTGTTGTATAGGCTTGAAAAAAAGCACATAAGGTTTAATTGGGGATTGACTTGAACCAGACTTGATTTGGAAGTGATTTTATAGCAATAGTCGCTATAAATGCACATAGAAATTGCCTTGTGTTTTTGGGGTTTTGATCGGGTTAGACCCGGAGTTATATTAAAGGAATTTTCAAAAATATTTTAAGGATTTATTTTCAAACGGGTTTAAACTTTAAATAATGTATATTTTGATTTTTTTACATATGAATCTTGTTTTAAATTTATTCTTGATAAAATAAATGTTTCCTTAACATTGTTTATGAAGTTGAACTTTATTTAATTAAATTTTGTTAAATTAAGTTAAAGTATTTTAAAACTTTAACATAAATGGAATTATAAAGATTTTATAAAAAGCAAGTATATTGATTTAAAATTAAAACTTGATTTAAACCATTACTTCATGATATTTGAAGTATTTCAAGGGAGTTGTGATGTGTAAACTTTAAATTATTATGTTGGAAAAGTATTTTAAACTTAATTAATAATTTGATTAAGTAAAGTTAATTTTTAAAGTAAATTGTTAATAAGCATAATTAAGATAATGTTTTATGTTAAGGATAAGTAAGTTAAATGAATTGTAATTAATTAAGTCAATTAAGAAATTTTAAGTTTAATTAATTAATTTAATTAATTATTTAAGAGGGTTAATTAAGTAATTAATTAAGTATAATTATTAATTTAATTAACTAATAATTATGATGATTTAATTAATGACTAATGATTAATTAAATTATAATTATTAATTAATTAAGTAATTAAACTAGTAATTAAGTTTTAATTTGGGTTTCCTTAATTAATAATTAAAAGGATTATTAATCTATAATGCAAGTTAATTTAGAATTAATTAACTATTATTAAAGGTTAATTAATTGTAATTAAGGATTAATTAATTATATTTATGGATTAATTAATTTGTAATTAAGGTTGTTAATTGATAATTAAGTTTATTATTTAGTGATTAAGAGATGATTAATTAGTTAATTAAGGTTAATTAATTAAGTATAAAAATAATTAGTGATTGATTACTTTGTATTGAAGGATTGATTAATAATTAAGATTTATTAATTAATAGTTGAAGGTTAATTAATCTATAATTAATGATTAATTTGGTTAAAGAATAATTAATGGATGAATTACTCGATTTTGATTTATGAGGTGAATGTGATCAAGTAAGTTAATTAATTTTTTAATTAATTAAAGATAGTCACTTGATAAATGATTAAGTATGATTACTTAATAAGTTTGATAAGAGTAATTACTTAAGATAAGTAATTGACGACAAATTACAGGGGGTAATTGAGATAAGTGAAATTACTTATTTGGAATTAATTTTAAATGGATAATTACTTGGTAAAGTAATTAAGGGTTTATTACTTGGTGTAATAAATCAAAGAAATTGTAAAAGTAATTAAGAAGTAATTAAGAATAATTAATTACTGTTTATATTTATTAAAGTTGATTAAATTGAAAACAGTTAATTTAAGCTTGATTAATTAATGTAATTAATTAAGCAATAATGTAGTTAATTTTAGTTAATTAATTAATGGAAGTGATTAATTAAGGTTCATTAATTAATATGATTAATGAAAATAATAAAGAATTAATTACTTGATTAAGAGTTAATTGATCAAGGTTGATTAATTAAGATGATGATTAATTAATTGGTTTAATTAATGGATAAGTAAGCAAGATTTATTGTGATGAAGGTAATTAATTTAATTAATTTTAAATTAATTAAGAGATGAAGTAATTAATTTAATTCACTTTAAATTAATTAGAGATAGAGATAGTTAATTTAATTCATTTTAAATTAATTATGTTGAGATTTAGTAAATCATTGCTTATGTATGAATGGGTGACATTGATTGTCTTGAATGGATGTAATCTCAAAAATGAGATAAATAATGTTGTGTGGTATGAATGCTTGGTTGCATTGTGATGGTAATATAAATTATCTATTGTGATGATGATATGGATTACCTATTTTGTTACGGATCATCTGTTTATTTTGATAATGTGATTATCAATTGTGATATTGCAAATTATCTATCTATGTGTATATAGATAATTAAATTGAATTGTTTAACTTTAAACAACTTGGACCTAAAAGATACGTTTTGAATTTCGATGAGACCGGGATTGGGTTTCCATATTTGGATATCCAAAAACCACATCGATCCAAATTAACGATAGGCCGTGAATCTCAAGTGAAGATGAAGATTCAGAGTGCAAGGGTTATTGTCGTTAACTCTGAGGGTGATTCCAAAATGAGTGTAACGAGATAATGCCTTCGGTTTCGTTCAAACCTGGAATGAACTTGTATGGATTGAATGCTTTCAGAACATCGTCAGGTGGATGATGAGCATTCTAAGTGATGTGTCGTAGCCTCAAGCCTCATCAACCGAGAATGGCTAAAACAGGGGAGGTGCAGCAAGGCTATGTGGGTCATGCCCAAGTAGGATGAGATTAATCCCTGTCTAGAGTCCTTTTTATTTCGGCTGTGTGGGCGTTGAATAGCTACATCCGCCGTGGTTGTTTTATTCGGAACTGCTCAGTAAGGAATGGTTCCGGCCTTGTGTTGCAGGGGAGTTAAGGTGGCTCCTCAGTACAGTGATCTAGGCCACGTACTGTGACGGGCGCACTACAACAAAACAGGCATTTTACAACGGGCAATGCCCGTTGTAATATGCATTTCGCAACGGGCATGCGCCCGTTGTATTAGGCCTAGTTGTAATAGGTCGACCATATTTTACAACGGGCAATGCCCGTTGTAATACATATTTTTACAACGGGCAATGCCCGTTGTAATACATGATATTGCAACGGTTTCTGACCGTTGCAAAATAAATGTAAATTTTAAAAAAAAATTACAGCACAGATTTTGAATTCAAACGAATATTTTATTCAAACAAATATTTATTACAATTTTAAAATAGTACAAATTCAAACTCTCACTATTCACTATACAATTTTGATACAAATTTCATTACATCACTATTTTACATTCAGAACCTCACTACATATCACTCACACTCGTATTGTTATCTTCAACTTCTTTCCAGTTAGAATCCAGCATCTGAGCAATCTGCAAAAATATTTACTAACGCAGTAAAATTGAAAAAGAAATATTTTTGCAATATAAAATAAAATGTGAATTTTTTGAAAAGAATATTTGCTCAGTTATTTGGGTTGTTCGTCATCATTTAAATTTGAATTCATCATACACGAACAACTTGTGACATACACATGTATCACTGTATATGCCACAAGGCCGTGCACACCGATATACACTTGATAATGCTACAGGGACAAGTGAGCACAGGTCAAACCCAAATGCAAAGCCGGGTTCAACTCACGTGCAACATATTTAAAATCACGACACGAGCACAAGGTCAAACCCGAGTTTTAAAACTGGGTTCAACACAAGGCAACATGAAGAATGCAAAGCTTCGACAAATCAAATCAGTGGCACAGCAATGCAAGTGAAGATGACACAGTAACAAGTGCATCATGATACAACATACAAACAAGCACACGAGCTATGGTGTAAAGTTTGCAGTTGCTATGGTCATATGGCAAACAGGTGCCCATCCTTGAGAACCTGGATTTCGAAACGAAGCAAAGCACAGGAAAACAGCAATGCATGGGATAACTTGAATAAATTAATGCAAGTTGACACCAATTTGAGTGACAACAATAGTAATAAAGGCATCAACATAGAACCAGATTCAACCCAGAACCAAAACGCAACAAATTCAAAAAATAATATACAGTCTAAATCATTATAGTCCAATTATACATGCTGAAGCAAAACTCTTAAAAGCAAATGCCCCTCCATTGTTAATACAATAAAACAAAGTACAAGTGAAACCACTAAGCAATCGTAACTTGATAACTCTTTTCGAAATACAATGCAAGATCCAATAGCTACATGAAGCATCAAAACTCAAATGAATAAAATGAACATGTCAACAGCAACATGACAGTGAAAACTCGAGTTACAGTGCAGCAACAGTTAACCAGAGTGATGCAAGTGTCGACCAAGCAACAATGCAGACAAGTGCACATGTAAACAGACTCAAGAGAAGTCAACATGATCAAGTTCAAAGCAATCAGGTCTCAAACAAGTTCAAATGAACAACTGGTCAAGTAAATAACAATGCTCAAGGCAAAAACAAAAATTGGTCACTGTAACATGAACAAGTAACCAAGCTTCAGACCAGAAAGCATGATATTCAATGCTCAGAATCAGGTGATGTTCAGAATCAAATAAAGTCACAGGGGAGTTCAATATCGTTGTCAAAGCCGAGTATTTTAAAACCGAAGTCAGGTGATGATAAATGATCGAAGCCGTGACTCGAACAAGTCAAAACAAGAAATTCACGGAGCAGTAAATTCAAGCCTAGGCAATCACGAAATAATACAAAGCCGTGCAAACCAAGAAATCAAGTATATACGTTTATGAACAAGTCAAGAATATCTCAAGCATCAAAACGAAAACCAGCGGCCAGAGCAATTCCATTGACAAATTCAAACACGAATATACGAACGAAAACTCAGGGGATCGAACCCTATAAAAACCAAACTATCATCATCGGCATAGATCAAGGAGTTCGCAATACAGAAATCAAGCAATTGCAAGCAATAAAAAGAACATACCAAATTCGAACACGAACTCCATCGAAGCAGCCGCAGTAAGGTACAAGGAAACAATCGATCGAAGCAACTCACGATTATCCACGCGATCGAACAACAGTAGGCGCTTCGCAAAGCCCTAATTTTGGATCAGAGAAGGGAACGAAGTCCCCAATTTTTCAAGCCCTAATTTCAGAAAGAAGAAAACAACGGCCGCCATTTTCTTTTACTCAAGAATTATAAAAAGGGATCGGGTCTACAAAGAGATAGAAGGGCCGGCCGGATTTGTTAAGGAGAAAAGGGTTAAGGGTGTTAAAAAATAAAAAGGGGTTTAGTTAAAAATATTACAGTAAAATACTGAATATTAAATGTAATTACTAATGCATTTGAAACTAAAAGGGGCATTAGTTTCTAAAAATTTTACAGTAAAATTTATATTTCTCAAATTCTGAATTATTTTAATATTTTGAAATTTTAAATATTTTATAAAATTTTAATCTCTTTATTTTATAATTTTATGAAAATTTCAAATTTTTGTTTATAAATTTTACAAATGTTTTTAAGTTTATTTTACAAAATTTCCAAATTTTAAATTATTTGAAATATTAAATATTCTAAGATTTTGGAAACTTTCTAAAATTTTAAGTTATCTTAAAATTTTACTTTTTAATTCTTGAATTTTATGAAAATTTCAAATGTGTTTATGAATTTAGTTTAGAATTTTACTAATTTAATTATCTAATATTGAATATTAAATACTGAATATTAAATGTAATTACTAAATAATTGAATATTAATTATAATAATTAAATATTAAGTGTAATTAATAAATATATTACAACGGTCCATTACAACGGTCCTGAATGGACCGTTGTAATAGAGATCTATTACAACGGGCAGCAAATGGCCGTTGTAAAAAGGGGCATCTATTACAACGGTCCTGAATGGACCGTTGTAAAAAGAGTGTTGTATAGGGCATATATTACAACGGTCCTGAATGGACCGTTGTAATAGCTATCTATTACAACGGGCAGCAAATGCCCGTTGTAAAAAGGGGCATCTATTACAACGGTCCGGAATCGACCGTTGTAATAGCCTTCTATTACAACGGGCAGCAAATGCCCGTTGTAAAAAGGGCGTTGTAATAGGGCATTTTTGTTGTAGTGGCGGTACCCCAGTAGCCCTGCCATTGATGGAATCCAAAATCCAATAAGTGTCGTACGTATTAGTTGTGCCCAACTATGTTGGAACGTGAGATGTAAGCATTCCAGCTATTTCTGTATTTTACTTGAAAACCCTAGACACTATTATAATATCATCGGATTTTCTATCAAATGTTTTGGTTAGCGTAAGGTAAAAACTTTTCCATGTTTATTTGTGGGAAGTCTTAAGCGGTACCTTTTCTTTCAAAAAGGTTTTTAAAGTTAAGCGACTTTAACCGTTTACTCACACCAGACCCATGTCTGACCCGGAGTTTATTCTATTTTTCTTAAACTCTTGGGTACTCAAATTGTTACGAGTAGCCAGGGGATTCAGGTTGGCATGATGAATTATGGAGGAGCAATGGAGCAGGAGGCTTCTGCGTAGATATATAGTATTCCGTTGTGTGTTATATGAGTTGGTTGTCTTTGTGTTATATTGAGTTGTATAACTAGACAGGTGTTTATAACTATCTAGTATGTTTTGTTTTAGATGTGTATCTCTGATGTATATGACACTATGTAATATATTATGTGATTAATATAATTTATTCGTTCCGCTGTTTAGATTCTGATGTTGTTTCTTTGTTCTTCTCTGTCTTTTCGCTTTTCTATCCCCTTCTTTCTTAAAAATGATGCGATTTTCTGTGGTAAGAACGTCGGGTCGTTTCATTGATACGTATCATTCAAAACATTAGTAATTTCTTTATTAAACTTACATTCCTGGTCATCCTTTGCCATGAAGCACATGTTGGCATTTTCTGTTTCTGAATCACTATCACTTGATGATGTATCTGAATCATCCCAATTTTGCATTGAGTGCTTGTTTCCTCCTCTTATTGAAAGTGTTTGAAAAGTACTTTCATTTCTTCAGTTAGGACAATCTCTTTTCAAATGACCGGTTTTATCACATTCGAAACACTTAACAACATTTCCATTTCTAGAATTGTTGCTGTTAGTTTTTCGAAGTTTGTTTGTTATCCAATACTTCAAGAATTTCTTGAACTTCTTGGTCATAAACTCGATATCATCATCAACAGCATCATCATCCAGTTCATCGTTGTCGACATAGCATTAAGTGCTAGTGATTTCTTCTCATTTGCCTGATTCTCTTTTCAAATTTGCAACTTCATAGGATATTAGGTTACCAATTAAATCTTCTATTTTCATAGTACTAATATCATTGGCTTCTTCAATTGTCAGAGTCTTTTGATCCTATTCACTAGGAAGTGAATTCAAGATCTTTCCGACTTGGTCTTCTTCAGTGATTTTCTTTCCTAATGATATTAAGGCATGTACTATATCTTGAAATCAAGAATACACACCAGAAATAGACTCATCTGGTTTCATTTGAAAGAGTTGAAACTGATTAGTTAGCATAGATATCTTTGTTTGTTTTACTTTACTGGTGCCTTCATGTGTGACTTGCAGTGTTCTCCAAATTTCATATGTGGAATTACAAATAGACACTCGATTAAATTCATTTCTATATGAGGAGCAAAATAAAATGTTCATGGCCTTAGAGTTATTAAGTATGTGTCTTTTGGTCTAGTGTCCATTTTGAATATTCAGTTTGAGGCTCTATGTACTCTATTTGGGTAATGTTCCAAATATCCAAACCATTAGATTGCAAGTAACATTTCATCCTACAAGCCCAATATGCATAACTACTTCCATTAAAAATAGAGGGGGTTTAGTGGTAGATTGCCCTTCTACAAAAGTGTTAAAAAATGTGTTACTAGTGTCATTAGCCATTTATACTTTTCAAAAACCAAGTTATGAATTTTTGAAAACCAATGCTCTGATACCAAATGTTGGAAGCTGGAGTATCCACAACACAATGTTGGATCTTAAGGCTATTCAGACACTAGAAGTTGTGAAATGTGTATTAAAAACTTACTTAGAATATAAAACCATGTTCACTCAAATTGCAGATAAGTAAGTAATAAAGTAAAATGCAGTAATGTAAATAACACCCGGATTTTTATACTGGTTCAGATTAACCAATCCTACATCCAATCCTTCACTCTATCGTGCAGAATTCCACTATAATTGTTTGCTTTCCACGGGTGGCAAGAACACCTTTACAATCTTGGTTTCACGGGCAACAAGACACACCCTCTTGATTTTATAGGCTACAAGAACACCTTCTCCTTATCATCAACAACAAACTATGGCAAGTAGTCGTATCTTCAATACAGATTCTTGTAGATTCGGTACAATGATCATATAGACCTTCAATGACAGTATATCTTTGAATTCTTTGAGGAATAGGATGAAATCAGAGAGAGAATGATGTGAATTCAAGTACAACTCTCTGATATTGTGTGGTTTGCAAATCGGTGAAGAATTGGAGTGAAATAGTATCGATTTGCAAGGAGATTGGAAGAATATGCAATGGATTTCTTTTGCAAATGTTTGGAGAAGAAGAAGTAAGAGAAAATGAGAATTGTTGATGTTAAAATTCGTTTTCGGAGGCCTTTATATAGTGGTTGAAGAGACGTGTCTTTTGGTGAAGAGGTGGAGGGAAATGTATCTTCATTTAAAATTTAAAATTCTGAAAACAGCTAGTATATCGACATCCCCTTGCCCCCCATGTCGACATGGGTGTGTTGCAAAATGAACAACAACACTATTAAGTGTTGCAAATTTTCAGCATTACAAATTACCTTATATTTGTGGATTTTTGTGATTCGGTTGAGGTCAATGGTTGATGATCTTCAAGTATAATTGCCATGAGATTTTTAACAAGATATTCTAAGGTTCAACCAACTCCTCATCACTTCAAACACCTTTATCCTTCAGTATTCTTTTCTAATTTGGTTTTGTTCTTCAATTGCTCTGATTAACCTTCTTCTATAATTCATTTGCTTCCACTATATTCTTGATTTTCTCTATAAATATCTCCATAAAATATCTGATATGACTGCATAACTCGGAGATACGTTAGTAGTAATATTTATATGGTTGTTGTCATCAAAATCAATACCTAGGGTATTAACAATCTCTCCATTTTTGATGATGACAACCATATAAATATTTGAGAGATAAAATATAATATTTTTATATTTGACTTCCCCTAACTCTATGCACTCCCCCTATCATTTTGCCTAATATATTTATACCTTTTCTCCCCCTTTGTCATTAACCAAAAGGGTAAAAAAGAGTCGCTTAAATCACTGCTAGACAATATGTAGATATGTAAATAGAGATAAATGCATATAAATAAAACACTTGAGGGGAAGCCAAATCAATTCAAAACATGAAATAAACTTATCAAATAATAAGATAAGTTTTATAGTTACTGACTTTGCCGATGCCAATAACAAATCCTTTTCATATTTATCCAAAGTTCAATAGATTTCTTATCATATGCTTTGAGCATCCGCTATCTGGCATACATTGTTTGGTACCTGAAAAATTATAAAATATGCACACTGGTGCCCTTTTTATTTTGGGTCCATGGGGTTAAGTTTTGGGATGCCAAACCCATGAAGAGTTTGAATGTCCTTTCAAAATATAATCATTAGATGAATGAACCTTATTTATAAAATTATGAATATATTTTTATTTTTCAATATCATCCAACCTTTTTGGAACCCATAAATTAATGAACCTATTTGGAGGTTTTAACTTTAATTTTCTAGGTTTTGGTTTGAACTTGGTAGCCTTAACAAACTTAGTACTTTGAGTACTATTTTTCTTTGATTTAGCCTTAGAGGTGTATCCAAGTCCATGTTTATTCATAGTGTGTTTAAATGCAGATAATAATTTTCTAGATTATCCTTCCCTTTGTTAAATTTATCAATATCAGTTTTCATTTTGTCAAAATCCTTATTACAGTGAAGAATAACATTGTCCATAGATGTTATTTTGTCATTCAAATCAGTGATCTGTGACTTCATTGAAAGATTTTCTGATTTTAAGGATTCATTTTCACTTTTTAGTTTTTCAAAACTTCCAGGTGTCAAATCCTTTTCATCATTATACCCACTAAGTCTTTCAATTTCATCTTCTAGACATTGTTTTTCTTCAGTTAACCTTTCATTAAATATTTTTAATCTATCTACCTCTGCCAAACTATTGTCGTACTCTTTCCTAAGTATTTTATATCCTTGATACATATCATTCAAAACATTAGTAATTTCTTTATTAAAAATACATACCAGGTCATCCTTTGCCATGAAGCACATGTTGGCATTTTCTGTTTCTGAATCACTATCACTTGATGATGTATCTGAATCATCCCATTTTGCATTGAGTGCTTGTTTCCTCTTCTTATTGAAAGTGTTTGAAAAGTACTTTGATTTCTTCAGTTAGGTCAGTCTATTTTCAAATGACCGGTTTTATCACATTCGAAACACTTAACAACATTTCCATTTCTAGAATTATTGTTGTTAGTTTTTCGAAGTTTGTTTGTTATCCAATACTTCAAGAATTTCTTGAACTTCTTGGTCATAAACTCGATATTATCATCAACAGCATCATCATCCGGTTCATTGTTGTCGATCATAGCATTAAGTGCTAGTGATTTCTTCTCATTTTCCTGATTCTCTTTTCTAATCTGCAACTTCATAGGACATTAGGTTACCAATTAAATCTTCTATTTTCATAGTAATAATATCATTGGCTTCTTCAATTGCCAGAGTCTTTTGATCCCATTCACTAGGAAGTGAATTCAAGATCTTTCTTACTTGGTCTTCTTCAATGATTTTCTTTCCTAATGATATTAAGGCATGTACTATATCTTGAAATTTAGAATACATATCAGAAATAGACTCATTTGGTTTCATTTGAAAGAGTTGAAACTGGTTAGTTAGCATAGATATCTTTGTTTGTTTTACTTTACTGGTGCCTTCATGTGTGACTTGCAGTGTTCTCCAAATTTCATATGTGGAATCACAAATAGACACTCGATTAAAGTCATTTCTATCTAAGGAGCAAAATAAAATGTTCATGGCCTTAGAGTTATTAAGTGCTCGTGTCTTTTGGTCTAGTGTCCATTTTGAATATTCAGTTTGAGGCTCTATGTACTCTATTTGGGTAATGTTTCAAATATCCAAACTATTAGATTGCAAGTAACATTTCATCCTACAAGCCCAATATGCATAACTACTTCCATCAAATAGAGGGGGTCTAGTGGTAGATTTCCCTTCTACAAAAGTGTTAAAAAATGTGTTACTAGTGTCATTTTCCATTTATACTTTTCAAAAACCAAGTTATGAATTTTTGAAAACCAATGCTCTGATACCAAATGTTGGAAGCTGGGGTGTCTACAACACAATGTTGGATCTTAAGGCTACTCAGACACTAGAAGTTGTGAAATGTGTATTAACAACTTACTTATGAATATAAAACCGTGTTTACTCAAATTGCAAATAAGTAAGTTATAAAGTAAAATGCAGTAATGTAAATAACACCCGGATTTTTATACTGGTTCGGATTAACCAATCCTACATCCAATCGTGCACTCTATCGTGCAGAATTCCATTATAATCGCCTGCTTTCCACGGGTGGCAAGAACACTTTTACAATCTTGTTTTCACAGGCTACAAAACACATCCTCTTGATTTTACAGGCTACAAGAACACCTTCTCCTTATCACCAACAACAAACTATGTCAAGTAGTCGTATCTTCAATACAGATTCTTGTAGATTCGGTACAATGATCATATAGACCTTCAATGACAGTATATCTTTGAATTCTTTGAGGAATAGGATGAAATCAGAGAGAGAATGATGTGAATTCAAGTACAACTCTCTGATATTGTGTGGTTTGCAAATCGGTGAAGAATTGGAGTGAAATAGTATCGATTTGCAAGGAGATTGGAAGAATATGCAATGGATTTCTTTTGCAAATGTTTGGAGAAGAAGAAGTAAGAGAAAATGAGAATTGTTGATGTTAAAATTCGTTTTCGGAGGCCTTTATATAGTGGTTGAAGAGACGTGTCTTTTGGTGAAGAGGTGGAGGGAAATGTATCTTCATTTAAAATTTAAAATTCTGAAAACAGCTAGTATATCGACATCCCGACATGGGTGTGTTGCAAAATGAACAACAACACTATTAAGTGTTACAAATTTTTAGCATTTCAAATTACCTTGTATTTATGGATTTTTGTGATTCGGTTGAGGTCAATGGTTGATGATCTTCAAGTATAATTGCCATGAGATTTTTAACAAGATATTCTAAGGTTCAACCAACTCCTCATCGCTTCAAACACCTTTATCCTTCAGCATTCTTCTCTAATTTGATTTTGTTCTTCAATTGCTCTGATTAATCTTCTTCTATAATTCATTTGCTTTCACTGTATTCTTGATTTTCTCTATAAATATCTCCATAAAATATCTGATATGACTGCCTAACTTAGAGATACATTAGTAGTAATATTTATATGGTTGTTGTCATCAAAATCAATACCTAAGGTATTAACAGCCATTTCAAAAATTTCACTCCTATAAAAAAAAGGGTAATATGGTAATCATAGAAAAGTAGTAGAACAGAAACTTACGTTGTCCCTTATCCTTTTGTCAACCCCATAATACATAAAATATAATTCATCAAGATAAAATATCATTCTTACTCTCTGAAATGAATCACATAAACTCTTAAGCTGTAGAAATGAGGAAAAAATGAATGGAAAGAAAGATGAAAATAACTTATAGCACTATCAATCTGAGTCTCGTAAAACACAGGAATTCCAATGCCAACCGCTAGACTAATAACACCAACAGAGATTGCAACTATCTTTAATTTAATTTCATTAAAAAGTGCATGTCCAATGACCCAATACAAAAGAATTTAAATGAAGAAGACGTTAGTGAGTAATTCAAGTTTACAGAATCTTGGTCAAGTTCTAGAGCTCTAATGTACGAATATGACAATTGAGTGCGCTGAATCTTTGAGAATTTGATCAATGGTGATAGTTTTACACGAGAAGAAGGTGATAAGAAAGGAGAAGAAAGGCCAAGAAGAGAATGTGCCATTGATAGTTATTGAATCCAGAACATGGATGTATTTTTTGGTTTATATTTTGATTTGGAAGAAGAAGAAGAAAAGTTGATTTGGTAGTGGATATTGAGGAATAAATTCGGACCACATGTTTAGGATTGCATGAGGTGGTATACGCTAATCCATATGGTTTATATACAGACTTCCTCAACATTGTAGGGATAAACAAATTGCATGTATCATCGCATAAGCATTGTTGTTTCAGGGTGTATCTCTACATACGTTTTTTATGTTTAATTTACATGCATCAAGCTAGAAATTGTATATTAAAAAAGTTGTATGTTAACCAACACTTAGAAGAACTGAGGAATTCTTAAACACATGGATAGCATCAAACAAAAGTGTGAAATTGGCGAATAGTGTGTATTTACTATCTTTTTGGTCATTAACCTGATATAACTTGGCACTTTTCAAAACTCATTCCATAAAATTAATTTACCTCTGCTATCAGCTACAGATTTGATCCAAGTTTGGGTTAAATGAATCTCAATAACAGAATCAGTAGAATAATCATGTGTAAATTGGGGTACACTCTACACATCTAACACACCCATATTTATGCTTTCTTTTCTGATAATCGTATAATATACTCAGGCGTAAGACAATTTCTACAAGTGCACGTATGTGTGCATACTTGATGATCTATACAAATTTCTACGCAAACTGAAACAAGTCAGATATTCTCTCAAGCAATGGAATAAAGCAAGAATTTCTTTAAATAATGATATTAGCCGATTAAGGGAAATAATGATAAATTATATCAAAAGCTGCTAGAAAATCCCTTAGTTCTAAAGGTGGTGCAAGACTATAAGGATAACCTTCTTTAATTAGAATGCACCATGTATAATCATGCTATTGAAAACCGACAAAAATAAAATATTGATTGGTTGAAAAACGGGGATCAATTTACAAAGTTTTTTTTTACTCTAAAATGTCAGGCAATAGAAAAAGGAAAGCACTGAATGAGATACTAAATGAGTTTGGCATTCCTATTAGAGACTCGATTACTATCTAAAATATGGCTGTGTCTTATTTTTCAGATATGTATAATACTGTAGAGGTGACTAAAAACTTTGACGACATCATTTCTTGGAAAATTCTATCAAACTCAACTAGGAATTTCGTAGAATTTAATGATAAGGAAATAAAAACTGCCACTTTTCAGATTAAAAAGGATAGTAACCCTGGGCCAGATGGTATGAGCTCTAATTTTTTTAAATAGAATTGGGATTTCATTAAAAGTGATCTAAAAGCTGCTGTTAAAGGTATTTTTGCTAGTGGACATATAATAAAAGAAATTATTTTCTTGCATATTGTTTCATAATATTTTTTTATAGGGAATTAGGCTGAAGGAAAAACCTGAGAACACTTTTAATCTGAAGGACAGAAGTTTTAAAATTTAGCCTGAAGGACAAAAAATGATATATTCATATAGCATTGCACATCCATAATGCTATATTCATATAGCATTACACAGCTGCTTGTTTGTGTATGCAGAAACTTATAAAATTGTGTTGTATATAGCATTATAGATGTGTAATGCTATATGAATATAGCATTATGGATGTGTAATGCTATATGAATATATCATTTTTTGTCCTTCAGGCTAAATTTTAAAACTTCTGTCCTTCAGACTAAAAGTGTTCTCAGGTTTTTCCTTCAGCCTAATTCTCTCTATTTTTTTATATATGATAAATTGTACATTTCTCAAGAAAGACGAACTTCCTTTTTTATGACATAGAAGAATTCATGATGGAAATACATATGTTTATAATCCTTATAAAAAAAGATTTCTAATGTAAATTATTTTGATTCATACCTGGCTTCCAAGATTCTGAAATCCAACAAGTTCAAGCTCCTTTAAAATTCCGTCCTCACTTATAACATACACCTGAAATTATGGCACTGGGTTATTGTTTCTTTCATTGATGTTTATGAGTAGTATATCACATGAATAAGAATGAAAGTAAGCTAGATTAAATACTAAAATAGAAAACATAATAGAACTGTACATAATAGTCTTTAATTTGGTAATTGAATCTATGAGATTGATAGGGTTTATCTAATAGCTTTTAATTTTCTTTTAAAACATTACTAATAACAAGTAAACTATCAATGCTATAAGGCATTGCAAGCAAAAAAAGTGCAAAAGAAAAAAAACATTCAGATTCATCACAGAATATCCGTTATTCTTTTCTACACATGCTGATACATCATAAATAATACGACCGTCTCATTTTGATTTCTTAACGCTTTTTGTTAGAAAATCTATTGCCTTTACTTAGTGCGTCAATGGTGGAGGCAAACAAAACACAGACGAAAAATGAATTATATATGTGAAATCAAATATCTATTAAAAAGAGAAGTCCCTAATAGTCTATTCATCGGTACACCTAGCACACAACAAACAATTTGGCATTATTATATGTATACAAAAATAAGGAGCTAGTTGTACAAGATTTGGTGCATTTTTCACAAAATGACTAATAGTCTGACTTTACAAAATAAACAAATGACAAGTACCCCAAAACTTCAAAACTATAGAAATAAAAGGCAGAGGAAAACTACCAAAAAGTAAACGGAGAAAAATGGGAGTCAAGGGAAATGGAACAAAGTCTTTAAAGAGTTTGAGAAGGCTAGAAAATAGAAAACTTGGAAGTTGTATCATAATAGCATGCACAATTCTTTCATTGTGCATCCTCTCCCTTATCAAGGCTCATTACTGACGCGCTCCTCACGGTACCATCAAGATGTATTTTTTTTAGTTATTCATGTCCATTTTAAGCTTTTAATCATGTAACTATTCATCAAATATTTCAGAGTAAACTTAATTTTGACTTTTGAATTTTCCTCTTATAGTGAAATCCCAGGAAAACAAAAAACTACAAATATCTGAGAAAACTAGTTTAAAGATGGTGGTAGAGGAAAGCGTCAAAGGTGACTTGTTTTTTCAAGCATCTTTTATTGAATCATTGCTTCATAATTAAATCAGAAAACATGATAACTTATAACAGTTAAGGCATTCCTTGCATAAATGATTGAAATAACTAATAGCATAAAGCATCCCACATAGCATTCTAGACTGTCACTTTATTCAAGGTTTTATTAACAAATTAAGATGTCCCAATTATCATAGCAGATCAATTCATTAGTATAGTTGAGACATTTATTAAGTACGTAGCAGTTCAATACATTGTGTGGTAAAGATGAATGATCTTTCCAGCTTAGATCCTAGTTGTTTGAAGAGGAACGTGCTACGTTTCAATAGAACATGCATTTCATGCATAGAAAGGATTATATCCCTTATTCATGTATTTTTTTGCACTCCAAAAAAATTCTTTTAGTAATGAGTTATCAAGCTACTCCAAAATGTTTCAATGAACGGTATTTCTTTTTCACGCTAATAGGAATTTTAGCCGTATTTTTAGATTATTCCGCACATGTTCCATAATGATCATCAACATCTCAATTTTTATTTACACTTTCACATAAACCGAACCCTATAATTTATTGTGTAATTCTCTTTCAATTTTTTCAAATCATATAGCATTGGGACAAAAACTTCCCAAATATACATATAGCAATATTTAATCAATCATCAGTACACCTATCTTATATGTGTAAACACTAGGCTTCCAAGAGGAAAAATACTAGCTGATCAAAATGTTCTAAAGCGACTACAAATGGTAGCTAAAATATGTTAAAAATAGATATTTTCTACAAGTACTTTGCAGTAAATAGTAGCTTTTCAGTTGACACTTGAAAGCCCATGTACTTTTGTAAACGGTTTGAACAACAATTTAAGCACTTCGAATGCGTGTACGTATGTAGGATGTTTTTGAATTATAAATTAAATAAACAAACCTCACAAGCAAATAAGAATGAAAATCTACTCAAATATGTCTTCATAATCTTTTCTAACATAGCTAACATTCTCCACGGAATCAATATCCATATCGGTTTCTTCACAATCTTTCCTAACAAAGCTAACTTCCATAACAGGATCATCCGTCTCTAGTTCATGACAACCTCTTGGTGGTGTTTTCATTATAACATACTAATTAGAGTGATCATTCTCTTTTGAATAAAAAACTTGTTTCGTTTGAGATGCAAGGATATATGGATCTTTTACAAATGAATATTGATTTTGTTGTAAATTGACAAGAGTGAATCCGTCTTCGACCTTCACTCCATTTCCTATATTTGTCCAGTGACACTTAAATACGGGAATATAAAAAACATGATAGTCTAGCAAGATTATGTCTGTCACTACCCCATAATAAGTGACCATATCAACTCTTTGAGAAATATCTCTTGCACTTGCCCTACACATGGTAGTCACATCATAAGTGACTCCATAGTTTTGAGTGTCTCTTTCAACATCTTTTGCATGAAAACGATGTCCGTTAAATATATATCCTTTATAGGACAATGCATTACTACTTGGGCCAAAGGCAATCCATTATGGTATTTCATCGCTTGTTGATTGAATAGGTATCTGCAAAAAAATCGTTTTACGTAAATTTTGTAGAAAAAAATCTTTTTTCATCAATGGAATGATAAATTAAAATTAAACTAGCCTTCTTTTTAATCCAATCTGAGAAATTATCTACATGTTTTTTCCGTAGCAATGTTGCCTTTTTTTTTCGAATGCTTATCAAGATTTTGTAACTCCTCCAAATGCATACTAGTGTTTAAGTAATTTTACCCAAGTTATATTCAACATTAAAAATTTATTAAAAAGGCATAAACAAAATATGATATGTACTTGCTCTAAATATAGTTTTATCATAGCCATATTCATTACCACGGCCAAATGAGCAATATCTTTTTCATTCGATGACAATGTAATTGTCTTTGGTTTTAAAATTAGACGTCCTTCGAGTATCGCATTCATAATCTTCGTTTCGGACTTCTTTCTCTTCCATTTGTACTTTCCTTTTTAGAAATTCACTAAAAAAAATCTCATTGATTATTCTGCTAGATAAGATTCTGCAATACACCCTTAAGGCATGCATAATTCCTTATATAGTCTTTAAGTGTTTTCATATACCTTTCAAATGGATACATCCAATGAAAATGAACAGGAGCACACAATTGCGCTTCTCTTCAAAGATGAATTGTCAAATGTACCATTATGTCCAAAAAACAGGTGGAAAATATCTTTCGAATCCACACAAAATTTCAATAATCTCATGATAAGTTGTCGCAGCGTCTCTCCCTCAAGAACACGTTGACATATTTTATTGAAAAACGAACATAAACGAATTATTGTTATTCTAGCTTTCTTTGGTAATAATCCTCTAACCGCAACAGATAACAATTGCTGCATTAGGACATGATAATCATGCGACTTCAAACCACTAACTTTGCAATCTTCTAATAATACAAATCTTTTGAAATTTGAACAATAACCGTCAGGACATTTAAAATCATGTAACCTCTTATAAAATATTTTTTGTTCGGACAATGACAATGTATATGGAGCTGGTGGTAGATATGTTCTATTCCCACTAGTTTGAGCCTAAAGACTTTGTCAAATCTTCCAATCTTTCAAATTCTTTAGTTCCATCTTTTGATTTATTGTCATGCAACATCGTGCTTAGTAGGCTTTCAGCGACATTTTTCTCAACATGCATCATATCTAAATTATGTCGCAAAGGAAGTTCCTACAAATATCAATAATACATCACTTTATTAACTTTTTTACTTTTAGGTCAATGAAAAAAAATATAATTTTAATACTAACCTCCCGATATGGAAAATCAAAGTAGATTGATCTTTTTTCCACCTTAATAGCTCTTTTTTTCCATCATCTTTTCTGTTGTGGTTACTCTTTGTAACGACCCCGAATTTTGAATAATTTAATTTGAAAATATTTAATTAATTTTAAATATTTGAATGATAGTTTGAATTGAATTTCAAATTATCAGAATGAATTTAGCGATTAAATTATAACTTTAATCTATTGAAGTTGAATAAAAATTTGATTCTTCAATTTTAAGCCGATTAAAAATATTTCAAAGGCTTGTAAAATTCATATTGATAATACTGAAGGTAATAGAAGCTTCAGAATTTAATTTGAAACTGCTTTGTTCAGTTTTGAAATTATATCGTTTGAATCGATATTTAAAAATAGCCGTCCGAGGCACAGTCTCAGAATTCGACGAAACCAGTTCCATTGGGTCCGTAATATTGAATTATTCACGGATTTCAAATTTCGTATTTTTCGGAGATGTTTTGTGAACATACGAAATATAAACGTGTCAAAGAAAAAAATTTGATGTTGTCACAAACAAAGTGAATTCAAAATGAAAAATATATTATAATATAAAAATATCTTCCTTATTCTTTCCAGCATCCTAAATCACGCCGTTACTCATGCCATAATCTACGCCTTAACCCACGCCTGAGATCACGAAATAAATCGTGTAACGCATACCTCATTCGAATATAATTGTCTCGGCCCCCTCTTCAGATTCAAAGTGAAGAAAAACAAACAACAAAAAAAAATGGTCGCCGCTTCTTTTGCTCCTTTTCGTTCAAAATCAAAATTTAATGGCCGAAGCCCTAAATCGATCGAGAGCTTAAAGTGGGGGCGCGCGCGCTTGGCCGCGAGGTGAGGTGTCGGTGGCGGCGGGCCTGAGTCACGAGGGTCGTGTGTCGACTCGAATACGATGGAGAGGTCGCGATTTTCTTTCGCAAAGCAAGTCTGGACTGTTGGCGATGGGATGGAGGCGCATTTCTTCGAGCATCAGTGGGAGGCAACTCGCGATCGAGTGATAGGGATTCGCGGTGGCAAGGGCTGCGATTCAAGTGAAAGCACTTGGGGATTTCGAATGGCAGTGAGGCGTCGCGTGGATCTAGGGCACGGCGATGTTGGTGGTCGCGAGCTGGGTTGTTCAATTTGCAGTAAGGTATTGGAGTTTCTTTTCCAATTAAAATTTGATTTAAGTTAATATTTGTGAAAATTTGTAAAAATAGGTAAACTTAAAACAGGAAGAAAAAGATTTGCAGTAAAACCAGATTTCTTATT
Organism: Allium cepa; assembly: GCA_030765085.1. Classification (NCBI taxonomy): domain Eukaryota; kingdom Viridiplantae; phylum Streptophyta; class Magnoliopsida; order Asparagales; family Amaryllidaceae; genus Allium; species Allium cepa. Next base: position 872,093,487 of record CM060945.1, on the reverse strand, counting down.
ATTACAAATATATACAATAAAATGTAAAACCTTTCTGGTTATTTAAATTATATTTAAGGCGGAAAGAAATATATAGAAAATTTGGTTTTAGATTTACAGAAAGAAATTTGAACATATACATGCAGTTTCAATTCTATATACTTGCAGTAAAAGAATTGGGAGTTTGAAAAGATATAAAAATAAATATATACATAAATAAGCACACTTCTTTAAAAATAAATTAAAAATGTTACTGTAATGATTTTTAGAAGTATTTAAAGTAAATTAAATAAAATTAATTTAAAATTTAAAATTTTAGTTAAATAAATTTATTAAAAGAAATTGATTTAAAGATATTAATTTAAAGTAAAATAATTAGTTGATTTAAATTTATAAAAGGAAAATTAGTTAAAATAAATTTATTTAAGAAGAAAGTGGTTTAAATAAAACTATTGATTAATTAAACAATCAAGAACGAAAATTGGTTATTGATTGGTTCGAATATTAATAAATTGTGTAAATATTTATACAAGGTCTAAAATGGTGAAAACGAGTCAAGAGGGAAATGGATTTCAAAATAAAAGCTAAGGTGAGAACTTCTCACTCAAAAAAATTTATAAGTTGGATTTGCAGTTATTTATTGATTGTTGCTTGATTTTGATATTAGATATAGTAGGATATATCTATATATATAGCAATATATATATTGGCATATGTATATATTGCAGTTGATTGATTTCCCGCATTGTATAGCGGATGAGACCCTATTACGCCGCCTATTAAGCGGATAATATTTTATAAAATCTCATATACCGCGATATTCCACCTCGAAGTGGAATGGGTATTGTGCTAATGTCTGTGGATGCAGGGAAATAGGTTGGAGGGATCCAACTGGATTCCTCACAAATATTTATTTGATTCAGATATTGTGATATTTGATTATTTATCATATCGATATATGATATTGGAAAGTCGTGATTGACTATTTGATGTGTTGTATCATCGGATCCAATTTTGAAGTTTAAAAATAACGGTTTTGATTTTTAAGGGATTTCTAAAATGATTTTTGAAGGTATACGTTTATAAAATATTTTTGGAATTAATTCACCTTAAATAAATAAACGTTATAATTTTAATATTATAAAATTTTTGATTTTTGAGAAATTCAGTTAAAAGTTGATCTTTGAAAATATGAGATTAATGATTTTATAAAATAGTTTAAACTGGGATTTCCGAATTTATTATGAAAAGTTTAAAAATAGGATTTATGAAATTTGATTATTTTATAAATCAAAATGATGAATTGTAAAGGAGTTTAAAGTTATTTAAAAGAATAATATAAACTGATCCATATAAAAGATTTATAAAATGGATATTTATAAATTAAAATATTTGAATTATAAAGCGAGTTTTTATAAGTGTTAGAATGAATTGTGAATGAATTTCATAAATGAATGAAATTTATAGAATTATAAACGGTGAAGTTATAAATGGAATTTTATAAGCAGTAGGTTTATAAAATTTGTAAAGTTATTAAAAGAATATTTTTTGGGTAAATAAATGAATCTTATAAGTTAAGATTTATAATTTGGGAAGTTAAAGGAATGATTTTGTAAACAAATAAAGTGTTTAACTTATAATATGAACCTTTGGTATATAATTGAGTTATAAATTGAATATAGGTTAATAAAGGAATTTATAAACGTTGTTTTATAAATTCGCAACGACTTATTTTGATAAGTAAATTTTTATAACTTATTTATGGAGTTATATTCACGTTTTAGACAGTGAATAATCCTTTAAAAAATAAAGTGTATAGAAAGGATGAAATTGGTTAACGAAGTTTATTCACGTTTTTGAATAGTGAATAATATGTTAAAGAAATGGTTTTGAATGTGATGTTTTAAATAGAATTAAAACGATCTAAAGATGTTTAAAATGTATTAAGATTCGAAACCATAGATTTCAATATTCATTGTTGAAATAGACGTTTTCGAAAAATAGAAGGAAATGGTGGACTATAACACTGTTGTTATAGTAAATGATTTCCGAAAGGAAATGTTTGGTATAGTATTGGGATTTATATATCTATTTTAATTTTGAATCCCTATACTAGTGATTTTGGGTTGTCGTAACAATGTTTTACGCAACATTCGTTTTGGCCAAAATAAATATGTTTAAGAGCATGATTTTCTTAAAGAATGATATATATACTTAATTTCGATTAGAGTATATTGAATATTTTCCAAGTGTAGAAAATAAAAAGACTTGTGAATTACTTATAAATAAATAAGTATGGAAATGGTTTGCAATAAGAAATGAACATTTTGAGAATTATCTTTTTAAGATAAATTGAAAGTGAATATTTGAAAACGAATGGAAATCGTACATTCATAAATATTTTGGAAATGTAAATTCAATATGGAATTTATAAATGAAAGGGGGAAATTGTTTAAAAATAAATATTGATTTATTTTTGAAGAATGGAAAATATATATCTTGTAAAGATATTTTTGGAAAATAAATAATTTGGAAAATTATTTGGAATCTGGTGATGTTGTGCATATCTATTGATAGTTCAATAACCGACTATCCATATTTACCTTTAAATAGGTATTTGCTTGAATTTGAATGCCACACTTATTTTTTTAAAATAAGCGCTCACTATTCGGGTTAACCGGGAAAGGACCTTGGGGTCGTATAACCCATTCCGAATATGTGATACGTCGTTATGAATTGCATTTGAAGATCGGTGTTGAAGACCGGATATTTTCGAAAACGAAAGGGTTTCTTGTTGATTGTCTCTGCACTGGCTGATCCCCGGTATAGAGATCTCCATATGTGATGGAAAATTCGGACGTGATTAGAGATTATCCGGATTGCAAGGACTTCTTTGTAAGTGCCTTCGGTTCTGTTCGATCCCGGAACAGACTTGTATGGATAGTATGTCTGACATTACAAATTGAGATATAAAGCCGATTTCTTTCAAATATATTTCTGTTGGTGGCGGAGAATTTATTCTCTTAGCTTAACACCCTTCTCTGAGACGTACGAGCTCAGAGGTTATATAGTTGAAGGTTATCAGCAATATATTCCCAATTTGGTAATGTGACATACTGAGTGTTGCTGTGAAATGATCATTGTGTTGATTATTTGTGATAGGATCATTTGTTTGATCGTCTATCTTGGTGATCATTTCTATGATCATTTGTTGACCCAAAGCATGACTTTTGTATAAAGCGTGACTTTGTGGACGTGACTTCGTCGAGCCTCACACCCCGGAATGGTCTAAACAGGAAAGATGCAGCAAGGTTATGAGGGGTAGCTCCCTTTAGGGTGTGTGCATTTCCTTCTGGAAAAGGATGGTATCATGGTATGGAGCCCAGATGCTTACTCATGTTGAAACACTTATTATTATGGTGTGATGTTGATGACGAGCGCTCGGTTAAAGGTCCCAAAGGACCGGGGAATGGCATACTCGTGTCAGTTGTTACCCAGTTAGGGGTAACCCGGCCTTATGTTGGCAGAGATCCGGTTAGATTCTCGGGGACGTCCTTCCAGAGGCGTTCTCATGTGGCAATGGGAAGTTCCTTGGCCTGACCATTCGTTGGAAATCCAAAGAAACAATACGATCTTGTACGATTTTAGTTGTAGAACCTGCTTCCTCAGGAGATAGCTATAGTAGGCATAATATAATGGTACCTATGCTGCCTAAGATTTATATTCTACTTTTGAAATGTCTTCTACACTATGCACTAATAATAATATCAAAATTGATTTGATTTTGCGTAGTAAGCATCTTTGACTAACATAAGAAGAAATCTCCTCCAAGTCTGCGTTTGCATTGTGTGTGTGGCGGGAGGTCTTATGGTAGTCTCATTTTTAAAAGCATTGCGAATTGACTTTAAAAATATTTCTCTATTTTTGATTTTAAAGATAAATAAACTGTTTTGAGTTCTCACACCAGTCACATGACTGACTCGGAGTTTGTTGTTTTCCTTTCTAAACTCTGGGTGCCCACCAATTTCCACACGGGCAGTCAAGAGTTAAGGTTTATCAGGATATTCTGGAATTCAGGAGTTGCTAGAGGCAAGCTGGATGGCATGGCGTATTACTAGTATATAGTATTTCTTTTTCCGCTGTATGTTTGTTGTTGTATACTCTGATGTAATGTAATGTAATGTAATAACTGATATAGTTCTTTGTTTAAAGATTATTCATTTATCTATTATATGTTGTTCCGCTGCGAATTGTGAGATTCTGATGTTGTGTTCTGTTATTTCTTTCCGTTCTATTTTCTTTTCTCTCTATTTTCTATCTCTTCTCTCTTCTTCTACCTTTTCTTCTTCTTAAACCCTCAGTGTTCGGTTTTTCGGCATCCGACTGATCGGCATTCGATACAGTGGAGGTATTGATGTCGATATTCGGGAGTCGAAAAATCGGGTCCTGACAATGTGGTATTAGAGCTTATGGTTAAGCGACAACCATGGCTCTATTGGTGTTAGGTGTTACTCATTAGAGATAGAGTCAGTAGTACTCTAGAATGAGTTTGAGTGTAATAATAGATATGAGCGCGTATTTGTTAGTGAATATAAAATTGTTTTTGAATCGGGTAAATAAGATAATTTTGCCCAAAACTATTTTTGTATAGAAAAGAAATGATTTTCTATGAATTAGTATAGTATATGGTTACATGGTAGTTAATAATATAAAATTATTATCATTATTATGTGGAATTAAATAAGAAATAAAATGTATAGCCAAAGAATTGAGATAAGTTCATTTAACAAATGAAATTTATAAATATGAAATGCAAATTGAACTAGAGTGGAATTAAAATAAATTGAATTGGTATCAATTTAAATTGGTTATAAACTAGAATGGATATTCTATTAAGAGAATATCATTAAATTTACATAGAAATAATTGCCGTTTGACACAAACAAGATTGTATAAGATTATATGAGTTAATGAAAGCAAATAAAATTGATTTTTGAATCAATTAAAATGGTATGAATTCGTTTTGTTTAAAAATGAATAGAATGAAGAAAATGAGTTGTAAACCACTTGATTTAATGGAAATGTCATGTGAATTAGTCGTAAGCGACTAAAGATGAATTGAAACGATATGTTATTTGCTAATGGAATTTATCTTGAATGTATTGCTAATGAAATCTATATATTTGTTATTGAAAATGAATGGAATGTTAATAGATTTCTTATATTTGTCACTGACGTGTTTAAACTAAGTAAGTACAGGTTCAGCGAAGTCGTTGGGCTGGATTTGATCGTGCTAATAAGCTAATAATTAGCCGCTTTGCTTAAAAATGCTAAATAAGGTACGCCTACGCAATAAAAATAGGAAATATGAACTGTTTTTCTGTTTTCCGACCGTGTGGGTCGATGTATACATATTTATACATATTGTAAAATTGCAAAATCTCCTCCGTACAAGGGAGACTCTGCCAAAATTTTCCGTGAATTTTGGGAGTTAGAAAATTTTTGAAAATTTTAGTTAACGACAAATCGATTTCGAAATGTACTAATTGAAAAGAATTAGTGAATGAAACTAATTTAAAGTAGTAATATGAATTAGTAAATGAAAGTTAATCGTTAGAATTCAATATTTAGAATTGTGAATTGAATTCAAATAGAAATGAAATTGTGAATTGAAATTGAAATGTAAAATTGAATGAGAATGGATATGTAACTTCAATAGTGAAGTAAAAATGTATAAGAAGCATATATTGGAAATTTTGTAATGGAATTTGCAAAATGGTTTGAATGTTGGAATTGGATATTATGACTAGCAGGATATACAGGTGTATAAAGGAATTGAGATTTTGATTTTGAAGATAATTTAAATTGCTCGACAAAAAGGTACGTATTTCAATTTCAGTATGAAATTTGATGATTTTCTTCTCCAGCCACTTGGCTTTCTCTTTTCTTTTTGATTCTGAGGGGCCGTGGTGCCATTTTGTAGTCGTACCGAGCTAGCCGCGCAAAGGAGACGCTGGCGAAATTTTTCGAAAATTTAGGGTGTTAGAAAATTTTTGAGAAAATTTGAAAGTTTGAAATTTGAATTTGAATTTAAATTTGAATTGTTAGGAAAACAATGTTGGTTGAAACTTATAATTGAAGTTGGAAAGCTAGTTGAAATGATAATGAATCTCTAGTAAAAAGATTTGTTTTAGAAAGTTGATAAAACTATTGAATTGTGAAAAAAATGATAGACGGGATAAGGGCATTCTTCTTAACTTTAATTTCGGGAAGAAATTCTTTTAAGGGGGGAAGATTGTAACGACCCCGAATTTTGAATAATTTAATTTGAAAATATTTAATTAATTTTAAATATTTGAATGATAGTTTGAATTGAATTTCAAATTATCAAAATGAATTTAGCGATTAAATTATAAATTTAATCTATTGAAGTTGAATAAAAATTTGAATCTTCAATTTTAAGCCGATTAAAAATATTTCAAAGGCTTGTAAAATTCATATTGATAATACTGAAGGTAATAGAAGCTTCAGAATTTAATTTGAAACTGCTTTGTTCAGTTTTGAAATTATATCGTTTGAATCGATATTTAAAAATAGCCGTCCGAGGCACAGTCTCGGAATTCGACGAAACCAGTTTCATTGGGTCCGTAATATTGAATTATTCTCGGATTTCAAATTTCGTATTTTTCGGAGATGTTTTGTGAACATACAACATATAAACGTGTCAAAGAAAAAAATTTGATGTTGCCACAAACAAAGTGAATTCAAAATGAAAAATATATTATAATATAAAAATATCTTCCTTGTTCTTTCCAGCATCCTAAATCACGCCATTACTCATGCCATAATCTACGCCTTAACCCACGCCTGAGATCACGAAATAAATCGTGTAACGCATACCTCATTCGAATATAATTGTCTCGGCCCCCTCTTCAAATTCAAAGTGAAGAAAAAAAAAATGGCCGCCGCTTCTTTTGCTCCTTTTCGTTCAAAATCAAAATTTAATGGCCGAAGCCCTAAATCAATCGCGAGCTTAAGGTGGGGGCGCGCGCGCTAGGCCGCGAGGTGGGGTGTCGGTGGCGGCGGGCCTGAGTCGCGAGGGTCGTGTGTCGACTCGAATACGATGGAGAGGTCGCGATTTTCTTTCGCAAAGCAAGTCTGGACTGTTGGCGATGGGATGGAGGCGCATTTCTTCGAGCATCAGTGGGAGGCAACTCGCGATCGAGTGATAGGGATTCGCGGTGGCAAGGGCTGCGATTCAAGTGAAAGCACTTGGGGATTTCGAGTGGCAGTGAGGCATCGCGTGGATCTAGGGCACGACGATGTTGGTGGTCGCGAGCTGGGTTGTTCAATTTGCAGTAAGGTTTTGGAGTTTCTTTTCCAATTAAAATTTGATTTAAGTTAATATTTGTGAAAATTTGTAAAAATAGGTAAACTTAAAACAGGAAGAAAAGGATTTGCAGTAAAACCAGATTTCTTATTATTACAAATATATACAATAAAATGTAAAACCCTTCTGGTTATTTAAATTATATTTAAGGCAGAAAGAAATATATAGAAAATTTGGTTTTAGATTTACAGAAAGAAATTTGAACATATACATGCAGTTTCAATTCTATATACTTGTAGTAAAAGAATTGGGAGTTTGAAAAGATATAAATATATATATATATATATATATATATATATATATAAATGGGGATTTTAGCCTCAAGGAAAAAGTCAGAAAAAAATTTAGTTTCAGGGACAAGAAGTTTATTTTTTAGGCTGAAGGACATTTTTTTAGTGTAAATCACAGAATGATAGTTGTAACTATCATTTTCAGTTTACACTAAAAAGTGTCCTTCAGGCTAAAAAGCAAACTTGTTGTTCTTAAAACTAAATCTTTTTTCAACTTCTTCCTTGTGCCTATTTACCTGTATATAAATAAGCACACTTCTTTAAAAATAAAATAAAAATGTTACTGTAATGATTTTAAGAAGTATTTAAAGTAAATTAAATAATATTAGTTTAAAATTTAAATTTTTAGTTAAATAAATTTATTAAAAGAAATTGATTTAAAGATATTAATTTAAAGTAAAATAATTAGTTGATTTAAATTTATAAAAGTAAAATTAGTTAAAATAAATTTATTTAAGAAGAAAGTGGTTTAAATAAAACTATTGATTAATTAAACAATCAAGAACGAAAATTGGTTATTGATTGGTTCGAATATTAATAAATTGTGTAAATATTTATACAAGGTCTAAAATGGTGAAAACGAGTCAAGAGGGAAATGGATTGCAAAATAAAAGCTAAGGTGAGAACTTCTCACTCCAAAAAATTTATAAGTTGGATTTGCAGTTATTTATTGATTGTTGCTTGATTTTGATATTAGATATAGTAGGATATATCTATATATATATAGCAATATATATATTGGCATATGTATATATTGCAGTTGATAGATTTCCCGCAACATATAGCGAATGAGACCCTATTACACCGCCTATTAAGCGGATAATATTTTATAAAATCCCATATACCGCGATATTCCACCTCGAACTGGAATGGGTATGTGCTAATGTCTGTGGATGCAGGGAAACAGGTTGGAGGGATCCAACTGGATTCCTCACAAATATTTATTTGATTCAGATATTGTGATATTTGATTGTTTATCATATCGATATATGATATTGGAAAGTCGTGATTGACTATTTGATGTGTTGCATCATCGGATCCAATTTTGAAGTTTAAAAATAACGATTTTGATTTTTAAGGGATTTCTAAAATGATTTTTGAAGGTATACATTTATAAAATATTTTTGGAAATAATTCACCTTAAATAAATAAACGTTATAATTTTAATATTATAAAAATTATGATTTTTGAGAAATTCAGTTAAAAGTTGATCATTGAAAATATGAGATTAATGATTTTATAAAATAGTTTAAACTGGGATTTCCGAATTTATTATAAAAAGTTTAAAAATAGGATTTATGAAATTTGATTATTTTATAAATCAAAATGATGAATTATAAAGGAGTTTAAAGTTATTTAAAAGAATAATATAAATTGATCCATATAAAAGATTTATAAAATGGATATTTATAAATTAAAATATTTGAATTATAAAGCGAGTTTTTATAAGTGTTAGAATGAATTGTGAATGAATTTCATAAATGAATGAAATTTATAGAATTATAAACGGTGAAGTTATAAATGGAATTTTATAAGCAGTAGGTTTATAAAATTTGTAAAGTTATTAAAAGAATATTTTTTGGGTAAATAAATGAATCTTATAAGTTATAAGATTTATAATTTGGGAAGTTAAAGGAACGATTTTGTAAATAAATAAATTGTAAGTGTTTAACTTATAATATGAACCTTTGGTATATAATTGAGTTATAAATTGAATATAGGTTAATAAAGGAATTTCTAAACGTTGTTTTATAAATTCGCAACGACTTATTTTGATAAGTAAATTTTTATAACTTATTTATGGAGTTATATTCACGTTTTAGACAGTGAATATTCCTTTAAAAAATAAAGTGTATAGAAAGGATGAAATTGGTTAACGAAGTTTATTCACGTTTTTGAATAGTGAATAATATGTTAAAGAAATGGTTTTGAATGTGATGTTTTAAATAGAACTAAAACGATCTAAAGATGTTTAAAATGTATTAAGATTCGAAACCATAGATTTCAATATTCATTGTTGAAATAGACGTTTTCGAGAAATAGAAGGAAATGGTGGACTATAACACTGTTGTTATAGTAAATGATTTCCGAAAGGAAATGTTTGGTATAGTATTGGGATTTATATATCTATTTTAATTTTGAATCCCTATACTAGTTATTTTGGGTTGTCGTAACAATGTTTTACGCAACATTCGTTTTGGCCCAATTAAATATGTTTAAGAGAATGATTTTCTTTAAGAATGAGATATATACTTAATTTCGATTAGAGTATATAGAATATTTTCCAAGTGTAGAAAATAAAAAGACTTGTGAATTACTTATAAATAAATAAGTATGGAAATGGTTTCCAATAAGAAATGAACGTTTTGAGAATTATCTTTTTAAGATAAATTGAAAGTGAATATTTGAAAACGAATGGAAATCGTATATTCATAAATATTTTGGAAATGTAAATTCAATATGGAATTTATAAATGAAAGGGGGAAATTGTTTAAAAATAAATATTGATTTATTTTTGAAGAATGGAAAATATATATCTCGTAAAGATATTTTTGGAAAATAAATAATTTGGAAAATTATTTGGAATCTGGTGATGTTGTGCATATCTATTGATAGTTTAATAACCGACTATCAATATTTACCTTTAAATAGGTATTTGTTGTGATTTGCTTGAATTTGAATGCCACACTTATTTTTTTAAAATAAGCGCTCACTATTCGGGTAAACCGGGAAAGGACCTTGGGGTCGTATAACCCATTCCGAATATGTGATACGTCGTTATGAATTCCATTTGAAAATCGGTGTTGAAGACCGGATATTTTCGAAAACGAAAGGGTTTCTTGTTGATTGTCTCTGCATTGGCTGATCCCCGGTATAGAGATCTCCATATGTGATGGGAAATTCAGACGTGATTAGAGATTATCCGGATTGCAAGGACTTCTTTGTAAGTGCCTTCGTTTCTGTTCGATCCCGGAACAGACTTGTATCGATAGTATGTCTGACATTACAAATTGAGATATAAAGTCGATTTCTTTCACATATATTTCTGTTAGTGGCGGAGAATTTATTCTCTTAGCTTAACACCCTTCTCTGAGACGTATGAGCTCAGAGGTTATATAGTTGAAGGTTATCAGCAATATATTCCCAATTTGGTAATGTGACATACTGAGTGTTGCTGTGAAATGATCATTGTGTTGATTATTTGTGATAGGATCATTTGTTTGATCGTCTATCTTGGTGATCATTTCTATGATCATTTGTTGACCCAAAGCATGACTTCTGTATAAAGCGTGGCTTTGTGGACATGACTTCGTCGAGCCTCACACCCCGGAATGGTCAAAACAGGAAAGATGCAGCAAGGTTATGAGGGTTAGCTCCCTTTAGGGTGTGTGCATTTCCTTCTGGAAAAGGGTGGTATCATGGTATGGAGCCCAGATGCTTACTCATGTTGAAACACTTATTATTATGATGTGATGTTGATGACGAGCGCTCGGTTAAAGGTCCCAAAGGACCGGGGAATGGCATACTCGTGTCAGTTGTTACCCAGTTAGGGGTAACCCGGCCTTGTGTTGGCAGAGATCCGGTTAGGTTCTTGTGGACGTCCTTCCAGAGGCGTTCTCATGTGGCAATGGAAAGTTCCTTGGCCTAACCATTCGTTGGAAATCGAAAGAAACAATACGATCTTGTACGGTTTTAGTTGTAGAACCTGCTTCCTCAGGAGGTAGCTATAGTAGGCATAATATAATGGTACCTATGCTGGCTAAGATTTATATTCTACTTTCGAAATGTCTTCTACACTATGCACTAATAATAATATCAAAATTGATTTGATATTGCGTAGTAAGCATCTTTGACTAACATAAAAAGAAATTTCCTCCAAGTCTGCGTTTGCATTGTGTGTGTGGCGGGAGGTCTTATGGTAGTCTCATTTTTAAAAGCATTGCGAATTGACTTTAAAAATATTTCTCTATTTTTGATTTTACAGATAAATAAACTGTTTTGAGTTCTCACACCAGTCACATGACTGACTCGGAGTTTATTGTTTTCCTTCCTAAACTCTGGGTGCCCACCAATTTCCACACGGACAGTCAAGAGTTAAGGTTTATCAGGATATTCTGGAATTCAGGAGTTGCTAGAGGCAAGCTGGATGGCATGGCGTATTACTAGTATATAATATTTCTTTTTCCGCTGTATGTTTGTTGTTGTACACTCTGATGTAATGTAATGTAATGTAATAACTGATATAGTTATTTGTTTAAAGATTATTCATTTATCTATTATATGTTGTTCCGCTGCGAATTGTGAGATTCTAATGTTGTGTTCAGTTATTTCTTTCCGTTCTATTTTCTTTTCTCTCTACTTTCTATCTCTTCTCTCTTCTTCTACCTTTTCTTCTTCTTAAACCCTCAGTGTTCGGTTTTCCGGCATCCGACTGATCGACATTCGATACAGTGGACGTATTGATGTCGATATTCGGGAGTCGAAGAATCGGGTCCTGACACTCTTCCTCTTTTTACTTTTTATCTACTTATTCAACCCCGTCTTTAAATTCTTCTTACTCTTTCTCCGTTTGTTTCTTCATTCCTACCTTCTCCAAAAAAGTATTTGGAAAATCCTTCAAGATAACAGAAATATTTCTTCCCGTTAGAATTCTAGGTTTATTACCATCCTCTATAGTGTTATCAAACCATGTTTTTTGTTTCCTCCATGGTTGTGAAGGATCTAGAAACCTTCTATGTCCCATATAAACACTTTTTCAACAATGATTCAACCACCACTGATGAGTGTTGACACCGCAAAATGGACAAGCTTTTTCACCTTTAACACAACATCCTACAAGATTTCCATAGGCTGGAAAGTCATTTATTGTCTATAGCAAAATTGCTCTTAAATTAAAAACCGATCTGTTGAATGCATCATATATATCAATTCCATCATTCCACAAATAATTTAAGTCTTCTACCAATGGCGCCAAATATACATCAATATCATTTTCAGGTTGCTTTGGACCAGGAACTATTAATGTTAGCGTAATATTTTCTTTTTTCATACATAACATAGGCGAGAGATTATATGTCACAAGCATTACTTGGCAACAACTATATTTGAAGCTCATCGAGGAAAATGGATTGACACCATCTATAGCAAGACCAAGCTTGAGATTGCACATATCAGATGAAAATGGTTTCCACCTCTCATCCACTGCATTCCATGTTACAAAATCTACTGGATGTCGCATTTTTCCATCAGTGCTTTTATTGTTGAGATACCATATTAGGTCTTCTGCCGTCTTTTAAGATCTATACATTCTCCTAAATCTTAGAATGATTGGAAAATATCTCAACACTTTAACTTGAACACCACGTATAATCTCCTTAATGTCCTCATTTATCTTCCATCTCGAAGAGTAACATTTCGGACAACTTTCTAAATCTTGAAACTCTTTTCTAAAAAGACAACAATCAATCTTACAAGCATGAATCTTTTCAAACCCCATGTCAAATACTTTGAGAAATTTTTTAAAATCATACAAAGTCTTAGGAAGTACAATATTCTTCGGTAGTAACCACAGTTCAAAAGCTTATCAAAACCAATATCGGATAATCCAACCTCACATGTGAGATTATACAAAACAGTAATGGCGGAAAGTTTAGTTTGATCTACATAATCAGGATACATGGGGGTTTTTGCATCTTCCAAATCTTATGTAAATCATCCTCTCATTTTCTAACATCCTCATTTTCTTTAACATCAATAAAAGAAGTATGATTCAAAAAATCTTCATCTTCAAAATGAATAGCTTTAAGTAGATCAAATGTATTGTCCAACTTCATTTCTACACCCACATTTAACTATTCACCATGATGATACCACTTATTGCTACTTCTGTACTTAGGATCCATCCCCTTTATAATCAAATGTTCAACGATAATGTCATCATGTTGTCGACTAAGATTTCGGCAATCTAAACAATGGCATAAAGCTTCTCTACATTTCTTATATTTTTCTTTGCAGCATCGACGAAACATCTTGCCCCTTGGCGTACTCCTTTAAAGTTCTATAATAAAAAAAATTCAACATAATAGTTGAGTTTTAGCATCAAATATTTTTATTTTCTGAAATTAAACATGGTTGAGAATAATGGATTATCTATTTACCTGTGTAAATGAACCCAATCAATTTCCATCAACATATAATTAAGGAGACACGGGAAGAAAGAATACTCAAGCTCCAAAACAAAAGGGAAGAAGGATTACTAAAGCACAAACCGTATACTAAATTTGTACTCACTCTGTTAACAGAATACAAATTCATTGGCAAATATTGACAAACAGAAAAGTACCAAATAATAAAATGAAATACATGTCCAACAAAATGAATTTGTAAATACATTTTAACGTAAATCTCAAGTGACAGTGTGATAAATGTGTAAACGGATGTCATAAATATTAACTACCTGGAGATGCATGTAACATTTTTGAATTAGGTAAAGGACTTGAGTGGAGATTTGAAAATATGCTTATATGATATATATATGCTAAATGAATAGCTTACCTATGAGAAAAACCGGTCTTATGTCATTTTAGGCCCTGGAAAATTTTCTAGTTTGAGCCCTTAACCATTACTAAGTTTAAAAAGAAAAGAATTAACTGGTATTTGGGTATAGTATGAGATGGAATCAATAATCATATTTGGCCCTTGACATGCACGAAGAGAAGGTATTTGGGTATAGTATGAGATGGAATCAATAATCATATTTTCTCCTTACTTGAAGTCATATTCAATATCATTAACTCATACATTTATTGTATGTGGTCAAAAAAGAAAAGCCGAATACATTAGGCTAAAGACATAAATTAGAATTGTAACTTCAAAGTTCACATGGCCTCAAGACGTTTTAAGGTGAAAAATCATGCATTGACCCGAAATGTTGGATATATATATATCATAATGGACATAATGAAAAGGAACCAAGAAATATCATTTATGCACTTATGTTATAGGTAGAATTATTCCAGATTGATCTTTCGTGAAAATAGAAGGCTTTCAAATCACTGGAGCCTCATGCTAGCAAACAAAAATTAGATGTATGCAAATTCAAAAAAGGAATAACCATAGCTTTTATATAACAAAATATAATTCAGAAATTCAGTAATGGTATATAAGATCCAACGATAAAATCTTTTGCGAATGGGTGCAAATCCTTAAGCCGTACTTGTTACCAGCTAGTAATAAGAAAGGTATGAAGAATGAACAAAATTTAAAAATCTACACACAGTAACACAGATGATCCATTAGGTATGAAGATATAAATGAGGTAATAGCTTGAAATAAAAATAATTCAAATTGTGGTTAGAAGAAAGCTGCAACTAGATATGATCAATTACCAAAACATATCCTCATTTTGAAAAGATGCAAACTATTAACTACAACCAAGAATTGACATTGAATGACTCTGGATTAGAAGAACCATTATTAAAGAAAGAACTAATATGAGCAAGGAGAGTGATTTAAAAAAAATAGAAAATATCAGAAAAATAACAAGGGAAAAGAAAAAACGTTTCCCCTAATAAAAATGCAATAAAATTATTTCCCTAACCTTCTTTTAGAAGCATTATATATTGATAAAAATATATAATTTATTTTTGAAAAATGGAAACTGTGCTCTTACCTCGGCACATTTTTTTGGTATGACTAATCATCCGATCGACCAGCATCACTAGCACTCAACATCTTTTCAAACAAGGGTGTGATAATAGAGTTATTGCTAAATTATAGTTCAGGAAAGACCAATTCAAATTAGCAGAAGAAGGTAAAAGAATGATCCAAACTCCTACACATAAACATTTTATATCAAGTAAATCTTTATTGATATTATAAGGACACTCATTTATGAGTATTGTATACTAGCAGAATAGCTTACCTATCATCATCATGAAAATTATAATACAACTATTTAAGACCACAAAAGGCAACAATGAGAAAACTTCGAACTTAGCATAAACTGAAATCGACTATTCGTGCATAAAAATCAAAATTTGACAAATATACAAGAAAATTACAAAACACAAAATTAGTACCCATCTTTTCTCCCAAGAACAGTTGTATTACATGATTCAGTAACAAGCTACGAAATTCATCTATAAAATAATAATCGACAAATGGGTTATGCAGAACCCAGAAAAAGACATGCTCATCACAGAAACTTGCACAATAGAATAAATATGAAGAAAAAGGATTTTACCTCAAAAGAAGATAAAATATCTCTGTCCAAAAGATGGAGAGTTTTAGGGGAAAAAGCAAGGAGAAGAATGGGAAATAGTTGTGATTTGGTGAGCAAAACAGAACAAACATTTCAAATTAGTACAATTTTCTTTGAAAGTGGAAAGCGAGTAGGAAAATAAAGAAAAGTCGTAGAACATGGCTATTGTCAGGAATACCCTATGAATTTTACAGCATGCTGAAGGACGAGAATCATAAGCATTTTAGGTCATTACCAAAACCAATGTGGGTCAAGAAGGCATCGCATCATATGCATTTTAATTTTTAAGCATTCAACGGGGTTTTATTTGGGTATCGACCAATGTAGCAAAGAAAATAAAAATATGTTGATGTCGAGCCTGTAAATAAATGAGAATCGAAGTTACCTACTTTCATTCTCATCGGATAAGTCAAAAACAGAATCCAGCTTTGCTCAACCATTTTAATCCCAATTCACTAGGGTCATTTTTTTAATAAACATTTGTTAATGTTATTTGTTTTTCTTTTTTTGTAAAAAGTCATATACACATGTAAACACTTTGAAAATGAAGTACATTGCAACGATTGATGTTTATACACTTTTAACGGCATCGTAAGTGTTAATTTAACTTAATTAAGAGAAGTGCTAAAATACTTGAATATGGAGGTACAAAGCTGATGTGAGAATTGATGGGTCCTAAAATTAATATGTTTTAATCATGGATATCCATGGATACCGTTTTCGCACGAATTTGTATTTAATCTTTCGACCTTTGTAGTTTTTTTTCAATCAAATTAATAAGATAATGTGGCATAATTTTCATACGGATTTTGATGTTGAAATTTAACTAAAATGAATTTATCAAAATCCAGATCCAACATTATATAATAAAATCAAGCATGTAGATGACATTACATAAATCTTGCAGTTTTAAAATTTTGATACTGAAATTAGACTTGAGTGTTTATCTAAAGTTGAGCACAGCCTTTCCAATATCAAATCTTTATTTTGTGGAACATTAAAGTAAATGAGGAAAAAAATGACAGAAAACAAAAGGAACATGGAAATGCATTGGAATTATAAGTATATAAAAAGTTTCATGCCTTAATTAAATTTGCGTTTTGGAATTGGAAAGCATATATATAAAATTGCATGCAATAATTAAAAAGGTACTTTGAATACTGGAGCAAGCCTTTAGTAATCTTTCTCTTATGTACTTATAATTTAAGGGATTGTTAGGAAGAACTCTAGTTTTTGATAAAAGATGATACAAATATTTGGGTGACTCCATTCAAAACTAAAATTCAATGGAATCAAGCAATTTATTCGGTTACCCTTGATTAAAGAAAATACGAGGTTACCTACAATCAAAGAAATTACAGTGATCTACCGACTTCGATAAATAAAATCAAGAAGGGCTTTGACATCATATGGTGGTGAATCAACCAAGAAAGCCAACATTTCAACGTAAATCTCAGCAGAACCTTGCTATTGCAACCAAGAAAATCATAGTGCGATTACTCGCTAATGCTATAAACATTATAGTTTAAGATTACAATTGTTATTCAACAACTCACTGATAATCCTTTAAATTCCAAAAATAGCATATAATTCATCAAACCAAACATAAGCACAACCATTTAGTAAATACAACAGCAAAATAACCGTTGCCATGCGATCACTGAATGCAAATCAAGATGATACAAAAAAGCTTATATATTGGAAATAAACTAAGCATTAAAACATAAAGGCTTACAAAGTCAACTCATGGCAGTAGATGGTAAATTCTAAGCAGATACTCATATGACTAATGAATGTTATATTATCTACCTCATAAAAGCATACAGGTGAAATGCAATTCATAAACACCTAAAATACCAAACGAACGAATTACCATAAATTACTAGACATCTAAAATGCAATTCATAAGCATATAGGCGAAATGCAATTCATAAGCATACAGGTGAAATGAAATTCACATAGAAGACATCTAAATTAAATTATCAAACATTTCCTGTAAAAAAGAACATGCAATTCATAAACAAAAATACCAAACGAATTCTTCTACACTATGGTTGGAGACCGATAAAGAGCGAAAGCATTTATAAGTTATTGTGTTTTATAATATATTTTGAATATATGTTTCAGGATTCCGAATCTGGAAAATATTAATGAACGGCGAAATCGAAGATCGGATATTAGGGTTCCAGACGCCGTCAAATTGACTACCGAGGAGCGAACTATTGAAGTGAAGGAGACTGGCTGCGAAGATCCGAGATGGAGCGAACAGTTTTGATTAGGGTTTTGTGATTAGAGACGAAAATTGACAATGTAATTTTGGGAGGGATATGAAAATGGTTAAGTATTTTTGGGAGGGAGATGAAACTGGTTAATTTTTTCTGGAGGTCAGGCGAAAATTTTAGAGCGAGAGCATTACACAGCACAGTACAAAACAAAAATGAGTTAAAAAATAAATGATTAAGTGTAAACAATAACGCTTTAGAATAACGCGTTATTAAATGACGCTGCTAATAACATATTTTCTTGTAGTGGTAGTAAGTATACGAACCCTGATTTCCATAAGCGATCGTCTTTAGAACTTGATAGTTGACTAGAAAAATACTGAACTTAACCAAACATTAACTTAGATCTTTAAATAAACGTTTTAAAAGATAATACCAAGTATAAAATTCATTTTAGCTTTGTCGTGACAATGTATTAATAACATTGGTCCTTCACCCATGTTGATTATACTTAATATTAGATCTTAAAATAATGTTTTTAAAGGTAATTATAAATGGAATGGCGTTAGGTTTATAATAACTATTTTTTGATTATATCCCATCATAGTTTACTTGTGCAAATATGAAACTTGTTTCTGGTTTGTGAATATTCTTATACCATTTGAGATAAGAATATAAACACATTTTAGGTATTGAAAAGAGTAGAAATGAATAGTGAAATAGTAGTATACATGTATATATTTTTTGTAAATAATTAAATATATACAAGTATTTACATAAGATTTTTAACTAATAAAGGGATTAATTAAATAAAAAGGGATTAGAAGCCGCTTTGTGTGACTTAACCATGCTTTGTTGAACTTAATCGTGCTTTATTTGTTTGGTTGTTTATGGAATATATTTAGCCATTTACTTAGCACTAAAAGCTGATAAAGTAGAACTGTCTATCTTTAAGAGTTAAGACTAATGATTCGAGTAGGGTTTAGAAGCAATAATGCTTTCAATCTTGACCAAGGGATAATGTGACTTGTAAAGATCAAAAATATGGTAAGTATACAAGAGTTCGTTTTCATTTACGATTGTCTGTTTTATACTTGAAAGTTGATTAGTTGACTATCGAAATTGACCAAATTAACTTGGGACACATCTAAAAGCTTTACGGTTACATACAATTTGAGAACCCCTGGGGATGTGCATTAGTACGAAATGTCTCTCGCTTTAAGAACTTATATATACAAGATCCCCGAGGACTCCTTTTTATACAATGTTCACTTACTTCTAAAAGAGCCGAAAATAAGTTAGCTGAAAATTTGTCAATTTAGTTTTAAAGAGACCGGATTGGTTAGTGTATTACTTATCAAAAACAACTTCAAAAATGATGTACGAGTTTTATGTTTTGGAAGCGACCGTGAAGTGGAATGCTATGGAGTTGAATTGTCTACCTAAGGTAAAGTTCAAGGGAGAGATCAGTTTTAACATTCGTCAGAGTACTTATGCTAGAATCTATGTGGAGATTCATGATCTATTCGAAATGTTGGAATCCATTTAGGGATTCATGTTTGTTCAAGTGATGAAGACTCGTGAGGGAGATGTCGAACGTAACCTTGACATCAAAAATGGAAGGAAACAAAGTAGGATGGATAGTCTAGGGTTTGGCTAACTTGCGACAGGATATTGTCAACTCCATATCTAAAGTATGTTTATTGATGTGGCGAGGTGATGATATTTTGGATCACATTTTTTAGACATGGACCTGCTATGTTTACCTTATGATATATTCTATTTAGGGATATTTAACGCTCAGAGGTAGCTTTTGAACCTTGTATAGGTTGTTTCTGCTTTACCTGAGAGATCTCCATGAAAAATCCATTAGGCGAACGTATTTTAATAATTCAGGCTTTAACCACTGTTATTAAAACCTTGCATTGCATTACAAATAAAAATTATTTTCTTAAAAAATTGTTTTCTTAAAAATTTAAAATCATCGAATATGGATTGGAGGTTTGAGATTTATGGTTAAAACAAATCATGTCTTAAGCACAAAAAAAATTCCTCTACAAAATAAGAGTATTTTTCCTCTTATTTACAAGTTTAAAAAGAGATGAACTCCACGATCATACAAATGAATACATTTATCAATTTTTAATATTTTCTTCTTATTTTAAATTTTTGTTTGAAATCAATTAAAAATGGATGGTAATAACATTTGATAATTAAATATTGATTCCAAATCTTCTTTTTCTATTGTTAATTCCTAATTGAAAACTTTTTTTTTTCAAATATGATTTCCATTTCGAAGTCGATATTTAAATCACATATTCATTTCAAAATTTATAAAAACCTCATTATAATAATAATTTAAAAAAATTTGAAATTCTGTTTCCATAGTAAAAAAAATAGCAATAAGATTTATCAAGTCGAGAATTCAAGATAATACAAAACTAAAAACTTATTACTTTTTTTACGTTGAATTTCATTTCTTTTGAAATGATTTCAAAAAATCTTTCCATGAATTATTATCTTTTTAAAAACACATTTTACCTTACCAAATAATATATATTTTTCCAACTACTTACAAATTCCAATTACTTTTAAAATGAATCAACTTCATTTCATAAAAGTTTTTTTTACTTCAAAATCCATAAAAATATTTATCTCATAAATTTGTCTTCATGTATTTTAAATTTAAACCAGATATAGATCATATTATTTTAACATGGAAAATAATTCAAACGTAAACTTCATTAACTCCAAAATAGTTTTCAATTTATAATAAACTAAATACCTTTTTTCCTTGCAAACTAAAATTACTACATAACTTAAATAATACAATGCTTTTCTCCAAATATCCTATAATACTTCATTTTCAACAATATAGCTTAATATACTTCTTTAAAATACCATTCTATCTTCAAACATCCTTTCCAAAATTTCAAATTCTTTCAAAGTAATACTTATAAAAGATCCATACTTTCGAATACCCTTAAAAAAAATTATATTCTCATTTTCAAAGGAACTTTTCTATCCGAACAAATACTTCTAAAATAATAACTCCTCTTTTTCAAAATATTATTTTTGTTTTAAAATATTCCCTTTTTCAATATTCTTCTTTAAAATCTCAAGCATAACTCAAAGTAGAATTTTCAAAATATTGTAACTTTCCATAATATTATTTATAACACTTCCAACTTTATACTTCTTTTCAAATTTCGCCCAGTGTCTCGCTCTAGTGTTTAGGAATTCTTCTTGATAATATTGGCCAAATATGTTGATCGGATGTAATGATCTGGATTTTTCTTCATTTGATTTTGAATATTTAAATAGTTTTAAACACTGATTTGGAATATAAACTGATTTTTGAATTTGAAAATTTAATTGAAATAATAGAATGAATTTAAATTTCAAATATAGTGATTTTTCGAAATATGAAAATGGTAAATAATTGAAATTTGAGTTGAATATGAATCGAAACAATTTATAATGTTGATATAAATTATATTTAGATTAGGATTGAGTTAGCAAGTTTTTAAAACTAGAATTTCAAGTAATTTCGTCAATTTTTGAAATCGTCAATTTAATCGACGCGTTAAAATAGCGATCTGGGGGCACAGTCTCGAAATTTGATGAAACTAATTCCATTGGATCCGTAATAATGTACAATTATGGAATTCAAATTTTGTAATATTTGGATTTACTGTTTGATCGTACGGGATAGAAATACATTGAATTTAATATTGGAAATTTAATATAATAATTGGGTTCAAAAAGCTATCTACCACGTACAATCGAATCAGACTTCGAGACTAGTTCCATTGGGTTCATAATAAGAATATAACATTACGAACATCAGGCAACACGCCTCAATAGGGATTTGGGATTTTAAAGTTCCTTAAACGAGATATTTTGGAAACTTTATAATAAAATAAATTGTAAAGTCAAAAATTCAGCCGACCTAACCTACCTATCAGCCACCCTACTCCTATGCTATCTTCCGTATTTCCCTTCCTCTATTTTAAATGCTGCCTATAAGTATCAAAAGAAGAAAAAAAAAGGGTGAAAACAAAATCTCGATCCACTTAAAAAAATATACAATCGAAGTCGACCATGTTGCTCGAGCTTGGGAGGACGGTGTGGAAGCGGCATGCGTGGAGTGAAATCGATGGTCGATGCGAGTCGTTCTCGCATGCGCACTTGGCGGCTGTTCCAGGAAGTCGAGGTAAGGCTAGGGTGGAAGGCGATGATGCGTGAGGCATGAGGCAGTGGAAAGTTTCAATCGGTCGTTTCAAAGTAGTTTGTAGCCTAGAAGAGTAAACGGCAGTGATTAGGGAGGAAACAGTGTTTGGTCTTCGAGAATGGTGGCTTCGTTCAGCTAGTAGCTCGGTCAGGTATAGGGAAGGGAAATTGATGGTGCGGTTTTAAGTAAAGCAGTTAAGTTTTAAATTAAAATTTAAAATGTTCGTTAATGAAAGTAATTAGTTTAATTTGTTTGATGGCTTATAAAAATCGTAACTCATTCGTTTTAAGGTCCAAATCAAACGTGACAAATCGCGTTTGATTCGTAACTGCAAAACCTACAACCTAGAATTAATTTAGAGTCAATCGAAGATAACTGCAATTTTTAAATTCAATCGAACATCGTATTATTTAATTTAAATATTGGAACGATAGGAAAACTAAAAATCAAGATGATTAAATCTCACTCATTTTGGATTACTGGATTTAATTTATAATAATTAAAAATTAATTATTGGACGATTGTTTGAATTGATATATTATTATCAATTGAATATTATGTTACATATAGTAATACATACATACACACACACACACACACACACACACACACACACATATATATATATATATATATATATATATATTAGTAGTTGGATATATTCTTGCCTATTGGAGCGGATAAGACCGCGTAATAGGAGACGACCCTATATTACCATGATATCCCGCCTCGAAGCGGAATTGATATTTTGTGTTATATAACATCTATGGATGCAGGAAAACAGGTTGGAGGGATTCAACTGGATTCCTCACATTTGTTAATTTTTTTTTCATATATAGTGATATATGCTGTATTGGATACCATACTTGATGACGTGAATATAATTTCCCTTATTTAGTGCTATAGTAGTACTGTGCCTATTTTTATTATTTTAAAATGCTATTAAGTGGAAATTGTTATTTTCAAATGGTTTTCAAAATTAAAAGTTTTTCACAAATATATTGAATTATTTTAAAAAGGAAATTAATTTATATATATATATATATACACTATATTGGAATATTAAATTAATAATTTTTATGAAATGTTAAATAAAGATTTTTAGACCATATTATATAGATCTTTAAATATTAAATATTAGTTTAATTTTATAATTAAAGAATACTATTTCAAAGATGATAAAAATATTTTTATAACTATTATTAAATGTTATATTTAAAGGTGATATAATTTTGTATACTAAGGAAAGAATTTTAAAGTTAAGAACAAGGAAGATTTTTAAAATGAATAATAAATTTATAAAACAATATTTTTTTAGGGAAAATATCATCCTTGAAAAATTTGGAGAAGTAAAACATATCACTGGGTTTATATTAATATGGGAAACAGTATTGTTAGAAAGGTAACTGATTCTATTTTTGGGAAAAATAGAATGTGAAAATAAATTTGGAAATATTGGACGGTGTTTATAAAATGGGGACGAGAATATTTAACATTGTTATATAAGTATGTAAATGGATTTGAAATCGATATTTATAGTTTGATTTTGATAATGAATGAGTGTTATAAAGAAGTAGATTTATAAAGTGAATTTTGTAAATAAGAGATTTTATAAAAAGGGAGTTTATAAAATAGAAATGAAATTTACAAACATAGTTTGTAAATATAGAGGAATATTTTATGTAGAGTTTTGAATATGAATTTACAAAGAGATGGATTTATAAATGAAATTTTATAAATGAGAATATAACACAAGTGGAACTCTAATGAGTTCGCATATTTATAAACAATGTTATAAATAAAATGAAGTGATTATCATGTGATATATTAGGAATATAAATTTATAGTGTGAAATTAACGACAGATGGAAATCGGTTCGAAAGAAGTAGTTGATTCTATTTCTGAAATGTGAGAATGGTTAGGAAATTTGAGTGAAATCCATATGTTATTGTTTACGCCAAAATTGGTCACAAATCTCAATTGTAACGAAAGAACCAGTGTTTATACACGAATCCTTAGTATCAAGTCACAGATCTCAGATCCAGATGATATAGAGAGTAAAAGTGAGGAAATAAAGAAGTTAAAAATGAAAGAAAGTAAGAGAAGATACAAGATTTATAGTGGTTTGGCTATATTTAGCCTAGTTCCACTTTGAATTGATCCTTTTATTTCATACTATAGTTATAATCCTTTGAATATCAATAACCAAAATGGTATAGTTTCGATTGAAAAGAAGAAGTTTCCCCTTTTAGTTGCCATAAAGGGCTGTTTATAGGAGTAGATCTAGAAATCTCTCCTACAAACCTCGAAATACCTCTTCTCATGCGTGGATGGGCCCACCAGATCGATATAAGATTATTTAAGATCAATCTTGATCGATCCAAGAGCATTTCGTATCGATCCAAGGAAAGGTCCAATGGAGCAGCGATCGATTATGGGCTTTCTTGAGTGAATATGCGAGCTTCTGTGAAAATTTCATAGCATTTGGATCTATGGTTTGAGAGTTACGATCAATCCAAAGTTGAGTTTGCAAGCAGGCTGGTGATTTCGTATCGATTTATTCGTATCGATCACCTTCGTATCCATCCTATGCCATCACCTCGATCCATATCAGTCACCATATCCTTAGCCGTAACCTTTGTATCGACCTGAGTTTCACGCTTCGATCCATGCAATACACTCCTTCCCCTGATCGATTTCTTCATATCGATCAATACGAACATTATTGATAAGAAATAGCCTATGGGTGCTTGCTGCTCTTCGCATCCATTCCCTGCGCCTATCTTCATGTCGATCCCAAGTGTCCTGATGAAGCATATGGTTTCGTATCCATCAAGTCATGCTTCCTTCATATCGATCCAAGCTTGGATCGATACGAAGCGTGCAAACATGCCTTGCTGTATCCATCCAATCGGTGCACGTTGCATCGATATGAAACCCATTGATCCAAAGCAAACAGCCAAGTCTACTTCGATCGATATGAACTAATTTTCCATGAATATTTACCCATCCATAAATTGAGCATACGAACTCCGTTTGACCTAAATTTGAAATGTAGCATTACCGAGCCTTGTTTATCATTCTCCATCGATCCCACCTTGATTGGAGCTTGATCCAATTTTGACGGTATCGATCATAACCTTGTTTCCAATCGATATCCAATCTTGATATCCATCCCTTTTAAGCCAATTTGTTGATATCTCGACCTTGACCAAAAGGCGGGGTAACATTTGCCCCACAAAACATGCATTGTTATAGGAAGGCATGTTTTGAACAGCTTTAAATCCGGCATCCAAAGTCCATATTCTATTCATAGCCATATCATCTGATCCATAATCTAATCCATTACCGAGCCATTCTATCCAAGTGCCATAGCCATGTCCTTGTCCAAATCCATGAATGCTCTGAGTCGATATCCGATTCCGAATCCAGTAACAGAATCCTCAACAAATTCCATAACCATCTGAACCCAACATTCAAGTTCCAATCCATCCATATCCAATAACCAAATCCAAGACCTCTTCGGGTCAATATCCAAATCCGAGACCATTTTGGGTTTATAGCCAATCCTTAGCCATTCAAAGCCGAAATCTGAATCATAACCTCTTCGGATTCTTGCCAAGCACAATCCATAATTGAAGATCTATGTGCCAAATCCTACACAATGGATCATGGCCTAAGTCCTAGGCCAAACTTAGTCATCGCAGACCCTTGTTGAGCATAATCTATACTCGACAACCTGAAATATCATATAACAAATCCTGTTTATTAAACCATAGCCTAAGTCCTAGGTCGACCTTGGTCACATTGGACCCTTATCGAGCATAGTCCATACTCGACGACCTTTTATTAAAAATCATACAAAATTCCATCCAAAATCCAATTCGAAATCCAGATCAAGCCAAAAACCCAAAAATCCGTATCAAAAATCCAAACCAGAAAATCAACAAAACCAAGAGTCCAAACCGAACTCCAAAACCAAACCAGAGAAAAGCAAATATCCAAACTAGAAAGAAAATGCAGATTTCATAAGCTAGGGCATCATGGTTTATCATCATCTCAGAGCATGCCTAGGGGTTACCTCCGTCCATGTACATGAGCAAGTGACTTAGCCGTTTGTCTAGAATTGTACTTATTCCTTTGAATATCAATAACCAAAATGGCAGAGTTTCGCCTGAAATAAGAAGAAGATCCCCCTTTTAGTTGCCATAGTGGGGCTATTTATAGGAGTAGATCTTTAACTCTCCCCCTCAAACCTCGGAATACCTCTTCTCATGCATGGGTGGGCCCACCAGATCGATCTAGGATTCTTTGGGATCGATCTTGATCGATACAAGAGCATTTCATATCAATCCTAGAAATGGCCCAATGGAGCAACGATCAGTCATGGGCGTTCTTGAGTGAATAAGCGAGCTTCTGTGAAAATATCATAGCATTTGGATCTATGGTTTGAGAGTTATGATCGATTCAAAATTGAGTTTGTAAGTAGGCTAGTGATTTCATATCGATCGAGTCATATTGATCACCTTAGTATCCATCCTATGTCGTCGCCTCATGTCTATATCAGTCCTCGTATCCATAGACGTAGCCTTCGTATCGATCCGAGTTTCATGCTTCGATCCATGCAAAGCGCTCCTTCCCCTGACCGGTTCCTTCGTATCGATCGGTACGAATACGATCTATTCAAAATAGCCTACAGGTGCTTGCTACTCTTCGTTTCCATCCCCTACGCCTGTCTTCGTATCGATCCCAAGTGTCCTAATAAAGCATATGGCTTCATATCCATCAATTCGTATCAATCCAAGCTTTGATTGATACGAAGCATGCCAACATGCCTTACCGTATCCATCCAACCAATGCGTGTTGCATCGATACGAAACCCATCAATCCAAAAAAACAACCGTGCCTACTTCGATCGATACGAAAGTATTGATATGAACTGATTTTCCAATAATATTGATCCATCCATAACTTGAGCATACGAACTACGTTTGACCTAAAATTTGGAACATAGCCTGATCGAGCCTTGTTTATCATTCCTAATCTATCCCTCCTTGATTGAAGCTTAGTCCAATTTTGACGGTACCGATCATAGCTTGTTTCCAGTCGATATCCAATCACGATATCCATCCCTTTTTAGCCAATTTGTGATAACCTGGATTTTTGGACAGTTGTTAATTTGTAATTAACAGGACTTAATTTATTAAACACCGATTTATTAATTTGAACAAATAAACCTGACAATATATATATATATTTGGATGTGTATATAGATAAATTAGAACTAATAAATGCTAAACTATAAATATCTGAATAAATATTCATTTCATAACCTCCTAATATAATTATTTAAATTGGGCAAACTTATTATCTTCAAACAGATTAGATATGTGATTGTTAGTATATGATTATTATTAACGTAAGATTAAAATTTTAAAATCTTCTCTTTTAAAGGTTATATATGTGTAAATATAAAGGAGGTATGAATATAAATAATAAAATATAAATTGAGAAAAAGGAATGTATTTATCTAAAATATAATTAAAAGACAAAGGGTAGATATAGACCTTAATAAGATTTAAGGAAGGTTTAATACATTTTAGAAAAAAATAATAAATAACATGTAATAAAAAGAAATTTGTATGTATGTGCAACATTTATAAACAAGATAAAATGCATTCAAATGTGAGGCAAATATATTATAAGATTAACAAATGTAATCATCTCATCAAAATTTAATATTTGTTGAAGTAATGACATGATATTTAACAAGTGGTATATCTAATCTTCCTATTGTGGTTAAAAATGTAAATAAAAAAAGAGGGTAAAGAATAAGCTGTATACAGAAGAAATTTTTCTTCTCTAAATCTAAGACTTAAAAGAAAATCCAAACCACAACTTCAATTCAAAAACTAAGCAAAGCTAGCATGGAGATTCAAAGTTTAACTCAGCATATAGAGATAGGATTCAAAATCAAGAAAAGCAAAACTGAAAACCAGAACAAAATAAAAGCATGATTCAAAAGAAAGCTAGGGGAAAAAAAAATCAAACTCAACCTGGAATTAAAACTTCAAGATCAAAAGCAAAGAGAAACAACTGTAAAACGTTTTACAGACCACATGAAGATCTAATCAAAAGCTTGTAAGATATTGCAAATCAAAGTATCAAACAATCCTCTCAGATTTAAAGGCAATCAAAGCATCATCACCTTCAGATTTCGAAAGCAGGACAAGGATCTCTGTCTGCATAAATTAAGGTGAGTAAACACCCCCTTTCCAAAAACTTAAATTCGTTTAAAATCTTGTTGGTTGTGAATAATATTTCTAACACTGCCGTGATAAATGTTACAGGAATTTGTATGATGCTTGCATGTATATGAATATGATTGGATTGAGTGCGTGTGTTTATATACTCATATACAGTGGTCTCTATTGGTTATACAGACCAAAACGAGATTTAAAAATCAAAATCTCATCGTATATTCTCCTATAGGCTGTGATATTTAACTAAACGTGTTTGAATCTTCAGGATCTAAATGTTAAAAGGATTTTTAAGTTAAATTTGAAGGAAGTTTTACTGGAAGGAAGTCAAACAACTCTGTTTTTAATAACACACACCAAAATTTCTTTAAAGTTTTTATATCTCAATATATGAACTGTTTTATGTTATGACACTTGAAGGGTGTTTGTCATAACTTAACTTGATTTTTAAAAAAAATATAAGATGAAATAACTAGCAAGTCCTCAGTAATCAAGGAAACACCGTAAAATGCGTTCCTAAGTAGAAAATCAAATATTTAAATTTCAGGTTTCGATTATATTAAACGGTTTATATTTGAATGTGTTGATTTTTGATTATAATTTCGTGTTGTTTCGTGACTTATCAAGTGGGAATTTAAGAGAAGAATGGAAATTGGTTTTTCACCAAATCCCGACGAACCCATTGATGATGGAGCCCGATTTTTGGCCAAGGGGTGGCTGAAGGGGTGGCAAGTTCTGGGAAAAATGGGTTTGTTTGTTTTTAATAGTTGAGTTGACCGACCTAGTTGAATCTAGGGTTTAAGGTGATGTTGTTTTGGCTGGGTCATGCGGCAATAGTGAGGAGGGGCAGACGTGCGCGCCTGGGTATAAGGTCGAGGTAATGTTGGCGATTCTTAAGGCAAGTTTCCATAGAGGTCGATGGACCGTGGAGGCATGGCAATGCAGTGTCGAGCAGAGGAGTTTTGAACCATTTTTGGGTGAAGATTCAAATTCTCGAACTTCTGATTTAAGGTGTCGTGTCGATCATCATCGTGGTGGGGTGATAGTAAGTGGATTGGAGGGATGTTTGGGAATAAGTCTCTGGCCGCCGTTGATGCGTGCACGTGCACAGAAGTTTATGCGTGAATGATGGAAGGTGGAAGAAGGAGTGACTGATGGTGGAAATATGAAGTAGTTTGGAAGAACAGGGAGGGAAGGAAAGAAATTCGGCCCGATGAATTTGGGCTTGCTAAATTTTAATAGTAGAAAGGGGTAAGGATGAGTGGTATCTGATTTCGTAAGCATTGGGCTGGGGAATTTTGTTTGGGCTGATGTTTTAATTTGATTTAACCAAGTTTTCTAGCAAATCATTTGATCTAGTTTAAAAAGCCAAAGGAAGCGGAAGTAAATGATTATCCGAATTTTAAATGAATTGCTTGGGTTAATATAATTTTATAATAAGTTAATTATTTAGTTATATTTCTATGTGTGATTTCAAATGAACTTTAATAGTGATTAAATAAGGGCAATAAAATAAAAATTGTTAATTAAGTAAGGGTTTATTAATTAACTTAAGTATTGAGGATAATTAATTAAAGTAATTAATTAAGGATAATTACTTAAGATGATTAATTAAAAGAATTAATTTCAATAATTAATTGAAGGTTAACTATTTAATGTGAATGATTATATGATTAGAAAATTAATTTCAAGAATTAATTTTAGGCTAACTTATTAATTAAAGGTTAATGAGAGTAATTAAAGGATTTCTAATTACTTAATTAATTAAAAGGCAAGTGCTTAATGAGATAAATTTGTAATGATAATAAAAGTAATTAAAGAACAATTACTGAATGTGATTAATTAAGGAGAGTAATTAATGGATAATTACTGAAAGTGGTTTAATTAATGATGAATACTTAAGGGAAGTAATTAAGGATTAATTACTTTTGAGTAATTAATTGAGAGTCAATTACTTACTGTAAAGGATAATCAATCGAGGATGATTAATTAAGATGGATGATTTTAGAATGATAAATAAACTGGGTTGTGATTAATTAATGTTAAGTAAGCAGGGTTTAGATAATCCAAGTGATTAAAGTTGGTAATTAATTTAATTAGAGATAAATTAAATTAATTAAGAAATATATATATATATATATATTAAATCTTGCTTATGATGATTGAATGATAATGGATGACTTGGGTTTTGAAGATCTTTGATGTTATATGTGATGTACCATGATATGATATGATGGATTGAACAATGAAATTGTAGGGTTATCTATCGATAATAAATTGTTGTGAGGATTATGATACTCTGCATTTAAATTGATTGTATCCACTTAAACTGGTTTAAGATGGCATTGAATTCGAAGAGACCGGGGTCGGGTACCGGTAAGTACCTGAAACCACTTCGATTTTGTAATCTACTATGATTCTTTATAGATTTGGTATTTGAAATTAATAGGCTATGATGGGGTTAATTTAAATGTTTGGCCCATTTAAAAACTAAGTAAAGGTACTTAGAAATTGATTTGAGAATATAAGTGTTGACTATAACAAGCTGTGAACTTGTAATGATGAACGAGTTACCCAAGTTTAAATAAGTTCTATGTATTGAAGTTTCATGTTAGATAAGTTTGCTCACGCTGGTTTCCAGCCTGACCCGGGTGTTACTTTGATGTAATGCTCGGGTCAGACCGAGTATTACAGATTTTCAGGTAAGGACGTTTTGGAGCTCAGGAGACGAGTTGGATGGCAGGAACGTACGAAGTGTTTCCGCTATGTTATGTAGTTGTATACCTGGGACATGTTGTTTAAAACTGTCCAATATTGTGTAAATATTATAACTCTGATGTATAAAATATAAATGTACTGACATAGTTCTTCTTTGTAAAACTATTATTTTATTTGACATTATATTTTCTCCACTGCGAATGTGAGGTTTCTGTGACTTGATTCTGTTTTCTTCTTCTTTCCCTTTTCTTCTTTTCCTAACTATCTGGAATTTTCTAAATCGAAAATTTCCGGGTCGTTACACAATTTGTTGATGTTTCGGCCTTGATCAAAAGGTGGGGTGATAGTTATAAATCAAGAGGGATTTATAAATTGAAATCGGTTATTGGAATTTTAAATCGAGAAGTTAAGTCTTCTTTTAGAAGGAAACTTTTATTTATTAAATTATGTAATTTAAAGCCATTTTAGTATTAAAATACTTCAAAAATGGATTTTTCAAATATATAATATTAATTGAAATAATTCAATTTTTTTTATATAATCAGCTTGTAAATCGATTAGTTTTATTTAAAATGAATGGGAAATGAGTCATGGGTATTTATTTAAAGTGTTTTAATATTTTAAATAATTACTTAAACATGCTTTAAAAATATATTATTATTCTTTAAAAATATTTATTTTATATTTATAGAGTTTTGAAATGATTATAATTTAGATATAAATCCTCTTGAGATTTGTAAACGGGGTTTATTTAACGGATATGATTTTTTTGAGAAAAATCTTATAATGGAATTCTGAAAACTTAAGGAAACTTCCAAAATGTTGAAATACGAGAACTTTGAAGAATGAATTAGAATTCATAAAAGAAGTTAGTAATGGGTATTTGGAATTATAGACAAGTATAATCGAGTTTGGAAAATTAAAGGAAGTTAAGTAATAAATTCCGGAAACTTGTATAATCCATTTTGAATGAGATAAGAAATTTACAAATAAATTGTAAAGGATTTTGAGAAATATATAATAAATGGAATATCTCCTAAGTATTGGACTGGAAGGATTTGAAATATTTTAACTACAAGATTATTATAATAAAAACATTTTAAAAGTGTTGAATTTATAAACGGAATTGGAAAAAATATATTTCTAAGCATTGATAAGATTCATAAATATCCTGTCATAGATATAGATATTTGAAAAAAATTAATTATTAAATATACTGGAAGATATTTGAATATATATCTTGGTAAACGTATTTTGAGAAGAATGTTTTGAAAGATTTATAAAATTGGGCCTAGTGGCTATTTATGTGTGTGATTTGATAGTTAAATAACCGACTATCAAATCTGGCCATATTTGTTGATCATTTTGAAGGAAGCGGGATCAGATTTGATTATCCGAAAACCACTTCGATCTGATTTGTGCATTACGAATTGTGATACCATAAAGATAATAAAGATGGTGATTTTGGAGATTCGGTTTGTTCGGACCCAGAACAACTTGTGTGGATGAATGCTACCATTTGCATCGTGGTTTGGAAGGCAGTGTTAGAAATCCAAGTTTGAATATATTCAAAAGGAAAAACGTAACCTCAAGCCTTATCAACAGGGAATGACTAATCATGGAAGATGCAGCATGGCTAAGCGGGTCGCCTCCAAGTAGGGTGTGTTATCACTTTTCTAGATACCCTCGGATATGTTATAATTATGGATATGGTTGTGCATGGAAAGATAGCGCTCGATTGGGGTGCGAACACCTTGGGTGATAACATACTCGGTACTATCCAGTAAGGGGTAGGCTGGTCCAATGTTGGCAAGGATCATTAGGTACAATCTTGGTACATTTTTTTAGAGATGTACTGTGATGGGCGGTACCACAGTAGCCCAGTCATTGTGTGGAATCCAATATCCACTACGAGCATGTACGATTTTAGTTGTATACCAACTGTGCTGAAATGTGAGTTGTAAGCATTTCTGCTATTTTATAATTTATTTTCTATAGACTTTTTTATAATATCATATGGTTTTGATATAAAATGTTATGGTTATCGTACGGTAAAAACACGTCATGTTTATGTGTGGCATGGTCTTACGAGATACCTTTGTTTTCGAAGGATTTTGATAACAGTAATAATTCAAATTGAGTGTGTTTTCTCACGCTAGTTTTCAAGACTAACCTGGTTTTTATTTTATTAAAATGCTCGGTTTAGACCGAACTAGTACAGATTCATGTTAGGATGCTATGGAGCTCAAGAGACGAGCTGGAGTAGTCTCGGGTGTATCTCATGTGTTTGATCATATTCCGCTGTGTGTGTATGTTGTATATTCAGCACTTGTGAGGACGAGTTATTATAACTATCCAGGTTTATTATTTGATTGTTGCACTCTAATGATTGTATGTATGTTATAGTTATAGTTCTCTTTGTATAAAGATATGTTATTATATATATTATATTTTATTCCGCTGCGATTGTAAGATTCTATATTATTGTTTTTGTTTTCTTCTATCTCTTTCCTTCTTCACCCCTAATGATCCATATGTCTGTTTAGTTTGAGTTGGTCATATGTGGTTCGTTGACTGCTTAAATTGTATGGAAAAGTGGGTCGTTACATCAGAGTTCTTAAAGCACTCGGCAGACAAATTAAATTATAGTAAACTACTATAATTCTTTCAATCACTTTACAAAATCAAATTCATATTTATTAAATCATATGAATAAAAGTACTTATTTTCATAATTCATATATATAGCCAATTCATCAACCATTAACAACAATGAAAAGCATCATACATAATTGAATCAAACAAGCACTATACAACGATACATACATATTCAAACATGCGAACAAACGCTTTCAATGGAAAGCCATCTATCGGTTTCTGCTGCGCAACTTTGATCACTACTGGATCCTTTACTAAAACTCGCCTTATCACAATTTAGATATATGAAGTATTTATAATGTGAGATTGAAAGGTCTTTTACAACGTCCCTAATTGAACTACCACATTCCCAATCAAGCCACAAAAAGGCTTAATCAACATTACCTGACACCATTCGTCGGGCTAAGCTCTCCTTACTTCACAACCTTCCCCAACAACGTCCATTTCACTCGGAGGTAACACACAGAAGAGGCAAGGATAAGATATATATAAACACACACTCCACACATGCACACACAGATACACACACACACACACACACACACACACACACACACACACACACACATATAGCAGAAAAAAAGTACGTCCCCAGATGACTAAGTAGTCATCATATACTCCAACTATTCCTTTAATATATACTAACCACCATACACTCAAGGAGGATAGGGAATCTAAATCGCTATAAGGTCAATACACGTGTCTCTTGTATATAATGTATTACTTTGAACCTGCTCTGATACCGAAATGTAACTCCCCACTTCTATACCCATACCATCAAAGAGTATTACTAGGTAATACTATGTGATAATACAAAAAATGAGGCTATACCGAGCTATCACATGTGAATATCCTCATGGGCTAACATTGGTATATACTTTAACATCGAAAATAACTCACTACAAATTGTACACATCATCGACACAAAGCAATAAACACGTGTGTTTCTAGTGTAGAACAATATACAATAAATAACAGAGAACACAGAATTATTAGACGCAACGATCAGTATATAATAGAGTGTATCCATAGGTCTGATATACATCACGATGTCATATATATAGTGAGACTACATAAAATAAAATAATACACCACACCATAAAGTAAATAGTCTCGACTATGAAAGATACTATATTGAAGAACCGAGTAATATGGAATATGATAAATAATTAGTGCGGAAAGTAATAGCGGCAAAGAAAACGACACCAGAGATTTTTATACTGGTTCGAACTCCCATTCTACGTTCAGTCCCAGACTCCATCTGGAATTATAACTAGCAACCCTCACTTAACCCGGAGGAACAGGTATTACACCGCATGAGCAACGAAATAGGACTTTTACCGCCTAAGCAACCGAATAGGACTTTGACCGCCTGAGCAATAGAACAGGACTTTGACCGCCTGAGCCACCGAACAGGACTTCTGTGACGACCCGAACTAGATGCCCGACAAACGACATCGAATCTGTATCGCCGGAGCTTGCAACAACATTAGATGATAAACAACACAGCGGAAACAAAAGATGATTATATTGATATACAATACAGATACAATGACAGATACATCGTGACACAACATATCCAACACCATCAAAGAATATACAACGCAACACCACAGCCAAAATATATCAACATTTGCAAAGTCTTCAAAAGAATCCAATACTGCAACTCCAAACTAAAACATCAAAGCCAATGCTCTAAACTTTAAACTCAAACCACCATCAAGCTGAACCTGTAGCAAATGTGATCCCGAATGCGATTACCAAACCAAAAACTTCAAAGATCCAAAGATTGAAGAAGATTTCCAAACGCTATCAAACCAAAGACTTCGAAAGCTATCGAATCTACACCTATTATTTGAATATCTGAAAAATCTAACTTTAGACTACCGTGTGGAATATTATAGGCATCCAGAGTTTAGGAAGGGAACAATAAACTCCGAGTCAGTCATAGGACTGGTATGAGCAAACAAAAATAGTTTATCTTTAAAACAAACAACAAAGAATTTAAAACATTTAAATCCGCAAAGCTTTTTGGAAAATGAAACTACCATAAGGCCTCCCACCGCACACACCATGCAAACGCAGAATTGGAGGAGATTTCTCCTTATGATAGTCAAAAATGCTTGATATGCGAAAACCATTTTGATATATTATTAGTGCATAGTGCAGAAAACCTTTCGAAAGTATAATATTAATCTTAGCCAACATAGACATTTCGAACTATGCCTACTATAACTACCATTTAAACAGTGGTGACCACCATAAGTAAATGGTAGGTTATACAACTAAAACCGTACAACGTGCATACTGGATGATTGGGTTTCCAACAAATGGTCAGGCCAAGGAACTTTCCATTGCCACGTGGGCACGTCTCTGGAGGGACGTCTCGAGAACTTACCCAGCTCTCTGCCAAGAGACAAGGCCGGTTTACTCCCTTCCCGGAGTAACACCTAAGATATGCCATCCCCGGTCATTTGCGACCTTAATCCGAGGATCCTCAACCATAAAGCAACATCATATAGTAATAAATTTACAGTGTCCACATAAGTTAAGTATCCGGGCTCCATACCATGATACCACCCTTTTCTAGAAGGAATGGACATATCCTAGGGGCGCGACCCCTGCAATCTTGCTGCACCTTTCCTGTTTCGACCATTTTCGAGGTGTGAGGTCCTGATGCAGTCTCGTCCACAAAGCTACACTTTTTCACAAAGCCATGCTTTGATCAACAAATGATCAACAACACTTCATATGCCACATTACCAAATTGGGAATGTAGCATTAGTAACCATCAACTACATAACCTCTGAGCTCGTACATCGCAGAGAAGGGCGTTAAGCTAAGAGAACAAATCTCCGCCACTAAACAAAAATGTATTTGATAGAAACCAGCTTTACATCTCAAAGTGTACCGTCAGACACATATTCATACAAGTCTATTCCGGGTTCGAACAGAATCGAAGGGACTTCCAAAGAAGCCCTTGCAATCCGGGTATTCACAATCCCGATCATATAAGGAGATCTCTATACCATAGCTATTCAATGCAGAGTCATTCGACGGATTATCCTTTCGTTTTCGAAAAATACCCGGTCTTCACCACCGATCTTCAAATGCAATCTATAACATCGTATCATTATTCGGAATGGGTTATATGATACAAGGTACTCTCCTGGCCAAACCGAATAATGAGCGCAATATTTAAAAACATATGGATATCAGGATTTCAGTTAAGTCACAATTTTAAAACCCAAAACCTTTCTTTTTGAATGGTTTAAACAAATGACCATTTCCAAATCTTTAAACAAAATATTCATTTCACAAAGTTCACCCATCTTTCACAAAGGTTATTTCATTCACAGATTTCAAAACAATTTCCATTTCATTTTTTATGGATAGGATACGCTTTTAAGATCCTTTTCAATTTGAAAGTATACAAATCTTTAACAAAGATTCATTCATATTCTTCCAAAACAATTTCCCTTTCAAATTGGATTAACTCATCCAATCGGATTTAATTCATAGCTTTCAAAACCATTTTCAAAGATTCATTCATAACTTGGAAAACCATTTTCATTTCAAACTTGATATCCTTTTAACACAAATTGGAAATTCTTTCCTTATATGCAAGTTTTTATTAATTGAAAACAAATAGTTTTCGTTTAGGAAAAAATCCGATTACATTTATACAAGTTAAAGCCCTTGGGTTAAATTTAAATTTCCAAAACGATACTTTTTAAAATGGTTTAAATCCATATAAACACATTTATAACTTGTATAACATTTTTAAACCATAGTTTCCTAACATAGAATTCAATTTCAAATTTTGAATTCAAATATGAATCAGATTATTTAAATTTCAAAACTTTATCAATTTATTTCAAAATAACTTTTATTATTAAATTTCTTTTCAAAAGCTTCTTTTTACATTTAACCCAAATCCATTTCCAAAACTATTTGGTTTCAAAATCCAACTTTAAAACCATTTCAAAAATTGATGATTTAACCAATTTCCTCATGCAATCCATATTTGTGTGTGTGTGGTGTAGTCCAGAGGTTTTATACAATAGTGCAACATCATTAATCATTACCAATTCAATAATATCAATATCGATAAGCGGGATAATCTTATAACGCTTATCTTCCATTCACAGATCCACAGATAAATCATAGATAAAATAAATTGCATTCATCATAGCTTAAATTAAAACAATCCAAATTACAAAGCATCACACAATAGAGATAACAAACAATTCACAGCATTCAATAGAATACAGTCATCCATAAGGAAGATAAATTGATCTCCTGATTAGTTGAAACCAGATTAACCACTAATCCAGGTTAATTAATCAATTATAATTTAATTAACTTTAAATTATTAATTGATCAACCTTAATTAATAATTTAATAAATTTTTAATCATTAAACAATTAACCCTTAATTATTCAATTATTCTTTAATTAATTATCCTTAATTAATTACATTAATTAATTAGCCCTTAATTAATTATCCTTAATTAATAAATCAATTAACTCTTAATTAATTACAATTTAATTAATTTAATCTTAATTAATAAGTGATATTCCTTTAATCATTTGATTTGTCAATCCCTAATCACAAATTAATTATCTTGAAGTAATGACATTAATTAATTATTCCATAATTAATTAACCTTTAAACGCTTGGTTAATAAATCTTTAAAATCATTAATTATTCATCCTTAATTAATTAATTACTTAATTAAAAGATAAACCTCTTATCCTTATTAATCACTTAATTATCATTAAAATCTTTAATAAATAAACCTTGTGCTTAATCAATATCAACACAAAGATTTTCTTAAGATATTAAGGTTAATTAATCATTTCTCCTTAATTAACTTTTAATTACTAAAATAATATCACATAATTAAATAAACTTGATCATTTCAAAATAACTTACTTAAACATTTATTAATTGGTTAGCAAAATCTTGAAAACTGTTACAAAAAAATCAACCCGAGCTAAATTAAAACCCAAGCAACACACGAGATCCACACCCTCTTCTCCTTCGAGGAAAACACTCAAACATTTCGAGTTCGACCCGAGTCGAAACTTCTTCCCCAAAGCTTAACTTGCCAGAACTTAAACGTGCACGGCGCCGAACCGCCCCTCCGACCATATCTCCGATCACCAACAAATCGACATCGACCTCAACAGCTAACATCGCAACCTAGATATCAAAATTCGAGAGCAATTCAAAATTCAAGCACTCAATCGAACAACCAGAACCAACCCACATGGCTCATCCTCTCGCCAACGACGAACTGGAATGCCAGGATTCAAGCTATCACGTTCAGAGCAACACTTCATCACCACACAACCATTTCCACACTCACGAACTCCTCTGATATCCCATGTCCATTGCCATTGCCTCGCGAACATCATCGTCCAAACCCAACCTTCTAACCCTAATCTGGCTTCGACTCACCGCTCCATTCATCAGAAAAATTCACATCCATTTTTCCTATGATCTACAACACTCTAGCCACTTCTAGGCCAAATCTCGCCAAACATCATCACGCCAATCACCATATTTTCACAAAAACCCATAACTCGTTCATCTAGCAAATACGACCTCAATTTGAAACTAAAAATCCTGATTTTTGTTTCAAAAATCATTATTTTCGAAATGGGTTTGGATGATGTAAATGAATCTTGAATCCATGCAGGTTGAAAATTGGATAAATTTGAATTTGCACTGTTTTTTACTTTCCAGACAACAACCCTTCATATTTTCATGGAAATATATTTTTAAAATTAAGTTTTGGTGATTTTAAACATATTTTGTTTTAATATCACTAGCTAAAAATGATTGAGGAAGGTGGAATTTAATTTTGAACTAAATCTAACCCTATAAACTCTTTTTTTAACAGAGGCCTTCTTGCTTATCTTCCAGATATATACACATAGTGTATGTATATACATACAAACATATTTATATAACCACACAAACATAGTTTGATTCATAACTACTCAGATGATCACATGCAAACAGATATTCAACAAATCTTGAGTGTAGAGAGTGAGTTTACTCACAGGCATTTCAAAACAAAGAAGGTGAAGTTTGCTCACCTGTTTCCTGAAAGAACAGAGGCCAGACATGATGATTTTTTGAACAGAGGTTTGCTCTTGAATTTTGATTCTGATCTGGAAACTTGATACAATTGCTTTGTTAAAACTTTATGATGTTGAAGACCTGATGTTGAATTGATTTGATTCTCCTAGGTTGAAGCTGAAATTTGGTTCCAGATTTTTTTTTCAAATTTTGATTTGTATTCTGTTTTTCTTCAAGTTTGTATTGTTTGAATCCTTGTTTTGTTTTGATACTGAGATGATTTTTGTTTCTTCTTTTATTTGCTGATTTCAATTTTGATGTTGAAAATATGAGAAAAAAATGAATTTAGTTTATAAAATTTTAATTTATTACAAACAATATTAATGCCACCTGTTAATTCTATAGTAACACTTGTATAATAACTTATTTTCATGTTTTACACTTGTAATTTGCATAATTTTTTTATTTACAAATGTCACTAATATCACTTTTATGTTTAAATCCACTTTTGAAAAATTTTACAAATTTTGTTTTAAACCTTTATGCATTTATATTTTCATATCTCAACATATGCTTTTATTTTAAATGTTTATGTTTTTATGTTTTCTTATTTATACCTTTATATATTTTTAAACTATATATTTTGAAACACTACAACTAATATTTTAAACATAACTTTATATTATATTCCCTATTTAAATAAATACATTTTTTATTAATCATTTATAAAATCCTTTAAAGCAAAATGGTTTTTTTAAAATTTAATTTCACATGAATAAATATATTAGAATTTCATTCTAAATTAGCCTTTGAAAATTTTTATTATATCACATTCAAAATATCATTTTTAAATCAAAAGCATATTTAATATAATTAGGAACAAATTCTTATTAATTTAAAAACTAAATTTTTAAATCCAATTTATTTCCAATATATTTATTGTTGAGTTTACAAATTCAAATTTCAATTAAAAATCAGTACATATATATATATATATATATATATATATATATATATATATATATATATATATATATAAGCAACTAATATTTTATTTTATTTTGGAAAAACTCTATTTAATCCATATTTTAATTTCAAAAATTAAATTAATTATCAAATTTAACTTGGCTAAAATCCCCTAAAGTTACAGATTCCTCCTCTTAAGATAATTTTGGCCTCGAAAATTTGCCAGGAGGAAAACAAAGAACAAATGAAAGATAGAGAAATATCCTTCCAGATCAAAATGAATATTTAATCTGAATTTGGCTTACCAAATCAGAATCTCGACAATAGATATAAGGACAATCATATCCAACACTTTACGATGGGTTATCCTGATCTACGAATATGAAGGGGCACTGGTTAGTTCGAAAGGAATAACTAACCAATCACAGAATTTATCGAAACCTAATTGTTAGCACCAGAATTGGTCACTAACACCCTTAAGAGAGTTTGCGTAGAGAGATTAATGAAGATAATAAATTAAAACAGAGAACAATATGTAAATTTCAATGCAGAAAACAAGAATACCAAATTTATAGTGGTTCGGCGTAATTGCCTACGTCCACTTCAAAGTTAATCTTTATTGCTTTACTTGATGATTGATTACAGATACAGTCCGTTTCCAACCACTTGAATATAGTTGCTAAGTAAAATGCTTAAGTCTCGAATGAGTG
Source organism: Allium cepa (assembly GCA_030765085.1). Taxonomy (NCBI): domain Eukaryota; kingdom Viridiplantae; phylum Streptophyta; class Magnoliopsida; order Asparagales; family Amaryllidaceae; genus Allium; species Allium cepa. Next base: position 872,051,705 of record CM060945.1, on the reverse strand, counting down.
TTGAATGCGGAAGAGTCCCCAATGTTCTCGAAAATCGATCCCTTGCACTATGCCCATGCCTCTCTATTTATAGACGAAGATGGGTTAGACTTCCCTGGTGGACCTGGTAGCTGAATACCTCGACCCAAACGGAGTAAGCTCTATGTGCCGAACTGAATATGTCGAACGGCCAAATGCTGAACCACCATCTTCATGGCGAACGATGCGATGTGTTGAGTAAGGGGTGCAGGCCGATTGAGAAATCGATGCCGAACGAGGCTGGAATGCCGAACAGCCCAGGAATGCCGAACAGTCCAGGAGTGAAGCATGAATGCCAAGCGCTCTAGAAGCCGAACGTTCATGGATGCCAAACGTACCTTGTATGCCGAACGTTCTTTGTATGACGAACGTTCATGGATATTGAATGTTCCTTGTATGCCGAACGTACCTTGTATGCCGAACGTTCTTTGTATGCCGAACGTTCATGGATGCCGAATGTTCCTGGATTGCCGAATGCTCCTGAACGTCGAACGATATTCAATACCGAACATCTTTCAATGCCGAACGCTCACGCATGACGAACGTCTCATAGACTCCGAACGTTATTCAATACTGAATGAATCATATGTGCCGGACGACTCCTGAATGCCGAGTAGTATGCTAATGCCGAGTACTTAGTTGCCTGATCAAATCTCCAAGTAACACTTGCCTCCCAAAGTGCATCACCTGGTCGAACGTGATGTGCTTTGAACCATGAGTCCACCGCACTTTGCTCCGAGATGTGGTTCAGTTTCCTCGATGGTGACTCCCCCTGATCACTAGTTGAGGTGATGTGTGCCGATCATGCAAATGCCGAACGATATAGCTGAAGCCGAACGTTCCATGTATGCCGAACGAATTAAAAGCCGATGCCGAAAGATGTTGCTTTGACCGGTTCTACTGGTCATTGTCGCTTCGACTTCTTCTTCTTCTTCCCTATAAAGGTCAGCATTTTCCTTCTTCTTCTCTTTTCGCTTCCACCTCTGCTATTTTGTACTCACGAACCACGCCTGTTAACAGACTCTAAAGACTTAACAATCCTTCCGAATCCATTCGTCATTAATTAAAACCACGCCCTCAACTCCAGAATTCTCCCAAGTCTCGATCTACTAACTAGGTATCGATCCCTCTTTTTAAATCCCTTCCCTGACTAAAAAGTTCTAATAAGAGGCTCAACTTCATAAATTAGAGCCGTAGCCGATAGATGTTGCGTGGATGAAAGAATCGAACTGTGATTAGGATGTTTTTTAGGGATAGATAACGTGGAGGGAAGGAGAAGTGGCGAGAGATGAGCACACGAGGGAGTTGTTGGGAGATGTATCGTGGTTTGGCATGGTACGGGTCATTACAATGTTTCCCTCATGCCGAGCAAGATTAGACGAAAAAATAAAGGTGGAGCAGGAATTGGCTAGAATGCCGAACAGTAGGGTCCGGTATGACTCGCCTAACGATTCGTCCTTGTTGTTCGGTGTGGATGGAGGAAGAAAAGAAAAATGAAACCGTTGTTAAGGACGGAATGCCGATCATTGGGGCTCAGCGTAACTTTGGTTCGACATGATTCGCCACATGCCGAATAGTGGAATAGAAGGATAGGGAGGAAGCATGAGCTGGATAGAATGCCGAACAGTATTTCAGCCGAACAGCGCATAGACCGAACGGTCATGAATGCCGAACGATAGTAGGCTGACCAATAGTTTGGCCGAATGATACTTAGGCCAATCAAGGTTTAGGCCGAACGATAATTAGGCCGAACAAGGTTTAGGCCGAACGATAATTAGGCCGACCAATAGTTTGGACGAACGATACTTTTGCCGATCAACATTTACTTTGCATAATCTTATGACAAAAACTAGGACAAGGACCTAAGTAAACTAGCATATCGAACTGATCTGGACCGGTAACTTCCTAGTTTCAGTAGTCACAAGCCTAAACCTAAATCGACAAAAATGGATAATTTCTTCTAACATTTAGCGCCAATGTTTGAGTCCGAAATTGTAAACACCAGAGGGTAGGTTTTTGGAGACGATCAGCGATGACGGTCTTCGAAGGCGATGATTCGAAGCTCAACATTATTACCATTAACTCCGTGACTTTTGATTTCTCAGCTCTTTTTCTTGAATTATCACACTAGTCCACACACCACACGGGGGGGGGGGGGGGAGGGGGGGAATACTTGTGTTGTTAAGTCTAACGTCGATTGTTTTTTGAGTATAGTAGGTACTCTACTAGATTCAATTTCTATCAGAGACGTCTAAGAAATCTAGCTCTGCCATGATCTCAAATAGACCTAGGCCGTCTTCCAAACGAGGAGTCGCAGATACTTAAAACTCGCTGACTTCTCCTGCTCATAACTTAGCTCCCGACGCCCTGGAGGCATCAATTTTCTTGGACAACCCGGTCGATTCACAACCTTCGAAGATCAATGAAAGTGCACTCTATCGGATATGCTCCGTCCACAGAATCTCCTTCGACGACGTACTAGTTCCATCGGGACACGATCATCCACACCCGCCCCCGATTGGATATATAGTTTGTAATAAGTTTATGTGCTGTGTAGGCAGTGTGCCACCGTTTAACCTATTTCTTCGCAACGTGCTGCAATACATCAACATTACCCAATCACAATTGCATCTGAACGGTCACGCCTTCATTTATGGTAACTACATCCTCTTCATGACTGTCTTCTCTAGGCCTCCAACTCCGGGTGACATCAGATATATATATATATATATATATATATATATATATATATATATATATATATATATATGATCAAGTAGCAGAGAGATAGCCTCTCTTTCATGTTCTTCGAGCCGCACCAAAAATGCCAAATCTTAACTGGGGCATGAAGCAAGTTCGCCCTGTGCAAACAGGAATGGTTTTATGTGCGTTGCCCTCCTGGTTTCGCAAGGAGATGGGTGGAAGGAAGTAAGTCTTTTCTCTGGATCGATATTCATGCTTGGTCAAAACCGTACCCCACGTCCCGACGGTCGCAGGTATTCTAAAGCCGTCGAAGCCATTAGAGCCCTTCCTGCCGAGAACGGGACATCCAAACTCTCATTTCAAATGAGTCACTTTCGAGGTTTGGACTATTAGCAGAGCACGGTCGGATAAGACTTCCTCAAAGCGTCACCGTACCCAGGCCCACATCTGGGAAAGAGAAAAAATTAGCTGAGTCATCAACACATCACACCCCTGATGCACCAGAAGAGGGGGAAATTAAAGGGGATGAAACACCCGAAGCACGAGGTGAGGACATGGGTCCCATTCATGATCCGATAGTTGATGTGCACGACATTGAAACGTCGACATCCCCTTCGAAGAGGAAAAAGGGACTGATGTATAAGATAAGGAGGGAAAAAGTTGGTGCAACTCTAAGGTTACTCTTATTCCGACGGAGAAAGAGACTTCTGCACAGCATTTAGAAAGTTCTCTAAAGGGCCTCTCGAACCTCTCTATACCCGACGATCTTCTTAATTACGATTTTGACGACTTGGAGGCACTTAACCTTCACTCGCCCATCAGAGACGATGTAGGCATTCAAGCCCATACTCAAGGAGAAAAAACTCCCATTAGTAAAGCGACTGGTCCGTCGGGGGAAAACACTAGGACACACACAAACACGTGCACTTCACCTTGCACTTAAATTTCCTTCGTCACGCCACTTTTTGCTAATTCGTTGTTGTTTTGATTCTATGCAGGTGACATGGAGCATACACAAGGAATTGATCATCTCTATGGGTCATCTGTCTTCCATCACTCCAGACGTGACTCAGGTTCCGGGAGACATCGGGACAGAGACGGTGATGGCGATAGGGATTATCATTCCCGGGACTCATCATCTCGGAAGAAAACATATTGTCAGCCCAGATACCACCAAGATCCTCCTTCTCACTCGAGGCAGAGCAAAGGCAAGCACGACTCTAAGGGTCGCAATATGATGTTCCCCGAGATCAACACTCCGATTCTTCTTCCACACGGCAATCCCGGGATCCTCACAGGAGAGCTGAACTTTCAAAACCGCCTCCTTCTGTTGCCGCAACAAATCCAACAGTATTGGAGAGACTGGCCGAGCTTAAAACTAAATTTCCAAAGATCTTCTTTGATATTCTGAAGTTCCTCCCGGCGATCCACCACATACCTGGAGATGTTAAGCAGAGCGCCATCACCTACACCAACGACGTCTATGTTCAACATGACGCGTTTGTTCATTTGGCTGAAAAAATTTCAGAAGTCTCCATGGAGCGCCAACATGAGATCGATCGCCTCAAGCTTGAGGCCATCCACGACAAAGATATCATTAAAGCTCAGGACAAAGATCTTGAATCTTATAGATCTCACCTTGAGGCTTCCTAGCAGAGTGCCCAAGACACTGACGAAGCCGTAACTCGTCTATAATTATCCCACAAGAAAGAAATCGACGAGGCGGTACAACGCTGCGGGGCCCTAGCTTTAGAGAAGGACTCAGTCCAAAAAGAGAGGCATGCATTCGGCCTCCGAGTCAAGGAACTTGAGGGGCAGCTCCGTAAAGAGAAAGAATAGAAAATAGCTTCCCAAGAAGAGGCGTAACGATATTGTGATGAGATGGTCGCTATTCGACTCCTAAAGGAGAAACTTGAAGATGAGCTTTCCAAGGTTGAGGCATTGAAGAATGAAGCCTGCGAAGAGGGCAAAAAGATAGCATCTGCGGAACTCAATTCCCATCTTGAGGCGGCCAAGGAAGAAGGCAGAGAAGAAATCTAAACTATGTTCGACCCGTTTATGCCGAGTTCAATGCCCGCGTTCTCATGCACCGGGACTTAACTTTTCTAGGTGAAGGCTATCTCGAATCTTTGGCCGGGGCGTGGGAGACTTTAATTGAAATCAAGAAGGCCGAACATGGTATCGAGGAGGTTGATGAGGGGGCCTTGATAAAAGAATTCCTTAAGGTGAATGAGCCTTCGGACCTATCAGCGGCTTAAGCTATTTATTGCAAAGGATCCCCTTCATCAAAAGGGAAAGAAGTTATCGTCGGTCCATCCGGGGTTGAGTCTCCAGCTCGTGTGCCTACCCAGCCGACCAGTCGGTCGATACTCGATCCTTTTGAAAAGCACATCGGCTATGATCCGGAGGACCCCGGCCTTGGTGTTCAAGTTTTGTCACCTATTCCAGAGGGTGAGAACCCCTGATGGTTTGAGAGCCAGCCGGAACCTGGTAGGCGACTCTTTTTCTTTAACATTCCAAGAGTTTTCTCTTTCCACCAGAAGCCATCGCACTCTAATACTTGCTTTTCATGATTTTATGCAGGCCGTTCTGATCTTGAGCCCACTCCGAGGAGCGATGTCGCTAAGGAGGTTGGGGGAAAAATGAGTGAAGCCACTCATGCAGGAGAGGCTCCCGGTCCCGATGCTCAGGTGATCGGAGCGCTTGACGAGGACAAATCTGAGACTTCCTCCCCCATAGATGGGAGTTATAAAGTTGAAATTACAGGCATCTCCGAGCACACGTCCGAACTGAGTATGAAGGAGCAACTTGACGAAGAGAAGGAAAACACGATCAAGATCAAGGTTGAACCTCAAGCTGTGGACCTGAACGATCCTTTGAACAAGCAGTTGAAGGTCATTCTCCCAAGCGGGTCCAAACCCATGGATGTTCCTCATACTTCTTCGGTTGTCGCTCTCCTGTCAAAGAAAGTCATCAAGGGTAAACATACCGGGGAGGAGTCATAGGGCAACAAGTCGAAGAAATCAAAGAAATAGTCTTTGCTTTCGTTCAACAAGAGCTAGTTTAGATTATGTAACTATTTTTGTTTTCATAGTTTATGTAAATAAACTTTTGACTTCGAGCTTCGGAGGAGTTGTAGTAGAAACTTATTTTTGATGAATAAAACTTAGTTCTCTTTGCCTTCCAGAAGACTGCTGTTGTCAGGTTGTCAGTATAATCATGGTCGGAACCCAAGCTATTGCGAGTTACATAAGCTTCTCGATTCATCTTTAAATAAGTTGATAATCTTTTGGCATTGCACATTCTTTATTCCATGCTCCGGGTACTTAGAATATTTTCTAATCCGTACACGAAGGGCTCGATGACTTCAAGTCATTTTTATCCAGCCCACCTTCAGGGGACCTGGAAATTTAAACCGTTTATACTCAGGTCCACACTCTGGGGACTTAGAGTACTCCAGTCCACACTGTGAGGACTTGGAGGTTTTGAATCATTTATACTCGAGCCCGCATTCTGGGGACTTAGAGTACTCCAGTCCACACTCCGATGACATGGAGATTTTGAGTCGTTTATACTCGAGTCCGCACTCTGGGGACTTAGAGTACTCTAGTCCATATTCCGGGGAATTGGAGATTTCGAGTCATTTATACTCGAGTCTACACTCTGGGGACTTAGTGTATTCCAATCCGCACTCCGAGGATTTGGAGGTTTTAGTCGTATATACTCGAGTCCACACTCTGGGGACTGAGAGTACTCCAGTCCGCACTCCGAGGACTTGGAGATTTTGAGTCGTTTATACTCGAGTCCACACTCTGGGGACTTAGAGTACTCCAGTCCGCACCCCGAAGACTTGGAGATTTTATTCGTTTATATTCGAGTCTACACTATGGGGACTAGAGTACTCCAGTACGCACTCCGAGGACTTAGATATTTTAGTCGTTTATACTCGAGTCCACACTCTGGGGACTTAGAGTACTCCAGTCCGCACCCCGGGGACTTGGTGATTTTGAGTCGTTTATACTCGAATCCACACTCTGGGGACTCAGAGTACTCCAGTCCGCACTCCAGGGACTTGGAGATTTTAGTTGTTTATACTCGAGTCCACACTCTGGGGACTTAGAGTACTCCAGTCCGCACTCTGGGAACTTTGAGATTTTAGTCATTTATACTCGAGTCCACACTCTAGGGACTTAGAGTACTACAGTCCGAACTCCAGGGACTTGGAGATTTTAGTCGTTTATACTCGAGTCCACACTCTAGGGACTTAGAGTACTCCAGTCCATACTCCGAGGACTTGAAGATTTTAGTTGTTTATACTCGAGTCCACACTCCGGGGACTTAGAGTACTCCAGTCCGCACTCCGGGGACTTGGAGATTTTAGTCGTTTATACTCGAGTCCACACTTTGGGGACTTAGAGTACTCCAGTCCACACTTCAGGGACTTGGAGATTTTGAGTTGTTTATACTCGAGTCCACACTCTGGGGACTTAGAGTACTCCAGTCCGCACTCCGGGGACTTGGAGATTTTAGTCGTTTATACTCGACGTCCACACTTTGGGGACCTAGAGTACTCCAGTCCGCACTCCGGGGACTTGGAGATTTTGAGTCGTTTATACTCGAGTCCATGCTTTGAAGACTTAGAGTACTCCAGTCCGCACTCTGGGGACTTGGAGATTTTTGTCGTTTGCAGACTTGGAGATTTTGAGTCGTTTATACTCGAATCCGTGCTTTGGAGACATAGAGTACTCCAGTCCGCACTCCGGGGACTTGGAGATTTTTGTCGTTTATACACGAGTCCACACTCTAGGGACTTAGAGTACTCCAGTCCGCACTCTGGAGACTTGGAGATTTTAGTCGCTTATATTCGAGTCCACACTCTGGGGACTTAGATTACTCCAGTCCGCACTCCGGGGGCTTGGAGATTTTGGTCATTTGCTACAGCGTTATCATACACAGAAACATCGACAATTCATGGGAAAAAGAAATGGCTTTAAGCCTTTATTAATGCATATTAGCTAAATTGTCTTTTTACACGCCGTAAACTAGGAATAAAAACTTGTTGGAAATAAGTGCAACTAAAATATGATAAAAATGAACTAAGCGTAATAGTGCCGCAAATGCTCACTATTCAATGCTCAAGGAAGTATCGCACCATCTACGGTCGCTAGCTTGAAAGTTCCTTCCCAAGCTTCCATTCAATGACGTATGGACCTTCCCATGTGGGGCTCATGTGTGACGGAACTGGGAAAACTCGTTTCAAACCGAGATCACCCACTCCAAAGTTTCTCGATCGAACTTTTTCGTTATAATATCGAGCAACTCGGTGCCTGTATGCGGCCGCTCTTAAATTGGCTTCTTCGCATTTTTCATCAATGAAGTCCAAAGACTCTTGCAAGAGATCTTGGTTTGACTCAAGGTCATAATAAGTTATCCGATGTGATGGGACTTCAAGTTCCATGGGTATGACAGCTTCCATGCCATATGCTAATGCGAACGGAGTAAGGCCAGTCACGGACTTGTGGGTGTTTCTGTAAGCCCAAAGTGTTGTTGGAAGCTCATCCACCCACTTGCCTCTAGCCTTTTCCAAACGTTTTCTCAATATGGATTTTATTATCTTGTTTACAGCCTCCACTTGTCCATTAGCTTTCGGATGAGCAACTGTTGCAAACTTTTCTCAATACCATATTTTTGGCAAAACTCTTTAAACTCTTTGCTTTCAAACTGAGTTCCGTTGTCTGTGACGATGGTTCGTGGAAGGCCAAAACGGCATATAATATTCACAACGAAATTAATGACCTTTATGGTGGTGATAGTGGCCAAAGGTTCTGCTTCTGCCCACTTGGTAAAGTAATCGACCACAACAATCGCGTATTTTGCACCACCTTTGGATAGAGGTAAGGAATCGACTATGTCGATTCCCCACATTGCAAATGGCCAAGGACTAACCATTTGTGTGAGTTCCGCCGGCGGAGCACTTGAGATTTTCGCATACTTCTAACATTTGTCACTTCTCCTCACGTATCTGCGGCATCCCGATTTATAGTTGGCCAATAGTATCCATAGCGGAGGATTTTCTTTGCTAACGTCTGCCCTCTGGTATGGTCTCTACATTGACCTTCAGGGCTTCCTTAAGGACTCGTTTTATCTCATCATGGGCAATGCATCGAAGTAATGGGGTCGAGAATCCCCTTCGATACATTATTCCATCCTGCATTACATAACGAGAAGCCTTATGAATGACTTATCGTCTTTTGCTCCTTCCTTTTGCACGGCCCCATGTAACAAATACTGCTTGAATGGGGTCATCCACGAATCTTTTTCGATTTCTATTTCTAACATGAAGTCTATTTCCATCATATTTATGCTCGGAATAGGGAAGGTTTCGACAGGAAACAATCCCATCTATTGCGCATCACCAGTGCTTGCGAATTTCGCCAACGAATCTACAACTCTATTTTGTTCACGCGGAACATGTGAAATATCATAATACTCGAGATTCGCTAGCAGCTCCTGAACTTAGGCCAAATACGGGGCAAGTCTCTGCCCCCTCGCTTGGTAGTCTCCATGCACTTGATACATCGCCAGTTGTGAGTCGTAGAAAATTTCAACCGATCTTATTCCCAGTTCTTTGGCGAGTCTTAAGCCGGCAATCAATGCTTCATATTCAGCCTCGTTATTTGTTGCTGTGAATTCGAGCTTTAAAGCATAGCAAACAGATCGGTTTTCAGGAGTTACCAAAACAATGCCAACCCTCGAACAATGGTCGTTAGACGCCCCATCGGTGTACATCTTCCATCGGATGGGAGGTATGACATTGCGGCCGTTTGATTCGTCTGTCATGGTGAATTCAGCGAGGAAATCCGCTAGCGCTTGCCCTTGTACGGCCTTTCGCGGTAGGTAGGTAATATCAAATTGACTTAACTCGAAATTCCACTTTAACATCCTTTCGAAAATTTATTGTCGTTGGAGTACCTGTCGCAGGGGTTGATCAGTGTAAACACTGATTGGATGTGCCTAGAAATATGGGCGAAGCTTGCGTGATGCAATCAGTAAGCAATAGGCTAATTTCTCGATCTTGGGATAATTTCTTTCTACCCTGTTAGACATTTACTAACATAGTAAACTGGCTTTTGAACTCGGTCCCCTTCACGAACCAAAGCCGTACTAATTGCATGTTGGGATACTGCCAAGTATACATACAATATTTCATGGTCTACTGGTTTCGACAGCGCTGGGGGGCTCTCCAAATATTTTGCCAGAGTTGGAATGCATCCTCAGAGTGGGATGTCCACTCAAAATTTCTTTTTCCTTTCTTTATCATGTCGAAGAAAGTAATACACTTATCTGTAGCTCTGGATATGAATCGACTCAGTGTTGCCTCCTTTCCGTTCAAGCTTTGTACTTGCTTTATAGTTCTGGGCACTTGTATGTCCCAAATAGTCTGAATTTTTTCTGGGTTAGCTTCAATTCCATGTGCATTCACAATGAAACCCAAGAACTTTCCTGATGCTACACCAAAAGAGCACTTCAAGGGGTTGATCTTCATACCGTATTGTCTGAGTATATCAAACATTCTGCTAAGTCTCGGATGTGGTCGCTTGACCGCCGTGATTTCACGAGCATGTCATCCACATAGACTTCCATTGTCTTACCGATCTGGTCCTTAAACATTCGATTCACCAGACGCTGATAAGTTGCTCCCGCATTTTCCAATCCAAAGGGCATTGCTACATAGCAATATAGCCCCATATTTGTGACAAAACTGGTGTACTCTTGGCCTGGAATGTGCATCGGGATCTGATTGTATCCTGAGTACGCATCCATAAATGACAATAATTCGTGTCTGGTGGTAGAGTCAACGAGTTGGTCGATTCTAGGTAAAGGGAAACTATCCTTCAAGCATTCTTTATTCAGATCGGTGTAATCAACACAAATTCTCCATTTTCCATTTTCTTTCTTCACTAGCACAGGATTAGATACCCATTCAGGGTAGAGGGAGTCATGGACGAACCCATTTGCTTTGAGCTTGTCCACCTCCTCTTTGAGAGCCGCAGACCTCTCTGGATCCATACCTCTCCTTTTCTGTCTTACGGGAACATGTTTTGGGTCTATATTCAACATATGACTTGCAATTGCTGGAGAAATCCCGCACATAGCAGAGTGTGTCCAAGCGAAAACGTCCAGATTTGCTCGGAGGAAATCAATAAGATCCTCGGCCACTGAGGGTTCGAGTTGTGATCCAATCTTAAGAACTCATGATGGGTCTTCCCGGCTAATTGGAATGTCGATCGTCAGCTCAGCCGGTGCTGCATTTGTTTCCCTGGGTTCCCTATCATCGTCTCTCGGATCTATGTCAGTAAGGATCCGAGAATGCTGCCCGGGTCAAGGCTCAGGCACTAATTGTCAATCACCAGTCTTTAGGATGCAGACAGAACTGTCCGCAACCTTCCCCTTTTCTCTCCGCTAAGATTCTCTCAGCTCTGCCACATAACATGTACGACCGGTCGTCTTATCGCCTTGTACTACGCTGGCTCCTTTGTCTGCCAGAAATTTTAATGCCAAGCACTATGGGGCCAAAGCAGCCCTAAATTCTTCTAAGGCTGGATGACCTAAAAAGACATTGTATGGAGAGTCAACACCCATTACTATGAACGGTAGGATTCGCACTCTCTTACGTTCACCTTCCCCCAGTTCAAATGGTAGCTTTATATACCCCATCGCGTCGGTTACAGCACCGTTAAAGCCATGGATACAGGCTTTGCATGGTTTCAAATTCTTCGTTTCCATCTTCATTTGGTCGTAAGCCTTCTTGAAGATGATGTTAACAGAGCTTCCACAATCAATCAAGATTCTTTTCACATAAGCTGGCCCGATTGTTGCAGATTCAACCATTGGGTCGATAGTAGGAGCCTCCACCTTGTCCGCGTCTCGACTCCTAAACACTATACCGTCGGTCATCATGCGTTGTTGCTTTACGGGGGTTCCAACTTCCATATTTGAACAACATTTGTAATCCGCATGCCTCAAGGAGGTAGCATATCGTTCCATCTCCTGCCAATTCTTGTCTACAGGATGAGGTCCTCCGACAATAATGTTTATAATCAATCGACCTACAGTCCAAGTAGGTTGTGGTTGGCATGAAGCCGGCCCGCGTCCGGGGTCTGACGTTCCTTGCCTTCCATCTTGCGGGTTTTTGACAAATTCCTGTAATTTTTTCTATCTGATTAACTTTTCTATGGCGTCATGGAGGTGTCTACACTCCTCAATATTATGTCCATGGGTCTCATGGAAGCGACAGTACTTTTCTATCCGTTTCTGTTCTTCAATGGACTCCATTGGGCATGGCTTTCTGTATTCAAAGGTGTTACAGGTAGATAGATAAATGTTTTCAAGAGAAGCATTCAGCGGGGTGTATTCATTGTAGGTCGGAATCCTTGACTTCCATTTCCCTGCTTCTCTTTTCTTTCCGAGATTTCCACCTCCGGATCCTTTGGACTGCCCAGGCTTATTCTAGATGTTGACTTGAACTTTTCCCGAACTATCTCCGGACTGCTTCACGGTGATGTTACTTTTCACAGTCTCCTGAACAAGTCCTGACACTTTATCTCGTCTCGTCCATCGATCCTCCTCCCTCCATATGAACTGATGAGCTTTGGAATAGAATCGTTCCAATGTAGCTGGGGGCTTTCCCGCCAACCAATCTCCAAACTCCGAGTCTGGATCTACACCTCGCATTACCGCCATCAAAATTGCGTGGTAGTTAGGATTGCTAACTTCAGTGGCGGCAACATGGAACCTATGTAAGTATGCTTTCAAAGACTCTCCCGGAGCCTGGATTACGCTTGATAAAGACATTACGTCCTTTGGACGGGTAGCATGTATCCTGAATTGTTCAACAAATTTCATTGCTAACTCGTCGAAGCCGGATATAGATCGCGGAGGAAGCCGGGTAACCACATAGTGGCGATTTCGGATAGAGTGATTGGGAAACACCTGCACTTAGTTGCGTCGTTTTCCCTTGTCGAATCCATCATCCATTCGTACCTCATCACGTGTTGCCTAGGATCAGTCTTTCCTTCGTAGGCTGGGATAGTCGGCATATTGAATTACTTAGGGTACTCAGCCTGTAGGATATCATCTGTGAAGGGACTCCTGGACACTCCCCAATCTTCGTTGGTCAGGCCTTGGTTCTTTCCCATCAACTGCCTGACCATGGCTGATAAATCTAGAGTTTGTATGGAAGGTGGGAGGTTGGTTCCGTTCCACGGGACCGTGCGGGTTGATGTCCCGCTTGATTTGGGTCTTGGTGATCCGGGCATCCGGTCTTATCACGTGCCTGATCCCAGGCGGATCGATAAGTGGCACCTGCTTGTACAGCTTCATCCTTACGACGTCTACGCCTAGGAGGTTCATCAGCTGAGGTTGAGCTATCAGATTCAAAATAAGGAGCAGGACTACTTCCAGCATTCTGATGCTGTTGCTGGGCAAGCTACGTCATGAGATTAGTGTTGGCTTGAATATGCTCAGCAAGTTTCCTTCTAGTTTCCTTGAGTTCTCTTATCAAGTCGTTGAACTCTGTTCGTGAAACGAGCTCCGCTTGGTTCTGGGTGGAGGTTCCTACGCTTTGAATTGCTGGTTGGTTGCTAGGTCCTATCTGTTGTACACTAGCAGTTTCTTGGACATGTGCATTGTGAGAGGCCGATCTAGTTCGCGGTTTCCCCATGGTAGACTTGTTGGTTGTAACTCTAAGTAGAATCTACAGATGTCTTGTGAATGATTTGGATCTCCTTCAGGGGATTTTTCAATCCAATAACTACAAAGTAGATCCTATCGTCCTGAGAATTCGATTCTCAGCAAAAGCACCAAAATGTTAGCACCAAAATTGGTCACTAACACCCTTAAGAGAGTTTATGTAGAGAGATTAATGAAGATAATAAACTAAAACAGAGAACAATATGTAAATTTCAATGTAGAAAACAAAAACACCAAATTAATAGTGGTTCGGCGTAATTTCCTATGTCCACTTCGAAGTTAATCTTTATTTCTTTACTTAATGATTGATTACAGATACAATCCGTTTTCAACTACTTGAATAAAGTTGCTAAGTAAAAAGATTAAGTCTCGAATTAGCGTTGAACGCGACAGAGTCTCCCAGTGTTCTCGAAAACCAATCCCTTTCATTGTGTCCCTGCCTCTCTATTTATAGGCGAAGATGGGTTGGACTTCTCTAGTGAGCTTGGTAGCCAAATACCTCGGCCCAAACGGAGTAAGCTCTATGTGCCGAACCGAATATGCCGAGCGGCCGAATGACGAACCACCATCTTCATGCCGAACGATGCGATGTGTTGAGTGAAGGGTGCATGCCGATCGAGAATCGATGCCGGACGAGGAAGAGGCCGAACGAGGTTGTAATGCCGAACAGCCCAGGAATGCCAAGTAAAGCATGAATGTCGAGCGCTCTAGAAGCCGAACGTTCATGGATGCCGAACGTATCTTGTATGCCGAACGTTCTTTGTATGCCAAACATTCATGGTGTCGAACGTACCTTGTATGCCGAACGTACCTTGTATGCCGAACGTACCTTGTATGCCGAACGCTTTTTGTATGCCGAACGTTCATGGATGTCGAACGTCCTTGGATTGTCGAACGCTCCTGAACGCCGAACGATATTCAATACCGAACGTCGTTCAATGCCGAACGCTCATGCATGCCGAACGTTTCTTAATGTCGAACGCTCATGCATGCCGAACTTCCCATATATGCCGAATGTTATTCAATACCGAACGATTCATATGTGCCGGACGACTCCTGAATGCCGAGTAGTATGCTAATGCCGAGTACTTAGTTGCCTGGTCAAATCTCTAGGTAACACTAATGAAAAAGACAAAAATAGGTTTGTCTACGATCTCAGATTCAAGATTTAACTCATTTACGATTTGCTGAGAAATAAAACTATGTGTAGTTCCTGTCACGAACAAAACTCGAAATTTGTTTACCGTAAACGAAAAGGTTACCTTCTAAAATTCCTTTTCCTTTATCAGCCTTTGAGGTTGAAGGGTCATCCTTGATTGCATATGCCCTCGCTACTTGAGCTTGCTTCAGTGCTGGGCAATCCTTGATCCTATGTCCCGGCTTTTGGCAATAATAGCATCCCCTAGATTCTTGTTTTGGCCTCATAAATGGCTCCCTCTTTCCTTTCTTCCAAGGATTCTTACAATTGTTCGAGTAATGGCCTTTCTCCAAGCAATTGAAACAAGAAACATCTTTCACCTTGTTATTCTGTGTATTCTTCTTTCCTTTGCCTTTCCAGGTTTCTTTCCGCCGAACTTCCTTTTCCTCCAACTCAGATTTCTTGTATTCCCTTTTTCCTCCGAAACTTCTTGTTTATCTAGAGTGGCATATCGATAGCCCATATCTATCAGGTCAGAAAAAGATTCCTTTACGTGAATAGTCATCCTCTCATGGAATTTCTTGTTCATTCCCCGAATAAACTTTCCATTCTTTTTCAAAGGTGTATTCACCAACTCTGGACCAAACCGAGATAATTCGTTGAATTTGTTCAAGTATTCCTCAAACGATAAACTTTCTTGCTTCAAATCCGTGAACTCCTGGTACATTCTAGAGATACCAGCAGATGACATATATCACCGGTCAAACGCTTCCTTAAAACGACTCCACGTGAACTCATCCGCCGGCCCATCAAATGTGACAGTTTCCCACCACACTAAAGCCTCTTCCTGGAGTAGCTAGGAAGCTATCAATCGCATCTGATCATCTTTCAATTTTAGTCCTTTGAAAGTCCTTTCGCACGATCGAATCTAGGCTTGTGCTTCGATAATGGTTTCCTTGCCTGTGAATGGCTTTCCACCAAGTCTAGAAAAACCTCGATATAAATCAGCCAGATTTAGTTGAGATCGAGTGGGAATATCTGTTGTTCTAGGGACTTGACCGGTTGAAGTGGTACTTCCCTGTCCCCTACCTCGTCCTCTTCTTCCACTCATTCTTACTATCTATAAATAGTAAGAAAAACGATTTCGGCATTCAGTCGAGATATCTTAGGGAATAACAACATTTAAAGAAAATAGACTAAGTAATTTGGGTTTTCGGTTTCACGGGTTGTACTCATTCTAGGGTATACTTTACCTTATCTCTAATGAGCTATCTAATGTGTTACACTCCATAGCTATAGTTCTTCCTCAACCTTTAGCTCTGATACCACTTGTGATGACCCGAACTCGATGACCAACAAATGACATCGAATCTGTATTGCCGGAGCTTGCAACAACATTAGACGATAAACAACACAGTGGAAACAAAAGATGATTATATTGATATACAATGTAGATACAATGACATATACATCATGATACAACATATACAACACCATCCGAGAATATACAACACAACACCACAGTGGAAATATATTGACATTTGCAAAGTCTTCAAAAGAATCCAATACTGAAACTCTAAACCAAAACTCTAAAGCCAAAGCTATAAACTTCAAGCTCGAACCACCATCAAGCTGGACTTGTAGCAAATGCGATCCCGAATGCGATTGCCAAACCAAAAACTTCAAAGATCTAAAGATTGAAGAAGATTTCCAAATGCTACCAAACCAAAGACTTCGAAAGCTATCGAATCTACACCTACTATTTGAATATCTGAAAAACCCAACTCTAGACTGTCCGTGTGGAAAATTATGGACACCCATAATTTAGGAGGGAACAATAAACTCCGGGTTAGTCATAGGACTGGTATGAGCAAACAAAAACAGTTTATCTTTAAAACAAACAACAAAGGTAAGACATTGAAATCCGCAACGCTTTTTGGAAAATGAAACTACCATAAGGCCTCCTGCCACACACGCCATGCAAACACAGAATTGGAGGATATTTCTCCTTATGATAGTCAAAAATGCTTGATACGCGAAAAACCTTTTGATATTATTATTAGTGCATAATGCAGAAAACCTTCGAAAGTATAATATTAATCTTAGCCAGCATAGACATTTCGAACTATGCCTACTATAGCTACCATCTAAACAGTGGTGACCACCATAAGTAAATGGCAAGTTATACAGCTAAAACCGTACAAGGCGCGTATTGGATGATTGGGTTTCCAATACATGGTCAGGCCAAGGAACTTCCTATTGCCACATGGGCATGCCTCTGGAGGAACGTCCCGAGAACTTACCCAGCTCTCTACCAACACAAGGCCGGTTTACTCCTTTCCCGGGAGTAAAACCTAAGATATGCCATCCCCGGTCATTTGCGACCTTTATCTGAGGATCCTCAACCACAAAGCAACTTCACACAGCAATAAATTTACATTGTCCACATGAGTTAAGTATCTGGGCTCCATACCATGATACCACCCTTTTCCAGAAGGAATGGACATACCCTAGGGGCGCGACCCCTGCAACCTTGCTGCATCTTTCCTGTTTCGACCATTTCTGGGGTGTGAGGTCTTGATGCAGTCTCGTCCACAAAGCTACGCTTTTTCACAAAGCCATGCTTTGATCAACAAATGATCGGCAGCACTTCGTATGCCACATTACCAAATTGGGAATGTATCGCTAGTAACCGTCAACTACATAACCTCTGAGCTCACACGTCTCAGAGAAGGGTGTTAAGCTAAGAGAATAAATCTCCGCCACCAAATAGAAATGTATTTGATAGAAACCATATTTACATCTCAAAATGTAACGTCAGACACACATGCATACAAGTCTGTTCTGGGTTCGAACAGAACCAAAGGCACTTCCAAAGAATCCCTTGCAATCCGGTTATTCATAATCCCGATCGGACTCCCCATCACATAAGGAGATCTCTATACCATAGCTACTCAGTTTAGAGTCATTCGACGGGTTATCCTTTCGTTTTCGAAAAATAGCCGGTCTTCACCACCAATCTTGTAACGACCCAACTTCCAAACACCAGGAAATTGCATCGCTAATAAGAAAGAAAGGGATAGAAAAGAGAAAGAAAGAGAAGAAGAAGAAACAACACATCAGAATCTAAATAGCGGAACGAATAAATTATGTTAATAACATAAAATATTACATAGTTTACAACCACTATCAGAGTACACAGATATACAACACATACTAGACAGTTATAAACACCTGTCTAGTATTTACAACATAATACAATCTAGAGACAACACAGAACACAAAGCGGAATACTACATATCTAACGCTGAAGCCTCCTGCTCCATTGCTCCTCCAATATTCGTCAAAGCTAACCTGAATCCCTTGGCTACTCGTAAAAATTTGAGTACCCAAGAGTTTATGAAAACAAAAGATAAACTCCGGGTCAAACATGGGTCTGGTGTGAGTAACAGGTTAAAGTTGCTTAACTTTCAAAAACCTTTTGAAAAGAAAGGTATCACGTAAGACTTTCCACACATAAACATGGAAAAGTTTTTACCTTACGCTAACCAAAACATTTGATAGGAAATCCAGTGATATTATAATAGGTCTAGGGTTTTCAAGTAAATACGAAATAGCCGAAATTGTTACATCTATTAAATTCCAGCTACTAGCCACAAAAGTGGGTAATACAATCAAAACCGATGGCACTTACTGGATTTTGGATTCCATACAATGGCAGGGCTACTTGGGTATCGCCTGTCACAGTATGTGGCCTAGATCAACGTACCGAGGAGAACTCCCACTCCCCTGCAACACAAAGCCGGACCCATTCCTTACTGAATAGTTCCGAACAAGACAACCTCGCAGTTGGTGCGCAATTCCAACTGCCCACTAAGCCGAATAAAAAGGGACCTTTAGACAGGGATCAATCTTGCTCTCCAGTGGGTGCTACCCACGAAGCCTTGCTGCACCTCCCCTGTTTTAGCCATTCCCGGTTGATGAGGCTTGAGGCTACGATTACCTTTAGAAGACACATTATCTTAGAATTCTCATCGCCCACCTAACGATGTGCTGAAAGCATTCAGTCCATACAAGTTCGTTCCGGGTTCGAACGAATCCGAAGGAATTATCTCGTTACACTCGTTTTGGAATCACCCTCAGAGTTAACGACGATAACCCTTGCACTCTGAATCTCCACCTCGAATCTATAAGTACTATTCCGTCAAACTCATTACTGAATCACCCATAGAGTTATACTGACGTATAGCCCTTACACCTCGAGTCTTCACTCTTCACATAAGATTCACGACCTATCGTTAATTTGAATCGATGTGGTTTTCAGATATCCAAATATGGAAACCTGATCCCGGTCTCATCGAAATCCAAAGCGTGTCTTTTAGGTCCAAGTTGTTTTAAAGTTTAAAACAAATTCAATTATATTATCTATATACACACAGATAGATAATTCATAGATTCCTAGTAGATAATTTATCATTATCATAACAATAGATAATCCATATTATTACTATCAAAAGATAATCCATATCATAATGCAACCAGTGCATCCATATCAATCAACAATACTAATCTCGTAGTTGAGATTTTCCAAACCTTTCAAGGCAACCAATAACAACCATTCATAAGCAATGATCCATAATCATATTATTTATAATTAATTTAAATTGAATTAAATTAATTATTTCATCTTTAATCAATTTAAAATGAATTAAATTAATTACTTACACAATATAAATCTTGCTTACATCATCAGTAATTAATTACAAATTAATTAATTAATTAACCTCTAATTTATCATTTTAATTAATCAATCCTGATTAATTACACTTTACTTAATTTCACAAAATTAATTGCTCTAAATCCATTTACAGTAATTAACCTTTAATTACTTCATAAATTAATTAACTATAATTAATTACATTTAACCTTAATTAATTACAATTAATTAATTATCCTTAATTACTTATTATTGATTAATTAATATTAGATAATCAATCTTAATTACATTATTGATTATATTAGTTAACGATTCTTAATTATATTTAATTAATTACTTTATTAAATTAATTACTTTCAGTAATTAATCTTATTTATCCCATAATTATTAATGACCTTTGATTAATTTCATTCTGTAATTAACTGCCCTTAATTACTTATCAAATTAATTACCCCTTAATCAATTTCTTAATTAATCTCTTGATTAATTACACAAAATAATTTAATCCAAATTATTTTCACAATCCCAATATCATCTATTAATTACATTCAGTAATATCTTTAATTACTTCACTGAGTAATTCTACTAATTACATAAAGTAATTATTATCAAATCCAATGTTTAAAATTAATTAAACTTAATTAATTAATTTAAACCAACCTTAATAAATTCCATTAATTACATTAAGTAATTAATGTCATAATTACTTTTATTTAAGTAATTAATCTAAAATAAATTTTACAATTTATTAATTAATCAATCTAATTAATTATTAAAAATTAATCATATTAATTAATTACCAAATAAACTTTAGTTAATGACATCATTAACTATTATTTATTCTTTAATTAATTCTTAATTAACTCTAATTTAAATTAATCCAATTTATTAATTAAATAAATTAAATAAATAAGTTATTCCTTAATTATCCAATTTATTAGATTATATTTAATATCTTAATAATTTCTAAGATAACCCATTCCTTATTAATAATTGTACAAATATTAAGGTGTACTTAGAACATTTAAATTCAAATTTCATTTTGTATCAAAAATTCAAAAATGATATTTATTAAAGCATTATCCAATTTAAATTTATATTACTTTTAGAATAAATGTAAATAACATTTATTACTTAATTAAAACTTATATAAGATGAATCTTAATCAATATGCTAAATTTCCTTTACATTTAAGTTTAAATTACATTACCCTTGAAATTTTAAATTTAAGTTAAAAAAATCACTTAACTTTCTTTTACAAACTTTTTATCAAGACTTCATTCATAAAGAAAATCAAATTTAAATATTTGGTTGGAAACAATTTATTTCTAATAAATAATTTAAAATTTGAACTTGTTTGAAAATATTCAAATTCAAAAATTTATTCAAATATCCAGATTTAAATTCAATACATTTGAACAATTCCTTATTTAAATCATTTGAACTAAAGCTTGAATTAAACTTTTTTTTTGAATTAAACCTTGATTTCAAAATCCTTTGTTTTAAAATACAATTTATTTTTAAAACCTAAAGATTCAAAAACCTTAAGAACACTGAACTTATATTTAAATTCAAACTGTTGTTTTGAATCATGATTCAGATTCAAAACAAAAATTAAATTTTACAGAAAACTGTAGGTTTTATATATTTTTATCCTTTTATTAAAAAAAACTGAAACCCCTTTTTTTAAATTTTAAAAAACTTATAGGATTTCAAACTTCTATAAAACCAAACTCTTCTGCAGATTTAAACTTATTCAAATCTTACTGAAATTTATTTAAATTTTGATTTAAAATTTAACCTGTAGACAGTTTTTTCCAGAAACTGTATTTTTTTGCAATTACCCGAGCAAAACTCAAAATGCTTCGAGTCAGTCAGGCCATTTCTTCGAGCAAACATCCAAAAATCTCAAGTAAAACTCGAGTCAAAAACACTGCCAAACCCAGAAAAACATCAAAACTCAATTTTCTGCACGGTGCACGTGCACCGTGCCTTCAGCCACCATCACCTCCTTCCGGCGACCTCCTGACATCGACGAACAACCCATTATCTACCTCCATCCTCAAATTTCCTTTCTAAAACTCAAATCTGAAATTTGAGTTGCCTCTTCCCAAACCTGAAAAAACAAGAACAGGTTTTTAACCCAAACCTGAAATCCCCTCATCCTCCACCTTCTGATCTCCGGCATGTCAGTAACTCTGGTCACTTGTTCATCCATCCATCTACTATCACCCCCCAGAGACTCAGACATCTCGATCGCTCCTCCTTGATGAACTGACCGCAGAGATTTACCTATCTTAAACTAGGGTTACAGGTAACAAAATCACCACACTGTCTTCATATTGCTTTGCATCATTACCTAATAATTTTCCATTCATCAATGATAGCTCCTCCACCTGCCTGAAGGACCCTGACCAATACATTTGCCCAGTTTCCCCCAAAAATTGAAAAGTTCTGTATACATATCAACACAGAACAATATCATACTCCTCCAATAAAAATCCTACTATTTGTCCTAAAAATAATAGTTTGATCTAGGTATTAAATTCATAGTACTGAATTTATAATCTATTAAATATGATTTTATGTTGAATTTCATAATTTGCTTTGTGTTTCTATTTCATATTACTGAATTTATAAATTTACAGAGTTTGATTTCTACTTTATAAATCAATCACCACTGTTACTTATTTTATTTTTTCTCTAAACCTGAACACAATTTAAACTTTGATTCTAAATCTAATAAACACATTTGAATAAACCTGTATACAATAACATATACTACATTATGTAATGCTAGTGTTTGAACAGATTCTTGCATCTGGAAATAAAATGCAGAGGACAACATAATCAAATTATTCACACACTTCTACAGAAAATCACTGATACAAATGCATAAATCATTCACACTAAAATATGAAAATAAACAAGCAACTTTCTAAAATACTTAAACTTCATTAATTAGGATGTTATTCACCTGATTCAATAAGAAGAACAGAGCAGCCAAAATTGAACAGCCTTATACTTGTTTCTGCTGAAATGCTTTTGTTGTTGATTTATAAATATTACATGCATGCTTCATCTATGAAACTTGAGTTACTGATGTTTTCATCTTGCTTTAAAAAAAATGCTCTTGCTCCTGGATACATAAAATTGCATTGTTTTTGTTTTGCATGCTTCCAGATTTTAAATGAATGCAAGTTTCTTGATGACCAGATTGAAAAGAAAATGCAAGTTACTTGCTTGCAAATGAAGTGCAAGATTTCTTGCCCTATTTCCAGATTTACAACTGATATGCATGCTACAGATTGTAAATATGGTGACAGGATTTGCTTTGATGCAGGTCTCAATAGGTTTTACTTCCAGATTTTTGAAAAATGCAAGTATGCTTTGATTTGGTTTGTAAAAAAGATTTGCATGCAAGCTTGATATTTGAAGATGTGTATGTTGTAGTTTCAGATTTTGGTATTTGAATAGAAGTGTTTAATTTTTCTTTTTCAGATTTGTTTAGTATTTTGGATTTGAAGATTTATGTTTGGCTTTTGATTTAGAAAAAAGAAAGAAATGAAGAAAAAGATTTGGTTATATAAACTGAAATTAAACTTTATTAAACAAGTAAATAAAAGAAAACCAAATTTAAATGACACTTGTCTCAAATTTTAACAATTGTCAATCTCCTTACCTTATTTGCTAACATGTGTTATATTGTCTTAATATTCTTACACTTGTTATTAATGATAATAAGCTATATATTTAGTTAACTTGTATTTTAAATTGGATGTTTAATATAAGATATGTTTAGTTAATGAGTTAACATGCATTTATTTACATGTATATAGATTTTAAAATGAATAAATCAAACTATATTTATAAAATTAAACTTATACAAATATTTCAAAAAAAAAACAAATTTAAAACATTTATACTTTAAATTTTTAAAAATTTGAATTCAAGTTCAAAATAAATTTTGAAATCTAGTTTATTTACAAATATAACTACACAATTTAAATCTTTGAAGAACAATTATTTTTATTAAAATTTATTTGTTAAAACAATGCATTAGTATATTTTTAGAAATAAAAATATTTAATAACCATAAATAACGATTAAAAGAAATTGTCTTCATATTAATAAATTATTTATTTTCTCACATTATATTTAAAAGAAACTCAAAATAACCTCATTGTTATTTATTTTAAATTTTAAACTTGAGTTAAAAATATTTTAAATCATTTCAATATTTATCTTAGGTATTTAAAAACATATTTATTTATTAAATAGCTTTTAAAAAGTTTAACTTTTAAATAAAATCATAATTTCGAATTTTACTAAAGATATAAATTTTATAGAAAACAGGATTTATTTATTAATCAAATTAAAACAAGATCTATATACAATATATACAATATTCTATATATATTATAAATATAAAACAAATACTAGATTTAAAAAGATAAAATCTATCAATTAACTATTTATTTTATTGAATTATTAAATTAATTCAAATCTATTACAAAGATTATCAAATCAATTAATTTTTATTACAGATTATTAAATTGATATTGCTTTAAAATTCTGGGTAATCACATTCCTCCTCCCTTAAAAGAATTTCGTCCCCGAAATTTAAAACAAAGGTAATTTAATAATCTATTTAAAGAATTAAATTTTAAAACACAAGCATATACCAATGATATGCTAACAACCATAGCAATCAATTCACCCAATCAAACAAATCTAATTAATCAAATATAGTTATCCAGAAAAATTCTGGATAAAACTTTCACGAGTTTCCCCGGTAAAAATATCGGGATACTCGCTCTATAGATTCCCAACAATATTAAGTTATAGAGCTCCTATTCATCTATATCTACAGAACTAGATAACATATCAGACTACAGACGAGTCTAACTTAGCAACCAAACTCCATAACTGCTGGTTCTAAAACCAGAGATTGACCATACACGTACTCCCTTAGAGATACGTGAAACTTATCGAATTCCAGTTATCCTAACTGACAATTCAATCCTGATAACCAAACACCAATCCAACCAAAACACAGATAAAAGATCCAAACATCACTGAGCTAGCTTTTCTAATCTTACCAAAACTTATAGCTCCTGAATCAGAGAAACTCCAATAACAACGAAGTCTCCAACTTCGAATTCCAAATTCCTCCTTCCCTTATCTACAAAAGTTTCAAACAAATCCTGGGTTGCCAACATCCAAACTGATCAGCTCACCCTTGCTGATTCCTCTAGAAACAATCGAAACCAAAAACAACCCAACATAATGATCTCCTCAAGATCAATCCAAAACCAAAACACCATTCTACTCCATAAACAACAGAAGACTACAAACTTCCCCTAATCTGGAAAAGACAATCAGAAACACATCCAAACTGATCCGCTGCACAACTCTGATCCATAGTAGATAAGAAAATACTGACAAGGAACACAAGCACCAATTGGACATCACCTCCAGAAATATAGTTCTACAGATCCATAAAGAAAACTCAAAAATTTCCCTGAAACCTGAGTTACTTCATCAAACTCCATCTCTAGGAATCATTCTCCAACTAAACAGAACCACTGGTTTCACTCCTAGAATTCTAGTCGATAAGAAAACTCAATCTCCAGATGCTGGCAAACCTTCGTCTTTTCCAGAAAACATCCAGAAAATCTCAATCCATCCAAGAGAACACTCAACCAATCGCAAGTCACTTTTGCGATCAACCCAGATAAATTTCCAAAGAAAATCATTCTCTCCTTACCAAACAGAACAGCTTACACTGATCTAGACCATCCATTGAAGAAACGAATTCACTTAGTAGTTTCTGAACTCCATCTTCAGAGAAACTACTCATCTAAGACCTCCCTGTCGGCTCACAGAACATTCCAACCGCATTGCTGACACCAATGCCAAACTTCCTAATCCAAAGCTCTTCGAGAAACTCGGACTCCAAAGCAGACAGAAACTCCACAACAACTTGTTGTATTCAGCCACAACATCGAAGAAGACTCACTTCCAAAATTTGTTCCAAAGAAAATATATTCGGAAATAATCCATAGTCACTGCATCTGATCACGCAGTTACAACTTCCTGAGCTATCAAGATACCTTCACTTGCTCCAGCTTAACCGAACAGATCCAAACCCTACTCACCAAACTTTGTACTTCAAAGATGACTCCGAACCTTAACAGGTTTCCTTCAGAGATCGATGAAATACTTCAACACAACAAAACTTATTCGAGAAGGTATTAGGTCTACAGTCTCGACAGATAAACTTCCAATCTCAAAATCAGACTCCAATCAATGGTAGTAATCATGTTACAAACACTACTATCTTATCTACCTTTATAAACTATATTGGAAAACCTGAACAGGTAACCCAACAGATAGGTAGAAATAGATAAATATATATAAATATATATAAAATTACAAATACGCTCTCTCAAGATAGACACCACTCCAGAGCCTAGGTATTCACTCAACCTAATGCTCTGATACCACCTGTAACGACCCAACTTCCAAACACCAGGAAATTGCATCGCTAATAAGAAAGAAAGGGATAGAAAAGAGAAAGAAAGAGAAGAAGAAGAAACAACACATCAGAATCTAAACAGCGGAACGAATAAATTATATTAATAACATAAAATATTACATAGTTTACAACCACTATCAGAGTACACAGATATACAACACATACTAGACAGTTATAAACACCTGTCTCGTATTTACAACATAATACAATCCAGAGACAACACAAAACACACAGCGGAATACTACATATCTAAAGCTGAAGCCTCCTGCTCCATTGCTCCTCCAATATTTGTCAAAGCTAACCTGAATCCCTTGGCTACTCGTAAAAATTTGAGTACCCAAGAGTTTATGAAAACAAAAGATAAACTCCGGGTCAGACATGGGTCTGGTGTGAGTAACAGGTTAAAGTTGCTTAACTTTCAAAAACCTTTTGAAAAGAAAGGTATCACTTAAGACTTCCCACACATAAACATGGAAAAGTTTTTACCTTACGCTAACCAAAACATTTGATAGGAAATCCAGTGATATTATAATAGGTCTAGGGTTTTCAAGTAAATATGAAATAGTCGAAATTGTTACATCTATTAAATTCCAGCTACTAGCCACAAAAGTGGGTAATACAATCAAAACCGTTGGCACTTATTGGATTTTGGATTCCATACAATGGCAGGGCTACTTGGGTACCGCCCGTCACAGTACGTGGCCTAGATCAACGTACCGAGGAGAACTCCCACTCCCCTGCAACACAAAGACGGACCCATTCCTTACTGAATAGTTCTGAAAAAGACAATCTCGCAGTTGGTGCGCAATTCCAACTGCCCACTAAGCCGAATAAAAAGGGACCTTTAGACAGGGATCAATCTTGCTCTCCAGTGGGTGCTACCCACGAAGCCTTGCTACACATTCCCTGTTTTAGCCATTCCCGGTTGATGAGGCTTGAGGCTATGATTACCTTTAGAAGACACATTATCTTAGAATGCTCATCGCCCACCTAACGATGTGCTGAAAGAATTCAATCCATACAAGTTCGTTCCGGGTTCGAACGAATCCGAAGGAATTATCTCGTTACACTCGTTTTGGAATCACCCTCAGAGTTAACGACGATAACCCTTGCACTCTGAATCTCCACCTCGAATCTATAAGTACTATTCCGTCAAACTCATTACTGAATCAACCATAGAGTTATACTGACGTATAGCCCTTACACCTCGAGTCTTCACTCTTCACATAAGATTCACGACCTATCGTTAATTTGAATTGATGTGGTTTTCGGATATCCAAATATGGAAACCCGATCCCGGTCTCATCGAAATCCAAAGCGTGTCTTTTAGGTCCAAGTTGTTTTAAAGTTTAAAACAAATTCAATTATATTATCTATATACACACAGATAGATAATTCATAGATTCCTAACAGATAATTTATCATTATCATAACAATAGATAATCCATATTATTAATATCAAAAGATAATCCATATCATAATGCAACCAATGCATCCATATCAATCAACAATACTAATCTCGTAGTTGAGATTTTCCAAACCTTTCAAGGCAACCAATAACAACCATTCATAAGCAATGATCCATAATCATATTATTTATAATTAATTTAAATTGAATTAAATTAATTATGACATCTTTAATCAATTTAAAATGAATTAAATTAATTACTTACACAATATAAATCTTTCTTACATCATCATTAATTAATTACAAATTAATTAATTAATTAACCTCTAATTTATCATTTTAATTAATCAATCCTGATTAATTACACTTTAATCAATTTCACAAAATTAATTACTCTAAATCCAATTACAGTAATTAACCTTTAATTACTTCATAAATTAATTAACTATAATTAATTACATTTAACCTTAATTAATTACAATTAATTAATTATCCTTAATTACTTATTATTGATTAATTAATATTAATTAATCAATCTTAATTACATCGTTAATTATATTAATTAATGATTCTTAATTATATTTAATTACTTACTCTATTAAATTAATTACTTTCAGTAATTAGTCTTATTTATCCCATAATTATTAATCACCTTTGATTAATTTCATTTTGTAATTAACTGCCCTTAATTACTTATCAAATTAATTACCCCTTAATCAATTTCTTAATTAATCTCTTGATTAATTACACAAAAAATTTAATCCAAATTATTTTCACAATCCCAATATCATCTATTAATTACATTCAGTAATATCTTTAATTACTTCACTGAGTAATTCTACTGATTACATAAAGTAATTATTATCAAATCCAATGTTTAAAATTAATTAAACTTAATTAATTAATTTAAACCAACCTTAATAAATTCCATTAATTACATTAATTAATTAATGTCATAATTACTTTTATTTAAGTAATTAATCTTAAATAAATTTTACAATTTATTAATTAATAATCTAATTAATTATTAAAAATTAATCATATTAATTAATTACCAAATAAACTTTAGTTAATGACCATCATTAACTATTATTTATTCCTAATTAATTCTTAATTAACTCTAATTTAAATTAATCCAAATTATTAATTAAATAAATAAGTTATTGCTTAATTGTCCAGTTTATTAAATTATATTTAATATCTTAATAATTTCTAAGATAACCCATTCCTTATTAATAATTATATAAATATTAAGGTGTACTTAGAACATTTAAATTCAAATATCATTTTGAATCAAAAATTCAAAAATGATATTTATTAAAGCATTATCCAATTTAAATTTATATTACTTTTAGAATAAATGTAAATAACATTTATTACTTAATTAAAACTTATATAAGATGAATCTTAATCAATTTGCTAAATTTCCTTTACATTTAAGTTTAAATTACATTACCCTTGAAATTTTAAATTTAAGTTAAAAAAATCACTTAACTTTCTTTTACAAACTTTTTATCAAGACTTCATTCATAAAGAACATCAAATTTAAATATTTGGTTGGAAACAATTTATTTCTAATAAATAATTTAAAATTTGAACTTGTTTGAAAATATTCAAATTCAAAAATTTATTTAAATATCCAGATTTAAATTCAATACATTTGAACAATTCCTTATTTAAATCATTTGAATTAAAGCTTGAATTAAACTTTTTTTTTGAATTAAACCTTGATTTCAAAATCCTTTGTTTTAAAATACAATTTATTTTTAAAACCTGAAGATTCAAAAACCTTAAGAACACTGAACTTATATTTAAATTCAAACTGCTGTTTTGAATCATGATTCAGATTCAAAACAAAAATTAAATTTTACAGAAGACTACAGGTTTTATATATTTTTATCCTTTTATTAAAAAAAATGAAACCCTTTTTTAAAATTTTTAAAAACTTATAGGATTTCAAACTTCTATAAAACCAAACTCTTCTGCAGATTTAAACTTATTCAAATCTTACTGAAATTTATTTAAATTTTGATTTAAAATTTAACCTGCAGACAGTTTTTTCCAGAAAATGTATTTTTTTTGCAATTACGCGAGCAAAACTCAAAATGCTTCGAGTCAGTCAGGCCATTTCTTCGAGCAAACATCCAAAAATCTTGAGTAAACTCGAGTCAAAAACACTGCCAAACCCAGAAAAACATCAAAACTCAATTTTATGCACGGTGCACGTGCACCGTGCCTTCAGCCACCATCACCTCCTTCCAGCGACCTCCTGACATCGACGAACAACCCACTATCTACCTCCATCCTCAAATTTCCTTTCTAAAACTCAAATCTGAAATTTGAGTTGCCTCTTCCCAAACCTGAAACTACAAGAACAGGTTTTTAACCCAAACCTGAAATCCCCTCATCCTCCACCTTCTGATCTCCGGCATGTCAGTAACTCTGGTCACTTGTTCATCCATCCATCTACTATCACCCCCCAGAGACTCAGACATCTCGATCACTCCTCCTTGAAGAACTGACCACGGAGATTTACCTATCTTAAACTAAGGTTACAGGTAACAAAATCACCACACTGTCTTCATATTTCTTTGCATCATTACCTAATAATTTTCCATTCATCAATGATAGCTCCTCCACCTACCTGAAGAACCCTGACCAATACATTTGCCCAGTTTCCCACAAAAATTCAAAAGTTCCGTATACAGATCAACACAGAACAATACCATGCTCCTCCACTAAAAATCCTACTATTTGCCCTAAAAATCATAGTTTGATCTAGGTATTAAATTCATAGTACTGAATTTATAATCTATTAAGTATGATTTTTATGTTGAATTTCATAATTTGCTTTGTGTTTCTATTTCATATTACTGAATTTATAAATTTACAGAGTTTGATTTCTACTTTATAAATCAATCACCACTGTTACTTATTTTATTTTTTCTCTAAACCTGAACACAATTTAAACTTTGATTCTAAATTTAATAAACACATTTGAATGAACTTGTATACAATAACATATACTACATTATGTAATGCTAGTGTTTGAACAGATTCTTGCATCTGGAAATAAAATGCAGAGGACAACATAATCAAATTATTCACACACTTCTACAGAAAATCACTGATACAAATGCATAAATCATTCACACTAAAATATGAAAATAAACAAGCAACTTTCTAAAATACTTAAACTTCATTAATTAGGATGTTACTCACCTGATTCAATAAGAAGAACAGAGCACCCAAAATTGAACAGCCTTATACTTGTTTCTGCTGAAATGCTTTTGTTATTGATTTATAAATATTACATGCATGCTTCATCTATGAAACTTGAGTTACTGATGTATTCATCTTGCTTTAAAAAAAATGCTCTTGCTCCTGGATACATAAAATTGCATTGTTTTTGTTTTGCATGCTTCCAGATTTTAAATGAATGCAAGTTTCTTGATGACCAGATTGAAAAGAAAATGCAAGTTGCTTGCTTGCAAATGAAATGCAAGATTTCTTTCCCAATTCCCAGATTTACAACTGATATGCATGCTACAGATTGTAAATATGGTGACAGGATTTGCTTTGATGCAGGTCTCAATAGGTTTTACTTCCAAATTTTTGAAAAATGCAAGCATGCTTTGATTTGGTTTGTAAAAAAGATTTGCATGCAAACTTGATATTTGAAGATGTGTATGTTGTTGTTTCAGATTTTGGTATTTGAATAGAAGTGTTTTATTTTTCTTTTTCAGATTTGTTTAGTATTTTGGATTTGAAGATTTATGTTTGGCTTTTGATTTAGAAAAAAGAAAGAAATGAAGAAAAATATTTGGTTATATAAACTGAAATTAAACTTTATTAAACAAGTAAATAAAAGAAAACCAAATTTAAATGACACTTGTCTCAAATTTTAACAATTGTTAATCTCCTTACCTTATTTGCTAACATGTGTTATATTGTCTTAATATTCTTACACTTGTTATTAATGATAATAAGCTATATATTTAGTTAACTTGTATTTTAAATTGGATGTTTAATATAAGATATGTTTAGTTAGTGAGTTAACATGCATTTATTTACATGTATATAGATTTTAAAATGAATAAATCAAACTATATTTATAAAATTAAACTTATACAAATATTTCAAAAACAAAACAAATTAAAAACATTTATACTTTAAATTTTTAAAAATTTGAATTCAAGTTCAAAATAAATTTTGAAATCTAGTTTATTTACAAATATAACTACATAATTTAAATCTTTGAAGAACAATTATTTTTATTAAAAATTTATTTGTTAAAACAATGCATTAGTGTATTTTTAGAAATAACAATATTTAATAACCATAAATAACTATTAAAAGAAATTGTGTTCTTATTAATAAATTATTTATTTTATCACATTATATTTAAAAGAAACTCAAAATAACCTCATTGTTATTTATTTTAAATTTTTAACTTGAGTTAAAAATATTTTAAATCATTTTAATATTTATCTTAGGTATTTAAAACCATATTTATTTATTAAATAGCTTTTAAAAAGTTTAACTTTTAAATAAAATCATAATTTCGAATTTTACTAAAGATATAAATTTTATAGAAAACAGGATTTATTTATTAATCAAATTAAAACAAGATCTATATACAATATATACAATATTCTATATATATTATACATATAAAACAAATATTATATTTAAAAGGATAAAATCTATCAATTAACTATTTATTTTATTGAATTATTAAATTAATTCAAATCTAATTACAAAGATTATCAAATCAATTTAATTTTTATTACAGATTATTAAATTGATATTGCTTTAAAATTTCGGGTCATCACAGATCTTCAAATGCAATCTATAACATCGTATCATTATACGGAATGGGTTACATGACACAAGGTCCTCTCTCTGCTAAACTGAATAATGAGCGCAATATTTAAAAACATATGGATATTAGGATTTCAGTTAAGTCACAACTTTAAAAACCAAAACCTTTCTTTTTAAATGGTTTAAACAAATTACCATTTCCAAATCCTTAAACAAAAGATTCACTTCACAAAGTTCACCCATCTTTCACAAAGATTATTTCATTCACAGATTTCAAAACAATTTCCATTTAAATTCTGATACGCTTTTAAGATCCCTTTTCAATTTGGAAGTATACAA
Organism: Allium cepa; assembly: GCA_030765085.1. NCBI lineage: Eukaryota > Viridiplantae > Streptophyta > Magnoliopsida > Asparagales > Amaryllidaceae > Allium > Allium cepa. The sequence continues at coordinate 872,019,265 of CM060945.1, read as the reverse complement.
ATCTTTAACAAAGATTCATTCATATTCTTCCAAAACAATTTCTCTTTCAAATTGGATTAACTCATCCAATCTTTAAATCAAAGATTTAATTCATAGCTTTCAAAACCGTTTCCAAAGATTCATTCATAACTTGGAAAAACATTTTCATTTCAAACTTGAAATTATTTTAACACAAATTGGAAATTCTTTCCTTATATGAAATTTTTTATTAATTGAAAACAAATTGTTTTCGTTTAGGAAAAAGCCGATTACATTTATACAAGTTAAAGCAATTTAAATTCCCAAAACGATACTTTTTAAAATGGTTTAAATCCATATAAACATATTTATAACTTGTATAACATTTTTAAACAATAGCTTCCAAACATAAAATTCAATTTCAAATTTTGAATTCAAATATGAATCAAATTATTTAAATTTCAAAACTTTATCAAGTTATTTCAAAATAACCTTTATTATTAAAATTCCTTTTCAAAAGCTTTTTTTACATTTAGCCAAAATCCATTTCCAAGACCATTTGGTTTCAAAGTCCAACTTTAAAACCATTTCAAAAATCTGTGACTTAACCAATTTCCTCGTGTAATACATATTTGTACGTACGGTGTAGTCCAGGGGTTTTACACAATAGCTCAACATCATTAATCATTATAGATTCAATAATATCAATATAGATAAGCGGTATAATCTTATAACGCTTATCTTCCATTCACAGATCCACAGATAAATCACAGATAAAATAAATTACATTCATCACAGCTTGAATTAAAACAATTCAAATTACAAAGCATCACACAGTAGAAATAACAAATAATTCACAGCATTAATAGAATACAGTCATCCATAAGGAAGATAAATTGATCACCTAATTAATTGAAACCAGATTAATCACTAATCCAGGTTAATCAATCAATTATAATTTAATTAACTTTAAATTATTAATTGATCAACCTTAATAATAATTGAATAAATGTTTAATCATAAATAAATAACCCTTAATTATTCAATTATTCTTCGATTAATTATCCTTAATTAAGTACACTAATAAATTAGCCCTTAATTAATTATCCTTGATTAAAAATCAATAAATTAATTAACTCTTGACTAACTACCATTTAATTAATTCAATCTTAATTAATAAGTGATATTCCTTTCATAATTTGATTTGTCAATCCCTAATCTTAAATTAATTATCTTGAAGTAATGACATTAATTAATTATTCCATGATTAATTAACCTTTAAACACTTGATTAATAAATCTTTAAAATCATTAATTATTATTCCTTAATTAATTAATTACTTAATTAAAAGATAAACCTCTTATCCTCATTAATCACTTAATTATCACTAAAATCTTTAATAAATAAACCTTGTACCTAATGAATATTAACACAAATATTTTCTTAAGATATTTAGGATAATTAATCATTTCTCCTTAATTAACTTTTAACTACATTTCTAATTAATCTTAAAATAATATCATATAATTAAATAAACTTGATCATTTCAAAATAACTTACTTAAACATTTACTATTTGGTTTACAAAACCTTGAAAACTGTTAGTAATAAATCAACTCGAGCTAAAAGTAAAATCTGAGCAACACACGAGATCCACACCCTCATCTCCTTCGAGGCAAACACGTAAACATTTCGAGTTCGACCCGAGTCTAAACTTCTTCCCCAAAGCTTAACTTGCCAGAACTTAAACGTGCATCATGTACGGTGCCGACCTGCCCCTCCGACCATCTCTCCGGTCTTTAACAAATCGACAACGACCTCGACAGCTAACATCACAACCCAGATATCAAAATTCGAGAGCAATTCGAAATTCAAGCACTAGATCGAACAACTAGAACCAACCCACACGACTCATCCCCTCGCCGATGATGAACTGGACCACCAGGATTTGAGCCATCACGTTCAGAGCAGCACTTCATCACCACGCAAACATTTCCACGCTCACGAACTCCTCCGATATCCCATGGCCATCGCCATTGCCTCGCGAACATCATCGTCCAAACCCACCCTTCTAACCTAGTTTGGCTTCGACTCACCGCTCCGTCCATCAGAAAAATTCTCATCCATTTTTCCTATGATCTACAACACTCCAGCCACTTCTTGGCTAAATCTCGCCAAACATCATCACGCCGATCAACAGATTTTCACAAAAACCCATATCTCTTTCATCTAGCAAATACGGCCTCATTTCCAAACCAAAAATCCTGATCTTTGTTTTAAAAATCATTATTTTCTAAATGGGTTTGGATGATGTAAATGAATTTTGAATCCACGCAGGTTGAAAATTGGATAAATTTGACTTTGCACAGTTTTTTTTTACTTTCCAGACAGCAACCCTTCATATTTTCATGGAAATATATTTTTAAAATTAAGTTTTAGTGATTTTAAACATATTTTGTTTTAACATCACTAGCTAAAAAGGATTGAGGAAGGTGGAATTTAATTTTGAACTAAATCTAACCCTTTAAATTCATTTTTTAACAGAGGCCTTCTTGCTTCTTCCAGATATATACACAGAGTGTGTATGTAAACAAACATATTTAAATGGCCGTCAAACATAGTTTGATTAATAACTACCCAGATGATCACATGCGAAGGCAAATCTTGAGTTTAGAGAGTGAGTTTACTCACAGGCATTTCAAAACAAAGAAGGTGAAATTTGCTCACCTGTTTCTTGAAAGAACAAAGGCCAGACATGATGATTTTTTGAATAGAGGTTTGCTCTTGAGTTTTGATTTTGATCTGGAATCTTGATACAACTGCTTTGATGAAACTTTATGATGCTTAAGACCTGATGTTGAACTGACTTTGATTCTTCCAGGTTAAATCTGATATTTGGTTCCATATTTTTTTTAAAATTTTGATTTGTATTCTGTTTTTTTAAAGTTTGTATTGTTTGAATCCTTGTTTTGTTTTGATATTGAGACGATTTTTGTTTCTTCTTTTATTTACAGATTTCTGTTTTGATGTTGAAAATATGACAAAAAATGAATGTGGTTTATAAAAATTTAATTTACTTTAAACAAAATTAATGCCACTTGTTAATTCTATAGTAACACTTGTAAAATTACGTATTTTCATGTTTTACACTTGTAATTTGCATAATTTTTTAAATTTACAAATGTCGTTAATATCACTTTTATGTTTAAATCCTTCTTTTGAAAGATTTTACCAACTTTGTTTTAAACCTTTATGCATTTATATTTTCATATCTCAACATATGCTTTTATTTTAAATATTTATGTTTTATTTTTTCTTATTTATACCATTATATATTTTTAAACTATATATTTTTAAACACTATAAATAATATTTTAAATATAACTTTATATCATATTCCTTATTTAAATAAATACATTTTTTATTAATCATTTATAAAATCCTTTAAAGCAAAATGGTTTTTTTTTTAATTTAATTTCACATGAATAAATATATTAGAATTTCATTTTAAATTAGCCTTTGAAAATTTTTATTATATCAAATTCGAAACATCTATTTTAAATCAGAATGCATATTTAATATAAATAGAAACAAATTCTTATTAATTTAAGAACTAAATTTTTAAATCCAATTTATTTCCAATATATTTATTATTGAGTTTTCAAATTCAAATTCAAATTTCAATTAAAAATCAATACATACATACATATATATATATAACTAATATTTTATTTTATTTTGGAAAAACTCTATTTAATCCACATTTTAATTTCAAAAATTAAATAAATTATCAAATTTAACTTGGCTAAAATGCGACAATGTTACAACTTTGACCGCTTGAGCAACCGAACAGGACTTTCTTATAAACTAAATTTTAACTTGACTTTGTGTGTTCTGAATAACGTGAATTTGTCACTTGTTGTACATGTTGAATATGCAATTATGTTATGATTAATATGTTATGATTTTTGTTTGATGATAATAAACATATATACATATTTAAATGTATTTATTAACGTACTATTTTATTTTTCATAGATTAAATAAATATTTGCTAAATAAAAATAAATAACACATAATTTGAATTCAAACAGAAATTTTATTCAAACAAATATTTATTACAAATCTTTAAATAGTACAAATTTCAAACTTTCACTATATACAATTTTAATTACAATACAAAATTGATCAAATTACAATTCACATTACACCTCACTACATATTCACTCATTCGCTCAACTTGTACTGATCCTCAACTTTATTCCAATGTGAATCCAGCATTTGAGAAATCTACAAAAATAATTTTGAGCAAGTAAAATAGAGAAGGAAATATTTTTGTAGTATAAAATAAAAAGTGAATTTTCAAAATAATATTTGCCTCGGTTATTTGGATTGTCCGTCATCATTTAATTTTGAATCCATCATACACGAACAACTTGTGACATACACGGTTTATCACTGTATACGCCACAAGGCCGTGCACACCGAAATATACACTTGATTAATTTACAGGGACAAGTGAGCACAGGTCAAATCCAATATACCGGATTCAACTCAAGTGCAATAAAATAATGTCACAACTTTCAGCACAAGCTCAAATCCGAGCTACAGCTGGATTCAACTCAGGTGTAATTCGAAAAACAAATCCAAATGCAATAAAATGGTCAGAGCATCATCAATGCCACATGACAATACAGTCTCAAGTGAAAATGCTCGATTAATATGAAAAAGGACAGTAGACATGACACGTGCAAGTATCATACTCGAGAACAACTCAATTCAACTGTAAGCACAGCCTCAAACTAGAATAGCATATACAGGACTGCAACAACCAAATGCAGACAGTAAGTACAACTGTAACGCAAACTATATCAAACGTGATACAGTGACAATGTGGATGCAACAGATGTATGGTGCAATGCACAAGCAAGACGAATGCATAGTGCACCAAAGGAATAGCAACAATGCACAAAGACTACAACAACTTGACACAGTTACAAGACTAGTGAACTGCAAGTGTCGACCAGGTAGCAAGCAAGATCAACACAGCAACCAAAATTAATGCAAAAAGTTCAAAGTTAAAGTAAAGCATACAAGGCAAGACCAACAAGTATACATATACATGCCAATAGCAACTACAGAATGACATCAACCAAAACTGTTGCAAAATCCAAAAAGGAAACTGTCTCACATATGCTCAAGCAATACATGAACAAAGTAGTTCAGGCTTGAGGCTATCAAGTGAACATATAAATAGTGACATGATGAAGTAGTACAAACTCAAATGAGTGAGTGCACCAGAGATATGGCAACACGGCAACAAAGGCCAGGCAGCAGGCATTCATGAAACAAAAGTGCTAACTGACTCGAATATCACAAAACATAGCAACAAAGATCAAGGCACCATACACACACAGGTTTTAAATATATGAAGAGAGTATAGTCAAGGAAACTTGAAGCACCAGACAGTATCAAGTTCGAGACAATACCAAACCAGATGGAATTGCAACAACAAGTGTAACCAGATATGCAAATAAACAGTTTAATGATGGAAATGCAGTGATAAGCAGCAGTGTAAACATCACATTGAAGCAACTCAAAAAAATCACGCTGAACATTACAAATACAGCACATGTATACATACATAAGTGTATGTATACACATGGCAGTAAAGACATAATGGCCGAGAACAGCAAGTAAAATCGAACAAGGTCGAAAGTGCTACCAAAGACAGTGAATAGCATGGCAAAAGTCGAACAAGACCAGTACTTATTCTTTTCATCACAAAATCAAGTGTACAGTTCGAACAATATCCAGTATTTTAAGAAATCAAAATGGCCGAAGTAAACACAATCAGTGTCAAGGCCGAAGTCATCAGAAAAATGGAAGTCAAATCAAAGTCAAAGTTGACCAAGTTAGAAATCAAGTGTGTGCACAAATTGAAAACGTAAAAATCAAACTTAAAATAAAATAGGAAAGTTACTACCGTAACGATCAAGGAAGGATCGAACGGTTTCAACTAAAACCGTGATAGTGAAGAAAAGGAAATTTATGATATGAACAAGTCAGAACATATCCATAGCATTCAAACAAAATCAAATGGCCGAGAATACTCAAGTGACGAATTCAATAAAATGGATACGAACAAAATTCAAGGGAATCGAATTATATATAAGAAACATCACCGGCAGTTCCAAAATCATCAAGTTTAAGCATTAAAACCAGAAATCAAACGCAAAAATCACGTACCTGAATCAAAGCAGAGACGAACTCAATCAAGCGGCCGAAAGCATCTCAAGTGACGATCAACTACAAAGCAAGGAAATCTAGTTGAATCGAGCATTTGTAATCGGCATCAACGAATTAATGAAAAACCCTAATTTCTGAAGAGAAGAACGAGCGCAGCCATTATCTCAAAAAGGGGAACGGGCCGAAGAAATTAAAAGGGAGACGGTCCATATAAAATAATAAGAAGGACGACCCTTTCGTTTTTAGGGTTCTTTGTCTTATGTTTTTAAATTTGTTTTTAAATTTTAAACCATTGTAATCACTAGTGGTGTAGAGGACAAACTACGTGGCGTAGTTTGAGAATTCGTAACTCAGTGGCTGAGTTATGGCAGGGTTTCGAGCGTAGAGTTAGGTTAGTCAGTAGCGGGTGTCGTGAGTTTACGTGTGTAAGCGTGTGACTACTTAGTTTCTAGTAGAAACCTTGGGGGCGGCACGTAGGCAGTGTTTTGCCGAAGCAGGGTAAATTCTGTGTCGTTTTATTTCTGCATTTTATTATTCTGCTATTTGTGCTGTTATTATTCTGTGATCTGTGTTGAAATTATTTTAAAAGCTTCCGCAATTAATTTTTATAATTAATACTGTCACCCTTTTCACCCCCCTCTAGGTTGAAATCGACCCTACAAGTGGTATCAGAGCTAGGAATTTTAAAATTTTGATTTTTTTTTCAAAAATCAATCTTGTTTTTAAAAAAGTTGAATTTTAAAATGGCTTCTTTTAATAATGCTTTTGCTAACGGTCAGTCCATAGTTAGACCACCCATGTTCAATGGTGAATATGCCTACTGGAAGAATAGAATGAAAATTTTTCTGAAAACCATTGACGCTTGGAACATTATTGAGACAGGTTATAGAGCACCAACTATAATTGTACACAATCAGGAAATAGATAAACTGATAGATCAATGGACAGAGCTAGAAAATAAATTACAAAATGCTAATGCTAAACTTTGAATTCTATCATCTGTTCATTGGATCAATTTGAATTTAATCGTGTCTCACATTGCCTAACTGCGCAGGAAATATGGCACACGCTCGAAGTGACTCACGAAGGAACATCTCAAGTCAAAGAATCTCGCCTTGCCATGCTAAGCAGCGAATACGAGAATTTCACAATGGAAAAGGAAGAAAATGTCAAAGAGATGTATGGATGACTTTCCAATATAGTATGCAAATCAAAGGCTCTTGGAAAATCATACACAGAGTTGGAGATAGTCCGAAAAATCCTCAGAGTTCTTCCACGAAGTTTTGAAGAAAAATTCACAGCTGTTCAAGAATCAAAGGATTCGAAACAAATCAAGGTGGAAGAGCTCATTGCAAATCTCACCGCTTATGAGCTAGAAATAAAATTCAAGGAAGAGCAAAAAGAAGGCGATACTCGAAAGAAATCAATTCCTCTCAAAGGAATAACTGAAAATGAAGATAAGGATGGTGAAGCTGAATTAGCACTATTAATAAAGAGATTCAAAAAGTGGAATCGCAAATATGGCAATCCGACCAAAAATTATCAAGTTAAGAGCAGAATAAACAAAGTACTAGAGATTTCAGAAAAACAAGATCATCTGCCACAAATGTAATAAACCAGGCCATATCAAGCCAAATTGTCCTCAAAATCAATTGATCCAAGGAAAGAAACTGAAGAGGAGAAGTTTTGCGGCTACTTGGGATGAAATTGATGAAGATGAAAGTGATAGCACCGAAAGTGAGAGTGAAGGAGCAAATCTATGTCTTCATGGTGAAGTAACTGACAGTGATGATGACGAGCCAAGTGAGGTATCAAAACTTTCACATTCAGAATTACTTATATATTTTCACGAAGTAAATGGCTGTTTTGAAGGACTTAGGGAAAAGTATGCCAATCTTGAATCACAAAAGGATACTTTGATTGATTTAAATAAACAACTTGACCAATTAGTTAAACCTATCAAAGCAGAATCCCCAAGTGTGATAACTGTCCAACATTCAAAGAAGAGATTAAAAAATCAGAAAACAAAATTAAATCGCTTGAGAAAGAAATTCTATTTTTGAAAGAAAGTGAAAACACAAGAAGAGAAAATTCTATTAAAAAGTGTACACAGCTGTTAAACGAAAATGAATCTCTCAAAACCCAAGTCCTACAACTATCAACGACTTTAGATAAATTTTCAGAAGGAGAAAAATCATTGAACATGCTATTAGGAAAACAAACTATTAATAAATTTAGGCAAGGACTTGGATATAACAAATTTCAATACGATAGAAATCAAATTAATCAAGTCGATTCATTGTGCACAATTTGTAGAAAATATGGACACAGTCAAAATAGTTGTTGGTATAAACCCAAACATGTGAAGACTATACCGATTTGGGTTCCTAAAGACACAAATATAAAATCTCTCAAAGTTAAACAAATTTGGGTGCAAAATGAACATATATAAATAGTTTTGAGTCTCCACTAAATTATCTTTCAAAATGTTCCGCCACTAACAATTTTGAACCAATAAAATCAGTAAAATAATGTCACAACTTTCAGCACAAGGTCAAATCCGAGCTACAAGCTGGATTCAACTCAGGTGTAATTCGAAAAACAAATCCAAATCCAAATGCAATAACTCAGGTGTAATTCTAGAACAACTTAATTCAACTGTAAGCACAACCTCAAACTAGAATAGCATATACAGGACTGCAACAACCAAATGCAGACAGTAAGTACAACTGAAACGCAAACTATATCAAACGTGATACAGTGACAATGTGGATGCAACAGGTGTATGGTGCAATGCACAAGCAAGACGAATGCATAGTGCACCAAAGGAATAGCAACAATGCACAAAGACTACAACAACTTGACAAAGTTACAAGACTAGTGAACTGCAAGTGTCTACTAGGTAGCAAGCAAGATCAACACAGCAACCAAAATTAACGCAAAAAGTTCAAAGTTAAAGTGAAGCATACAAGGCAAGACCAACAAGTATACATATACATGCTAACAGCAACTACAGAATGACAGCAACCAAAACTGTTGCAACATGATGAAATCAAAGCCATGGCAAATCCAAAAAGGAAACTGTCTTACATATGCTCAAGCAATACATGAACAAAGTAGTTTAGGCTTGAGGCTATCAAGTGAACATATAAATAGTGACATGATAAAGTAGTACAAACTCAAATGAGTGAGTGCACCAGAGATATGGCAACACGGCAACAAAGGCCAGGCAACAGGCATTCATGAAACAAAAGTGCTAACTGACTCGAATATCACAAAACACAGCAACAAAGATAAAGGCACCATACACACACAGGTTTTAAATATATGAAGAGAGTATAGTCAAGGCAACTTGAAGTACCAGACAGTATCAAGTTCGAGACAATACCAAACCAGATGGAACTGCAACAGCAAGTGTAATCTGATATGAAAATAAACAGTGCAATGATGGAAATGCAGTGATATGCAACAGTGTAAACATCACATTGAACCAACTCGAGCAAATCACGGTGAACATTACAAATACAACACATATATACATACGTAGGTGTATGTATACACATGGCAGTAAAGACATAATGACCGCGAATAGCAAGTAATATCGAACAAGGTCGAAAGTGCTACCAAAGACAGTGAATAGCATGGAAAAGTCAAACAAGACCAATACTTACTCTTTTCATCACAAAATCAAGTGTACAGTTCGAATAATATCCAGCATTCTAAGAAATCAAAATGGCCGAAGTAAACATGATCAGTATCAAGGCCGAAGTCATCAGAAAAATAGAAGTCAAATCAAAATCGAAGTTGATCAATTCAGAAATCAAGTGTGTGTACAAATTGAAAAAGTCAAAAATCAAATTCAAAATAAAATAAGAAAGTTACTACCGTAACGATCAAGGAAGGATCGAACGGTTTCAAACTAAAACCGTGATAGTGAAGAAAAGGAAATATACAGTATGAACAAGTTAGAACATATCCATAGCATTCAAACAAAAACAAATGGTCGAGAATACTCAAGTGACGAATTCAATCAAATGGATACGAACAAAATTCAAGGGCATCGAATTATATATAATCAACATCATCGGTAGTTCCAAAATCATCGAGTTCAAGCATTAAAACCAGAAATCAAATGCAGAAATCACGTACCCGAATCAAAGCAGAGACGAACTCAATCATGCGGCCGAAAGCATCTCAAGAGACAATCAAATACAAAGCAAGGAAATCAATTTGAATCGAGCATTTGTAATCGGCATCAACGAATTAATGAAAAACCCTAATTTCTAAGGAGAAGAATGAGCGTAGCCATTATCTCAAAAGGGGGAACGAGCTGAAGAAATTAAAAGGGAGACGGTCCATATAAAAAATAAGAAGGCCGACCCTTTTGTTTTTTAGTATTCTTTGTCTTTTGTTTTTAAATTACTTTTTAAATTTATTTTTAAGTTTTAAACCGTTGTAATCACTAGTTGTGTAGGGGACAAACTACGTGGCGTAGTTTGAGAATTCGCAACTCAGTGGCTGAGTTGTGGCAGGGTTTTGATCGTAGAGTTAGATTAGTCAGTAACGGGTGTCGCGAGTTTACGTGTGTAAGCGTGTGACTACTTAATTTCAAGTAGAAACCTTGGGGGCGGCACGTAGGCAGGGTTTCGCCGAAGCTGGGTAAATTCTATGTCGTTCTATTTCTGCATTTTATTATTCTGGTATATGTGCTATTATTATTCTGTGATCTATTTTGAAATTATTTTAAAAGCTTCCGCAATTAATTTTTATAATTAATACTGTCACCCTATTCACCCCCCCCTCTAGGGTGAAATCGATCCTATAGTACACCCTTCCTATAATCTTATCCTCAAAGTAGATATGTATATTTGTGTGTGTAGAAATAGGAAGCAAAATATTGCTTATAAAAGTATGGAGACGAATATGTAAGCAATAATGTATGAAATCTTGTATATTGAACTCAAGAGTGATAAGTCCTATGGATCAAAAGAGAATAGAGAATTAGATGATTGAATCCATGAATCTGAGTATATATATTGTGTGTGATGAGATATGACTTCTGAAAATCGACATCTGTTAGAATCTAAGAGTTGTGACTTTCCAAGAAGAAGAAAACTTTTGATTAAAAGAAGTGTCTTTTGGAAAAATATGACAGTTGCATATTCAATCAACTAAATGTGCTCAGTCAATTGACTAAATTTCAAACGTGCACAAAAACATGCACAGCGTCAGTCGACTGAATGGTGTATTTAAAAATATTTTTACACAGTATTTGTCGATTGAAATATTGTATTAAGTCAATCGAATACTGGTTTTCAGTGCATTCAAAAACTTTATAAAAGATGGTAAAATGTGAAGAGCTTTGAGGATAGATTTTAACAAAATTCTATACTAGATTGACTACTTAAAGACTCTAGTTACATTAATATCAATATAAACCATAGTTGAGTTGATGAGTTCAGGTTTGCCGTAGTCGTATATTTACGAAGAACTTTTGTGTCTTGTCAGCATTCAAAATCTTAAGATCCAACATTATCCCCCTTTTTGATGATGACAACTTTATTTGGTGCAAGTGAGTCTTTGACATGATTTTGTTAAAATATTTCTCCCCTAGAGTAAAAATGCTTGCAACTTTATCTTTTATATGGTATTCTCCCCTTGAATCCGTGCTACATTTCCTATAAATAACAATCTATGTTTTTCTCCCCTTTTGTCATCGACTAAAAGGAAAGTACTCAAGGTATAGGGTAGTTAAATCACGAGTAATAATGTACATACAAAAGAAACTTAAATTTAGTACATAACATAGAAAAAATAGTCATATCCTTCGAGAATAATAATACATCATGGCATAAAAACTAAGAAATAGAGTGTTTTAGATAATTAAGCAATCATAGAGAAAGAAATAGAAAAGGCTTACTCATCAGCTTGATTATCAATATTTGAACTATGATCGTCGCCTTCAGTTTCTTCGTCATTTGAGTAATCACTGACCTCTTCAACTTCTTCTTCCTACTCTTCATTAAATATGGACCAGGTAAAATGTTATACTGGTCTTTTCCCTTGAGCTGTTGGGATGTGGGTGGAAGTAGAAGATTGTTGGGAGCATGTGATAGCATCCTAGATTATGCAGAGGAAGGATATAATATGATTAAGCTTCTTATTGACTTTTGAAACATTTTTATGAACTCTAGAGACAGTTGATTCTACTCGAGATAGACGATTATCGAGAATTCTTTGATTACAAGCAACGGTAGTAACGGCTTTGTGAGGCTGATCTCTCTTGAATCTCGTAAATTTCTCGAGTAGGCCACGGAGGGTGGGATGAAGAGGAAGCTTACCTATGTGTAATATGCTGACGAGCTTGGTGAGAGGAAGGTTGGGCCTGACTTGCGGCTTGGTTTTCAAGCCAATGTTCATAAGTAATTATGGTGTGGTCAAGATATTGCTTTGGTAGGTTCATGTGACTAAGTGTTTTAGTATTTAAGGAATTTAATTCGAGCATTCAGAATGAACGAAAGGAACATCAAAATGTTGGAGAATGCGCATGATATAAGCTTCAAAATAAATCACCCTCATCCGTCCTTGATTAAAAGTTTGAAACTCATCTAAAATGACTTTTTACCAGTTGACTGGACAATTTCCCCAAATGGCATATAAGGATTGAAAATCACGCCGATAGACTTTCTTATAGCTTCTGATGTGAGGATTTATGGTGTGGGTAAGTACTTTATGCATGATACGAGCTTTTGGCCTTAATGCTACCTCTTTTAACTCTGTCAAGTCATCTGAAAGGAGCAAATGACTAACTGGTTTCGGGTATCCATGTTTACGGCAAGCTCAGATAGCTCGTTTCCCCCATCGGGACATTGCAAAATCCATGCAAGTCGTTGTAAAGGAAGATTTTTTTTACCACATACTATATTCCAAATGCAGTCGTCTAGATTTTTAATTGCGTGGTGATCTAGATTTAAGTTGGTGAAGAAAAGGTTAACAAGAAGGCGATTAATCTTGTTATTATTTGCCGCAAAATCAATGGGATACTCCAATCGACTACGGTGAGCTAGGTCTTGAATAGCATAAGAAGAGAAATCAGGAACTTTGTGAAAGAACCTTCGAAAATTCTGGAGTTTTTCATTTTTTCAAAACGTTGTACTGCCTTGTCATTGTGAAACCATGCTCTTATAAGTGAATCTAAAGAGGTTGCTGAAGATTGAGAGTGACGAGCTCTTTTAGGAGCCATTGGCATAACTATGGTTTGGTGTTGAAGAGGAAGTTTGAAATGAGTAGAATTGGACAAATTTAGAAATAAGTTGGTTTAACTACAGTTTAATTTTGAAGTTGAAGAGAGTTTTAATAGCATAAGTTGAAAACAATGAAGGTAAAAAGTGATTTTGGGAAAGGTAAAAGTAAGAAGTAGAGGCTAAAAAAGGGTTAAATAACAGGTAACATGTATTAGTTGATTGATTATTCATAGGCAGTCGACTGGTTGTGTATATTAAAAATAATTTTTTCTTTTTTCAATCGACTGAATAGATAGGGTCAGTCGATTGAATCTATCCCGAGAATTTATAACTAAAATACGCTGAATTTAGTCAATTGTTTTGGAGCTTCAGTCAACTGGCTCTAGGAAAAAAATATTTGAAAGGCAGGTTCAGTCGATTGATTGTATGATTCAGTCGTCTGGTGCTGTTATTTTTGTAAAGTGAACCCCTTTGATTAAAGAAAAAATGGTAATTGCATATATATTAAAAACATAACATGAGTTAATGAAAAATTATTTATACAGCAGGAATACATATATATATATATATATATATGCAAGAAATCAAGACGATTTAGATGAAGAGGAAGAAGTGTGATAGTCTTCCGGTTCTACTTTTGTATTTTCATGCAGAGGTTGTATTGGTGACTAGCCTTGTGCACGTTCCCAAGAATTCGGAGATAACGGTGGACGTGTAGGTGATGGTTCCCATGGATTATGACATGAAGGAGTTGTTGGTTGATGAACCGAGTTGTGTGAAGACGAACCATGGAATTTAAGAGCTAATTGTTCAAGGAAGCTCAACTGTTTTGCATTCACCTTCTGCTCGTAGTATAATTCTCTTTGTAGCTCGAGAGTCTCTTGTTGATAGTGATGAATGTCATTTATTTTTTCTTTCGTAGACGGCAAGCCAAAAAATGGAGAGAATTTAGCTCTTTTGATATGAGGGGTATAACCAGTGTGGATGTTAGAAGGTGGAACAATAGAAACTAGTTCATGAATCGGTGTTGGAGTAGGTAAATTTACTGATCCTGAACTAGGAGAAGAATAAGATAATGTATAAGATTCAGAGTTATATTAGAAGACATTTTGAGGAAGAGAGTTGAAAATATTATTTTATCTGATTGTAAGAGAATTAAAAAGGAGAGTGGAATTTATATGCAAGAGTTTTATATAAATAGAAGTAGAGTTAATGGTTAGATTAATAAGAACCAAACTATTTGAAAAAAAAATAAGGTAAAGTATGAACAATAAAAAAATAGAATGAAAAACAGGCTTTTCTAAAAAAATAGAGTAGTGAAGTGGTATAAAAATTGGTGTTCAAGCAAGACATCTCAAGTTCGAGTCTCCTTCTTTTTTTATTATTGATTTTAAATTATAATCCTATAGAGTTATAATTCCTAATTTTCTTCTTAATTTTATGAAGATATTTTCATTTAAAGGTTTTATAAATATATCAACCAGTTGATTTTCAAAGGATACAAATTCCATTTTAACTAAACTCTTTTCAATATTATCGCGAAAAAAATGATGATGAATGTCAATATGCTTAGTGCGTGAGTGATTGACAGGATTTTTTGGTAAATTTATAGCACTAGTATTATCACAAATATTGTTTGTTTTAAAGTTCATTTTTGGTAAACCTTTTAGTAAATCATTTTTTGGTAATTTATTCATAGCTTCAAAATTAATATGACAAAATCTTTTGTGCCATAACCAAGGATCATTTTCTTTGGCTATTAAGCACATATTTATATTATAATTTACATTCATATTTAAAACATAAATATTATTATGTCTAAAACCTTCAAAAATAAGATTTTTATTTTGATAAAAAATGCTACTTTTGTTTTCAGAAAAGTAAATATTAAATCCTTTGTCACACAATTGGCTGATACTAAGTAAATTATGCTTTAAATTTTTAACTAATAAGACGTCTGTAATAAGAGGTAAATTTGATATACCGTTATTGCTCACATCATCTTTGCAAATTACATATCCCTTGGAATTATCTCCAAATGTGAGAGAAACTTTTTCTGAGTAGTTAATGTTTGTTAGCGTCCTTTTATTTCTTGCCACGTGTTTTGAGCAACCACTGTCCAGTATCCATTTTTCTCTCCTTTTGGATGGTACCTGCAAAATATAAAAATAACATTAGTACCTACTCTTTTATTTTAGGTCCTAAAAGTTAAGTCTTAGGAAGCCAAACCCAAGAGGGTTCAGTATTCCTTTTGAAAACAAAATCTTTTTTTATGAATATTTTTTTAAAAGATTCTATTTACTTTTTTTTAATTAAAGAATTATTTGCCTTAGGAACTCGAATTTTAATTTCTTTAGAAAAATTTGGAATTTTAGAGCTAGGTTTCTCATTTTTATTATTCCTTTTATATGAAGTGTTTTTCTTTGGAATGATTTTAGAAGATTGTTTATATCCTAGTGCTTTTTATTTGAAATAGATTGAGAAATATTTTTATTAATGTCTTCTAACTTTGTTTTAAAGCTAGAGTTATCTAATTCTAAAATTTTGATATTTGATTTACGGTCATGATTTTCAATTAATAAAGCATCATTCTTTTCTTTCTTAGTTTTTATCTCTTGACTTAGCAAAGAAAGTTGAGGTGTCATATTGGAACAAGATTCTTGAGTAACTTGGAGTTCTATTTCTAATATTTTCTTTTCATCTCTTAGCATTTCAACTTCGATTTCAGTACTATTCGATTTTTCAAGAGCTTCTTTATACTTTCTATTTTTGCCTTTTAATTTGTCAAGTAATTCTTAATTTATTTCCAAAGGTCATCAAAAGTTCGATCACTTACCTCGCCTTTTGTAGCCATAAAAACATGTTGGTTTGTTCCGAGTCACTACTTGAGTAACTTTCTGATGATGAAGATGATTCTATATCGTCCCATGTGACAAAGAATGCTTTCTTCTTGAATCTAACCTTTTTGCGCTTATATTTATCCTTCTTTTCAAGATAATCTTTCTTGAGGTGACCTTTTTTGTGACATTCATAACATTCTTGAGCAGATGTTGATTTGTTGAAGTTGTTATTGTTGCTGGGGCTATTCTTATTATTTCTAAGTTTGTTGTTCTTTCTAAATTTCAAAAACTTTTTGAAATTTTTAGCAATGAATGCCATATCTTCTTCATCTGAATTTGATTCATCTTTTTCTGACTGGATTGCTATATTTTTCTTATCTTAAGCCTATACTCGTTTGCCTACAGATTACTTCATAAGACAATAGATTTCCTATCAATTCCTCTGGTTTTATGGTCGAAATGTCGTTAGCTTCTTCGATTGCTAAGACTTTTCGTCCCCACTCATCCGTAAGTGAGTTGAGGATTTTTGAAACAATATTAGAATCTGTATAGGTTTCTCCTAATGCTATTAAAGAATGATATATATATATATGTATATTTCATTTATAGTCTCATCTTGCTTCATTTTGAAATTCTAGAACTGATTTTTTAGCATAGGAATTTTACTTTGTTTGACTTTGTTAGTACCTTCATGTGTAACTTTAAGTGTACGTCAAATTTCATGAGATGTTTTACATAAGCTTTTTCTATTAAACTCATTTTTTCTGGTGCATAATATAACATATTCGTAGCTTTAACATTTGAAGTAGCAACCAACTTTTGTGTGTTAGACCATGTTGAATATTCAATAGTAGGAATAATATATTCAGATTGCATAATGTTCCAGGTTTCATATCTACTTACTTGTGTATAAATTCTCATTCTAGTAGCACAATAGTTATAGTTCATTCCATTAAATAGAGGTGGTTGTGTTGTCGATTGACCTTCAAGAAATGTATTGTTAGTTAAAGTGCTCGTGTTGTTTTCCATATTAAAAAGAATACCAAATAACTATATTACGGTTAAATGATGGCCTTGCTCTGATACCAATTGAAAGATACTATATTGAAGGACCGAGTAATATGGAATATAACAAATAATTAGTGCAGAAAGTAATAGCAGTAAAGAAAAATACACCAGAGATTTTTATATAGGTTCGAACTCCCGTTCTACGCCTAGTCGCAGACTCCTTCTGGAATTATAACTAGTAACCCTCACTTAACTCGGAGGAACATGTATTACACCGCCTGAGCAGCTGAATAGAAATTTTACCCCTTAAGCAACCGAATAGAACTTTGACCGCCTGCACAACAGAACATGGCTTTTACTGCCTAAGAAACCGAACAGGAGTTTCTTGTAAACAGAATTTTAAATTGACTTTGTGTGTTTTGAATAACACGGATTTGTCACTTGCAGTACACCCTTTCTATAATCTTATCCTCAAAGTAGATGTGTATATTTGTGTATGTATGAAGAAATAGGAAGTATAATATTGCTTGAAAAAGTATGGAAATGAATATATAAGCAATGATTTTATAAAATATTATATGTTGAACTGAAGAATGATAAGTGGTATAGATCAAAAGAGAATAGAGAATTAGATGATTGAATCTATGAATGTTGAGTATGTATATTGTATATTATGAGATATGACTTCTGAAATTCGACATCTATTAGAATCTAAGAGTTGTGACTTTCCAGGAAGAAGAAACCTTTTGATCAAGAGAAGTGTCTTTTGGAAAAATACGACAGTTGCATATTCCGTCGACTGAATTTGCTGGTCAGTCGACCGAATTTCAAACGTGCACAAAAACATGCACAGCGTCAATCGACTGACCAATGATATTCAGTCGACTGAATGTTGTATTTAAAAATATTTTTACACAGTATCAGTCGACTGAAATATTGTATTCACTCGACTGAATACTGGTTTTCAGTGCATTCAAAATTTTTATAAAAGATGGTAAAGCATGAAGAGCTTTAAGGATAGATTTTTAACAAAATTCTATACTAGATTGACTACTTAAAGACTCTAGTTACATTAATATCAACACGAACCATAATTGAGTTGATGAGTTCAGGTTTGCCATTGTCGTAGATTCGTGAAGTACTTTTGTGTCTTGTCAGCATTCAAAATCTTAAGACCTAACACACTATGCCCTGATAACACAAGCTGGTCTCATTGTCCCTAAACTTGAAATGTCATAACATACGAGTCAGACTATATTTAAAAGGTAGGTATCATTTTTTTTATAATTATATGAATGGTATAACAGTAATATCATAAACAACATCGAAAATCGCAAGAATAGCATCAACCACAAACCATGCATATGAAAAATATCATCACCCATATAAATCAAGTCAAACAATAATATAGGGAAATAATATCAAATGGGTGAATCATTATATATATAATAATCCTTATATAAAGCAATAATTTAGTAAAATAAGGAAAGACAACATTTCCTCCAAAATAGATAAAAATAGACTATCCTGGGTTTGTCAAACTTATATAATTGTAATAAGTCGTCATCTAGGTATCTAATATATATATGTGTGTGCGTGCACGAATGTGCGTGTGTGCGTGCATGCACGCATGTGCGTGTGTGCGTGCACGCAACATGTTGATAAATGATATACTTGGCGATACACTCCTGTGGAAATATAAGTGACAATACATGTCTATGAAAATATAAGTAGCGACACACACTTAAGAAGGATACGGGGATTGATCATACGCTCGAAATAGTCTTAGGTATAATCACAAATTATCATCTCAAGTGTGAATACAAATAGTATATGTCTATCGACCACACACATCGGAACCCGATGGAAGACTGACAATATGTCTGCTTGCTCCAGGAGCCAACATACATCCGTCTAGCATGACCCCTAAAGTCTTTGGTTACCTCCTCTCAATGCTTTTACTAGATCCACCTTTAGGCTCATCAACGCAAGGACTCTATATGCTCACAACCCAATACAATCCCCAAAGGTAACAGATTGCTGGCTTTGGTAACATGGGGGTGAATGATCATATAGCGATAGCATGCAACAATAAATATAGGGTGTCATAGATTCAAGATGCGACTCCACAATCAGGCTATCAGGGTGGATACTGGCCTAATTTGATTCACTTCTAAATTGTAAAGGAAGTAGTACAAAGATAGATAGACACATAGTATTTATACTCAATGGCCTACACATAGGTTTACATATATGCCAAAACACAGCTTTATATGTTGGTCGACACATGACTTTTTACAATTGCCGATACATTGCTATATAGGTGACTCGCCGCAGCGAGCCTGGTCATATATAAAAAATACCCGTTTGAATGGTGCTTACTTATAATGGATAACCAAACAAATAACACTTCAGTGTCCCATACCACCATGCATTTTTTGAAGGTTTATCCAATGGTCATAAAATACACTCGGCCTATATAATATTCTATATAACGAGTCCAAAGAATAACCGAAGAGAATTATCAAATGTCTCATACTAGACGGTATTATAACTTCATTATTTAGGTTCTCGTCACACAGAATGAAAACAATCAAAATATTCAAATATAAATTAGGAAAGAGATTATGTTTATAAAAATTTAATAGAACTTCTTAAATCAATTTTTATATCTGAAATAATTACGATCCTCAAAATATATATGATAAATTAAACAATACATTCACTTTGTTTTTATAATCCCAAAATAAAGATTCAAATACAAAAAATTCACTTTTAAACCTTTATCTGTATATTTTAAAACATGTAAGATCGCTTTACAAACCAAATATCCTTTATAGAAATATTTCCCCAATTTTCTATAATTAATTACTATTTTTAAATAAATATATAAACTTTAAAATAAATTATATTTATATCAAACCATAAAATGTAATTTAAAATCTTCGCTTTATACTGAAACTAATCAAATATAAAACATTTTCCCTCAAATTTTACCATATTTGAAATTTTCGTATTGTAAAAAGTTATTTTTTATTTATTCAAAACATATCCAAAACCTTAAAATTATTTCATAAAAAGAGTTCTATATTTTTCCATGGTTTGAAAACCCTTTGAGAAGTACTAAATAACCTTTATAATAGAAATCACTTAAAATAATATTATTACTTTAATAATGTATTTTATGAAATTGTGATATATTTTATTTATGTCTTAAGAAAAATTCTAATTTACAATATTATTATAATTGATGAATTCAAAAATAGATTTGTAAACATGAAAATAACTAAATTGAGTGAAAGTATAGTAAATTACTTATAAAATACTTCTAGTAAAATTTTAAACCCTTGATTAATTTTCAAAGCTTTCAAACATCTTTTAAAACAAGAAAATCAATCAAACATCCAAAATACCAATCATGGATCAAAATTCTTTAAATTCGTTAACTAAAAATATAATAAATCAATCATCACTAACATTAACGACACCAGCCCCTTTGCTTGATGCCTCTACCACATCCCGTGCATCAGCCACCGCCACCACTGCCTTCATGCCCAGCTCGACCCTAACCTTCTTCAGCCGTCAATGAACACTGCCTTGCTACCAAATCTATGTGAAAGCACGTATCGACCCAATCCCATGATCGCGACGACACTGCTCCAGCCTCGTTCACCATTGCAAGCCTTCGGTGTCCCCTCTTCTCACGATGATCGTATATGCCTAAAGCATGATTTATTATTTATTTCATGATGTAGAAATAATGGTTGTTACAGACTTCCCTATAACGAACCAAGATTTTCGACCCTCGAAAATCGACATTCGTACGTCCACTATATTACATGCCAAGCAATCGAATGACGGAAAACCCTATTGTTAGGGAAAATAAAGAAGGAATAAGATAAGAAGAAAACTAAACAACACATAATCTCACAATGGAATGAATAATCTATAATATACCACAAATCTTTGCACAAAAGCAAAATTGTAATATGTGTATATACAAACAACAATCAGAGTATACTACGCTACTTTAGCCTGGATAGTTATAATAACCTGTCAATTGCTGATAGATACAACAATAAACACAATGAAAAAATAACCATCTACATGAATATGTTTCTAGGCCACCAACTCGTCTCCTATAGCTCAAAAGCATCCAAACCAATTTGTAATATGCTCAGTCTGACAGAGCATTATAATAAAATAACACCTGAGTCAGTCTGGAGAACCAGCATGAGAAAACAAACCCTACTATATTTTAAAGTATATTTAAAAATCTTTAAAATCAAAAGGTATCTCGTAATACCACACCGCACATAAACACGGACGGTTTTTACCTTACGATAACCAATACATTTTTTGTAGAAAATACATTTATATTATAATAATGTATGGGGGTCAAAGTAAAATATGAACACTGCTAAAATGCTTACATCTCATGTTTCAGCATAGTTGGGCACAACTCAGTTCATACGGCGCTTATTGGAGGATGGATTCTATACAATGACTGGGCTACTGGGGTACCGCCCGTCACGGTGCATCTTTAGATAAAATAACACCGAGGACCTCGCCTGGATTCCCGGCCAACACAGGATCGACCTACCCCTTACTGGATAGTACCGAATATGATCACCCCTCTGTTATTGGGCTCCAAAGCATACACATGAGAGATAATAGCGACTCTAGATAGAGATGATCATACCCAATTTAGGAGTGACCCACTTAGCCCTGTTGCATCTCCCCTGATTTAGTCATTCTCGGTTGATGAGGCTTGAGGCTGTGATTAACATTCATGAACATTTACACATAGAATGCTCATTTCCCTCCAATGACAATATGCTGATACCATTCATCCATACAAGGCTGTTTTAGGTCTGAAGGCGCTATTCCAACTACATCCATTTTGGAATTACCCTCTGGATTTGTAGCGATTAGCCCTTGCACTTCACATCTTTATCTCCAATTCCATGCTCTTCACGATGACTTCACTTCGAAAAAGCATTCGTTGGATCGAAGTGGTTTCCGAATAACATATCTGATCTTGGTCTCTTCGAAACAACGTTCGTTAATTTTCGATTAACTCAACCACGGTTCTTTAGGAAATAAACAGTCAAAGATAAAATCGAAGATCATCTCCTAACCGTTCGTGGACAGATTTCCTTATTAGTTGTCCTAGGAGAGAGAAACGAGATTTATACGCATAGTACAACATAATCGGAGACGACCATGCCATATAACTCATATGTTTCTCCTACACATTTCCAAAGTTACTTTTGGGACCAAACTAGATAGTTGAACGCGATCGATGTTGGTCCAAATTTTATACATCTCCAAATTCATCCAAACCAATTCCATCATGAAGCTTTCGTTGATACGAGCGCAACGCAAAAACCTTTGCCTCGATTGGACCTCGTATGAGAGAGTTATGCAAATTTTAAATTAACGATTTCTTTTAAATTAAAATGAAATAAACTAGTTACAAAATCATCTGAATTACACTTATGCCATCTTCCACTTTTCAGAGTATCCCCTATGCACGTGTTATCACCATGCACGCCTCATCCCAAGCTCCTCCATCCATTCACGTTGCACCCCTAGACCAACAAAACTCATCTCCTCGCGAGCCCGACCTTTACATCATCGTTTAGTCAAACCCGAGCTTCCTTATAAAACAGCTATTGTGCTACATCACGACCTCCTCTATGGTGATCGAACCGCCCAAAATTTCGTCCCGAGGTGCCCCTTTTCATCGTGAGTCCAACTCAGTGCCCCGTTCATTGAATCATCTTCCATAATTCAATAAATCCTTAGACCTAGCTCCTAAACCTCACAATCCAGCTGTTCTGGGCTGCCGCACTCACCTCCGTCAGCAAACTCCGTCAAACCTTTATCAAAATGAAGATCTAAGCAAGATAAGAATCCCAAAATTTGTTTTAGGATTGTCCATAAAGTATTTAATTTGATTTCAATCTTGAAAATGGAAAAATAATAACACTATAGGCATTCTTTTTAAACTGGAAAGGAGCACGTGGGGGAGGAATGGGTTTTGCGTATAGGTCTAGTTTTAAGGTGATGGATCATGGCTGAGGTGATGAGGCATTGGTGTATGGTCAAGTCAATATATATATATATATATTATTTAAATTTAGTTTATCAAGCTATATAATTTCGAATCCCAATTGAGTGTGCCATCTGGCATTTTAGATTTTATACCCCTATTTCGAACGTAATGGAACTAGTGTCATGCCCTAATTTGATTGTGTGCAAAAGATAGCTTTTTGAACCCAATTATTGTATTATTTTCAATATTAAATCATACGCGTTTCAATCTCGCACGGCCAAACGATACATCTAATCGCCATGAAATTTTACAATGTATTATAACTCATTATTACGAATCCAATGAAATTGGTTTCGTTGAAATCCGAGATAGTGCTCCGTTAGGTTATTTTCACAAATTAATTAAAACAAATTTATTATTAAAACCAAACTAATCACTTTTAAATCTAAATTAAAAGTCTACTATCTTCATTTTTATTAAATAGGATTTAAATAAGCTTGGAAGTTATTTTTATTCAAATTAAAACACAAGATTCAATGATTTAAACAAATTTCAATTATTAATTCAACAATTAAATTATCCAATAAATCGCTATATTCAAAATTCAAGTTATTAAATCTGTAAAATTAACTTTTCAATATTTAAAATCAATTAAATATTCCAATTTCAAATGACTAAAAATTTGGATCGTTACATTCCTATTAGGAAAATTGCATCATCGCAATTTCTCTATAAGAAACGTCATACAAAACTCATAACCTGACTTTTTTCGTACTTAAAATCTTCCAAAATCTTACATAATCCTTTATGTGACTCTTTTAAAAACTTCTCATATTGTATACTATAGATTCATTCAACAACCAACTATTTTTTTCAAATGATAATTTATGAAATTTTTTCTATACGTCGAAATTTATAGAAAATTTCCCCAAAGTCTTTATTGTATAGAGTGCATTAAAAGAATTAAAATGCTATATAGCATAATATATACACATCCCAATCAATAGAGCATCCCAAAATATGAGGAAACAATGTACTAACAAATTATGTATCCATATATTGTAAAAGCGTACCTTTTTATTAGAGTCTAAGAGAACTATTTCACTTTTGTGTGAGAAAAAGCAAGATAAAACACCGCTTATTTCCATTATTAATTCCTAATTGAAAACTTATTTTTTTTCGAATATAAATCTATTTCAAACCATTTCCAAAACCCATATATGAAATTTCAAAATTAATATTCAAATTTCTTATTCACTTCAAAGTCTATAAAAACCCCATTTTAATAATAATTCAACAAAATTTGAAATTCTGTTTCCTAATAACAAAAATAGTAATAAGATTTATCAAGTCGGAAATTCATAATGTTAATGCCTCAGATATTGATTTTGATGACAACAACCATGTAAACAAAGAAACTAAAGTTTTGCCATGTTGTATGGTATATGTTGCAGAATATTACATGGGTACAAAATGATTAAACTTGAAAACTATTCAGCATAAATTCAAAAGTTCAAGATTTAGAGATCATCAAGCTCATAAGTTTAAAAACAAATATTTGAAAAGCTCAAGACTTTATTATGTCATTAGAATAAATTGTTAAAGTCTTTACAACATGGCAAAACTTATTTTACAAATTTTTTTATTTTGATATCTTATCAAACAAATTATTTTAAATTTAAAATATATTTTTACAAAAAACTAATAAATTTTTTATATGTTCAAAGTTGTTATAAACTATGTTTAAATTATTTTACAAAAATATGTAGAAGTATGGAAACAATTTAAAAGAAAAACATTTTATCAAAATTTAGAAGGGTATGTCGACATACCCTTATAGATATGTCAACAAAGTGACCATTGGTTTGTTTCTTAAATTTTGAAAAGAAGTATCTTTTGGATGTACCTCTTCATGAATGGACACATCTATTCATCCAATATATAGAGGGGAGTGTAAATGAATTTTCTAACTAATTTTCTTGCGTTCTTCTTACTCCTTACTCCCTTGGAATATTTTTTGAAAACTACTCACCATATTCTTCAAAACTATATAGAACCAATCCATAATCTATAAGATTGATTCTCTACAAATCATCCGCTATTCCGAAAGCATTCTCTCTATAAACTCAAAGATCAAACCGCTATCAGAAGGGCTACAGGATATCTTTTATCCTAAGTATAATCATTTGTATTTGGAAATCAACAGCTCTACTCTTATTTGTTGAGTGTGTTTGTTGCCCGTTCAAATCAAGTGGGTATGCTTAGTTACCATCTAAATCTAATTGGTGATCTTGTAGCCCGATGAATCAAGATAGTTTTCCCTACTCTCATGAGACAGGAGGGTGTATCTTGCATTCTTGAAATTGAGACCGTAGTTTTCCTGCTACCATTAAAGTAGTTGTTGGAGAAGAAATCTACAACACTGTGCACGGCTGAATTTAGTTTTGGTTAATCTAAACCAGTATAATAAATACTAGTGTCATCTCTTTCACTTTATTTTTCATTATTGCTTTTATATTTATCTGTAATTGCATCCGTAACTGTTGATTGGTACAGATCTATGTTGATAATCTATGATTATTTTCAAATCTTGAAATAAAGTTAGAAGTTCATAAAAGATAGATAGCACTATTCACCTCCTCTAGTGTTAGTGTAGCCTTAAGAACCATTATACTGTAATCCACATTTAATATCAGAGCATTATGTTTTCAAAATTTCATAATTTGATTTCTGAATAGTATAAATGGCTAGTAATACTATTAGTACACTTTTTTCACTTTTATAGAAGGACAACTAAATACTAAACCCCCACTATTTAATGGTATTAATTACACCTATTGGTCATGTAGAATAAAGATTTATTTACAAGCTAGTGGTTTAGATATTTGGAACGTTAAAAAGAATGAGTATACCAAACCCCAAATTAAATACACAGAACGGACACTAGACCAAAAGGCACAAACACTAAATAATTTTAAATCCATGAATATTTTATTTGTTCATTAGACGAAAATGAATTTAATAGAATCTCTATATGTAAGTCTTCATATGAAATCTGAGACCACTGCAAGTTACACATGAGGGAAGTAGTAAAGTGAAGTAGAAAAAATTGCCATACTAACTAAACGGTTTCAATTGTTCAAAATGAAACCAAATGAGTCTATTTCTAATATGTATTCTAGATTTTCAGATAAGTTCATTCATTAGTATCATTAGGTTAAAAAAATTCTAAAGAAGATGAAGTTAGAAAAACTCTTTGTTCACTATCTTTGGAATGTGATCAAAAGACATTAGCAATAGAAGAAGCAATGATATTAGTATATTGAAAATGAAGAGTTAATTGGTAGTCTAGTGCCTTATGATGCGTAGTTGCAAGGTAGGAAGGGAAAAAGGCAACCGTAAAAAATTAATTGCATTCAGTTGTACAGATGACGATTAGTATTCAAATGATGACGTCAATGATGAGGTGATTGCTTTTATGACCCAAAATTTTAGAAAATTCCTAATGTACATATAGATGGACAATTTTTGTAAAACTAGAAACAATAATTTCAAAAACGGAAGTGTTTTTAAGTGTTTACGATTGTGGATAAACTGGCCACTGCAAAGAGATCGTCTGTAGAAAAAGATAACACGAACATTGATTCATCAAAAAAGAGAAAAAGAGCTTACAAAGCAACTTTGGATAATTCTAATACTGCATCAAGTGATAATAAGAAAATATCAATTTGTGATTCATAGTGATGGTAGATTAATCAAAAGAGACAAAGGAAATGACAAAATCGATACCTTTTATATTTAATTTTTATTTCATTTATTTGGAACTGTTGAATTTTGGGAATAAATACAAATTAATAATAATAATGAGTTTATATAAGTATATACATATAAACATGAATTTATTGCGTTGGTTACATTTTGTAATTTTCCTCATGTCGTCGACATATATCACATGGGTATATCAACATACCTGGAAGAAAATTGGAGAATCTTTAAAATTCAAACTTTTGAATTTCACTCACTTTTTCATTAATTTCAAAAACTAAAATGGCATATTTTCAACTGAAAAATGTCAGTGCACTCTCTGTTAAAACAACTCATTCCTCTCCCTTTATTCATTCACTCTTCATTTCGAATTTCAAAATTATTCTTCAATCTTCTACCTTCAAACCTACTCAAAAATGTCTTTCTCAAACCAACCTTCCTCATCAAAAACCATTAGGCTCACCAAAAATATCATAAATCAACTTTATAATGATTAAGAGTCCATTGAAGCTTATGTTTAGTATGCTACTTATGGATAAGTATTTTCGAGATGTTTTGCAAATTTTAACGAATATTCTTCATACGGTTTATAAGACCTTGCTTTTGAAATTGTTATTTTTTGTTTAACCGATTTATCTCGTAATGATTTTAATTGCTATCCCAATTTGTTAAAAAAATTATGCAAATTTGAATGGAAATTTTTGTCAAGGAGAAGAAAGACAAATTTGGAGTAAAAGACACTGCTATTTTTTTAAATGTGAAATTATTAGTGAATTTTTGGTTGTAAAAGTAGTTTAAATAACCTCTCCACTTTTGAAATTGATTATGGTAATAAAGAAGTTATGCATGATTTATTTTCTAATGATGAAGAGTATGGTTTTAAAGGCAAGAATCTTAGACATAAAGCATGACTAATGAATCTTCTTTTACAATAAAGTATTACTCGGAGGACGGGAAATTACAATAACCCAACTCAAAAAGTTCTAAAGGCTCTTTTTCCTATTTTCGAAAAGTATAATAGAAATTAGGATCAAGCAATTTTAGATAACGTTAAGAAAATCTCTAGGCATGAGAGCATGCTCTACCATCATATGTATCTTACTAGAATTTTCAATTATTTTGGTATTGATCTAAGAGGAGAAAATATTTCACCTCGCAAAGTTTTTAACATAACCAACTTCACTCTTATGCACATCCCTCTTAAATTCGAACCCTTTGAACTCTTTTTGAAAAGGAAGAAAGATTGGCTTAATAAGAAGAGCAAGAGATTCGACAAGAAGAAGAAGAAGGCAATGGTATGGAAATTGAAGAGGAGGAAGAACAAAAAAATGGACACTTCTTTAGAAATCTTTGACAAATCATCCTGTTATTCCAACAAAGAAATCCTCAAAAACTAAAAACAAGCTTCTTAAAAAACCAAAAGAAGCTTAAATGTTCCCTTAGTAAGAAGTTCACTTCTCTCTCAAACAAAGTGGACAAATGTTTTGGGAAGATTATTCACAAGTTTAGTGAAAATTAATCACCATAATCATCATCTTTTAAGACCTTTTATCTACCTTTGTATCCCTTAGTTGTATGTTTTTCTAGTTTTGTGTTATTTTCATGTATTTTTTTGTATTCATATATCTCCTTATTATAATTAATGAGATTTACGAAGTACTATTCGATAACGATGTCTTAGTCTCTACAAACCAATAAAATAGAATAGTATTAATTATACACAAAAACTAGAACAAAAACATCAATGATGCAAATTTAGGCACATACGTCGACATACCCCACATAAATATGTTGACATACTAGCCATTTTTGAAAAATTTTAAAGTTCAAAAATTGGTAACCAACTTTAAATCAGTTATTCAATTCATCTTTTCGTCTCTATTTAAACCTCTTTCTTACAGAAAAAATCATACATTGATTTATCTTTTATTTCTTTTCATTCTAAATATTTCCTTTCGTAAAAATTGTTCTCCACGTCAAAAACTTTTGAAAACATAGAAGAAATGCTTTTATCCTTCAAAAATACTCTTTGTTTCGTTCTCTAGAATCAAAGGCATTTGGAATTAAGTCAAATGAAAACGGTAAAGAAACAAGAGAAACACTTTGATGATCTTCAATGGTTAATCCCTCCTTTATCAAAGATGACCACAACAACAACAACCCAGAATGCTCAAACTCCAAAGCAAACATGGAAACAAGAAGATTGAGATGTCATCAAAAAAATCGAATCTTTTGATCCGAAGGATGATTGAAGTTCCAAGAAAAATCTAGTGTTTCAATTTGTTTAGAATTTGTAAGTATATATTTTAAAACTCGTATATGTGAATTTAATTGGTTTGTAAATACTTAATTTAGTTAGGTTTGAATTAATTGTATATAATATTTGACTTGATTTGATTAGGATTGAGTGCTAATACATTTGGAATGTATAATAATTGACTTATATTTTGGAATAATTAATTAAATTTGTCTAATTTATTTATTTATTTAATTTCTTCAATATTTAGAATATGGTTTAAAATTTAATCATTACTCAATATATGTCTTGAATATATGTCCTATACCACATTTGAAATGACTAGTATTTCCATAAATACATGCCTTACATATAATAATCAAAATTGTGCATATGGTTTAAATCTTTAAAAATTTCTTAGAATTTAAATATTGATTGTGATTCCATAGTTCATAAGTATATCACATTCAAGGGAGTTTTGTCTTTGACCATTTTTGTTGATAGCAAAAGGGGAGAAAATTATAAAATAGAACACATGCATATACTAAGTGGATTTGCTTAACTCATAAGGGGTTATATTATATTTAATATAAAAAAATATTTACTTGATTTTCATCATCAAAAGGTGGAGATTATTAATATGTCAGATATTGATTTTGATGACAACCATATAAATATAGATGCTATTGTTTTGCCAAGTTGTATAGTATATATTGCAGAATATTACACATGTACAGAATGATTAAACATGAAGACTAATCAGTTCAAAGACTAAATTTCAAAATTTAGAGATATCAAGACTCATGTGTTTAAATAAATAGATTTGAATACCTCAAGACTTTAGTATGAGTCATTAGAAAAAATTTTAAAGTCCCTCATAGTAGATTCTGATCTTTATCACAAATTTTTGATCTTTGATATTTTATCAAAATAAATTATTTTAAATTCAAGATATAATTTCAAAAAAAATTATAATTTTTTTATGTGTTTAAATAGTTAAAGACTATGTTTAAACTATTTTATAAAAATATATAGAAGTTTGAACACAATTTAAAAGAAAAATAAATTGTTAAAATTCAAAAGGGTATGTCGACATACCCACCAAGATATGTCAACATAGTGACCATTGGTTTGTTTTTTAAATGTTGGAAAGAAGTGTCTTTTGAACTCACCGCTTGACAAATGGGTACATCTGCTCGTCTACCTTTTAAAGGGGAGTGTAAACGAACTTGCTAACTAATTTTACTTACTTTCTTCATACTTCTTATTCCCTCGAAATATTTCTTGAAAACTACTCGCTATATTCTTCAAGCCTACATAGAATCAATCCATACCCTACAAGATTGATTCTCTACATATTATCTATTATTTTGGAAGTATTATAAAATCAAAGATCAAACCTCTCTCGGAAGGGTTATATGGTATCTTGTATCACAAGTACAACTATTTGTATTTGCAAATAAACCACTCTACTCTTATTTGTTTGGATGTGCTTGTTGCATATTCAAATCAAGTGGATGTGTTTAGTAGCCAATCTAAATATAATAGGCGATCTATAGTCCAGCAAATCTAGAGAGTTTTCCCATGACTCATGAGATAAAAGGCTGTATCTCGTAGCCTTGAAATCGAAATTGTATTTTGGTTTGCTTTCTTCCATTAAAGTAGGCGTTGGAAAAGAATTTTGTTTTCTTCTATGGAAGGTTAGGAGGAGAGAAGAATAAAATAAATGGCCAAGAATGAACGTCTATCGAAAAAATGAAGTAGTTGATTTATTAATTGAGAATAATGATATTGTCACATTCTTTAATTAAAATTTACCTAGTTAATTCCCTTGATTATCCCACTCTTCACTCCTCTCTCTTCACATGGTATAGATGAATAAACATGCCATTAAATAACATAAAATTTCCATAAATCACTTCATGCAATTATCTTTTATTTAAAGCGGTTTAAAATTAAATCGGTATCATATATTGATGTGCACAAATATAAAATTTTAAGTGCATTCAAATAATCTCAAAAAACTCTCAAATATTAGATAAATTAAATAATAACTAATATTTCTTAAATATTAATTAATTTAATTAATCTATAATTGTGATAACCCGGATTTCTTTGGCATCAGATAATTGTATAATTATCAGATTTAAAAATAAATATATATATAAAATAAACTATAGAATATTGATTTATGGATTAAACAAATAATCCGATGATAAATATTTAGACTGAGATAGATATTTATTTGATATTCTTCTAATATAATAATTTTAAAATTTGCAAAATTATTATTTTCAAAACAAATGTAATGTGTGTTTGTTTAAAATATGTATATGAGTCAATTTAATTTGAATTTGAATTTGAATTTGAGGTTTGAAATTCAAAGAATAATTATATTAGTGTATAATTAAGATTTTTAAAGTCTTCCCTTTTGAAGAATTTTATATGTATAAATACTAGAAGGTGTGAATATAAATATAAAATATAAATTGATAAAATTGTTATCTTTAAATATAAATAACCAATTAATTTATAATGTGATCTTTTAAATCATGATTTTAGATTGTATTTATATAAAATTTAGAAAAGAACATTTATAAATTTATAAATGTATTTGTTAATTAGGAATTTAATAAGAAAAGCTTTTTATATCAATTAAAAATAAAGTAAATATAAATAATGACAAGTGTTAAAGTTATAAACCTCTTTAGTGCATGTGTCAACATACTAAGTAAGGCAAGAGACAAGTGTCTCATTATTTGAATTTTCTTTTAATTTTAAGAAAATCTGAAATTAACTTATATAAAATTTTATCTTTTCCCATCAAATATTTTTTTCTCTCCTAATTTCAGTTCTAGATCAAAAGAAACTATGTTCATCTCCAAAAGAAAAAAAAAACAGAAATTTTCATGCAATCCAAAACTTTGCAAACTTGAAAATGCATGAATCAAAACCTGAATCATCTCCAGAAAAGCAGCAACCTGAAAACAAGCCTTAATCATCAAAGTTGTTCCAGTGTTAATCAAAACGGTAGCTAAAGCTTTTTCATTTAAAAGAGATCAAATCTTTTTCAGTTTTAAGGAGGTCAAGCAATACAAATGTTTCAAATCCAGTTTAAAACCTCTTCTTTTCAAAGGTGAGTAAACCATCTTTCACTAGTATACTAGTATATTTGATTAAACCTGATATGTGTGGTATAATGGCTGAAGAAATTTTGATGCATGAATGGATTTAAATGAATGCAGGGATATTAATATAGATGATTTTGTATATAACCTTTCTGTTATTTCCCAGAACCCAGAATCTACATTTAAATTCATAAGCTTAAATAAGTGAAATCTATTGAAGGTGATTTTCTGAAATGAATATTACATTGCATGTATGTATATATATATAAAAAATAAAAATCTTTGTTTGTTCATTTGGGTTTATGATGTGCATGGCTGCAAACTCTGTCACTTGTTACAGGGTCCAAATTTTGGATAAATTTTGTTTCCTCAACTACTGATTTCAGTTAGGATTAAATTTACAAACAAGAAGTGTTAGATTAGTTATAAATTAAATTTCTAAAATGAATTTAAGAAAATAATTGGTTGGAAAAAAAGAAAAAAAGAAAAGAGATAGTGAAGAATCTTTTAATCTTGTTAAAAATCAAATATTGAAAATTGTTGTTTCAGGAATGTAACCTGAATCTTCATGGTGAAATCTGGTTTTTAGAATGAAAATCAGAAATTCTAATTGAATTCAGAATGAGATATTGGGGTTTGATCATAATATGAGTTTTGTGCATTTGTGGGTGATCGGAGTATTGTGGAGGGTCGGGGTTTTTGCTTGAGTTAGCTGGAAGATCTAGGATGTTGGCAAAAATGGTACATGGGTGGACAAGCCACCGTGGCAGCGGCGATAGGTTGGAGTGTATTTTTAACCCTAGTTTTTGGAGAGATCAAATCTCACATCACTGCAGCAACTTCAGTGATCGAGTGGCACGAAATCTTGGGCGAAGGCAGCGTGGAAGCTCGGGAAGGCGTGGCCGAGGTCGCAGCAACTTCTAGGGGTCGGTGTCGTGGTTTCGGCCAGTTTTCTAGTGATGGGTGTTTTTCGAGTTTGATCGTGATAGCTCGATCTTATTTTGGGGTTTGTATGGAAATTTGGGTGATCGAAATCAAATGGGTGTGGCGTCGGCGACTTGTCAAGGGAGGTCGTGGTGGCCGGAGCTTCGGCGATCGCTGGTGCACTTGCACAGCGAGTTCTGGTGTCAGTAATTGAGGAGGAAGATTGGTACACGGGTTGAAGCTCGGGTTTGAGGGAAATTTGCTCGAGTATAAACGCGAGTAGCTCATGATGATTAGTTGCTAACAGTTTTAGTTGCTACGAGGTTAAATTTTAAAATAAATTGAGATGGAAAAGATAAGGAAACTCGGGTATGACTCGAGTCAGCTTAAGTAAACAGTAATTAAGGTTTTAAAAGTTTGTGTTTTGATATTTAATAATTTAAATTAGTTTAAAACTCTTATATAAATTATTTGATGTTTTAATAAACGTTTTCTTAAACATATTTTAAAAAGTTTTGAAGTTTGTTAAATTTAAACTTTGTTAAGAAATTTTAAAGTTATTTTAAAAATCGAGTTTGAATATTATTTGAGAAGTTTATACAAAAGACAAGTTTTAAATCCAAATTAATATAGTTTAAAACAACTAATAATTGATAAATATTAAAGCTATTTTTAGTTGTGTTTTGATAACTTCAATTTTTATCAAGTTAAATGATTGTTTTATTTTAAAAAAATAATAATAATTTAATTAAGCAAAGATTATTATAAAGTAAACGAGGCAAATGTGTTAAGGGTAATTAAAGCATTTATAAGATAAATGTTTTATTTTAATTTAGGTTTTAATATCTTAATTTTGATTAAGTCAATTTAAAGAAATTAAGTTTAATTAATTAGTTTAATTATAAAGGATTGATTAAGAAATTAATTAATAAGTTGTTAGTTAAGTAATAAGGGTTACTTAACTAATAATTAAGTAGTGCTTAGCTTGTAATTAAGCTTTATTAATTAATAATTAAGGTTTTATTAATTAATAATTAAAGAATAGTTAATCCGTAATTAAGGATTAATTAAGAATTTTTAAACGATAATTACTTGATTAATCAATGGTGATTAAGGATTAATCAAAGGGTAATTAAGGATTGATTATCTGTTGATTAAGGTGGGTTAACAGTCAATGAAGGATTAATTAAGGGTTAATTAATTGATTATGGAAGTAATTAAGGATTAATTACTTTGTATTAAAGGAAATTAAATAATAATTATGGATTAATAATTGATAAATAAAGGATAATTAATGTGGGATTAAGGATTGATAAATTGATTATTTGAGTTAATCAAGGATGTGATTAATTAATTAAGGTTAGTAATTAATTAATGAATCTATAAGCAAGATTAAGTGATTAATCCTTAAGAAATTAATTTAATTTAAGTAATTAAATTAGTTATGATATGAATTGATAATGCTTGCTTATGGATGATTGGTTGTTAAATGTCTGGATTGGATGATATCTATTGAATTGATATCCATTGATGAATAATCAATATTGATTAATGAATGTGATTAAGGTAAAGGTTAATTATTATATGAAATTTAAGAATAATTTACTAATGAAAGTAATTTGATGATCATTAATTAATTTAAATAATGAAGTGATCAATCTTGCTTATTAATGAGTGAATGATGATGAGTGCTTTGGCTGGTTGATACCTCTGATATGAATTGTTTTGTGACATGATATGTTGAATGGATGACGATATTGTGATTAACTATCAATTATGAGTTGACGTGAATAAAAAAATGTTATCTGGTAATTAAGGTTGAATTTTATTTAATTGGATAATTTTGGTTAAGATGACATTGGACTCGAAGAGACCGGAGTCGGGTATTAGTAAATTCCCGAAGCCACTTCGATTCTGTATAAATTGTTATGGGAAATAGATGATGTCTATGACAACTTGTGGAGTTGTCAATTTATATAAGTTACCCCGGGTTTATTTAAGTTGTATACTTTTGTCATTCATGTTAAATGGGTTTACTCACGCTGGGTTCCAGCCTGACCCGGGTGTTACTTTGATGTAATGCTCGGGTCAGACCGAGTATTACAGATTTTCTGGTAAGGACGTTCTGGAGCTCAAGAGGCGAGCATGATGGCAGGGACGTATGGAGAGTTTTCACTGTGATATTGTAGTCTCTGGAGATGATTGTTTTGTCCAGTATTTATGTATATGTGTAACTCTGATGTATTTAAATGTAAATTAACTGATATAGTTTTCTTTGTACAACTGCTATTTTATTTGATATTATATTTGATCCGCTGCGAATGTGAGGTTTCTGTGTCTTGTTTCTATTTTCTTCTTCTTTCTCTTTTCTTCTTTTCCTAACTATCTGGAAATTTCGGGATCGAAATTTCTGGGTCGTTACATTTGGTATCAGAGCGAGGTTAAGCGAAAACCTTGGCTCTGGTGGGATTACTCATTAAGGATAGGGTAAGTGATACCCTAGAATGAGTTGAGTATGTATATGTATATATGAGAGAGCGTACTTGTTATTTTCTTATATAAAGGTTTTTAAATGATTTCAAAGGTAAATGAATCTTATATAAGAAATAGATTATCTATTATATTAAGGAAATTGGTTGTAGTTTTAGTTAAATTAAAATCTTAAAGTTAAGGAAGGATTTCATAATAAGATGAATCAGAACTGGTTTCAAACCAGGAAATTGAATGGTTATTGTGTTTAATAATGGGATGATTGTTTTAAACAATAAAATGTTTTAAGGAAGTAACCATTTAAAAAGGAAATAATTTGTAAATGTAAAGATATAAATAAAAGTGGGTTTCCAATTGTGAAGTCTTGAATTCTAAGTTTAAAATTTTGGATTGGTTTCAAAATGTTAAAGGAAATAATATTGTTAAAATTACTTTGAATATGATGATCTTATTTTAAAAAATAAGAAATGTTTGAAAATTTTAAAGCAAATTTGTTTGAATTGAAACCAAAGGTGGTTTAAATTTTTAAATTTGGCTTGGCAAGCCAAGAAGTAAATATGTATATGGGTATACATAATATCAAAGTTGGTTGAAATAAACTCTAAATGTTGAGTTTGAATTTGTAATAAGATATTACACCCAAAATGATAAGTTTTTGAACTTATAAGTGGAAAAGAATTTTCAAATTTGAAATGGAAGTTCAAATTTGAAATGGAAGTTCAAATTGGGAAAGGTTGACTGGATTAAGTAAATTGAATTTAACTTGGAAAAAGTTAAATAAGATGGAATGATCAACCTTATTTGGAAATTTGAAGATAAAATTAGAATTTAACTTGGAAAGTTAAATGGTTGATTGAAATTGAGAATTTGTGTGATCTCAAAATGGGTTTGAGATCTAGAAATTGAAAATGAATGGATATTAGTCCAAAGTGATTGGACAACTTGAGATTGTAATTAAAGTTGAATATGTTTAAAATCAAATGTAATTTGATTTAAATTTGAAAGGGGGTTGAGAATTAATTCAACTTGAATTGGGAATAAATCAAGTCCAATGGAAATTGAAGTTATTGGAGTTAAGTCAATTTAAATGGAAGTGGAAATTTAAATTGAACTGATAAGAATGGAGATTGGGAAGTGAGCAGTTTTGACTCTGGACTATTTTTAATATAAATTGTTTTAAACCTATTTTCTAAGCTATTATTATATATATAACTCTTCTTTTAAAAGCTAAATTATCTTATACTTGTTTACAATTATTTTTGAAACTGTTCAACGATTTTCCAACTGTTTTATAAACTAATTAATATATTTCAACTATATTACAAAACTAATTACTATTATTTTGCAATTATCTAAAATTTCTATAATTATTCTAACTATTTCCTAACTATTTTACACCTATCTTACAAACTAGTAATTATTTTCCAACGACTTATCTATTTTTAACTTTTCAAGCTATTTTCTAAATTCAAACTGGACAGAGTTTAAACTGTTTATGGTTAAATACCCAATCGAGATAAGAATGGAGGTGATGATCCGAATGGATTTAATCAATTGAGAGTAAGTGAATGTAAATCAAAGTGAATATGAATAGAAATGGAATTAATTTGGCTAATAACCAACAAGACAAATACGTAGGGTGTATGTATGTTATTCTATTCGCATAATAATGTGATCCAGATTCGAGCACAGAATTTCGAGATAGTATGTCGATCCGAGTTGGAATTTTTCACTCGATTTTCGACGGCGAACCTGGATATGGGTTGTTGATTGGTTCTGGATATTCTCTATCATAGTTATGACTACGCAAGAAGAATGACGGTTGCTGATCAAGAAACCAGATCCGTGCCCGCACTAGGAAGTCGGGTGGACAATACTAGTTCGGAAGTGAAATTGTGTGGTTGAGTGAGCGATCAGATTGGTATAGAGTACGAATGATGTATGTACATCGTACGAATTTGAGTGAAATTTATATTGAAAAGAGTAATCAAATTTGAATATTTGATTTTGGATAAATAAAATTATATATCCTAGTAATATAAGATAAAACTCCCCTTATTGAATCTTTTGCCAGAACAAAAATGGTTTTTGGAGGTGTTTGAAGTATTAAGGAGTTTTATACAAGTTTGAAATGACCCAAAGTTTTAAAAATTATATATATCTGTATATATATATGTAAAGGATCATATGAGGATTTTGGAAAAAGGGTTTTAGGAACCTATGGATTTGGAAAGGCTTTTGATTTTTTTTTATTTGGAAAGCCTAGTTTGAGAATTATCGATTTTGGAATAATCGATTTTGTGTAAAGGAGCTTTGTATGAGATCATACTAGGTGTTTGATTTAAAGATACTATATATGTATAGTATAAAGTGTTTTGATGATGGCTCTGGGCAAAAAGGCGCTCCCTTGGAATGGACTTCTCAGGAGTACCGCCGGGTGGTGCTGCCTTGAGCCCCAAGGGGGGGTTCTAAAATTGATCCTGTGAGGAGTCCGGACAAAACTAGTTCCTGGGGATTATGAGTAGAGGTTACCATAGTGGAAGTCGTGTGTGTCGCTGAGAGCCAAGGTCTACGTCTGATTTTATATCGGTAGACTACGACCTATGGTATAACATAGCGAAAGTCGTGTGTGCCGCTGAGAGCCAACAGTCTGCGTTTGATTTTATATCGGAAGACTGCGACCTATGTAGGAGTGGAGAAGTTTCATTTTGACAGCGAAAATCAAAGGCCGCTGAGAACCTGTAGTTACATGGACTTTTGCTGCGATGGCAACGTAACCCTGGATGTAACTGTGATCTGTTGTGTGGGTTCCATGGCGTAATCGAGAGGCCGCGGAGAGCCTGCAGTTACATGGACTTTTGCTGCGACGGCAACGTAACCCTGGATGTAACTGTGACCATGGATGGGGGTGATGATTTCCAGAGCATTCTCACCAAAGATATATCCTCTATTTTCAAAATTGTTTTCTATATTTTCAATAAAATTATTTTCCAAGTATTTTCACTGGATGTTGAAAATGGGTTTACCAAGTACTTATAGATTTTCAGTCTTACGCCTGATCAACGTATGACCGAATTTCTACGAGAACGAGGACAGACTTATTGAAACATCGAGTTATAAAAACTATTTTCATAAAAACTATTTTATAATACTATATAAATTTTAAAAGTGTTTTAAAATAATCAGCGAGAAATTTATCTAATTACAAGAATTTTAATAAATCTGGCTTCGTTCCTTTTCGAGGACGAAAAGAATCAAAGGGGGGAGGAATGTGATAACCCGGATTTCTTTGGCATCAGATAATTGTATAATTATCAGATTTAAAAATAAATAAATATATATATAAAATAAACTATAGAATATTGATTTATATATTAAACAAATAATCTGATGATAAATATTTAGACTGAGATATATATTTATTTGATAATCTTCTAATATAATAATTTTAAAATTTGCAAAATTATTATTTTCAAAACAAATGTAATGTGTGTTTGTTTAAAATATGTATATGAGTCAATTTAATTTGAATTTGAATTTGAATTTGAATTTGAGGTTTGAAATTCAAAGAATAATTATATTAGTGTATAATTAAGATTTTTAAAGTCTTCACTTTTGAAGAATTTTATATGTATAAATACTAGAAGGTGTGAATATAAATATAAAATATAAATTGATAAAATTGTTATCTTTAAATATAAATAACCAATTAATTTATAATGTGATCTTTTAAATCATGATTTTAGATTGTATTTATATAAAATTTAGAAAAAAACATTTTTAAATTTATAAATGTATTTGTTAATTAGGAATTTAATAAGGAAAGCATTTTATATCAATTAAAAATAAAGTAAATATAAATAATGACAAGTGTTAAAGTTATAAACCTCTTTAGTGCATGTGTCAACATACTAAGTAAGGCAAGAGACAAGTGTCTGATTATTTGAATTTTCTTTTAATTTTAAGAAAACCTGAAATTAACTTATATAAAATTTTATCTTTTCCCATCAAATATTTTTTCTCTCCTAATTTCAGTTCTAGATCAAAAGAAACTGTGTTCATCTCCAAAAGAAAAAAAACAGAAATTTTCATGCAATCCAAAACTTTGCAAACTTGAAAATGCATGAATCAAAACCTGAATCATCTCCAGAGAAGCAGCAACCTGAAAACAAGCCTTAATCATCAAAGTTGTTCCAGTGTTAATCAAAACGGTAGCTAAAGCTTTTTCATTTAAAAGAGATCAAATCCTTTTCAGTTTTAAGGAGGTCAAGCAATGCAAATGTTTCAAATCCAGTTTAAAACCTCTGCTTTTCAAAAGGTGAGTAAACCATCTTTCACTAGTATATTTGATTTAAACCTGATATGTGTGATATAATGGCTGAAGAAATTTTGATGCATGAATGGATTTAAATGAATGCAGGGATATTAATATAGATGATTTTGTATATAACCTTTCTGTTGTTTCCCAGAACCCAGAATCTACATTTAAATTCATAAGCTTAAATAACTGAAATCTGTTGAAGGTGATTTTCTGAAATGAATATTACTTTTCATGTATGTATATATATATAAAAAATAAAAATCTTTGTTTGTTCATTTGGGTTTATGATGTGCATGGCTGCAAACTCTGTCACTTGTTACAGGGTCTAAATTTTGGATAAATTTTGTTTCCTCAACTACTGATTTCAGTTAGGATTAAATTTACAAACAAGAAGTGTTAGATTAGTTATAAATTAAATTTCTGAAATGAATTTAAGAAAATAATTGGTTGGAAAAAAAGAAAAAAAGAAAAGAGACAGTGAAGAATCTTTTAATCTTGTTAAAAATCAAATATTGAAAATTGTTGTTTCAGGAATGTAACCTGAATCTTCATGGTGAAATCTGGTTTTTAGAATGAAAATCAGAAATTCTAATTGAATTCAGAATGAGATATTGGGGTTTGATCATAATATGAGTTTTGTGCATTTGTGGGTGATCGGAGTATTGTGGAGGGTCGGGGTTTTTGCCTGAGTTAGCTGGAAGATCTAGGATGTTGGCAAAAATGGTATATGGGTGGACAAGCCACCGTGGCAGCGGCGATGGGTTGGAATGTATTTTTAACCCTACTTTTTGGAGAGATCAAATCTCACGTCACTGCAGCAACTTCAGTGATCGAGTGGCAAGAAATCTTGGGCGAAGGAAGCGTGGAAGCTCGGGAAGGCGTGGCCGAGGTCGCAGCAACTTCTAGGGGTCGGTGTCGTGGTTTCGGCCAGTTTTCTAGTGATGGGTGTTTTCCGAGTTTGATCGTGATAGCTCGATCTTATTTTGGGGTTTGTAAGGAAATTTGGGTGATCGAAATCAAATGGGTGTGGCGTCGGCGACTTGTCAAGGGAGGTCGTGGTGGCCGGAGCTTCGGCGATCGCTGGTGCACTTGCACAGCGAGTTCTGGTGTCAGTAATTGAGGAGGAAGATTGGTACACGGGTTGAAGCTCGGGTTTGAGGGAAATTTGCTCGAGTATAAACGCGAGTAGCTCATGATGATTAGTTGCTAACAGTTTTAGTTGCTACGGGGTTAAATTTTAAAATAAATTGAGATGGAAAAGATAAGGAAACTCGGGTATGACCCGAGTCAGCTACGGGTTTAACCCAAAGCAGCTTAAGTAAACAGTAATTAAGGTTTTAACAGTTTGTGTTTTGATATTTAATAATTTAAATTAGTTTAAAACTCTTATATAAATTATTTGATGTTTTAATAAACGTTTTCTTAAACATATTTTAAGAAGTTTTGAAGTTTGTTAAATTTAAACTTTGTTAAGAAATTTTAAAGTGATTTTAAAAATCGAGTTTGAATATTATTTGAGAAGTTTATACAAAAGACAAGTTTTAAATCCAAATTAATATAGTTTAAAACAACTAATAATTAATAAATATTAAAGCTATTTTTAGTTGTGTTTTGATAACTTCAATTTTTATCAAGTTAAATGATTGTTTTATTTTAAAAAAATAATAATAATTTAATTAAGCAAAGATTATTATAAAGTAAACGAGGCAAATGTGTTAAAGGTAATTAAAGCATTTATAAGATAAATGTTTTATTTTAATTTAGGTTTTAATATCTTAATTTTGATTAAGTCAATTTAAAGAAATTAAGTTTAATTAATTAGTTTAATTATAAAGGATTGATTAAGAAATTAATTAATAAGTTGTTAGTTAAGTAATAAGGGTTACTTAACTAATAATTAAGTAGTGCTTAGCTTGTAATTAAGCTTTATTAATTAATAATTAAGGTTTTATTAATTAATAATTAAAGAATAGTTAATCCGTAATTAAGGATTAATTAAGAATTTTTAAACGATAATTACTTGATTAATCAATGGTGATTAAGGATTAATCAAAGGGTAATTAAGGATTGATTATCTGTTGATTAAGGTGGGTTAACAGTCAATGAAGGATTAATTAAGGGTTAATTAATTGATTATGGAAGTAATTAAGGATTAATTACTTTGTATTAAAGGAAATTAAATAATAATTATGGATTAATAATTGATAAATAAAGGATAATTAATGTGGGATTAAGGATTGATAAATTGATTATTTGAGTTAATCAAGGATGTGATTAATTAATTAAGGTTAGTAATTAATTAATGAATCTATAAGCAAGATTAAGTGAATAATCCTTAAGAAATTAATTTAATTTAAGTAATTAAATTAATTATGATATGAATTGATAATGCTTGCTTATGGATGATTGGTTGTTAAATGTCTGGATTGGATGATATCTATTGAATTGATATCTATTGATCAATAATCAATATTGATTAATGAATATGATTAAGGTAAAGGTTAATTATTATATGAAATTTAAGAATAATTTACTAATGAAAGTAATTTGATGATCATTAATTAATTTAAATAATGAAGTGATCAATATTGCTTATTAATGAGTGAATGATGATGAGTGCTTTGGCTGGTTGATACGTCTGATATGAATTGTTTTGTGACATGATATGTTGAATGGATGACGATATTGTGATTAACTATCAATTATGAGTTGATGTGAATAAAAAAATGTTATCTGGTAATTAAGGTTGAATTTTATTTAATTGGATAATTTTGGTTAAGATGACATTGGACTCGAAGAGACCGGAGTCGGGTATTAGTAAATTCCCGAAGCCACTTCGATTCTGTATAAATTGTTATGGGAAACAGATGATGTCTATAACAACTTGTGGAGTTGTCAATTTATATAAGTTACCCCGGGTTTATTTAAGTTGTATACTTTTGTCATTCATGTTAAATGGGTTTACTCATGCTGGGTTCCAGCCTGACCCGGGTGTTACTTTGATGTAATGCTCGGGTCAGACCGAGTATTACATATTTTCAGGTAAGGACGTTCTGGAGCTCAGGAGGCGAGCAGGATGGTAGGGACGTATGGAGAGTTTTCACTGTGATATTGTAGTCTCTGGGGATGATTGTTTTGTCCAGTATTTATGTATATGTGTAACTCTGATGTATTTAAATGTAAATTAACTGATATAGTTTTCTTTGTACAACTGCTATTTTATTTGATATTATATTTGATCCGCTGCGAATGTAAGGTTTCTGTGTCTTGTTTCTGTTTTCTTCTTCTTTCTCTTTTCTTCTTTTCCTAACTATCTGGAATTTTCGGGATCGAAATTTCCGGGTCGTTACAATAATATTTTATACATTAAGTAAATCATTTGGTTTCTGTGTCTTGTTTCCGGGTCGTTACAATAATATTTTATACATATCAGAGTTACAACAAAATAGGACTACACAAAAGCTTTAACAAAAAGGAACAAGCTGAATAGTCCATGC
Source organism: Allium cepa (assembly GCA_030765085.1). Lineage (NCBI taxonomy): Eukaryota > Viridiplantae > Streptophyta > Magnoliopsida > Asparagales > Amaryllidaceae > Allium > Allium cepa. The sequence goes on along the minus strand of CM060945.1, from coordinate 871,975,545 downwards.
GGAAGCAAAATAGGCTAAGTCCGAAGCACCTAACCTGAAACAACTCGGTCTGACCCGAGTAATAAATACACGGGTCAGTCTAGCTAAACCAATCAGTTAGATAAACTGAACAACAATAAACCTGCAAGGTCACAATGTATATCAAATATCTCTCAAAGAGATAACACAACCATCTAACATAAGATGAATCATATCATAACAAACAAGCCACATATCATCGGCAACTCATAGAAACAAAGGATAGGAATATCCCAAAACAAGCCAAAAGGCAAATAACAAATACCAATATGGTATACAAGTTCACAAGGTGATCACTACATATCGTGTGGTTCAAAAAGACCTACACCGAGGGGCGATATCTAGGGAATATACATCTCAATTGAAACATCATAAAAATTGCTCGAGCGGTAACGAATGACCAACTCCGAAAGCAATACAATAGGGCATCCTAATATCACCCATGTGGCGCATAACGGCCAACATCGGAAGCGATACAATAGCAACCCAATATCACCCATGTGGCGCATAACGGCCAACATCGGAAGCGATACTATAGCAACCCAATATCACCCATGTGGCGCATAACGGCCAACATCGAAAGCGATACTAAAGGCAACAAGCCAGAAGGAGACAGTCCGAAGACACTATCCCAAAGGCAATATGTGTCACAAACTCTCAGAAAGGAATCCGAAAAGTGGTAACGTGAGTCCCATAACCACCCGTTCGCACTAAACGGTTTACTATCCGTTAGTTTATTTCACACTCAAAGCAGTACAAAATTCACCTCATATCATCGGTAAACCAAACCCGAAGGTCAAAACGATCAATTGAATAGGTCGAGGATTAATCGGAAAGATAAACGCACAGATTCATGGTCCGTGTTTTGCCCAACCATTTAATCGCCCTTCCACTTCGCTCGAAGTGCGAAATTGTACGTGTGGTTTAAATAGAATTTATAAATCAGAGAAGCGAACTTTTAATACGATTTGAAGAAATAATTTATAAAAAAAAACCGTGAATGAATTCAAAAAGGAATTATCAAGGTCAAATATGCATAAACAACTAATTGGAATCAATATGCATCGATCAAATTTGGAAAATTAAACGAACAAGGCAAATAGGCCAACAGCAGCATATTCAAACGTCTGAAAGAATGGATTCAGACGTCTGAATCTGGAAATCAATTGGTTTTTCCCAACAGAATTCAGACGTCTGAATCCTAACATCCAGACGTCTGAAATAGGCAATATTTTGCCTATTTCCTTTCTGGTCGAAATTTAACCAATTCAGACGTCTGGAATATAAAATTCAGACGTCTGAATCTGGAAGTAAATTTCTTCCAAGGACAATATTCAGACGTCTAAAATGGGCATTTCAGACGTCTGAAACCAGATGGCCAGACAATTTCTGAACCTAGGCCAACTATGGCCAAGCAAATCGAAAGCGATCGGATGCGTGTTGATTATGGGCTTACGTCAAACGACTACCCAACCTTAACAACACACCCAAACACTCCGAACAACATAAACATCAACCATATAAGGTTTTTCATAGATTTGGCTTCAAAATCCAATATTTGGTAATTTCACCAAAACAATCCAATTCGAAAGCAATTGAACATGAACAAGTATTAGGGATTCATTCCTAACATCAATGATATCAAAAGAAGTAGATGTGAGTTCAAAACTCACCTTTTTCACTCAAAACAAAGAAGATGAGGCTCAATAACAAGGAGAAGACCAACCAAACACTACTTCATCTCAACAAGCTTCAATCTAAGAATAAAACACATATTTCCCAAATTAGGTTTAGGAAATTTCTGAGATTGAAGAGAGAAAGAGATAGAGAAGAAGAAGAAGAGGCTTACCAATGGCTTCCCTTTGATTTTGGAGCAAGATTATGAGCTAGCAAGAAGAACTAGGGTTTGGAGTTTCTAATTCCCTTTCCTTTCCACCATTTTCAGTTGGAGCTTGAGTTTGGGAAGTAAGAATGAGAGAATGGGGAGGAGAGGGCTGAGTTAGAGGGTTTAGTTAGCTAGTGGGCTGAACCCAAACCCAAAACTCAACTAGAAAAGGTAGCCAATTTCAACTTACTCCAAACATATCAAAGATTATACTCAAAAAGATCGCAAACGACGTTTTGAACTCAATGGAAGTGGTCTTGAGACCCAATTCGACCGTTTGCAGAAAATAACTTTTCGGACTATGATCCGACAATTGATGTTATATTTAAATAAAATATTTAAATATACAACCGATAAATATGCAGGTTGTTACAGACTCCCCTCCTTAAAGAAATTGCGTCCTCGCAATTCTTAATAAGAAACAAGAAGTAACAACCACAAACATATCAACACAAAAGAATAACAGAATAAGAAATTCACCATAAAGTGCACAAAAGGATAAGTTCGAACTTGCTTGTTCAGAGAATTCTATGGATTCCTAAGCTCAAAATAATTTGGAACACCGACGTGGTACAAATAATACGTCAAATGATCCGAAGCTCAACAAAATGAAATACAACAAAACGTCCGATGAACTTGGTAAAAAGATCATTCCATTCGGACATCAACAAAGAAACCATCACTTGTTGCTTACAACTAAATGCATTGGCAACACGATCCCTCTTACGGGAATTAAAATATCAAGATCAAATATACGTAAACAACTAATTGGAATCAATATGCATCGATCAAATTTGGAAAATTAAACGAACAAGGCAAATAGGCCAAAAACAGCATATTCAGACGTCTGAAAGAATGGATTCAGACATCTGAATCTGGAAATCAATTGGTTTTTCCCAACAGAATTCAGACGTCTGAATCCTAACATCCAGACGTCTGAAATAGGCAATATTTTGCCTATTTCCTTTCTGGTCGAAATTTAACCAATTCAGACGTCTGGAATGTAAAATTCAAACGTCTGAATCTGGAAGTAAATTTCTTCCAAGGACAATATTCAGACGTGAAACCAGACGGCCAGGCAATTCCTGAACCTAGGCCAACTATGGCCAAGCAAATCAAAAGCGATCGGATGCGTGTTGATTATGGGCTTACGTCAAACGACTACCCGACCTTAACAACACACCCAAACACTCCGAACAACATAAACATCAACCATATAAGGTTTTTCATAGATTTGGCTTCAAAATCCAATATTTGGTAATTTCACCAAAACAATCCAATTCGAAAGCAATTGAACATGAACAAGTATTAGGGATTCATTCCTAACGTCAATGATACCAAAAGAAGTAGATGTGAGTTCAAAATTCACCTTTTTCACTCAAAACAAAGAAGATGAAGCTCAATAACAAGGAGAAGACCAACCAAACACTACTTCAACTCAACAAGCTTCAATCTAAGAATAAAACACATATTTCCCAAATTAGGTTTAGGAAATTTCTGAGATTGAAGAGAGAAAGAGATAGAGAAGAAGAAGAGGCTTACCAATGGCTTCCCTTTGATTTTGGAGCAAGATTATGAGCTAGCAAGAAGAACTAGGATTTGGAGTTTCGAATTCCCTTTCCTTTCCACCATTTTCAGTTGGAGCTTGAGTTTGGGAAGTAAGAATGAGAGAATGGGGAGGAGAGGGCTGAGTTAGAGGGTTTAGTTAGCTAGTGGGCTGAACCCAAACCCAAAACTCAACTAGAAAAGGTAGCCAATTTCAACTTACTCCAAACATATCAAAGATTATACTAAAAAAGATCGCAAACGACGTTTTGAACTCAATGGAAGTGGTCTTGAGACCCAATTCGACCATTTGCAGAAAGTAACTTTTCGGACTATGATCCGACAATTGATGTTATATTTAAATAAAATATTTAAATATACAACCGATAAATATGCGGGTTGTTACAGAAGAATTCATCATTACAGTTGTGCGACTTAAAAGTGTAAATTCAATCATAGGTTAACGTCGAACAATTTAAATATTAACGTTCATACATCACCTTAGCTTGCGGTGTGATATTTTAGATGAATTTATCGCTTACGCATCTTTTGGTGAAATTCAGTTTTACTTATTATAAACAGTAACTGATAGTAAAGATTATTTACATCATTTATCTTTGTCAAACCAATATCACATTATGGCTTATGGAACTTGGTTTTAGTAAAAACGCTAACATCATTCATATTCAACTTTGTAATTCCAAACAAAAAAAAAATCCTTGGTTCAATAATAACTATTACTAAGCATGCCACTCTGGCCAGAGACTTTGTATTTGAATTGATTAAGTTGATGTGATACTAACCCTATATAATTAAGGAGATGAATTTTCTATTGAATTGTATTTCACTTACAATGCTTCAACTCAGACCCAACTATGGTCGTCTGATGAACGTCATGCCATGATCTTATAGTCAAAGTGGAGTGTCCATAATAAAGTTCCATAGTATTCTCAAATCGAGGGAACTATGTAACATTGTCACTTTGAGATTGTCGGTTTGACCTTCGTTATATTAACCAGCATAGAACTCTCGAGTGATTCCATAGTCATACAACAATTATCAGTGCATATCTTCTCGGTGGCTCCAGCAACCATGAGAAGCACACTGCTCAATATTTGGATAGCGTTATGTTCTCTAGTCTCAGTGGATGAATTGATCCTTTCTCAAAACATCTCGATTATCAATATTTAAAATAATATGTTGTTTTCAATGTGATAAAATTCTTGATTATAACAATTTTTAGTTACCGTTACATAAACAATAATTAATTTTTTCCATATGTATACTTTAAATTAATTGCTTGATTATTTATATTTTCCAATATAATAAGTATATGATAGAAAGAGAAACACCTTTTATTTTGAACAAGATTGGTCACAAAGTTAGACATATGTAACAAATTACATAATTACCCCAAAGGCATACCCATATATCTACCAGGGAGAACAAAAATATCAATATTTATAGTATTTACATTACTTGGCCGATGTACCTGTTGGGGGAGTTAAATTATCTAGCAACCCTTGTATTCTATCTGCTGAATGATATGGAACGTAAGATACGTCACTATAACATCGTGATTGTTTACACAATGCATCGATAGGCTATTTATAGTCGAGATTGTTTACTCAATGTATCAATAGGCTATTTATAGTTGAGATTGTTTACTCAATGTATGCCCTAGATTGTGTACCATCAAAATTGTATATCCAATGCATTAGATTGGATAGGTGCTTTATAATCAAGATTACCTACTTAATGTATCATTAGGCTATATACCATTGAAATTTTATACCCAATGTATTGTTAGGTTTACCTAGTTTATGGAGGATCGGCTTTCTAGTAAGAATTCATGTTGGCACTTATTGAGTTGTTAGGTGTGTGATAGAGTGTCATCTTATATATCATATAGGTTGGCTAACTCACTAGTTGTAGATATATAAGTGCAGGTAAAATATATCTAGGTTATGTAGATTATAAATGTCAATTTAACTGCGTATTAACACCATACAATTAGTGATATTTCTTATTTATAGACATTGTCTGACCCCATCTATTTTCCCTCTTTATACCTACTTATAGATTGACAAGATAGCAGGGTGGTGTGGCATGAGTAGTAAGTTATGAGAATGAGGCGATCATGCACTTTGGAGTTACTTTGTTTATAGTTATTCCATATGTATCTTATTATACTTTCTAATCAGACATTTATCATATTTTTTGTTAGTTGTCATGAACAGATTTTTAGTTTGTTTAAATATTTAAACTTTATTCCATTTGCTATGGAACTAGAATGTGTAGATTGCGTAAAATTCACATTTATCTTTGTACCATACAAGATATCTCAACTGAGTGATCCATTTTTCTTGGCATGACATGTCGCTTTAGGCATTGAATCAGTGTATTAGGAAGTGTGGGTTCTTATATTTGGTATCTAAGCTTAGGTCGAGTAATTCCTATTAAATTATGGCATATGAAAGAAAATATTTGCAATTTTCTATACTATATATATGTGTGTGTGTGTGTGCGCGCGTGTGCGTGCCACACCTAAGAAATTTTGACTTGTAGAAGTAGTTGTTAGCTTGTCCCTTGTATAAGAAAACAACCGTGAGTTAAATAAATGTTAGGATTATAATAATTTTGGGTGAAAAATGAATCCATCGCATATATATAATTTACTTTATAAATAATTTCTAATATACGGTCTCTATACCAACCAGTGGTAGTGAGTAAATTGCAGGTCCAAGGATGAATAAAAGAAGAGTAATACCCTTGAGTTTATATGTAATGGAAGCATAGAGGGCGTACTTCTCAACTTTGGAGCAAATATCCTCGGTTAGATCAAAAATCATGTTCTTTTGTAAGAAACAGTCCTGGAGACTTCCTTTGACTTGAGTGGAGTTGCAAGAGTTTTCCTACATTGCAATTGAACATTACTTTGGAGGAGACACTTTAGTGATCCTTTTTTAGTAGGAAAAGAGACAAAATCCAATGAACGTAAAACATTTTTAGGCCATAAGACATGGTTGGGCTTACGTAAATTAGATTTTTTTTATCTACTCTTATTCAAGTGTTAAAGTCTTAAGATGTTTTCCAAAAATTAATATTTTTAAATTATTTTGCGATTTTCTACGAAATGATTTAGCATGAAAATTTTAAATTAAAACTTGTTACTACAAATAATGATTCGAACATGTAAAGAGAGCATATCAAGATTCAAGATATCGAAGGAAAAACAGTAAAGCATCCAACAAGGGATATTAGACTTCAAGCAATTCAATAAAGCTTTGAACTTCTATAATAAAATGTACCGTGCACTTAGGGGAAGATGACAAAATTATAAGAATGTCGAATTCCAAGCAATTGGCCAACCCTAGAGGTTGTCGAACGCATAGAAGGGAAGAGAAACCATATCCTAAAACAGCTTATACAAATGTTGAACATGTTACAAACCCGAAGTAGTATCAAATGACAACAAATATCGAAAAGCTATAGTATAAAGAATATTGAACCGAATGAAATAAAAAGGAATGCCGAGCCTCTACATAAAAGATGATGAATTCTTAAGAAGATAACAAGCATAAAAGAGATGCCAAGTTTCTAAGCGGTGCCAAGCCTCTATTCTTCGGTGCCAAGCCTCTAGAATACAGAGTGTTGTAGAGCATATAATAGAAAAGAGATGCCGCATCACTATAGGGTGCTGACCTATTGAGAAAGGATGGTGTGTACATATGATCCAAGAGATGGCGCTTATCAATGAACTGAAGGATATCATATATCTACACTATAAAGGGTTGCGAATATCAACAATATGAAGATGTTGATCCACTAAGTGGTGTATGTCAATTGTAATGATCCATAATTTTAATTATTTGAATTTGTAAAATTTAATTTATTTTAAATATTGAAAAGTTAATTTTGCAAGTTAAATAACTTGAATTTCAAATATGATGATTTATTTGATTACTAAATTGTTAAATTTACTATTTGAAATTGTTTAAATAATTGAATCTTGAGTTTAATATGAATGAAAATGATTTTGAAATCTGATTTAAATTCTACTTGAATAAGAAGGAAGATAATAAACTTTAATTTGGATTTAAAAGTGATTAAATCGAAATTGGAAATTACACATTTTAATTAATGTGTAAAAATAGCCTTCCGAGGCAAAGTCTTAGACTTTGACGAAGCTAGATTTATCGAATCTATAATAGTGAATTATTGTATACTACCGTATTTTGTGGCGATCGGACGTATCGTTTGGGCATGCGGGATTGAAATGCGTAGAAATTAATTAAAGGAATTTTAATTAATATAATTCGATTTTGAAAAGCTATTTTTTGAATATGATGAAATTAGCTTCCGATATATATATATCATTGTGTTTGGATTAGGGATATTACATATAGAATGCTAGGTGATACGCCTCATTTGGATTTTGAAATTTTCATGAATGAATAGTGCCATTAATTCTATATAAGGACTTGAAAATTTTAGTTTTGTAATCCAAAACCCTAGTTCTATTCAAGCCTAAAATTTCAATGGTTGAAGATCACTGCCCTTCCTCCCTCGATTTTTCTCCATCCACACACTTTTATGCTTCGACTTCAACTAGGAAGATGGAGAGTTCGACCAGCTTTACAAGATCGACAGTTGGATCATTAAAATTCACCGCGTGGTGGCCAAGAATCTCCCGCGTTCATTTGTAGTTTTGGTTTTTGGCTATTGGTTTTTTCGCACGTTCGCATGCGCAATTGAGGGCAAGCGTGGTGGTGCGGCGAGGGGGTGGTGGTCGGCCGTAAGTGATGGTAGCGGCGAGTTCGATTCAAGCGTTAAAAAAAAGGAAAACGAAAGCGACCTGGAAATGTTATCATGCTTGAGGGTGGGAAAAACGAGAAAGGGTTAAGGTTCAAATTTAATTACTTATTAATTATGTTAATTATAATTTTAATTTTATCATTCGATTATTAAATCGTAACTTGTTAGAATGAGGTTCGTTTCGAGCGCGACAAGTTGCATTGCATTTCTATCAGCGAGCACTAGCTATGGAGTTGAATTGGATGGTTCGGAGCTAGTTGGAATTTTGGTTAAAATTGAACGTTCGTTCAATTTTAATTCAAAAAAAAAACATTTTGGAAACCACTAAAACAAAAGTGAGTTAATCTCACCATTTTAGTTAAGCAAAAATATTTTTAGCCGATAAAAGTTATCTATTGGATGTTTGGATATTTATTACTGATAGTTACTGACTATTTGAATCATTTACTAATTATTATTAGCTAGATTGGATATATTCCTGCCTATTGGAGCAGATGAGAACCTATTACGTTCTTATGTAAGAGTGAATGACCCTTTGTATACGAATCCCGCCTCGAATTGGTTGATTAATATTTTTATTATTATATATTGTATGTGATACAAGGGGATAGGTTGGAGGGATCCAACAGGATTCCTCACACTGTTGACTTTATTTTTCATATATATTATGATATATGATATGTTGGATGTTGTATTGGATGACATGAACATGATTTTGCTTATTAGTGATTTTATAGCATTGAGCCTTGGATCTGTGCAGTTAAAGCGCTCGGCAGATTCAAAGTGGTGGAGGTGCAAAAAGTCATAGCGAGGATAAAGCGAGGATATAGCGGAATATAGAAGATAGCTCTAAAATAGCATATAAAACTCGTACGTAATGTTTTACAAATGTATAAATGGTAACTAAATGAAAAATTATCATTCAATTGAATTATAATTAATACATAAATGATTTTAAACCAAAAACATGTGCGAATATACTTTTAAATAAACGTAAAACCGTTATATAACATAATTGAATTTAGTAGAATATTAAATTTGTTTCATTTTTGAAAATATATTAAAAATTAAATCAAATAAATTAGTTTCGTAATTTTTATAATGTATAAATGCAATTTTTTAATTCACTTTATTAAAGAAGATATAGTGGAAATAGCAAAATATAGCGGGAATAATGGGATATAGTGGAAATAGCGGGGATTAAAGCGGAAAGGCTATATTTTGGGGCTATGTGAAAAAATCGTAGCGGTAGAAATCCGCTATGAGATATTACGGGGTTATAGCGGGGCATTAACTACACCGCCTTGGATGTTGGTATTTTAAGACACCATGAAATAATGATTAATTTAAAAAGGGGATTTCCAAGTGATTTTAAAAATTATATATGTGTTAGTGCTAAAATTGGTCATTAACACCGAAATCCAGATGAAAGCATCAAATCAAAATCATAGATAGAAGGTATGTAGAGAGTATGAATGTGAAGAACAATAAAAATTAAAAAGAAAGCAGCAATAACACAAGATTTATAATGGTTTAGCAAACTCCAACCTACATCCACTACAGAAATTTCTTTTTTATTGATTTGAGAATCAATTACAGTTACAATCCAGAGTTTTGAAACAATACTGGTAGAATAGCCTTAATGAGGAAGTAGAAGGGAGACAGAATGAAGATTCCTTTTCTAAAGCCCCGCTTGTTGTATTTAAAGGCAAAACCTGAGTTGATGGGCTTCCTGTGCGATTCGGGCCCACCAAGACTATAGCTGATCCAGTCTCTTCATCCCGACCGATCCCAAGCCCTCTATAAGCCAACCCGAAGTAGCCAGCGTACTGACCCGAAGTCCATCTCCAAGTTAACCCAGAGAAAAGCTAAATGCCGATTCCAAGCTCCATATGTTAATCCCATGCCTTGCTTGCCGACCGACCCATTCCAGTGCTTACCCTCTCAAAAGTTGATCCACTCCAGTGTCGAGCCACTCAAATGCCTATCCACTCAACGCCAATCGCTAGCCTTCCTACCACCCCAAACCAATCGATCCACACAATCGATCGGCCTATGCGATCCACCTTGACCAAACCACCTCAATGCCGATCAACTTCACACCGATTGCTAGTCTTCCTACCGACCCAAACCAACAGAGCCACACAGTCGATCCACCTTGACCAAACCACCTCAATGCCAATCCACTTCATGCCGATCGCTAGCCTTCCTGACGACCCAAACTATACCGAGCCACACATGCCGATTGACCTATGCCGATCCATCTTGACTAAACCACCTCAATGCCTATCCACTTCATGCCAATAGCTAGCCTTCCTGCCAACCCAAACTTTACCGAGCCACACATGTCGATCGACCTATGCCGACCTACCTTGACCAAAACACCCTAATACCGATCACTTGTGATGCCAACCCATCCATGATGTCGCTTCCTTTACTCCCCCGAAGTATACTAGATGCCGAGCCGAAGTCTTCATCGATCCCAAGCAAACATACTGATCCCAAGCCAATACTCCATGACCCGATGCAAGGCCAAGTGCGACTCGAAGGAACTCCAAGTAATCCAAAATGACTCGACTCTTGTCGAAACTTGTCTCTCATGTATCGCATGCCTTTTGTCTTTCGACCATGCTCAATCATGGCTTCAAATTATTATTTGTAGTTGAGTATCCATTCATCCATTTGAACCAAATTCATGATATTCCAACCTCGATAACCGTGAAATTGATTAGGTTGAATCCGCCTGTTTATAGCCTTGCCAAAAGGCAGGTTAACAATATGCTTAAGTAATTAATCCTAGATTATTTGAAGGAGTGATTTATTTAAAAAATTAAAGGTATGATTTTTGGATGTCATAACTTAATAGTTTCATAAAATATTTTCATAAATAGATTTTCGAACTACACAATGTAGGTTTTTAAGATCTTAAAATAAGTCCACCTTTTATAATAAAAGGATATGTTTTTAAAGGAAAATAGAAATATTTTGAGATCAATATTTATTAATCATATTAATCATATTTGTATAAAGTGATATACATATATATGTATATATATGTACATATATAAAGATTAATTATAAATGTGAGACTTTGTAACTGTGATAATTTATAAAGGTAATATTTTTCAGAGGAAGTAAAGATTTGTAAAATCGTATATTGTTAGTAAAATATAAATTTATAAACGAGGTTTATAAGTTAAAGGGAACTATCATCATTTAATAAATTGGGAAAATAAATCAAACGGTGGATTTATTATAAGATTTGAAATGATATTTTAGAAATAGTTGACTCTATTTTGGAAATTGAAGGCGAGGATAAATTAGGAATGTTAAAGAATATTTTATAAATAGAAGGTGTTATCCCATTTTTTGGTCAAAACTGGAATATCAACAAACTGGCAAGGAATGATGGATGTCGGGATTGAAAATCGATTGGAAGCGAGGCAAGAGTTCGTTCGGTATTCGAACTCCACCAGGTTCATTCGGCATTCTCGGATCCGAAGGCTCATTCGGCATTCTCGAATATGAAGGGATCATTCGGCATTCTATAAGCTCCATTCGGTAGTACCCTCACCGAACCACCACCTCTCCACGCCACTGCCGAATCACCCCTGCCTCCATTCCACTGCCGAATCACCCTTGTCTCCACTACCTACCGAACCAACCATACCGAACCAGCTGCCGGACTAACTACTGCCGAACCAACCTCCTCTACCTACCATACTACCGAACCAACCACCGGTCCAGCTCCATCTCCACGCTACCACCGGTCCAACCTACCACCGAACCCCTATCTCCACTACCTGCCGAATCACCCATGTTACCACTCACCGCCGAACCAAGACGCTGCCGAACCAGAATGCTGCAAGGCCAGATTGCATCAGCCCAAGCCCACCAGCAGCTATATACATCCAAGACCTCCGCCCCCAGCCTCACTCTATAAATAGAGGGGCAGGGGTACAACAATAAAAAAGAAGTTTGAGAGCTCAAACCTGGAAGGAACTTTCAAACAACTTTCATACACTTGTACTACAAGCTTTGTACTCGTAATCGAATTGGAAAAGGAGAATAACATATAAAGTGGACGTAGGCACATTTTGGCCGAGCCACTATAAATCTGTGTGTCTTTTATAGTTCAGTCCCTGCTGTTTACGTATTTGCATAAACCACCTAAATCATTACGAACAACATAAAATCAACTAAATCATACGACTTGGAGTTGTTTGCCCATCTTTTGTGCAAACGTATTTGGGTTATTTGCTGAGATCTGTGATTTGTGTTTGAATATCGCTGATTTATATTCATACACTGGTGCTTTCACGGTATTGGGTGTTTGTGACCATTTTTTACGCAAACATTTTGGTGCTTTCACTGAGAAGGACCAGCACCCACTACATCGGATAGAAGTTTGGATTTGGAAGACAATGACTAGGCAAAACAGTAGAAGGCTAAGGGCTGAGAGAAGCCAACAAGGAGGAAGTCAACAAGCATCCTCCGGAGGTGAGGAAGGACCAGCTTCGATCTACATAACCCGGGATGAAATGGAAGCCATAACAAATTCACTGCAAGAGAGGTTGTTGAAAAGTCAACAGGAAATGATGCAAACTTTCTTGGAGCAAATGAGAGCTGCAGGGATGCAGAACTTAGGAACAACTACAACGGCTGTGGATGCAGGGCAAGAAGCTAGGGTTATGGAACCCAATGAAGGACAGGATACGGAGCCAGGTGGCAATCAACAAGGGCTTGGGGGCAGGCCCACAGGATTCAACACAGGAGAACCTTTGGAAGGAGTTCAACAGGCTAGAACCAACGTTGCTACTAACGAGCTACACGAAGAGTATGTACCGGAGTTCCCTCGGGGGCAACCCCCGACAGACAACGGTGGATTGGTAGATATAATCAGGAAGACTGTGCGAGGTGGTTTCACCAACGGAGACTTGGAAGGAGTAAACAGGAGTCCGTTCGCTCGGGAAATAAGGATGGCTCAGAATCCACCTAAGTTCAAGCTACCTAGCGTGGAGGTATACAATGGCAAGGAAGACCCTACGGATCACTTGATGAGATACACCAGACACATGGAGGTGCTGGGGGCATCAGAGGAGGTGATGGCCCGATGCTTCCCTTTGTACTTGACGGACTTAGCTGCGATGTGGTTCAGGCAGCTGGAAGAAGGATCTATCAGGACTTCGAGGGAATTGGTGGAAAGGTTTTTGGGACAGTTTCGGGTTCATGTCAAGAGACCGAAGAACGTGATGACATTGACATCGGTAAGGCAAAGGATGGATGAATCGCTTAGAGCTTTTCTAACTCGATTCAGTGCCGCAGTTGCTTCGGTGGATCGGCCCGATCCATCGATGGTTTTAATGGCAGCAGTATCAAGAGTCAGGGAGAACTCGGATTTCAAGGTATCTCTGATACGAGATCCCCCAACGGAATCTCGACGAATTCTTTCATGAGGCAGAAAGGTTCCTTCGACAAGAAGATGCGAGTACGGATTTAAAATTGAAAAAGGTTAATGCAGTTGAGGTGGGAGGACCATCCAGCAATGGTTCGGATAAAGACAAAGGAAAAAGGAAGTTGGACGGTGATTCTGGAAATGCTAGGAAGCAATGGAAGGATCCAAAGTTTTCCACATACACAGTATTGAACGAGACACTGGAGCGGATATACCTGGATACTCGAAATCGCCTTCACTACCGGAGGCCGGCTAGGAGAGAACCAACAGAACGGGAAAGGACATCGGGAAGGCACTGTCTCTTTCATGATTTGGATGGACACGACACCAACAGCTGCAGGCACTTAAAGGACATAATTGAGGAGCATGTGAGGAATGGACAGCTGCCACAATATGTTGGACCTCGGAATGCAACAGCGAGGCAGGAGCAACCGCCGCCTGCCTCAAGCTACGATGGTGGGAGGCCCAGGAATGATGGTCGGTTGATCGTCCCTTGACCAGGTTAATATGAAATTAGTAGCAAACTATTGGCAAGCAACCAAGTCATTTACACATGTACGGGGACGGAGATGGCCCCTAGGCATGCTCTGAATGATAATAAGCTGCGATGCTATGGTTTGTGAAATTTATCTTTTGCTTTTGGATTGGACACTGCTTTTCTTTTTGGTTTTCGGTTTTGGAGCTTGGATTGAGCTCCTGGTTTTTCTCGCCTTTTGATTTGGATTTTCCTCTGGATGATTATTTTCAACTTTGGATGCTGATTTGGATTTCTAGTTTTCTGGTTTTGGATTTGGATTTTGAATTTGGATTCTGGATTTGGATCTTCGGATTTGGATTCTGGATTTGGATTTTGGATTTGGATTTGGATTTTGGATTGGATTTTGATTGGATTTTTATCTGATTTTTGATAAACGGTCGTCGGGTATGGATTATGCCTGGCAAGGGGTGAGTCGCTTTGCCCGAACGTGGTAAATTGACTCATTCAGGTCGTCGAGTATGGACTATGCTCGGCAAGGGTCCGGAGTGACCAGGATTCGGCCTAGGACTTAGGCCCTATATTATCAATTGTTATTTTCAGGTCGTCGAGTATGGACTATGCTCGGCAAGGGTCCGGAGAGACCAGGATTCGGCTTAGGACTTAAGCCATGGCATTGTACAGTGCCCAGGGACACTGGGCCAAGGTCGTCAAGTGTGGATTACGCTTGGCAAGAACTCGGAGAGGTTAGCTCAACATCCAGGGACACTGGACCAAGATCGTCAAGTGTGAATTGCGCTTGGCAAGAACCCAGAGAGGTTAGCTCAACGTCCAGGGACACTGGACCAAGATCGTCAAGTGTGAATTGCGCTTGGCAAGAACCCAGAGAGGTTAGCTCAACATCCAGGGACACTGGACCAAGGTCGTCATGTGTGGATTACACTCAACAAGAACACGAGGAGGCTAGCTTAACGTCTAAGGACACTGGATCACGACCGTCAGGTGTGGATTGCGCTTGGCAAGAGCCTGGAGAGGTTATGGATTTGGATATCGACCCAGAGAGGTCCTGGATTCGGTTATTGGCTATTGGATAAGGATGGTTTGGGGCTCGGTTGTCGAGTTCGGATGGACATGGAATTGGCTCAAGCTTTGGTTATTGGATTTGGAGTTGGATATCGACTCGGAGCAGTCAAGGATGATCTACTCTGCCGATATGGCTATGGACCTTGGATATTGGATTCAGAACTATTCAAAACACGCCTTGTTATCACAAGGTATGTTTTGGGGGGCAAAGTGTTATCTCATTTTTTGGTCAAAACTGGAATATCAACAAACTGGCAAGGAATGATGGATGTGGGGATTGAAAATCGATTGGAAGCGAGGCAAGAGTTCGTTCGGTATTCGAACTCCACCAGGTTCATTCGGCATTCTCGGATCCGAAGGCTCATTCGGCATTCTCGAATATGAAGGGATCATTCGGCATTCTATAAGCTCCATTCGGTAGTACCCTCACCGAACCACCACCTCTCCACGCCACTGCCGAATCACCCCTGCCTCCATTCCACTGCCGAATCACCCTTGTCTCCACTACCTACCGAACCAACCATACCGAACCAGCTGCCGGACTAACTACTGCCGAACCAACCTCCTCCACCTACCATACTACCGAACCAACCACCGGTCCAGCACCATCTCCACGCTACCACCGGTCCAACCTACCACCGAACCCCTATCTCCACTACCTGCCGAATCACCCATGTTACCACTCACCGCCGAACCAAGACGTTGCCGAACCAGAATGCTGCAAGGCCAGATTGCATCAGCCCAAGCCCACCAGCAGCTATATACATCCAAGACATCCGCCCCCAGCCTCACTCTATAAATAGAGGGGCAGGGGTACAACAATAAAAAAGAAGTTTGAGAGCTCAAACCTGGAAGGAACTTTCAAACAACTTTCATACACTTGTACTACAAGCTTTGTACTCGTAATCGGATTGGAAAAGGAGAATAACATATAAAGTGGACGTAGGCACATTTTGGCCGAACCATTATAAATCTGTGTATCTTTTACAGTTCAGTCCCTGCTTTTTACGTATTTGCATAAACCACCTAAATCATTACGAACAACATAAAATCAACTAAATCATACGACTTGGAGTTGTTTGCCCATCTTTTGTGCAAACGTATTTGGGTTATTTGCTGAGATCTGTGATTTGTGTTTGAATATCGCTGATTTATATTCATACACTGGTGCTTTCACGGTATTGGGTGTTTGTGACCATTTTTTACGCAAACAGAAGGGAATATATAAAAGGAATTTATCTATATGGAAGTAACATTGAAATGGATGGTGATTGACGTCTTTAAATGAGGTTTATGAATAAGTGAGATTCATAAAGGGAATAGAGTTATAAATGAAGTTCATAAATAAATGGGTTTTATGAAAGGAGGTTTTATAAAATGGAAAGAGATTCTCAAGTATAGTTTTATAATATGGAAATGATTGGATTGAAGATTTATGTATGGACTTTTATTGAGGAAATAGGTGATGGTCCAAAAGTTGGTTACTTATATTAATATTGTTTAAAGTTGTTTATTAATATTTAAATATTTTAAAGGGTTAATTATTTAAATTATTAATATGGTTTGATATTAATAATAATGATTATTAATAATATTTTGGTAATTTAGGTAAGGATTAACGATTGTGTTATCCATATTGGTTCGAATTATTAATTATTATTTTTAAGAGGTTAAAAGTCAATAATATTTATTTATTTATGATGTTTTTGAGAATAATAAATAGAGTTTTGTAAACGGATTTGGATTTTTATAAAGAGAAGCTTATAAAATGGTTTGAATATTTAAAGGTAGATTATTTACAAGGTAAAGTGGTTTATAAATAAATGAATATTTACAATGAATTTTAGAAATGAGTTTACAGGTTTATAAAAAAAAAATTAAATAATTGCATGGTTTTATAAGGGTTTAAACATGACTTGAGGAATAATTTATAAACAGTTCATAAATTATTTTAGAAATTTATAATTGCGTTATAAATGATTTTAGAAGTTTATAAAAGGAGATTTTTCTCGGTTTTTTGGCAAACATAATACGGTTGAGATAATTATATAGATATTTTCTACGTATTGAAAATATAAGGGTTGTGAATATATCTTTGTAAAAGTATTTTGATACAAGCATTTACAAGTTGGTTTTAATTGATGAAAAGATTAATTAAGGAGGCTTAGTGTTGCTTGGTGTTTAACCAAATGTTGGTTTTCCTATGGAATTAAATTCTTGATTGAATGTCTGTTATTCGATAGTTAAACAACCGAGTATCGGAATTTAGACCCAAAAGTAACTTTGGAAATATCTAGAAGAAACACATGAGTTATGAGGCACAGTTGAGGCATAGTTCTCTCCGATGATGTTGAACTGTGCATGTAAATTTTGTTTCAATCTTCTAGGATAATGAGAAGGAAATTCACCTACTAACGGTTATGAGGTGATTTATGATCTTATCTTTGACTGCTTATATTCTAAAGAACTAGGGTTAATTTTACCTAAAACTGTCGAATGTTGTTTCGAAGAGACCAAGATCGGATATGTTATCCAAAAAACACTTTGATCCAACTCAAGCGTTTGAATTAATGACATCTTGAAGGCTATGGAATTGGAGATAGAGTTCTCATGTGTTTCGTTCAGTCCAAGAACGAACTTGTATGAATGAATGCTGGTATTGATATAGTTGCATGGAGGGAAATATTAGCATTCCAAGATGGTGATCTAGGACGAAATGGTAAGAGTGCGGCCTCTTCGAGCCTCACACATGAGAAATGAATAAAGCAGGGATATGCGGAAGGGCTAAGTGGGTCGCACCAAAGTAGGGTATGATCATCCCAAATTCAAAATGATATTCATGTATGCTTCGGGATCCCATTGTGTAGTTGTTGATTGCAAGCAAAGGGTGATCATATTCAGTGCTACTAGAGAAGGGGTGATGTCGATCCTAAGTAGAGGAAGCGCAAAGTGTTGTAACATCCCATACATTTTATCTAGAGGTGTACGAATTTGGTGGTAGACCCTTACTCTTTCATAGTTGGAATCCATTATCTAATACGAGCCTTTGGGTTTGGTTGTAGAACCTAGTATGCTGGAATTTAACTAACGTAACAATTTCAGCTATGATTAATAAATATTTGTATATTACTTATTATAATATCAAAGATTTTATATGAAATGTTTTGGTTACCGTATGTAAAAACACTTCCGTGTTTATGTGCGGCATGGTCTTACGAGATACCTCTACTTTCAAAGGTTTTTATACCTTTAAAATCCAGATGGGTGTTTTTTCTCATGCAAGTTTTCCAAACTTACTCGAGTGTTATTTATTATAATGCTTGGGCCATACCAAGCATATTTACAGATTGTTTTGGAGGCATTGGAGCTTAGGAGATAGTTTGGAGGTCTTTAAGGCATATTCATGCATATTTTTATTTTTCGCTGCTTTCTTATGGAAATTATTAGCAATTCTAAAGACAGGATGTTATAACTATCCAGGCTGATAATTATAATTATTGTTGTACTTTGATGGATGTATGTATATAACAGTTTCTCTTTGGTAAAGATTATTAATATTATATTATATATTGTTCTGCTGCGATTGTGAGATTCTGTGTAATTATAGTTTCTTTTATTCTTCTCTCCTCTTCTTCTTTCTCCTTTCTTTTCTTAACTATCTTTCTTTCTATTTGATTTGGGTTAGACATGTGCGGTTTATTATCAGCTTGAATTGTACGGAGAAGCGGGTCATTACAACGTGGTATCAGAGCTTACATTGAGCGAACACCTAGGCTTTGGTAGGTATTTACTCATTTGAGATAGTGTAAGTGATACCTTAGGATGAGTTTGAGTGGATATATATGAGTGTGTATTTGTTGGTGATATAAATTTTTTTTATAGTATGTTAATTTATCCGTTGAGTGTCTTATGAATTCTGGTCGATATGTGGGAGAACATGATATCAATAGGGGATTCTAAACGCTTAAACAAGACAAACGACATGTTTTGAAAGCTATATAAATGAAATAATTTTACCTAAATTATATTTTATATATAAAAGAATAATTTTTAGAAATTATTATAGTTATATATAGAGTTTTTGGTTGTTAGTGAATGATAATATTTTATTATTATCTTTTGTTGTTTGTTGTTCTGATAAAAGTTGTTATAATTATAATCAAAATAAAGGTAAACCTTTGTAAAATATGTTATATATGAAAGTGAATTTATAAGTATGAATTATAGAGGATTGATTATGATTAAAACAATAAAAAATGTGAAATGAATCTCACCAAAAGTGATGTTTTATAAATATTGTTTATAATGTGATTTATAAATGTGATTTACACATGCAATTGCCTAAGTATATTATAAAATTGATTTGTTAACAAATTTGGACTTAAAACAAGAAGATGGAGATTTAAAAACCCATTGATTTTGAAAATTGTTTTTTGAAAGGTTTGGAAAAATAATAATTGTATTATTTGGAAAATATTTTGGTTAGAAATATTTTGAAATAAGATTTAAAAGAAATAGAAAGCAATGAGCTTGCTTTATTCGTTGGAAAATAATTTTGGTGATGACTACAACATCATCGGTATTCATATTCAAGTTTCTAAGTAAGGAATTGCTGCCATTGAAGTTGTTTTGACAAATCAAATTTGTTCTAGAGTCTAGAGAGGTAATTTGAGGTATAAAGGAGTTATGTGTGTGTGTGTGTATAATTTCAGAATGATTTGAATATAGAACCGAGTGTTAAAAAAACGTAAAATTATATCTAAATGTTTTGAGAAACATAAGACAATAACTTTTTGTGCTTATAATTTGAATAGCATAGATAAGAAAAAATTTGGAATTGAGATATGAAATTAAAATTTAACTTACTTTAAGTTAAATAAATTAAGTAAATGGTTAAATGAAATCAAAATGGGATTTGAAATGAATTAGATAAATTAGTGAGATGAATATACACTTAGGTCGTAAAGTGAGTATATAACCCTGAATTGTAAATATAGCATGTGAATAAACTTGAGTCAAATAAATTTCATGAAATTTTTAGTAAATAAGTTTGTGTATCTTTTATATTTAAAGAATATTATGCTAAAACAAATTTTAAATTTGTTGAATATGAATGTTAAGGAATGAAAATCAAAAAATTAGACAGGTAATTGAATTTAACTTAAGTTAATTTAATTAAAATGAATTTTGAAATGAAATTTAAGTAAAGCAAAGTTAAATGAAATTGAAATTGAATTCGATTTGTAAAGAATTAATGGAATGGACTAATAAGATAAATTAGTGAAATGGAAATTAACTTCAATTATAAAATGAGTTGAATATGTTTTGGAGTCTTTTTTGCTAGAAATGAATAAAATTGATTGTGGTAATTGAATAAGTTAGTGAAGTAAACTAGTAAAATGAAGTATTGTAAAGAATGAATTGAATTGAGCTAATGGAATGAATTAGTGAATTTAATATTGTTTAAATGTTTTGCTTAATGGAATTGAATGTGAACTTAAGTTATGGAGTGAAAATAAACATGAGAAGTGTTATATAAGAATGTTTATAATAAGCTTAAGTAAATAGTTTTACAGAATAGACGTTAAGTATTGCTAGTATTAAAGAAATATACTAAGTGAATTGAATATGGAATGAAATGTTGTTAAATATAAATTGAATTTAAAGTGAATAATAATAAGTGAATGTTAATGAATGGAGTGCAATTGAAATTAATATGAAAAATGGAATTTGGTTTAAATTGAATGCAGATTAAATGAATGGGAATAGATGCATGTAATAAAAATCAATGAGAATACTTGAATTTGATGTAAATTGATTAAATACAAGCAGACCGATTAAAAATTGATTTAATATAGATTAATGGAATGCATATTTATATGGAATGTACATTAATTGGCATAAATGAACTGGATATGAATAAATTGGATGTAAATAAGTGAATGCAAGTGAATTATTGTTAACCTGAGATTGAATGTAATTAAAGTGAATGTTAATAATTGAATATAAACCAATTGAATGGGAATAAATTGAAATGACATAGTAATAGGTTAATAAGAAATGGAAGTATATAGTGTTGACATTTGGAAAAGCAAATTTATATGATGATAAATAAATTGGATGGATGTTATTTGTTTGATAAGTTTGTTACATTCACTAAAATAGCATATAGTTATCGTATAGTCTACATTATATAGTGATATTATTTTATATATACATATTCTCATTGGTTGTTGAGTGTTTAGTAGGTGCAGATGGCGTATACTTTGCATTTGGAGCTCGCTTTCATGCTATATTGATTGTATATGCTTGCTAATACTAAAATAAGTTAAACATCTCAAATTACATATCATACTTTTATATTTTCCATATGGGATGCCTCATGCTCGAAGATGAGATGTATATTTCTGATTATATATACATCATAAAAAATTTACGATCGAGCCGCGTAACGGAAACATTGGCAAAAAAATTTGAAAAATTAAGGCTTTAGAAATTTTTTGAGAATTTTGGGAAAATTTTAATAAATAAAATTTGGATTTTGGTTTATAACTTGGGATGGTATTATTTTGTTTTGGAGATTTTAATTACGAATTAACGGATGTAGACAAATTAATACCAAAGTTTTAACTAATTGATTTTAGAAAAGTTAAAAGGTTTAAAAGAATTTAATAAGCTATATCAACTAATTGCTTTCGAAAAGTTAAGGGGTTGTGACATCTTTCTTACTTAGTAATTTCAGGGATGAAATTCTATTTAAGGGGGGTAGTATGTAACGACCCAAAATTTTAGTCATTTGAAATTATAAATTTTAATTTATTTTAAATATTGAAAAGTTAATTTTATAAGTTATAACATAAATTTCAAATATAATGATTTATTTGATTATTAAATTGCTAAATTTAATATTTGAAATTTTTTAAATAATTTAATCTTGAATTTAATGTGAATGAAAATGATTTTGAAAGTTGATTTAAATTTTATTTGAATAAGAAGGAAGATATTAAATTTTTACAAAATGATTAAATTGAAATTGGAAATCACTCATTTTGATTAACATGTAAAAGTAGCCTCCCGGAGAACAATCTTAGATTTTGGAGAGACCAGTTTCATCGAATCCATAATAGTGAATTAGTATATTCCATCGAATTTCGTAGCGATCGGGCATAACGTTTGGGCGTGCGAGATCGAAACGCGTAATTAAAGGAATTTTAATTAATATAACTCGATTTTGAAATGTTGTCTTCTGAATATGTTGAAATTGGCTTTCGATTTATATTCCATTGTGTTCGGAATAGGGTTATAACATATAGAATGCCAAACGATACGCCTCATTTGGAGTTCAAAATTTTCATGGATGAATAGTGCCGTGAAATTTTCTATATATGGACTTGAAATTTTAGTTTTGCAATCCAAAACCCTAATTCTATTTAGCCGGCACTTTAAGATTTCAATGGTCGAAATTTGCCGGCCTTCCTTCCTCGGTTTCTCTCCATACACACACTTTAGGCTTTGATTTCAACTAGGAAGATGGAAAGCTTGACGAGTTCTACAAGATCGACGGTTGAATCGTTAAAATTCGTCGCATTGGGGCCAGGAATCTCTTGTGTTCGTCTACAGTTTTAGGGTTTGTCATGGGATTTTTTAGATGTTGGCAGGCACCATGGAGGACAAGTGCGGCTGCGTGGCGAGGGGGTGGTGGTCAGCGGTGAGTGATGGTTGCTGCGAGTTCGATTCTAACGATAAAAAAGGAAAACTAAAGCGACCTGGAAACGTTATTGTGCTTGAGGGAGGGAAAGAGGAGAGAAAGGATTAAGGTTTAAATTTTATTGTTTAATAATTATGTTAATTATATCGTTCGATTAATAATTCCTAAACCACTTAATTATAAGGGTTAAGGGAAAGAGAAGAGACCGGGATCAGATATGTTATCTGTAAACCACTTCGATCCAACTTAAGCGTTCGCAGTAATGACATCTTGAAGATGATGGAATTTGAGATGGAGTGATCAAGTGTTTCGTTCAGTCCCAGAACGAACTTGTTTTGATGAATGTTGGTATTGCCTTGGTTGCCTAGAGGGCAATATTAGCATTCCAAGATGGTTTATTAGGAGGAAATGGTAAGAGCAAGTCCTTTTCGAGCCTCATACCTCGAAAATGAATAAAGCAGGGCTAAGTGGGTTGCACCTTCTAGGTTATGATCATCCCAAATCTAAAGCGATATTCATGTATGCTTCGAGATCCCATTGCATGGTTGTTGACTGCAACCAAGGGGTGATCATATTCAATGCTACTCGAGAAGGGGATAGTGTCGGTCCTAAGAAGCAAAGGTGCAATGTTTTGTAGCCTCCATATATTTTATCTAGAGGTGTACGAATTCGGTGGGTAGACCCTTAGCCTTTCAAAGGTGGAATCCATTATCCAATACGAGCCTTCGGTTTTGGTTGTGGAACCTAGTATGCTGGAATTTAATTAATGTAATAATTTGAATTATGATTAATAAGAGTTTGTATATTAGACATTATTATACTTTCCAGGGATTTCATATGAAATTATTTGGTTATAGTAAGGTAGAAACCCGTCCGTGTTTATGTGCGGTGTGGTCTAACGAGATAACTTTGTTTTCAAAGGTTTTTATAATTTTAAAATCTAAATGGGTGTGCTTTCTCACGTTGGTTTTAAAAATTGACTCAGGTGTTATTTTATTATAATTCTGGGGTTAGACCGAGCATATTTACAGATTGTTTTGGATGCATTAGAGCCCTGGGGACAGGTTGGAGGTCTTCAAGGCATATTCAGATATATGTTTATTTTCTGATGCTTTTTTATGCAAATTATCGGCAATTCTAAGGACATGATTATTATAACCATCCAAGATGGTGATTGTAATCGTTATTCTACTCTGATGGATGTATGTACATATCAGTTTCTCTTTGGTAAAGATCATTCATATTATAATATATATTGTTCTGCTGCGATAGTGAGATTCTGTGTTGTTTTAGTTTATTTTCTCTTCTTTTTCTCTTCTCTTCTTATTTCTTATTCTCTTATCTTCTTCTTTCTTCTTTCTTTTCTTTATCTATCCGTCTTTCTATTCGATTTGGGTTGGATATGTGTGGCTTATTGTTAGCTTGAATTATGTGAAAAAGCGGGTCGTTACATCTATAATCTAAAGGACGAAGTATGTCTATAATTTAAAGTATAATCTTGACAATCTAAAGATTATCACATATCTACAATATGAAAGATGTCTAATATTTACAATGAGCAATGAAATAATGAATATCTATAAATAATTTAAGGCACTGCTTGTTCTTAACAATAAAGAAGACCAGACAACTCCAATCTAATGGAACTAATTTCAAAAGAGAAATAACAAAAGATTTCAACAAGTTTGCTCAAATGTAGGAAGGAATAGTGGATCGTTCTTCTACACCAGTTAAAACTCAATAATTTTTAAATGGAAGTTCATCGTTGATACTAATGCACCAATCTAATGCAATAAGGAAGTTAAATGGAAATGAAAAGCGCAGTACCCTAGAAGTTCCAGATCTTAAAATAATCGCTCTCTTACCACTTCATATGATAATATCTAATTATTTACTAAGGAAAAGCTAAATATTGGCCTTCTAAGAAAAGATAACCAACAAATGAACAGAATCTTGGAGGCGCTTATTTCGATATCATCGAATAAATGGGCATGAACTAACCAATATCAAGGCTTAAATGGAACGATTGAAAGCTTCTTGGGAAAAGGGAAGCTTAATGAGTCTGTATGCCAAGTTAAGGAAAATCCAAAACAGAGTGAAATTTTTCATGAAAAGGTATTATGAAATAAAGGAAAGACCTAAATACTTACCTATAAGGTAATAAGAGGCGAAGGAAAAGCCTTTGATACCATGACAAGGGTCTGGGCAAAGCACCTCCTAGAGGAAGGCCAGAATAAGCCTTTGGTCCCGCCTAAAATGACATGGTTAAAGCAATGCAAGCCTATGGTCCTACTTACGTGGCTTGGTCAGAGCACCTCATAGAGAAAGAACAGGGTTAGCCTTTGGTATCCCCTAAGATGGCTTAGCCAAAGCCCCAAAACAACCTTCAGTTTCCTTATAAGTCCTGATTGGAGCGCCTGATAGGTTAGACTTTGGTTCTACTTAAGATAGCTAACCAAACCCACCAACCAGCCTAAATCATTACTTATAAGGTAATAAGGGGCTCAATCATCACCAAAAAGGTGATTAGGGGCAAAAGAGCTCAATCAAAACCTAAATCATCACCTATTATGGTGATAAGGGATTCAATCAAAACCTAAATCATCACCTAAGATGATGATAAGGGGTTTAAACAAAACCTAAATCATTACCTAAAGTGGTAATAAGGGGTCCAACCAAAGTCTAAATCATTACCTAAAGATGGTAATAAAGGATTCAATCTAAGCCTAATTCATCACCTAAAGATGGTGATAAGGGAAAAACAAGTTGATCAAAAACTAAAGCATTACATAAGACAGTAATAAGGGGTAAAAGAAATCAATTAGATAAATCAAACTTTATCGTAAAGAATGGATAAAAAAAATTCCATGGGAAAAATAATCAAATTCAAGATATTTTGGTCTAAGGCAAAGTTAAAGAAACCTTTAAAGGAAGGGTCAAAAGCAATCTATCATGAAAAATGCGAATTTTAAAGTCAGATAGTGCATTTGATAAACGATGACTTATTACTCGAGGCTGGGGCTTCATTCTTTATAATTATGAATTTAACTCTCAGTCCATGAATTTTATATTGGAATTCGAATTATCAAATAATAAGAATCTCTATTAATAATCAGATTTCTGATTCTCTGATTATAAAGTAATAGGAATCTTCGTTAATAATCAGATTTCTAATTGTGAGTCAACGAAATATGGATCTTAAGGCTAAATTAACATAGAGTGGGATGAATAGTGTTTAACGGATTATATGAATATTATTTAATTTTTTTAAGATTTTACTTGGAATGATGGAATTAACAATCACAGATAAAATCGTAGAATCAAAGTATAAACAAAAGTAAATGAGGTAAAGTAACCCCAGGATTTTATACTGCTCTAGAGTCACCATACATCCAGTCCAGCACAATTCTTTGTATGTATTTCTTTTCAATTCGTAAATGCAAATACAGTCTCGATTTTCAAGGCTATGAGACATACCCTCCACAATCCCAGACTCAAGGTAGTGCCACTTATTTTCAGGCCACAAGCACACCCACTTGATTTACAGGCTACCAAGTACACCCAATTGATTTAATCAGGCTACACTCACACCTACTTGGATTTTAGGGATAACAAGCACACTACAAAGTATAAGAGTATGATTTGATGGATTTATAGACTCAGATCTTTGATCTTGATCACAATTATCATATAACTCTTGAATAACATTTGATCTTGAGAGAAAAGAGAGAAATCAGAGAGTATATGAAAGAGATTCAAAGTAGTAATGATTGAATTTGATATTGGTTGAATGTCGACAGAGTTATGATAGAAATTGCTTCAGAAATCAAGAGAGCGAAAAGAGAAAAATAAGAAACTACTTATTACAAATTCATTTGGAAGACTGGTATATATAGGAAAACAATGGTCATGTTCATTCATAAGGAGATACGACGAATAGACACTTCCATTCAAATTTGAATTTTAAAAATACGGTTAGTTTGTTGACATACTTGTAGAGGATATGTCGACATATCCCTTTGTGTTTTATAAAATTACTTAATAAAAATTATTTTGAAAAATATTAAGTTTGTAAAATATTTTGAAACTTTGTACAAACATATGAACATAGTTTATCCGTATTTTAATCATATTAAAACTTAATAAAACTTTATAAAATAATTTTGAAAGATTTAATAAGAATATTTAATATAATGCAAGTAAAATATATAAAATCAATATAGTTATAAATTATTAAAGTATAAACCATAACTCAATATATATAAACTTAAAAACACTAAATTACTACCTTTATAAGAATAAGAAATTCGAAAATCATTTTGGAAATCTTTTGAAAAGATTATTTTAAAAATAGAATATTTGAAAAATAGTCTAAAACAAAATTAGAGAAGGTATAAGAGATCAGGAAGTGCTATCAAGTTTTATACATAAATTCTATGACTTATAACTTATCTGGAATATCTCAAAATCTTAAACACTTCAATTCCCATGAGTCTTCATTCTTGAACTCTTGAAACTTTATATCATCATCTCGAATCTGCTCTTGACTCGTCATCTTAATGATGTACAGTCTTCTTAATCAATAACTTTCTAATATTCTACACAACATACTATATATATCTTGATAAAACGTTATTATCTATGTTTTAAATAATGTCTTATAGTTGTTATCATCAAAACCAATACCTATAGTGACAACAATCTCCCCCTTTTTGATGATGACAACTTTGTATATAAAATATTATAACTTCCCCTTAGTTACAAAACTCCCTCTTAATGTATGCCTAGATTTTATATATTTTTTCCCCATTTGTCATCAACAAAAATAACTAACTAAAACGATAACTCCCCCTAACTAAGATACTATAGTAATAATGATAAGTAAGATATATAACAAATGATAAGTGGTAATGCAAATCATTAAAATTAATATATCAAACTTCTAAGATATATAAGAAATGATAAGTGGTAACACAAATCATTAAAATTAATATATCAAACTATATATTCACTTAATATCACAATACAACGTAATCATAATCCAACAAAACCTTAAACTATTCATATACTTATAAAGTAAAACAGTTAAATAAAATCAAATATACATATCACACATTAGAACAATCAAAGCGAATTAACTACTATCCTAATATGGTTTCCTAATGATCACGGATTTGTGAATAGAGCAGTAAGGATAATAAAGGCAAAAGTTCCCTTTTTGTTCGATGAGATTTCCATCCCGATCGAAACATACTTCTCTGATGCATCGAGCACTGTCATCTTCTTCCATGTGTTCGTCCTCTTCTTCTTCCTACTCCTCTTCTTCCTTATCATCGCTACCTTGAATGAGGTTACGAATAGCGAAATTTGCAGACTCATCTTCAATAACTATTGGGTTCATAGGATTATCCAATATATATTTTTGGAAACTACGAAGAATTTTTCTTTGCTTCTCTGGTTCCTTAGCATACGAAGTTGCTTCACTTGAATTTTAGTGAACATTAATAGAATATTCTTTATTTCACCCTCCATTTTAGTGATCTTGGCCATAGTATTGCTTTGGAAGGTGCCTTGGGTAGGAGAAGGGAAGGAAAATGATGGATTATCTTCTCTAGAACATTCGGGGTTAGAGGAGTCCATGGTTTGTTTATTTCAGGAGTTTAAAAAAGAGAAAATATAGAAAATATAGAAAAATTTTCTTTATATTTTCTAATTTTTACTTTGTTATTTAGATTTTCGATAGAGAACAAATTCCTAACTCTCTTCTTAACTTAGTAAAGGATGTTTGATTCAATGGTTTTGTTAATATAACGGGTAGATTTTCAGTGTTATAAATGCAAGTTATATCATTTCTATTTTTACGTTATCTCTTAGAGAATGGTGCCTTATGTCAATATGTTTTGTTCTAGCATGACGAGTTGTATTTTTAGATAGATTGATCGCGCTTGTATTATCATAGCATATTGATGATTTAGTAAAATTAAAACCAAAATCTTTTAATGCATATAATATATAATATGGAGTGAAATGGAAAATGAGTTTGAAATATAAAAATTATTTGTTTAAAATGAGTTTAAAATGGTTTAGATATGTTTTAGAAACATACAAAAGTGTTTCCATGAAGTTTTAAAAGAAATTGAAACACAAGTCAAAAGTAGGCACGTCGCGTAATGGGAGTTCACGATTTCGCGTCGAAGATTTCAAACAGATATATGAAATGGAACATTGCTCAGAATTCTTAAAGATATGAATTTTCTTGACTATTATATCCATTTTTCAAATGAAGAAAGAAAATAAAAATTTCATTAAGTAGATATTAAAATATGAGCAAATGAAGTTTTCGATAAAATCGCACTTTGGCAGTTCGATGGCCAAAGGAGAAAATGTTCTAAATGTATATTTTTAAAACGTTTAAAAATACGGAATAAATCTTTTAAATCATTTAATGTGTTTTAAAAGTGATATAAGTAGGAAAATGAACATATGTGAAGTAAAAATATTATTTTGATCAAAGAAGCTTTAATACATTGTTTGCAGCACTTTTCAAAGCAGTTTTATAACATGTGAAATGTGATTTTAAACTTAACTATTATTTTTCGTATCTTTTAGAAATAGCTTTTAGAAATTATAATTTAGTGTTTTAAATAATGATTTGGAAGTTTTATAAATCATTTCTAAAATGAAAGAGTATGCGGAAACGACTAGTACATGTGTTTCGTCTGTGAGATCTAAGGAGATTTGGGCGAGGGACGGAACATGTCGAAGGGAAAGCTCGAGTACTGTAAAATAATATTTTCTAATATGAGAAGTAAATGAATGATTATATATGCTTGCTAATACTAAAATAAGTTAAACATCTCAAATTAGATATCATACTTTTATATTTTCTCTATGGGATGCCTCATTCTCGAAGATGAGATGTATATTTCTGATTATATATACATCGTACAAAATTTATGATCGAGCGGCGCAAATGAAACATTGGCAAAAAAATTTGAAAAATTAAGGCTTTAGAAATTTTTTGAGAATTTTGGAAAAATTTTAATAACTAAAATTTGGATTTTGCTTTTATAACTTGGGACGGTATTATTTTGTTTTGGAAATTTTCATTATGAATTGACGGATGTAGACGAATTAATACCAAAGTTTTAACTAATTGATTTTAGAAAAGTTAAAAGGTTTAAAAGAATTTAATAAGCTATTTCAACTAATTGCTTTTGAAAAGTTAAGGGGTTGCGACATCTTTCTTACTTGGTAATTTCAGGAATGAAATTCATTTTAAGGGAGGGTAATATACAACGACCCAAAATTTTTGTCATTTGAATTTAGAATTTTTAATTTATTTTAAATATTGAAAAGTTAATTTTATAAATTATAACATAAATTTCAAATATAATGATTTGTTTTATTATTAAATTGCTAAATTTAATATTTGAAATTGTTTAAATAATTTAATCTTGAATTTAATGCGAACGAAAATTATTTTGAAAGTTAATTTAAATTTTATTTGAATAAGAAGGAAGATAGTGAATTTTTACAAAATGATTAAATTGAAACTGGAAATTACTCATTTTAGTTAACGTGTAAAAATAGCCTTCCAAAGCTCAATCTTAGATTTTAATGAGACCAGTTTTATCGAATCCATAATAGTGAATTAGTATATACCGTTGAATTTCGTGGAGATCAGGCATAACGTTTAGGAGTGCGAGATCGAAACGCGTAGAAATTAACTAAAGGAATTTTAGTTAACATAATTCGATTTTGGAATGTTGTCTTCTGAATATGTTGAAATTGGCTTCCGATTTGTATTCCATTGTATTTGGAATTGGGTTAATAACATATAAAATGCCAAACAGTATGCCTCATTTGGAGTTCAAAATTTTCATGGATGAATAGTGCCGTGAAATTTTCTATATAAGGACTTTAAAATTTTAGTTTTGCAATCCAAAACCCTAGTTCTATTCAATCGCCACTTTAAGATTTCGGTCAAATTGCTGGCCTTCCTTCCTCGGTTTATCTCCATACACACACTTTAGGCTTTGACTTCAACGAGGAAAATGGAAAGCTCGACGAGCTCTACAAGATCGACGGTTGAATCGTTAAAATTCATTGCGTTTGGGGCCAAGAATCTTTCGTGTTCGACTGCAGTTTTAGGGTTTGGCATGGGTTTTTATGGACGTTGGCTGGCACCATGGAGGGCAAGTGCGGTTGCGTGGCGAGGGGGTGGTGGTCGATGATGAGTGATGGTTGCTGTGAGTTCGATTCTAACGATAAAAAAGGAAAACGAAAGCGACCTGGAAACGTTATCGTGCTTGAGGGAGGGAAAGAGGAGAGAAAGGATTAAGGTTTAAATTTAATTGTTTAATAATTATGTTAATTATATTGTTCGATTAATAATTCCTAAACCATTTAATTTAAAGGTTAAGGGAAAGAGAAGAGACTGGGATCAGATATGTTATCTGTAAACCACTTCGATCCAACTTAAGCGTTCGAAGTAGTGACATCATGAAGATGACGGAATTTGAGATGGTTTTCTCAAGTGTTTCGTTCAGTACCAGAACGAACTTGTTTTGATGAATGCTATTATTGCATTGGTTGCTTAGAGGGCAATATTAGCATTCCAAGATGGTTTGTTAGGAGGAAATAGTAAGAGCATGGCCTCTTTGAGCCTCATACCCTGAAAATGAATAAAGCAGGGCTAAGTGGGTTGCACCTTCTAGGGTATGATCATCCCAAATCCAAAGCGATATTCATATATGCTTCGGGATCCCATTGTTTGGTTGTTGATTGCAATCAAGGGGTGATCATATTCAATGCTACTCGAGAAGGGGTAGTGCCGGTCCTAAGAAGCAAAGGTGCAACGTGTAGTAGCCTTCCATATACTTTATCTAGAGGTGTATAGATTCGGTGGGTAGACCTTTACCCTTTCATTGGTGGAATCCATTATCCAATACGAGCCTACGGTTTTGGTTGTAGAACCTAGTACGCTGGAATTTAATTAATGTAATTTTTTTGACTATGATTAATAAGAGTTTGTATATTAGACATTATTACTGTTTCCAAGGATTTCATATGAAATGTTTTGGTTATTGTAAGGTAGAAACCCGTCCATGTTTATATGCGGTGTGGTCTTACGAGATACCTTTCTTTTCAAAGGTTTTTATAATTTGAAAATCTAAATGGGTGTGCTTTTTCACGTTGGTTTTGAAAATTGACTCGGGTGTTATTTTGTTATAATTCTCGAGTCGGACCGAGCATATTTAAAGATTGTTTTGGATGCATTAGAGCCCTGGGGATAGGTTGGAGTTCTTCAAGGCATAATCACATATACGTTTATTTTCCGTTGCTTTTTATGGAAATTATCGGCAATTTTGAGGACATGATATTATAACCATCCAACCTGATAATTGTAATTGTTGTTCTACTCTGACGGATGTATATATCAGTTTCTCTTTGGTAAAGATCATTGATATTATATTATATACTGTTCTGCTGCGATAGTGAGATTCTGTGTTGTTTTAATTTCTTTTCTCTTCTTTTTCTCCTGTAACAGCCCTAGTTTTTAGCTATTTATTTCTTTTAATTTTTTTGTTTTTAGAAATATAATTTATATAAATTGTGTTTACCAATATTGTTTAAATATTTAATTTAGAGAATTAAACTCGTTAATTTAATATGATTTTTGTAACTAAATTTAAGAAGAAAAAAAAAAAAGGAAATTTTTATAATGTATAATGAAGTGAGTGGTAACTAAATGTTTTGGATATTATCATAATATCTGTTGTTATACCCATTCCCTAAAAATAATGAAAAGGAGAAAATTTGTAACATATTAAAGTAGTTAATTAATTATGTTAATTTGGTAGGTTATGACATGCAAATCATGTTGGTGGAATATTCTCAATTTTGACATATTAATTATGTTAGCAGTGAACATTGTTAAGCAATTTAAAACAATGAAACTTACAATCAATTTATTTGATAAATCTACCTTATTCCTAGTTAGCAATTCAAAACTTGAATAAAGGCACATACGGATATTTTAAAATGGAGTTAATGACAATTAATAGATATTTCAAAAAGAAATTTATGACAATTAATAGAGAAATTAATTGTAAAATTTCAGTAGTTGACCAGAATTAATTTATTGAATAATTAATGCAAATTAATAAAATTGATGAAAGATAAATAAGTTAATTCTTTTGGTTAATGGCATGAGGACACGAGGTTAATCCCCATTTTGTAGGAGAAATCTGCCCGTGTAACCAGTCCGGCTACCAGTGCCTACAAAGCGGACGGATTAATGTGAGACGTCGCAGGATTGATAATTAACAAAAAGGGTTAATTAACTAATTAAGTTAGTAACCAAATTTGAGTATGTAATTAAAGGAGGATAATTAATTGGTAATATGGTAATTAATTGAAATCAATTAAGGAGGGTAATTAAAAGGGATAAGGTAATCAATTGAAATCAATTAAAGGCAATTAAAGGGGAATTAATTGATTAGAAGAATATGGAAATCAAATTTGCCTTCCTTTGCGCGTGACACAAAATTTTATTCTTTTAACATTTTGACATTTGCCTCTTACCATTTGTTTCTTGAGCATGTCACTGTATTCATTTATTCACGCAGCCTTATCCACAAAAATATCAACTCTTCCAATTGCCATTTTTCCTCTCACCTAAATTAAATGCATTCAAAATTTAATCTTGCCTATCTTTGCAAATTTTCGCATACCCATTATATCTCTCTGTTTCCACTGCGTTTGTTTTGCAATAAATAAATTTTTCGAACCATTGATCAAGTAAATATTTATGTAAGCATTTATTACTTTTGCCTTTTCAGTTAAAAGCTTTTTCATTGCTTACCATAAATCACGCAAGAGCTCAAGTTTTGCTTCCTCAATCAAATCTGTTCAAATTTGCAGTAACGCATGCTTTAAATTTAGATTATAACTGGTATAAATCACGCAAGCTATCTAAAAAAAAAAAAATCCAAAAGAGTGATATCGTTCAAACATAAAACTGGAAAGAGAAATCAACGCATGCATTTATCACAATTTTCGTGTAGCGTTCAAACAAGAAGAACTGGAAATAAATCTCTTGCCTAAACGCATGCACTCAAAAATCAACGCTTGCATTTATTTCTTACGTTTTCAAACCTGCCTATTTATCTCCCCTTTTTATTTCGCAAGTTTATCTATAAATACTTTGCCTCATTCACATAAGTTTTCATATCTCCTTGTTTGTCCCTCTCTGGTACAAGCTTCTATCAGGTAAATAATTTGCATTGTTTATTTCTTTGCTTCTTCCAATTTTCCTTCCTCCTTCTTGTGTTCTCTGATTTCCTTGCTCGGCTACTTCCCCATCATGCCGTGCCATTTATAAATACATATAGAACTTTGTTAGTAGTAGGCTGGAAGAAATGATATAAATTGATTGTAGGAAGCTAGACTATGGAATTAGTGTAGTTATGATGTAGTTAGTGGTATTGTGGATTTGGATAAGTGCAGTTTGAAGAGGAAGGCATAGAAAAAAAAAAAAAAAAAAAGAATTACAATTTAATAATGGAGAAGATAAATTGATAAGGAGAAAATGATATGAAATGTTGTTTAATTCAAATAAACAATATTGTATGAATAAATCTTGGGTGAATATAATAAAATGACATTTATTTCAATTTTTAATGGTTGAAATAAATTTAAGATGGTTAAAAATAAATTTAACTACTTATTTGAGAATTTGGGTGGATAAATATCAATGGATTGTATTTATTATGGTTAATAAAAGGATATTGGTGATGTATACCAATAATCACCTTTTAATGTTTAATAATAAAAGTAAAAGAAGAAATAATTTGCCTAAACATGATGAACATGTATGTGAAATAAAGTATTATTTAATGAATTCGAATGTAGTTAGTGGCTATATTTGATTAAATCGAATAATTTGAACAGTATTGTGTTTGTTGCCAATATTGTCATTTTATTTAAATAAATATATATGAGAATGAAAATAATTGATCATGATAAATATGATTAAAAATGTGAGAAATAATTTAATAATGTCTAAACATGTATTTGTTTTGTTTGGGTGCATAACATCTTTTTATTCAATCAATTGTATTAAATTTGCAATTTATTTTGCAATTTATTCAATTTATTTTATGCATGCGTACGGTTGAAGTATGGGCCTAGGATATGTTGAGACGGTTAGCGGGTTGTAGTAGTCGAGCAAGTTGAACTAAATTTCTTTTATTCTATTCGTTCCAGTTGTTCTGAAATTTTGCTTTGACCGTAATTTTTAAATTCGCATACTTGGTATTTGGATCTTATAGATTTAAGTCAAGGCTTTGCATCCACCGAAGTTTGATCGTGCTTTCCGTTTTTTTTTCCGAAGTAGATACCGTGTTTGATTTAGATCCACTGCAACGTTTAAGGTGAGTATTTCTCACCAGACATATGTACATATATTTTGTGAATTATCGCAAGTGTATGTGTAAAATTTTTTTTTAAATATTATCTGTCTGTAGTATAACGTAGAATGATGAATCCCATTTAAATTGACACCTCATCAGTTATTATCTGTTGTATTATTTCTGCAGTTATATTATATTATTGTTTATTTACTGCTTAAATCACCACTGCAAGTTCCCTGTTAAATTTAGATTGTTGTGGGCTGAAATGATAGGCCTAAATGATGATTACTGTGCTATTATTATGTTAACTGTTTAACTGTTAACTTGGGATTGCGGGTTTGAAATGATAGAACCCGGGGTTTGTAAATTACGGATTGAAATGATATAAATCCGTATCACTTGACCTAGGCTAGAAAACTATATACAGGCCCGTGGTCCTTATAATATTTTCTGAAATATTTAAAATTATTTTGGAAGTTAAATATTTGATTTAATATCTTTAAAGGATTTTATATTGATTTTGAATGAGTTATAAATGTTAATAAATAAATAAATAAATATTTGAATAAAATTTTGGAATATAACTTATTTTGGAAATTCTGGATTTTTGAAAGGATAAGATTTCAGTTAAGAAATATATATATAAGTTATATTTGGAAATATTTATTAAGTTAAACAATCTACTAAAGCATTTAAATGCTGTCTTTTGAAATTGGACTAGTTTTACCCGTAACTTTAGGTAGCATTTCCTAAGTGCTATAGAATCTGGAATTTGATTGTTTTGAAATTTAAGGAATTTGATAAATTATATTTATGTTTAAGTTTTGGAGACCTTTAAGATATGAGATTTATAACTGGATTTTTCTTAATAAATTTAAGATGAACATTCTAGTGTTAAGTAAATTTTGAAATTATTTAATGGCATAATTTTGGAGTTTTATCTATGGAATTTATGGGAATATTCAAGACGAAATAATAAACACTAATTTGTTGAAAGAAAAAATATCCAACCTTAGTTTTGAATATTAATACTCCAATTGGATATATATATAGGAATTGAAATGGTCTTGGGAACATGAAGTGATATTTAAATTATGGTTTAAAATAAAGAAATATATTTGTAAAGCTATGTAAATTATCTTCTTTACAAAGTAACCATAAAGTTAAACCATTTATATCCAAACCATTTGTGTTTTGGGAGTTATGTTTTTTTTTAAAGAAAAATTTCCAATATATTATGGTTTAAAGGTATAATTCAAATATTTGGTTTCCAGATATTATAAATTTTAAGCAGTATGGTTTTGGAAAAGAATTATATTTGAATATAACGATATCATGTTGTTTTGGGTTTTAAATGATATCGTATTTATAGTTTTGAAATGGAAATGTTTATACTGGTTTTAAAGTATAAATTGTTTTTAAATGACCACGGGTTATAATAACGATGGGTTGGCAAAGAGACCGGGATCGGATATGGACATACTCTCTGTCGATACCGAAAACCACTTTGACCAACCGTGTACGCGGTGGAGATTCCAGAATGAAGTAGGTCGGTGGTGGCGTTTCCTGTAAGGTAAATACGTGGACCCGACTCCCGTGAGTTGGCATAAGGTGGCTAAAACAGGAGCAATTCCAGGCCAATGAGGTCATTCCTCTGATCGGACGCTCCTCTTCGATATTATACTATGATCTTGGATTGATTCAGTGGCCACTTCTATATTTTGATTTTGGGGGAGTTAGTTCGAGGTGGGCGGCAGCTGCGCGCTGCGCGTTACCATCAGCCTGGATAGCAATTGGTATATCTACCCTGGCATTGCCTAGTTGTGCCGTGTCACCTACCCTATCGCGCCTTGTACGAGTTTGGTTTTCTCCCGTAGCCCGTGTGGTATCCTCTAGTGGCTTCCCGATCAGGAGGGACTATGATATTGGATGGACTACTGGGACTATTACGTGTTAAGGGCTATATGGGTAACCCCTTAACGCTATTAAAAAGTAAGTTTATTTTATAAATAGACACTAGTATAATAGCGCAATATACTACATAGTAAATAGTTTGACGGATCCTTAGAGGATGGGCGGTCCCAAGCATCCTTTAAGTTACTTGCTCTATATTACAGTACACTTGAATTAGCTTACATTATATAAGTATGTATGTCCTGACTCGAGTGTTATGTTTTATTTTTACGCTCGGGTCAGCCTGAGTTGCAGCTTCAATTTCTTCTCCGTAGCTAGGACACTCAGTAGATCATTCGCGCTGCTGGAAGTTGTTTCAGCCTTTATCTTTTCTGGAATTCAAGACTTTGAAGACTCTATCTCTATTTATGTCTTAAAATTTGTATTGAGGATTATAGACAATGTAAGTTCTGTTTTGTTGAAGTTATATCAGTGGCTTCATGAACCACTAAATTTTTAATTTCCGCTGCGAGATTCTGATATCTGTGTATGTGATTCTGTGATCTATTTATTGTATATTCTGAGTTTTGCCAAATTTATTCTACAACGCAGTATTTTGAACAATTCAAGTCCGACAATGTGCGGATGCGAAGGGTTGAAAATACTGGGTCGTTACATTTGGTATCAGAGCTTTGGTTCTAGGCAAAACTTAGAATGTATGGTAAATTTGATTTACAGAATCACGTTCATTCGAGATTGAACCACTCTCTTTTCGAATTTTGGAACATTCCCTACGGTTCCAAAGCTCATTCGTATCCCTCACTTTTTCATCTGCTTTAGATTCTGGAGTATCTCATAACTCCACTTCGGATGATCTTTATTGTAAGTTGGCGGTCTCGCCATTATTCTAATAAAGGGGTGAAACTCCTTTACCATTAGCATTGATTCACCGGAGATTTATATTTATCCTCGGTTTATATGCTAGTATCTTTGGTTATTCCAAATTCTATCTCTTCGGATCAAATGTAGATTTACCCCAACCACATCGATATGGCTCTTTAAGTCACGGATGACTAGGTCAAGGTTGTCCGCGACTTATATAGACTTACCCAGTTTCCTTATTCTGATCTTCTGATTTCAATTTATCTTGAATTCTATTTGATTTGAGTTCATCAAATTTGAGTCTCTATCCTGGTTTGAGAAGTTTATTCCTATATTTGAAATTAAAATCTAATATTATATATATATGAGTATAATTTTCAAAATTTTATAATTAATTTAACTAGTTGTCAAGAGATAATAGTTTTGATTTTATTTATGGTGTTGTAAGCCATGTGTTTGTCTAATAAATAAGTGAATATAAAACAATGGTTATAAATTAATTTGGAAACAGAAATGAATTTAAAACTAAAACTTGAGAATTAAATTTCTGATGATTTCAAACCTTGTGTTTAAATTTTAAAAGGATGTAATAAGTATTTTTGTATAGAAATTTGTTTCCAAAGAAATTTTAAAATTAGTGCTTTTCTCTTTGTCGCTGGAAAATAATTTCGGTGATGACTGCAGCATCATCGACATTCATTTTCGAGTTTCGAAGTGAAAAGACCATTCTGTAGTCTGGCTACAGTGTTTCCTTGAGATTTTAATTGATTTGAATTTCTAAAGTATGACTTAATATATATAGATATATAATTTAAATTTGATTTGACATATTAGGTATATATATTTAGTTATCTCTAAATGGTTTGAAGGGAATCAGGAATTTAATTCTTAAAGTTTATCTTGAGGAAGGAAAATAAATATAATAACAAAAATTTGAATAAAAAGGTTCCAATTGGAGATAATTAAATTGAAAGTTTTATTTGTATAACACCCAATTTCATTTAATATAACTTACCTTGATTTTCAAAAGTTAACATGTAATTGGATAATATACAA
This sequence comes from Allium cepa, assembly GCA_030765085.1. NCBI lineage: Eukaryota > Viridiplantae > Streptophyta > Magnoliopsida > Asparagales > Amaryllidaceae > Allium > Allium cepa. Next base: position 871,936,308 of record CM060945.1, on the reverse strand, counting down.
TATAAAAGGATTTTATGAATAAAATTTGAGTGGTTATAATAAATATTATACACTTAAATTTTAGTTATAAAAGATTAATGGGGATAAATAAGGAAAAGGAATTTAAGGAATTTTATTCAAATGTCTTAATAATCAAATTAATTTAATATGGAGCCGTAAATCTAACCAAGAGATTTTAATAAAAGGTTATTTCCTTAAATGAATATGTTTGTGTAATAAACAAGGTATCTTTGAATAAGGAAAATATATTTGAAAGGGATATTTTTGGAGTAAGGATTATATATCTTCAAATCATAGTTTAATTGATGTCTAAATAAATAGTTAAGACGTATTCTAATATCACTAAATTTTGATAATTGAGAATTGGTTTTCAAATGGAAATTCAAGGGTAACTTATTGAAGGAATATCTTATTTATAAGATAAGTATTTTTAATAAAGTGTTAGGTTATTTGTTAAAATTCAGAGTTAAGTACATAATAAACTGATTAGGAATACTATTATATCTACTATAGCATATTATGAGTGCTGCTGTTTCTAAAAATAAAATGTTTTGGAAATTTTTTTTTTGTAAATGAACTTAGGAATATTTCAACCTTGAAATGAATATTGTTTGGCATTGAATTTAAAAGGTATAAATGAAGATTATTTTAAAGGTATTATGATTTTAGTAGCATGATTTCCAAATTTATAAATTTAATGATTTCAAAGCATTATGATTGCAAATTTATTATCTTATTTGTTTTCAAACTATCTTTAAGTGTCCTTGGTTTCCCTATCTTCTACAGAATGAGGAGGCTATTGCTTATACCAGTCTATTTAGAAATCTTTTCTATAATCTTTAAAAATCTTTGTTACTCATCGGGGCCTGAGCACCGCTTACCACCCATAGACCGACGGTCGAACTGAAAAGAGTAAAACCGATTCTAGAAGATCTTCTTCGTGCTTCAAATCCGGAACTATTCGTTTAAAGTTCTTGTTTATCTAGCTTATCTTCCTTTGTTTCTTTTCTTTTGTTCCTTTTCGAGGACGAAAAGTTCTTAAGTGGGGGAGAGTGTAACAGCCCTAGTTTTTAGCTATTTATTTCTTTTAATTTTTTTGTTTTTAGAAATATAATTTATATAAATTGTGTTTACCAATATTGTTTAAATATTTAATTTAGAGAATTAAACTCGTTAATTTAATATGATTTTTGTAACTAAATTTAAGAAGAAAAAAAAAAAGGAAATTTTTATAATGTATAATGAAGTGAGTGGTAACTAAATGTTTTGGATATTATCATAATATCTGTTGTTATACCCATTCCCTAAAAATAATGAAAAGGAGAAAATTTGTAACATATTAAAGTAGTTAATTAATTATGTTAATTTGGTAGGTTATGACATGCAAATCATGTTGGTGGAATATTCTCAATTTTGACATATTAATTATGTTAGCAGTGAACATTGTTAAGCAATTTAAAACAATGAAACTTACAATCAATTTATTTGATAAATCTACCTTATTCCTAGTTAGCAATTCAAAACTTGAATAAAGGCACATACAGATATTTTAAAATGGAGTTAATGACAATTAATAGATATTTCAAAAAGAAATTTATGACAATTAATAGAGAAATTAATTGTAAAATTTCAGTAGTTGACCAGAATTAATTTATTGAATAATTAATGCAAATTAATAAAATTGATGAAAGATAAATAAGTTAATTCTTTTGGTTAATGGCATGAGGACACGAGGTTAATCCCCATTTTGTAGGAGAAATCTGCCCGTGTAACCAGTCCGGCTACCAGTGCCTACAAAGCGGACGGATTAATGTGAGACGTCGCAGGATTGATAATTAACAAAAAGGGTTAATTAACTAATTAAGTTAGTAACCAAATTTGAGTATGTAATTAAAGGAGGATAATTAATTGGTAATATGGTAATTAATTGAAATCAATTAAGGAGGGTAATTAAAAGGGATAAGGTAATCAATTGAAATCAATTAAAGGCAATTAAAGGGGAATTAATTGATTAGAAGAATATGGAAATCAAATTTGCCTTCCTTTGCGCGTGACACAAAATTTTATTCTTTTAACATTTTGACATTTGCCTCTTACCATTTGTTTCTTGAGCATGTCACTGTATTCATTTATTCACGCAGCCTTATCCACAAAAATATCAACTCTTCCAATTGCCATTTTTCCTCTCACCTAAATTAAATGCATTCAAAATTTAATCTTGCCTATCTTTGCAAATTTTCGCATACCCATTATATCTCTCTGTTTCCACTGCGTTTGTTTTGCAATAAATAAATTTTTCGAACCATTGATCAAGTAAATATTTATGTAAGCATTTATTACTTTTGCCTTTTCAGTTAAAAGCTTTTTCATTGCTTACCATAAATCACGCAAGAGCTCAAGTTTTGCTTCCTCAATCAAATCTGTTCAAATTTGCAGTAACGCATGCTTTAAATTTAGATTATAACTGGTATAAATCACGCAAGCTATCTAAAAAAAAAAAAAATCCAAAAGAGTGATATCGTTCAAACATAAAACTGGAAAGAGAAATCAACGCATGCATTTATCACAATTTTCGTGTAGCGTTCAAACAAGAAGAACTGGAAATAAATCTCTTGCCTAAACGCATGCACTCAAAAATCAACGCTTGCATTTATTTCTTACGTTTTCAAACCTGCCTATTTATCTCCCCTTTTTATTTCGCAAGTTTATCTATAAATACTTTGCCTCATTCACATAAGTTTTCATATCTCCTTGTTTGTCCCTCTCTGGTACAAGCTTCTATCAGGTAAATAATTTGCATTGTTTATTTCTTTGCTTCTTCCAATTTTCCTTCCTCCTTCTTGTGTTCTCTGATTTCCTTGCTCGGCTACTTCCCCATCATGCCGTGCCATTTATAAATACATATAGAACTTTGTTAGTAGTAGGCTGGAAGAAATGATATAAATTGATTGTAGGAAGCTAGACTATGGAATTAGTGTAGTTATGATGTAGTTAGTGGTATTGTGGATTTGGATAAGTGCAGTTTGAAGAGGAAGGCATAGAAAAAAAAAAAAAAAAAAAAAGAATTACAATTTAATAATGGAGAAGATAAATTGATAAGGAGAAAATGATATGAAATGTTGTTTAATTCAAATAAACAATATTGTATGAATAAATCTTGGGTGAATATAATAAAATGACATTTATTTCAATTTTTAATGGTTGAAATAAATTTAAGATGGTTAAAAATAAATTTAACTACTTATTTGAGAATTTGGGTGGATAAATATCAATGGATTGTATTTATTATGGTTAATAAAAGGATATTGGTGATGTATACCAATAATCACCTTTTAATGTTTAATAATAAAAGTAAAAGAAGAAATAATTTGCCTAAACATGATGAACATGTATGTGAAATAAAGTATTATTTAATGAATTCGAATGTAGTTAGTGGCTATATTTGATTAAATCGAATAATTTGAACAGTATTGTGTTTGTTGCCAATATTGTCATTTTATTTAAATAAATATATATGAGAATGAAAATAATTGATCATGATAAATATGATTAAAAATGTGAGAAATAATTTAATAATGTCTAAACATGTATTTGTTTTGTTTGGGTGCATAACATCTTTTTATTCAATCAATTGTATTAAATTTGCAATTTATTTTGCAATTTATTCAATTTATTTTATGCATGCGTACGGTTGAAGTATGGGCCTAGGATATGTTGAGACGGTTAGCGGGTTGTAGTAGTCGAGCAAGTTGAACTAAATTTCTTTTATTCTATTCGTTCCAGTTGTTCTGAAATTTTGCTTTGACCGTAATTTTTAAATTCGCATACTTGGTATTTGGATCTTATAGATTTAAGTCAAGGCTTTGCATCCGCCGAAGTTTGATCGTGCTTTCCGTTTTTTTTTCCGAAGTAGATACCGTGTTTGATTTAGATCCACTGCAACGTTTAAGGTGAGTATTTCTCACCAGACATATGTACATATATTTTGTGAATTATCGCAAGTGTATGTGTAAAAAATTTTTTTAAATATTATCTGTCTGTAGTATAACGTAGAATGATGAATCCCATTTAAATTGACACCTCATCAGTTATTATCTGTTGTATTATTTCTGCAGTTATATTATATTATTGTTTATTTACTGCTTAAATCACCACTGCAAGTTCCCTGTTAAATTTAGATTGTTGTGGGCTGAAATGATAGGCCTAAATGATGATTACTGTGCTATTATTATGTTAACTGTTTAACTGTTAACTTGGGATTGCGGGTTTGAAATGATAGAACCCGGGGTTTGTAAATTACGGATTGAAATGATATAAATCCGTATCACTTGACCTAGGCTAGAAAACTATATACAGGCCCGTGGTCCTTATAATATTTTCTGAAATATTTAAAATTATTTTGGAAGTTAAATATTTGATTTAATATCTTTAAAGGATTTTATATTGATTTTGAATGAGTTATAAATGTTAATAAATAAATAAATAAATATTTGAATAAAATTTTGGAATATAACTTATTTTGGAAATTCTGGATTTTTGAAAGGATAAGATTTCAGTTAAGAAATATATATATAAGTTATATTTGGAAATATTTATTAAGTTAAACAATCTACTAAAGCATTTAAATGCTGTCTTTTGAAATTGGACTAGTTTTACCCGTAACTTTAGGTAGCATTTCCTAAGTGCTATAGAATCTGGAATTTGATTGTTTTGAAATTTAAGGAATTTGATAAATTATATTTATGTTTAAGTTTTGGAGACCTTTAAGATATGAGATTTATAACTGGATTTTTCTTAATAAATTTAAGATGAACATTCTAGTGTTAAGTAAATTTTGAAATTATTTAATGGCATAATTTTGGAGTTTTATCTATGGAATTTATGGGAATATTCAAGACGAAATAATAAACACTAATTTGTTGAAAGAAAAAATATCCAACCTTAGTTTTGAATATTAATACTCCAATTGGATATATATATAGGAATTGAAATGGTCTTGGGAACATGAAGTGATATTTAAATTATGGTTTAAAATAAAGAAATATATTTGTAAAGCTATGTAAATTATCTTCTTTACAAAGTAACCATAAAGTTAAACCATTTATATCCAAACCATTTGTGTTTTGGGAGTTATGTTTTTTTTTAAAGAAAAATTTCCAATATATTATGGTTTAAAGGTATAATTCAAATATTTGGTTTCCAGATATTATAAATTTTAAGCAGTATGGTTTTGGAAAAGAATTATATTTGAATATAACGATATCATGTTGTTTTGGGTTTTAAATGATATCGTATTTATAGTTTTGAAATGGAAATGTTTATACTGGTTTTAAAGTATAAATTGTTTTTAAATGACCACGGGTTATAATAACGATGGGTTGGCAAAGAGACCGGGATCGGATATGGACATACTCTCTGTCGATACCGAAAACCACTTTGACCAACCGTGTACGCGGTGGAGATTCCAGAATGAAGTAGGTCGGTGGTGGCGTTTCCTGTAAGGTAAATACGTGGACCCGACTCCCGTGAGTTGACATAAGGTGGCTAAAACAGGAGCAATTCCAGGCCAATGAGGTCATTCCTCTGATCGGACGCTCCTCTTCGATATTATACTATGATCTTGGATTGATTCAGTGGCCACTTCTATATTTTGATTTTGGGGGAGTTAGTTCGAGGTGGGCGGCAGCTGCGCGCTGCGCGTTACCATCAGCCTGGATAGCAATTGGTATATCTACCCTGGCATTGCCTAGTTGTGCCGTGTCACCTACCCTATCGCGCCTTGTACGAGTTTGGTTTTCTCCCGTAGCCCGTGTGGTATCCTCTAGTGGCTTCCCGATCAGGAGGGACTATGATATTGGATGGACTACTGGGACTATTACGTGTTAAGGGCTATATGGGTAACCCCTTAACGCTATTAAAAAGTAAGTTTATTTTATAAATAGACACTAGTATAATAGCGCAATATACTACATAGTAAATAGTTTGACGGATCCTTAGAGGATGGGCGGTCCCAAGCATCCTTTAAGTTACTTGCTCTATATTACAGTACACTTGAATTAGCTTACATTATATAAGTATGTATGTCCTGACTCGAGTGTTATGTTTTATTTTTACGCTCGGGTCAGCCTGAGTTGCAGCTTCAATTTCTTCTCCGTAGCTAGGACACTCAGTAGATCATTCGCGCTGCTGGAAGTTGTTTCAGCCTTTATCTTTTCTGGAATTCAAGACTTTGAAGACTCTATCTCTATTTATGTCTTAAAATTTGTATTGAGGATTATAGACAATGTAAGTTCTGTTTTGTTGAAGTTATATCAGTGGCTTCATGAACCACTAAATTTTTAATTTCCGCTGCGAGATTCTGATATCTGTGTATGTGATTCTGTGATCTATTTATTGTATATTCTGAGTTTTGCCAAATTTATTCTACAACGCAGTATTTTGAACAATTCAAGTCCGACAATGTGCGGATGCGAAGGGTTGAAAATACTGGGTCGTTACATCTCCTCTCCTTCTTTCTTCTTCTCCTCGCTTCTTCTTTCTTCTTTGTTTTCTTTAACTATCTGTCTTTCTGTTTGATTTGTGTTGGATATGTGTGGCTTTATTGTTAGTTGAATTATGTGAAAAAGCGGGTCGTTACATCTATAATCTAAAGGACGGAGTATGTCTATAATTTAAAGGATATCGAATCTTAACAATCTAAAGACTATCACGTATCTACAATATGAAAGATATCTAATATTTACAATGAGCAATGAAATAATCAATATCTATAAATAATTTAAAGGATTGCTTGTTCTTAACAATAAAGACCGGATAACTCCAATCTAATGGAACTAATTTCAAAAGTGAAATAACAAAAGATTTCAACAAGTTTGCTCAAAAGTGGGAAGGAATTGTGGATCGTTCTTATACACCAATTAAAACTCAATAATTTTTAAATGGAAGTTCATGGTTGATAGTAGTGCGCCAATTTGATGCAATAAGGAAGTTAAATGGAAATGAAAAGCGCAGTACCCTAGAAGTTCCAGATCTTAAAATATTCGCTCGCTTACCACTTCGTATGATAATAACTACTTCTTAACTAAGGAAAAGCTAAAATATTATCCTTCTAAGAAAAGATAACCAATAAATGAACAGAATCTTGGAGGTGTTGATTTCGATATCATCGAACAAATGGGCATGAACTAACCAATATCAAGGCTTAAATGGAATGATTGAAAGCTTCTTGGGAAAAGGGAGGCTTAATGAGTTTGTAAGCCAAGTTCAAGAAAATCCAAAACAGAGTGAAAATTTTCATGTAAAGGTATTATGAAATAAAGGAAAGACCTAAATACTTACCTATAAGGTAATAAGAGGTGGAAAAGCCTTTGATCCTATGACAAGGATCTGGGCAAAGCACCTCCTAGAGGAAGGTCGGAGTAGGCCTTTGGTCCTGCTTAAGATGACATGGTTAAAGCACTGCAAGCCTTTGGTCCTTGCCTACGTGGCCTGGTCAAAGCACCTCCTAGAGAAAGAACAGAGTTAGCCTTTGGTACACCCTAAGATGTCTTAGCCAAAGCACCAAAACAACCTTCAGTTTCCTTATAAGTCCTGATTGGAGTGCCTGACGGGTAAGACTTTGGTTCTACTTGAGATAGCTAACCAAGCCCACCAACCAGCCTAAATCATTACTTATAAGGTAATAAGGGGCTCAATCATCTCCAAAATGGTGATTAGGGGAAAAAGAGCTCAATCAAAACCTAAATCATAACCTATTATGGTGATAAGGGGTTCAATCAAAACCTGAATCATCACCTAAGATGATGATAAGGGGTTCAATCAAAACCTAAATCATTACCTAGAGTGGTAATAAGGGGTCCAACCAAAGTCTAAATCATTACCTAAAGATGGTAATAAGGGATTCAACCTAAGCCTAGATCATCACCTAAAGATGGCGATAAGGGAAAAAGAAGTTGATCAAAAACTAAAGCGTTACCTAAGACAGTAATAAGGGGTAAAAGAAATCAGTTAGATAAATCAAACATTATCCTAAAGAATGGATCAAAAAAATCTTCCATGGGAAAAATAATGAAATTCCAGTTATTTTGGTCTAAGGCGAAGTTAAAGCAACCTTTAAAGGAAGGGTCAAAGACTATCTATCATGAAGAATGCGAATTTTAAAGTCAGATAGTGGCATTTGATAAATAGTGACTTATTACTCGAGGCTAGGGCTTCATTCTTTATAATAATGAATTTAACTCTCAGTCCATGACTTTTATATTAGAATTCGAATTATCAAATAATAGGAATCTCTATTAAAAATCAGATTTCTAATTCTCTAATTATAAAATAATGGGAATCTTCATCAATAATCACATTTCTAATTGTGAGTCAACGGATTATGGACCTTAAGGCTAAATTAACATAAAATGGGATGAATAGTGCTTAACGGATTATGTGAATGTTATTTAAATTTTTTAGGATTTTACTTGGAATGATGGAATTAACAATCACAGACAAAATCGTAGAATCAAAGTACAAATAAAAGTAACCCCAGGATTTTATACTGCTTCGGAGTCACCTTACATCCAGTCCAGCACAATTCTTGTACATATTTCTTTTCAATTCGTAAAAGTAAATATAGTATCAATTTTCAAGGCTATAAGACATACCCTCCACAATCCCGGACTCAAGGTAGTGCCACTAATTTTCAGGCCATAAGCATACCCACTAGATTTATATGGTACTAAGTACACCCAATTGATTAATCAGGCTACACTCACACCTACTTGGAATTTAGGGATAACAAGCACACTACAAAGTATAAGAGTATGATTCGATGGAGTTATAGACTCAGATCTTTGATCTTAATCACAATTATCATATAACTCTGGACTAACATTTGATCTTGAGAGATAAGAGAGAAATCAGAGAGTATATGAAAGAGATTCAAAGTAGTAATGATTGAATTTGATTCTGGTTGAATGTCGGCAGAGTTATGATAGAAATTGCTTCAGGAATCAAGAGAGCGAAAAGAGAAGAGAAAAATAAGAAACTACTTATTAAAAATTCATTTGGAAGACTGGTATATATAGGAAAACAATGGTCATGTTCATTCATAAGGAGATACGACGAATAGACACTTCCATTCAAATTTGAATTCTAAAAATACAGTTAGTTTGTTGACATACTTGTAGAGGATATGTCGACATATCTCTTTGTGTTTTCAAAAATTACTTAATAAAAATTATTTTGAAAAATATTAAGTTTTGTAAAATATTTTGAAACTTTGTACAATCATATAAACATATTTTATCCGTATTTTAATCATATTAAAACTTAATAAAACTTTATAAAATAATTTTGAAAGATTTAATAAAAGTATTTAATATAATGCAAGTAAAATATATAAAATCAATATAGTTATAAATTATTAAAGTATAAACCATAACTTAATATATATGAACTTAAAAACACTAAATTAATACCTTTATAAGAATAAGAAATTCGAAAATCATTTTGGAAATCTTTTGAAAAGATTATTTTAAAAATAGAATATTTGAAAAACAGTCTAAAACAAAATTAGAAAAGGTATAAGAGATGAGGAAAGTGCTATCAAGTTTTATACATAAATTCTATGACTTATAACTTATCTGGAATATCTCAAAATCTTGAACACTTCAATTCCCATGAGTCTGCATTCTTGAACTCTTGAAACTTTACATCATCATCTTGAATCTACTCTTGACTCATCATCTTGATGATATACAGTCTTCTTATGTAACGACCCACTATTTTGGACTATTCGCATCCGCACATGTCGGGCTTGAATAATTCAAAATACCGAATTGTTAATTTAAATTTGGCAAAACACAGATATACAGTAAATAAATAATCACAGAATCAAAGACACAGAGTAATAATATGCAGCGGAAGTAAAAGAGATAGTAGTTCATGAAGCTACTATATAAATATATAAGATACATCAGAGTTTACAACAGAAGAAAAATACGATACATCAAGTACAAATCAGAATACATCACTGGAATCATCGGATACTGAAAGCAGAATAGATGGCTGGATCTCCAAGCGAAGCTCCAACTCCAAAGGTGAACCTCGAAAGCTGGTACTCTCAATCTGACCCGAGCGTAAAGCAAAACACAAAATACTCGAGTCAGGATTAATATTCTTATATCAATAAATCCAACTCAAGTGAAATAACAATTGAAATACAAGTAAGTCAAAGGACGTTGGAATAACCATCCTTTAAGGATCCGTTAAACTATCTACTATGTAGTAGTGTACGCTAAATAGATAATGTCTATCAGTAATATAAAGTATCAAAATAGTGTTAAGGCGTTACCATTATCCCCCTTAACACATTTTTATAAGCATCATAGTCTATACAGCACTGTAAACCCCACCGTAAACTAGTGGGATATCAGGGAGTACTCCATAGGTATAACACAAAACAAATTCGTAGTGGTCGCGTATATAGGGATACAAGTATGACAAGGCACATGAGGCAATACCCAAGGTAGTGAAACTACCGTTTGCCTGATCCGGACTGGTGAGAACGCATCGCCGCAGCGATCGCAACACCGCGAAACAACACTCCTGAAATTCCGAGGGTGCACCAATCAATCACAAGTAATGAGTAGTAGTTACGAAGAAGTGTGTTCGCTCGAGGTGGCTAACCCCATTTGGCCCGGCACGGCTCCTGATTTTAGTCATTTCCAATTTGACACAAGTGTCAAGGCTATCCATTATCGTTCTCTTTCTTCAGTCATTACGTACATCATTCCAACCACTTCATTCTGGATCACAACTCCGCGTATAGTTATTAAAGTGGTTTTCGGTTTAGATAGAGAGTATATCCATAACCGACTCCGGTTCCTTTAATAACTTTCGTAATTATTACACCGATTGGTCGTTCATATATTTCAAAACCAAATCAAATTCAATTTCAATTTGAATTTATAAATCAGCATATCATTTGTTTTTCGAAAGTCAATCTTAAAAATCTACGTTTCACAACTTCCAAATTTCCATTTCAAAGTCTAAAATTCATTTCCAACTTTTATTTAAACAATTCAAACATTCATTTAATTCCGTATATAAGTTTCATTCCGAAATCATTTAAATTAATTTAATTTAACATTCAAAATCAATTTCAATTCATTAATAGATTCCATTCAATATTCGTTAAGTAAATTTGTCATTTAAAACAACATCTATTTAAATTCCAATTCATTGAAATCAGTTACTTACGTTCAACTTCTTTATATCAAAACTTCAAATTGAAATAAATTAAATTTGTCAAGTCAATTCTTTAAATTACAAGTCTTACGTTAATTTCAATAAATCCCATTCATTTCAATAAATCACATTTTATTTCCTGTTAAAGAAATTCAATTTTCACTTATTTATTGACTTCGTTACACATTTCAAACTCAATTAATAAAGAACTAAATTTCACAAAATCGAGAAGTTTCAATTCCATTTATTAACTTACTTAAATATTTTCTTTTCAAAACTTTAATAAATAAAAACTCAATTTCATTTATTAACGAAGTTCAAATCCACTTATTCAAAAGTCCAATTTCTCTTATCAAAGAATTTTTTATTTTTATTCAATTATCAAATAATTAAATCTCATTCAATTATTAAATAATTTCAATCTTAATTATAAATAATTTGAAACTTAATAATTACAAATTTGATTATAAATTCAAACTTAATTATTAAATCATTTCCACTTAATTTTGAATTCACTCAATTATCAAATCATTTCAACTTAAAATTTCAAACTTAATTATAATTCCAACTTGATTATAATTTCGAATTTAATTAGAATTTCAAATTTAATTATTAAATGATTTCAAACTTAATAATTTCAAACTCAATTATTACTAATTCCAAATTATTTATTAATAATTCCAAATTTAATTATTAAATAATTAAATTTCAAACAACGTTCTTTCATCAATTGCTACGTTAACATTTGTTTCAGATTTAAATCCTTACATTTCCTTTCAAAAATTCGAATTCCAACTTCATTTCAAAACTTATTCTTTATTCAAATAAAATCATTATTTTATTTTAAATCAAATTATTGACCAATCGGTTTTATATAGTTTTCTATCCTAAGTCAAATTCATTTGGGTATTTATCATTTCAACCCGATTCCAATTCAATTCAAAACTCAAAGCATACAAAGGGAACTTGCAGTGTGATAGCAGGGATGGTGTCAAAGTAAATAAACAAGCAATAACAACAACCAATATCAATTCAATAATTAATTCAAATAATCCCGAAATAATCGTATTAATTTACATTGTTATGTGTGCAAATTAATATAATTATTTCTAGAATCTACACTATCATTTCATGTAGATTAAAGATTATTACACTAAATTTTTTTGTGCGGTTCTACACTTTATTCAAATTTCATACTTCATCAATTAATACAACAATAAATTCAAATGGTTCAAGGGTAATTAACCATTTTCTACGTGTCAAATAATTAAACAGTTAAGGGGTCATATTTTACAAATTTAACCAATCCAGTTCAACACATAAGTCGATTCAAATTTTAACTATCCTATGTCAATTTCAATTTCGACATACTTATCACTTCATACATTACAATTTATCGTCCAATATAAACAACAAACAATCAATCAATTACAACTAATTAGGATTATCATCGCATTATTAATAGATAATGGTGTCAGATGTCACAGGTGAACTAATACATGTAATAGCATATATTTATCAGTGTAAATAACTAGCAGCAGCATATTTCAATTGTCGTTTCAATTGAAATCAAATTTAATAAATAAAAGAATATTAATCGTGAGTGATTGCTCACCTTTCGAGGCTAGATAATACCGAAGATGGCACGGATATGCACACTGATCCGGACGCTGGAGTCGAATTACGGATCTAAGCAAAAATCGGCACGTATTCGATGAAGAGAGTAGGCACGACGAATAATCGCTGGTAATAAAGGAATGGGCGAATCAAATCAGAACTGGATCGATCGATGATGATAGTTATATATATGACTATATATAACCATAGAAATCAAATTGCAAATTCAAACATATCTTTCACATTAAAACTATATACAAACTTGTACACTACTATGCTTATACCCAAAAGCAAAACACTGCATATATTTAAATCTGACCGTAACCCACTATATGCAGACACAATATAAGGTTACAGCTAAATGTATACAATAGAACTACAGGAACCAAGATGTATCTAGGCGTTATATAATAATGCAAATGCAGACAACATTCCTAACTACATATCTGTGGACTATAAATAGACAAAACCATATAATAACCTGAAAATAACATATAGAATGCTTTTTGTACGATAATATACTTGTGAACGGCAAACCTATAACATATTTGAAAGAAAAAAATGTATGTATAGCCTAAGGCATACAAACATATATATTGTAAGTATACAATAAACAGTGCATACAACAGACGCGCTTGTGTAACTCGTATGACTAAACTTACATATAAAAATCTTTTTTTTTTCCTTTTTCAAAGAGTATTATTTCATGACAGGATAAAGAAAAATGAAAAATAAAGTTCCATTGACATTGTTGCCACTGCATGAAACGGCATCCAACCCACTTTTGCTTCTAACTGTACAAATCCAACTCATATTCTTATACAACTATATATCTTCACATGTACTTTAAACACTAATATATTTTAGAACAGAATATATAACACACATTGTCTTTCAATAACACAGTAATGTATATATATGTGTTATAACCTAAAACTAGCATACACAACTCAATATCTAACAGCATATACATATAACAGTAGCATATATACACCTATATAAAATAGCTATATATTAAAACAATCTAGAAAATGAATCTAGCTATATGTAACAGTAGATATATGTATAACATATATGCAGACTATTATACATTGAAACTCTTACATAAATTAACATCCATGCAAGCCAAAATATGAAACCGAACACATAAAATCAGTACATGCAGAACTCAAAACTAATATGTGCATAAACAATATACAGACTCAACTCTATGTCTACTAATATATATAAATATACACTCTTACGCATGAATGTTGATGGCATAAATAGAAGTGAGGGTGCGGTCACCTGGAGATGCTTGTGGCGAGTCGTGGTCAGGTTGCGCTTTGGTTTTGGTTCTCTGGCGTTCGGCCAGAGGAAGAACGCTGGACATTAGAGGTCGCGGCTGCCATGGCTAAACGCAAGACCAAGGGAGGTGCGGAAGAGAGGAGGTGGAGGAAGAAGGGTGCTCGCGTTCCATATTTGCGGTTGTTGATGGTGGGCCGTGCATGAGAAGTGCGAGTAAGTGCTGTACTAAGAGCGAGCTTCAGGTAAAATGAAACAAAAAGGAACAAGTTTTGTTTTCATGCAAATATGGAAAGATATGTGCTGTCAACCTCTACTTTTTTTTTTTTAAGAGACGGAGGCTGGAGGAAAATTTGATGAGGAGAGGAAGTGAAAAAGGCAAATCCACGTACAATAAGTTTAGTAACAGAGAAGATGAAGGAATTCTTTTATGTTAGTTTAGTTTCTCAACAAAAATCACATGCACAGGAAGCTAGAACAACTAGCCAAAATACTAGAAGTAATTTAAAAGTCCAAAAGTCACGTTAGTTCAACCTGAAATATAAAAGGAACGAATGGTCAAGGGAATTTTAAAGGCCAAATTTTGAAACGGATACGGGAATCGTTCCGTAGACTTTGTCGTTTCCCGAACTTCAAAATACAGAATTGAATATATCATGGAGATCAGCACGGCGAGGCGATCAAAACGGTATACTGATATCTGTGGTACGATTTAATTATAAAAATTCGAAATTTCTACTAGTGGAAAATGCATAAAAATCGCAGAAAAATAAGATCGACGGAGCCAAAAATGTCCGAATTTGAAAAAACGACAAACTGACAACTCGCTCAAACGATGATTTAGAATTTTTCTATGTAAAAATATTTTGGTTTTCGAAAAGTTTTATTTTCATCGCTTTTTAACTGATTAAATTGAAGTAAATTTACGCGCGAAATAAACTTCATATTTTCGGACGAAAATTTACCAGTTGCTGTGTTTAACTAGACGTATTCCAAATATAAAATTTATATTTCAAAATTTTATCGTTTAAAATCCCGCAAAATTTCAATTAATAATGTTATTAAAATCGGCTAAATTTACGGGTCATTACATCTTAATCGATAACTTTCTAATATTCTACACTATATACTATATATATCTTGATAAAACGTTATTATCTATATTTTATATAATGTCTTATAGTTGTTATCATCAAAATCAACACCTACAGTACCAACAATCTCCTCCTTTTTTATGATAACAACTTTGTATATGACATATTATAACTTCCCTTGAGTTACAAAACTCCCTCTTAATGTATGCCTAGATTTTATATAATTTTCCCCGTTTGTCATCAACAAAAATAACTAACCAATACTATAACTCCCCTTAGCAAAGATACTATAGTAATAATGATAAGAATGATATATAAGAAATGATGAGTGATAACACAAATCATTAAAATTAATATATCAAACTAAACATTCACTTAATATCACAATACAACATAATCATAATCCTCCAAAACCTTAAACTATTCATACTTATAAAGTAAAACTGTCAAATAAAATCAAATATATATACCACACATTAAAACAATCTAAGAAAATTAACCACTATCCTAATATGATTTCCTAATGATCATGGATTTGTGAATGGAGCAATGAGGACAATAAAGGAAAAAGTTCCCTTTTTGTTCGATAAGATTTCCATCTCGATCGAAACATACTTCTCCGACTCATCGGACACTGTCGTCTTCTTACTTGTGTCCGTCCTCTTCTTCCTCCTCCTCCTCTTCTTCCTCATCATCGCTACCTTGAATGGGGTTATAAATAGCGAAATTTGCAGACTCATCTTCAATAACTATTGGGTTCATAGGATTATCCAATATATATTTTTGGAAACTACGAAGAATTTCGCTTTTCTTCTCTGGTTCCTTAGCATACGAAGTTGCTTCACTTGAATTTCCGTAAGCATTTGTAGAATATTCTTTATTTCACCCTCCATTTTAATGATCTTGGCCATAGTATTGCTTTAGAAGGTGCCTTGGGTAGGGGAAGGAAAGGAAAATGGTGAATTATCTTCTCTAGAACATTTAGGGTTAGAGGAGTCCATGGTTTGTTTATTTCAGGAGTTTAAAAAAGAGAAAAAATATAAAATTGAATAAGAAAGTTGATATTTGGTTACTATATAACCAACAATTTGATTTTGGAGGGAAAATTAAAAAAACAGATTTTATCGCTATATGTCGACATATGAGGGTTGGATATTTGACATACATATTATTATTTTGATTATTTCATTTTTCTTTATATTTTGTAATTTTTACTTCATTATTTTGATTTTCGATAGAGAACAAATTCCTAACTCTCTTCTTAACTTAGTAAAGGATGTTCGATTCAATGGTTTTGTTAATATACCGTGTAGATTTTCAGTGTTTATAAATGCAAGTTATACTATTTCTATTTTTACATTATCTCTTAGAGAATGGTTCTTATGTCAATATGTTTCGTTCTAGCACGATGAGTTGAATTTTAGATAGATTGATCGCGCTTGTATTATCATAGCATATTGATGATTTGGTAAAATTTAAACCAAAATCTTTTAATGCATATGATATTATAATATGGAGTGAAATGGAAAATGAGTTTGAAATATAAAAATTATTTCTTTAAAACGAGTTTGAAATGGTTTAGAAATGTTTCAGAAACATACAAAAGTGTTTCCATAAAGTTTGAAAAGAAATTGAAACACAAGTCAAAAGTAGGCACGTCACGTAACATAGTTCGCGATTTCGTGTCGAAGATTTCAAATGGTTATACGAAATGGAACATTGCTCAGAATTCTTCAAGATATGAATTTTCTGGACTATTATATCCATTTTTTCAGATGAAGAAAGAAAATCAAAATTTCATTAAGTAGACATTAAAATATAAGCAAATCAAGCTTTCACTAAAATCGCGCTTTGGCGGTTCGATGACCAAAGGAGCAAATGTTCCAAATGTATATTTTTAAAATGTTTAAAAATATGGAACAAATCTTATAAATCATTTAAAGTGTTTTAAAAGTGCTGTGAGTAGGAAAATGAACATATGTGAAGTAAAAATGTTATTTTGATCAAAGAAGCTTTAATACATTGTTTGAAGCACTTTTCGCAGCGGTTTTTTAATTGTGAAATGTGATTTTAAACTTAACTATTATGTTTCATATCTTTTATAAATGGCTTTTAGAAAGAATAATTTAGTGTTTTAAATAATGATTTGGAAGTTTTATAAATCATTTCTAAAAATGAAAGGAGTATGCGGAAACGACTAGTACATATGTTTCTTCTATGAGATCTAAGGAGACTTGGACGAGGGACGTAACATGTCGAAGGGAAAGCTCGGATGCTCTAAAATAATATTTTCTAATATGAGATGTAAATGAATGATTTGGAAATATTTAAATTTCTATACTTAAAATTAACTGATTTGGGTTTATAGTAAATGATGTCTTAAATAATATCGTTTTGACCCATTTAAAAGTTATGATTTGAAATGGAATATCTTTATCAAAGAACTAAATAAATGATTTTGAAATATTTTCCTAAATAAAAGGTAATATGATTTGGAATTATTGCAAGATTTAGAAAGGGTTTTAATTAGCCAAAGTATTCGATAAAATAAGGCTTAATGATTCCATATACTCTGGAAAAAAAAAGGAATACTTTAATGAATATGTCTCTAAGAGATATTTATGAATGAATAAAAAGATGAATTTAATTGAATGATGATTGATAGTCACATATAAACTTAACATCTTTTTAATCGGTGATTGGTGCGGAGGAACTAGGGTCGGATTTGGGTAATTCCTATCAGAAAACCACTTTGAACCAATGTATACGTTCGAAATGGAAGATGCATTGAAGATGATGATTATTGAAGACCGAGGGTCTTCATAATGTAGGGATTGCTATCACGAATCCTAGGGGTTTACCCCATATTATATTTATATGACAGTGGTGTCTAAATTCGGAAAAATCTTTGTTATATTGAAGATCAAAGATCTTTATAGCGGAAGGACTGCTTGTTGGCATTCTGTGGTCACTCCCAATATCGAGATATTTATTATAACAATGGTCCCATCATATTTTGAAATCTTGATAATGCAAGGACTACTCGCTACTGATCCTATAGTCGAACTTCTGAACATAATAGTACAACACTTCCTACACTAGAACCTGCCTTGGATCTAAAATGCACTCTAAAAGATAATAATGCCTCCAAATCTTTCCACTCAGCAATCATAGCCAGTACTGCATTCTGATGTTTCCTACCGAGTGCATCTGCTACCTTGTTTTTTTCCCAGGTGTGTGCTCAATTCCAAAATCATAAGCAGCAATAAACTCCAACAATTACTTGTTCATCTCCTTCTGAAAGAAAAAATACTTCAATGACTTATGATCTATATAAAGCTCAAATCACTCTCGCAGCAGATAATGCCTCCACACCTATAAAGCAAATATTACTGTAGCTAACTCCAGATCATGCGTTGGATACCTAACTTCATGTAGTCTGAGCTGTCTAAAAGCATAAGAAATCACTTTACCTCTTTGCATCAACACAGCTCCCAATCCAGTTCCACACGTATCAGTACAAATAACTAAATCCTGATTCCCCTCCAGAACCACCAATACCGATGCATGAGTCAATAAGCGTTTCAAGGTCAGAATGCTTCCTCACACTTACCGATCCATAAAAATTTCACATCTTTTCGTGTAAGCTTAGTCATCAGTGCCGCTACCCACGAAAAATCCTATATAAACCTTCTATAATATCCGACTAGTCCAAGTAAACCTTTTATTTCAGCCATAGTTTATGGCCTCTTCCAACTATTCACGGCCACGATATTAGTCGGATCTACTACCAATCCTCTCTTCAAGACAACATGACCAAGAAACTTAACTTCCTTCTTCCAGAAGTGGCACTTCAAAAACATCACCTTCAGCCGATGCTCCCTAAAGGTCTCAATTACTACTCTGAGATGAACTTCATGCTCCTTCTCATCCTTAGAGTATATCAAAATGCCAACTATGAACACCACCACGAATCTATCCAAGTGCTCTGTGAATATTCGATTCATCAGATCTACAAAGAATGACGGCGCATTAGTTAGTCCAAATGGCATAACTAACCATTCGTATGATCCATAGCAGGTCTTAAACGCCGCCAACGGTATACTATCTTCTGTAACTCTAAGCTGATGAAACTCGGTAGCCAAATCCAACTGAGAAAATATCTTCACTCCACTCAGCTTATCGAACAAATCACCAATTCGCGGTAATGGATATAGGTTCTTTATCGTCTTCTCATTCAACTAAGGATAATCGACACATAGCCTTAATGGTCTGACCGGCTTCTTAGCAAACACTGCAGCAGCTCCTTAGGGTGAACAACTTGGTCGAATAAGACCCTTGCCTTCAAAATCCAACAATTACACCTTCAACTATTTCATTGCTGTAGGAGTCATTCTACTTGGTGGCCTACTCAATGGTTCTGCTCCAGGCACCAAATCTATCCGAAACTCAGTAGCGTTTTGGCGGCAAATCAGTCAGCGACTCAAACACATATGTGAATTCTCTTACCATAAAAACTCAACTTAGCTTGTCTTCCAACTCCATAAAACCCAATAAAGCATTTACTTCACAATTACGACTTCCTACAATATAAACAATCCTCTCACTACAACTAGGGTGACTAAGTGATATTTTCATATGGTGGAAAAATATCCTAGCATCATACTCACTTAACCAATCCATATCAGTACGATTCTGAACCCTACAAAGTCAAATACATGCAAACTGCCAGAAAAGGTGTAACGTAGCAAATAAACTCGAAGTGGTCACATCTCATCCCAAGTGTTGCATACCCTCCTATCGAATTTGAAACCTTAAGGAAGTAACTAAATATGAGGGTTCTTGGTTAAGCTTATCTACCAGACATCGAAAAATAAAAGATGTAGTGCACCAGTATCAAACAGAGCACTAACTTACGTACCATGAATCTGTAATGAGCCTCTCGGAATAGCCTTCCCTTTCTCCTACACAACTAGCATTGAAATTGCGGGCTCCAATGCATACATCTGTCCCTTTCCATCTCTAGCGGGCTCTTTGCATTGGTTCTTATAATGGCCAATCTGATCACAATAAAAGCATCAAATGTTCATCTTCCCAATCACCTCCTTTCCTTTCTCTTTTCCTTTTCCAATACGACACTCATTAACATAGTGCCCTTTCTTATCATATTTATAACAAACCACCTCATCTTTTCCCTTCATTTGTGTTCCTCCCTTCTGAGCATTTTTATTATGGAAAAAAATTTCTTTTCTACCCTTGTTCTACTTGGGCCTCCTTTATTTTCTTCCTCAAACAAGCTAATGCCTCTTCCTGCCTCAGCACCATTTCTACCACTACATCACTTGGATCTCTTAAGTGCGGTAAGATAGCACTTATCATCTCCGGCCTTAAGCCCTTGTAAATTTCTCATTCCTCTTGTTCACCGTATCAACTAAGGCATACCATATCGGGACAACTCTTCAAATCTTCTTGCATACTCAAGGACAGACATATCTTCTTGCTCCAGTTCAGCGAACTTCCTAACTAATGTTGCATGTGCTATTACTGACATAAAACTTTCTTGAAACTTTCTCCTAAACTCCGCCTAAGTCTTGGTTTCCTCATCAATACCCACTACAACAGTACTCCATCAAAAAAGAGTAGCTTCTTGAAGCTGTCTCGAAGCTAATCTCTTCTTTTGCTCGTCATTCAATCCTATGTCGTCAAAGATTCTCTCACAATGTAGCAGCCAATTTTCCACCTTAATTGCGTCCTCAGTTCCAATGAACAGCTTCCCTTCAAGCCTGGTATAGTCTCTGCTCAAGTTAGCATAATGGTTGACCATTGGAGTTTCTTGAACTCATCCTCCAGCAGCATTCCCTCCCACAACTCCAGCTGCAATACCAGCTAGCATCATGTTTACGAAGAACTGATCCATGGCTCTCATATCCACTTAGGGAATCCCAGCACCAACAGTTTCAGCTTGAACCTGACCTGGACCAATTTTAGCACTTGGTCGGGCATTCCATTAGTGGTGGTGCTATCTCCTCCAAGATTAACTCTGCCTCTCCTTCCGTCCATATCCAGCTAGTCCAAGTAAACTTTTCATTTCAGTCACGGTTTCTGGCCTCTTCCAACTATTCATGGCCTCAATCATAGTCGGATTTACTGCCAATCCTCTCTCCGAGACTAAATGACCAAGAAACTTGACTTCCTTCTTACAGAAGTGGTACTTCGAAAACTTTTTGTAACGACCCGTAAATTTTCGATAATTAAAATAGCTAATTTAAGAAGATTTCGTGATTTAATGTTAGAAAAAATTTTGTAATTCGTTTGGAATAATAATAACTGGAATGAATTGCGACAATAATTATCCAAGTAATGAAAAATAAAAGCTACTTAGTGAATGTCTTTGCAATCAAAAGTTGGATAGGATAATAAATGTTGAAATCCATTAGGTATAATAGAGAAATTGATTGATAAGTAAAATCTATTTAAAAATCAAATATTGAATATTGAACAGGTAATTGTTTAAATTAAATATTTAAAACTTATCGAATAATTGAATAACTGTAAAATGAAAATAGTGTTCCAAATTGTGAATTGGTTTTAAAAGTTGATTCTCATAAGTCAAATTTCGATATTTTAAAAGATAATGAATTATTGGATAATCGAAATTGTTTAAATTTAATATTTGGAATTTATTGAATAATTTAATAATGGGAATTAAATAACCGTATAATGGAAATGGTTGTTCTATAATTTTAATTCGTTTCAAAAGTTAATTTTTAAGTTCGTTTTTGAATATCTCAAAAGATAGTGATTTAAGAATAATCAAATTTGTTTAAATTTAATATTACAAACGTTTGAATAATTAAATTCCGAATTTGATACAATTAATTTGATATTGAAATTTAATATATGAAAATAGAGTGAATAATTGAAATTTGGTTTAATATGATTCAAATTGGTTTCCAAAGGGGATGTAAGTTATATCGGGATTATAATAGAATTAATAAGATTTTAAAATTTAAATTATTGGATAATTGAATAACGGGTTTAATATGATTAAAAATGATTTGTAAAATTTTATTTTATCATATTGGAGTTATAGTGATGTTATAGAACTTTTAAAACTGAATTTAAAATTTATTTGTGAAAATTGAATATTTTAATATTTAATTATAGACTGAAAAATAGCCAGTTTTTGAATAGTCTCAAAATTGGATGAAACTAGTTCCATTGGATCCGTAATAATTTGTTATTGTCGGATTTCAATTTTTGTAGCAATCGGAGTTGTCGTTTGATCGTGGCAGCTCGAAACGCATTGAAATTGTTTTAATATTAATTTGGCGAGTTAAAATAGTCATTTTTCAAACGGCCTCGGATTTCGATGAAACTACTTTCATCGGATTCGTAATGTGATATTATTGTAAGATTTCAAATTTCATGTCAATCGGATTTACCCTTTGTCCGGGACGAGCCAAAACGCATAGAAATTCGTTTAATCGGTTTAATTTAAATTTGATCGTTTATGGCCATATCTCGCGCAGATGATCGAATTAGCTTTCGAAATACATTCCATTGTGTTCGGAACACGGGTATAACCTTAGAAATGCCTGGCGGCACGTTTGAATTGGAGTTCGTTTGAAAGTGCTCGTTATAATTGAATTTAATATTAAATTAATATATATATACGTTTATATATTCATTTTGTTAGGGCCGAAACCCTATCTTCTTAAGCAGCCGTCATTTACATTGTTAATGGCCGAAATACATGTTCGTTCTTCCTCAAATTCTGATCAATCCATCGATAATTTCAAAAAAATTTCAACTACGATATTGTATAGCACACTGAGATCTATATATCTAACGGTTATGATCGTAAACAACGAAACGAATCGGCAGCAATTCTCATTGGAACACAACACGTCCAAGCACGTTTTCCTAGTGCTATAGGAGGCCGAGTTGGCCATCGTTCAGGCCGACGTCGTGTCGCGTGATGGGCTAAAGGATGGAGCCCACTGATCAACATCCGGTCGATGTTTGGAGGCACGGCCATGGGGTTTTGTTGCGTGAGAGATGGGTTTTCGTGAACGACCTGAGATGCACGCGTGAAGGAAGGGAGGAAGTAAATGGAGGTAGCTCAGATTCTTCAAACCAAAATCAACGGCCTAGATTCAGTAGGGCTTAAGGTTAAAATAAAAATGTAAATTTATTTATATTAAAATGTGTATTAACTTCAAAATATCATAACTCTTTCGTACGAGGTCCGTTTTGGACGAAACGAATTGCGTTGCAATCATTTTGTCGAGCGCTACGCTATGGAACTGGATTGGAGTCATTTGGATCTAGAGAAAATTTCAGGTAAAATTAAACATCCTTTTAATTTTATTCGGAATAAAACGCTGGAACTGCATTGAAATCAAGGTAAGTGTTTTATAACGCTCACAACGTACTGAATATCTTTATGCTAGTTAAATTTGACATCATGAAGTGTTATGAATTTTATTTGTCGTTATTTGATAAATTTAATTGTCATATAGATTGTCATTTGAATTAACCTTTGAAAATTAAAATGACCGTTAAAATTGAAATTGAAATTGAATTGCGATAAAATTGCCTGACATTGATAACTATGAAATTGCTATGAATTGTATTGTCTATTGGATGATTTATTTCGATGGATGTTGTTGGTTGATATTTAAATGTTTGGATGTTTATTGCTTATATATAACCTGTTATGCATACATATGACACTATGATTGATTTAAGTGATATATATTCATCCCTGACATTTAATTGAAATAAATAATTACTTGGCCATAGGATAGAAAATTATATACAGACACCGAATTGGCTAAATTAATAATTTTTAAAATCATCGATTTGAAATTTATTAAATGTTTTGATTTAAAAGTTATAAATAGAAATAAATTTATAGAAATCGAATTTATCGAAAAATTGAGTTTGGAATGTTGAAATAAATTTTGGTTAAAAGAAATTGTTAGATAATATAAGTCGAGACTTTGAAAAATTGGGATTCGATTGAATTTCGAAAATTGATTTGTGTAAAGACCCGTAAATCTGTACTCCTTGAATAGACACTAATCTCCTTTGTTTAATTCAAGATGAACGAAAATACGAACCCTTAGGGGTTTTAAGAAAAATTTAAGAAAAGAAGAAGAGAGAAAAAGAAGAAAGAATTTAGGAAAAGAAAAGAGAAAAAGATAGAAATTAGGGAGGAGAGAAGACAGAAGATAGAACATTTTAAAATAGAAGAAATAGAAAGAAAAAGAGGAAAAAAGAGAAACAGAAGAAAATAGGACGGAACATAAAACAACAGAATAACATCAGAATCTCACAATTCGCAGCGGAACAACATATAATAATAAATGAATAATCTTTAAACAAAGAACTATATCAGTTATTACATTACATTTCATTACATCATATCATATCATCAGAGTGTACAACAACAAACAGTGCAGCGGAAAAAGAAATACTATATAAGTAATATGCCATGCCATCCAGCTTGCCTCCAGCAACTCCAGAATATCCAGAATATCTTGATAAACCTTAACTCTTGACTGCCCGTGTGAAAATTGGTGGGAACCCAGAGTTTAGGAAGGATAACAATAAACTCCAAGTCAGTCATGTGACTGGTGTGAGAACTCAAAACAGTTTATTTAACTTTAAAATCAAAATAGAGAGATATTTTTAAATTCAATTCGCAATGCTTTTAAAAATGAGACTACCATAAGGCCTCCCGCACACACACACATGCAAACGCAGAATCAGAGGAGATTTCTCCTTATGATAGTCAAAGATGCTTGATACGCATTAAAAATAACATTTGATATTATTACTAGTGCATAGTGTAGAAGAAATTCATTTCGAAAGTAGAATATAAATCTTAGCCAACATAGACATTTCGAACTATGCCTACTATAGCTACCATCCAAACAGTGGTGACCACCATAAGTGAATGATAGGTTCTACAACTAAAACCGTACAAGTTTCGTATTGGGAATTGGATTTCCGACAAATGGTCAGGCCAAGGAACTTCCCATTGCCACATGAGAATGCCTCTGGAAAGACATCCCCGAGAACCAAACCGGAACTCTGCCAACACAAGGCCGGGTTACCCCTAACTGGGTAACTACTGACACGAGCACGCCATTCCCCGATCGTAAACGACCTTTCTCACGGGATCCCGAAAACCAACAACCACAAAGTAATAAATTCGTAGTAACCACATAGGTTAAATATCTGGGCTCCATACCATGATACCACCTCTATCCAGAAGGAAATGTACATACCCTAAAGGGTGCTACCCCTCATAACCTTGCTGCATCTTTCCTGTTTTGACCATTTCCGGGGTGTGAGGTTCGACGAAGTCACGTCCACAAAACATACTTTATACAAAAGCCATGCTTTGGGTCAACAAATGATCAACACAATGATCACCAAGATAGACGATCAAATAAACGATCCTATCACAATAATCAACACAATGATCATTTACAGCATCACTCAGCATGTCACATTACCAAATTGGGAATATATCGCTGATAACTTCAACTATATAACCTCTGAGCTCGTACGTCTCAGAGAAGGGTGTTAAGCTAAAAGAATAAATTCTTCGCCACCAACAGAAATATATTTGAAAGAAATCGGCTTTATATCTCAATCTGTAATGTCAGACATACAATCCATACAAGTCTGTTCCAGGATCGAACAAAACCGAAGGCACTTACAAAGAAGTCCTTGCAATCCGGATATTCACAATCCTGATCGGATTTCCCATCACTTAGGGAGTCTCTATACCGCTGCAACTCAGTGCAGAGACAATCGACAGGTCATCCTATCGCTCTCGCAAATACCGGGTCTTCAACACCGATCTTTAATGCAATTATAACGACGTATCACATATTCGGAATGGGTTATACGACCCCATGGTCCTTTCCCGGTTAACCCGAATAGTGAGCGCTTATTTAAAAATAAGTGTAGCATTCACATTCAATCAATTAACATCAAATACCCATTCAAAGGGAAATATTGATAGTCGGTTATTGAACTATCAATGGATATGCACACATCACCAGTTTCCAAATAATTTTCCAAATTATTTATTTTCCAAAATATCTTCACTAGATATTAAATTTCAATACTTCAAAAATAAATCAATATTTATTTTTAAACCAATTTCACTTTCTTTTATAAATTCCTTAGCGAATTTATAATTCCAAGATATCAATGAATATTCGATTTCAATTATTCATTTCAATTTTCTTTTCAATTTATCTTCAAAAAGATAAATTCTTAAAATATTCACTTTATATTGGAAAACAATTCCTTACTTATTTATTCATAAGTAATTCACAATTTTTATTTATTTTCAACACTTGGAAAATATTCAATATACTTCAATCGAAATTAAGTATATATTTCATTCTTTAAGGAAATCATTCTCTTAAACATATTTATTTGGGCCAAAACGAATGTTGCGTAAAACATCGTTACGACAACCCAAAATCACTAGTATAGGGATTCGAAATTAAAATAGATAGATAAATCCCCAATACTATACAAAACATTTCCTTTCGGAAATCATTTACTATAACAACAGTGTTATAGTCCATCATCCCCTTCTATTTCTCGAAAACGTCTATTTCAACAATAAATGTTGAAATCTATGATTTCGAATCTCAATACCTTTTAAAAACATCGTTAGATAGTTTTAATTCTATTTAAAACATCATATCTAAAACAATTTCTTTAACATATTATTCACTATTCAAAAATGTGAAAAAACTTCGTTAACAATTTCATCACTTCTATTCAATTTATTTTAAAGGATTATTCACTATTCAAAAATGTGAATATAACTCCTTTAATAGGTTTCAACAATTTTCTTATTAAAATAAGTCATTTGCGAATTTATAAAACAACGTTTATAAATTCTATTTCTATTTATTTATAAAAACTTCCTTTTTATAAATCTCTTTATTAACTTATTCGATTTATAATTTTAATTATAAACCAAAAGTCCAAATTATAAGTCAAACACTTATAATTTATTTATTTGCAAAAATCGTTCTTTTGAACTTTACAAATTTTATAAACCTACTGTTTATAAAATTTCCATTTATAACTTCACTGTTATATAATTCTATAAATTTCATTCATTAATGAATTTCATTTTCACTTCATTCCAACATTTATAAAAACTCGTTTTATAATGTCCATATTTCAATTTATAAATATCCATTTATAAATCTCTTAATATAATTCAATTTATATTATGCTTTTAAAACGTCTTCAAGTTCCTTTAAAAACTTCATCCTTTTGATTCATAAAATAATTAAATTTTATAAATCCTATACTTCAACTTTTCATAATAAATTCAAAAGTCCCGATTAACTATTTTATAAAATCATTAGCATCATATTCTCAAAAATCAGTTTTTAACTATATTTCTCAAAAATCATAATTTTTATAACATTAAAAATTATAACGTTTATTTATTTAAAATGAATCAATTCCAAAAATTTTATAAACGTATACTTTCAAAAATCACTTTGAAATCATTTTAAAATTCCAAATTTGGCCCAATGATGCTACACACCAAATAGTCAATCACGACAACAACGACATCATATATCGATATGATAGTCAATCAAATATCAAAATATCTGAAATCAAATAAATACTATTGAGGAATCCAGTTGGATCCCTCCAACCTGTTTTCCTGCATCCAAAAACATTAGCACAATACCAATTTCGCTCCAGTACGAAATTATCGGGGTATATGTTCTTATTAAATATTATCCGCTTAATAACGGCGTAATAGGGTCTCATCCGCTAAACAAATAAATGCGGGAAATCAATAACTCCAATATATACATATGCCAATATATATATATTGCTATTATATATAATACCAATTTCACTGTTTATGAAATATTCGCGGTATATGTTTTTATTAAATAACATCCGCTTACTAACGGCGTATAATGTCTATTTTAACAATCAATATATAACAATCATCATTCAAACATGCATTCAAATATTTTAAATCTAACTATTTAAAATAAAATCGAACTGATTCGATTGAGTGAGAAATTCTCACCTTGATTTTATTTCGTTTCAGCGATTTATTTCGGATAAAATTAAATGGACGTTTAATTTTACCCAAAATTCTCACTAACTCCAAACGACTCCAAACCAACTCCATCGCGTAGTGCTCGTCCATACGATTCCAACGCTACTGAGTTTGCATTTTTTCGACCTCGTATGAAAAAGTTATGATAATTTGAAGTTACACGAGTTTTAAACTAAAATTACAACATTAATTTAATTAATTTTGAACCTAAGTAATTTCTGGCCACTAGATCCAAAGCCAAACCATCACAGCCGTGCACTGCGTCTCCCCTCCTTCTTCATCTCGTGCGTGCGTCCCCTGGAGAAACCGAACCCAACATCCCATTTAGGGTTTAATTTTTGCAACATCAAAACTCAACGATAATTCGATCAGGTAGCTCCATGGCGTAGCCCTCACCCAACACTCCACTCGGCTGCAATCTCAACAAGTTCGGTCGCCTAATATGCCTCGAAACGCGTGCGTATGCGTGGCCGAACGCAGGCCTGTAGCTTCCTCCACACGACTCCGTTTCCGATCATAACCGTTGAATCTCTCCGTCTCGATATGCTCTACGTTTTGTTAGTTGGAGCCTTCATCTAATTTCGCCTAGATTGGGAGGAAAACGTGGAGGAAGAAGGTGAACTACTGGCCGTTCAGGGGGGGGGTGGCGGCTAGGGTTTTGTTTCTTTTTTTATTTTATTTTTTTATTTTTGTGAAGGGGTAGGGCTATTTATAAGGAACGAGCGACACTATTCATCCCGGAAATTTCGAACTCCGATTTAGGCGCCGTAACCAGCGTTTCTAGGGTTTACCCCGCGTTCCGGACACAATGGAATAGGTTTCGAAAGCTAATTCGGAAGTATGTGCGAGTTATGGCTATAAATGCTCAATTTAAATTAAACCGATTTAAGTCGATTTCTAGGCGTTTTAATTCGTACCAGACAAACGGTAAATCCGATTGACTTGAAATTTGAAACCTTACAATAATATCACATTACGGATCCGATGAAACTAGTTTCGTCGAAATCCGAGACTTTTTGAAAAATGGCTATTTTCACTCGCCAAATTTAAATTAAAAATAAATCGATGCGTTTCGAGCTGCCACGCTCAAACGATAGCTCCGATTGACACGAAATTTGAAATCCGGTAATAACTAACTATTACGGATCCAATGGAACTAGTTTCGTTCAATTCTGAGACTGTTCAAAAATTGACTATTTTTACTAGTCGATTTAATTATTAAAATATTCAATTTTCACAAATAAACTTTTAATTCGATTTTAAAAGTTCTAAAATATTGTTCTAACTTCAATATGATAAAATAAAATTTTACAAATCATTTTCAATCATATTTAACTCAATTTTCAATTATTTTCCATAATTTAACATATTAAATTATCGATTTAATTATTCAATTAAATCCAAAAATTCAAATAAAAATTTATTCGACTCATAAATTCACTTATTAATATTTAAAATTAATTAAATTTTCAAATTTTAATTTCTAAAAATTCTGGGTCGTTACAATTTGTTTAAAGATTTAACCTTAATTCGAGCTTTGAATATTACCAAGTAAAAGTGATATAAAAATGATATTTTGAAGTCGAGCTTGGAATTGAATCATATTTGAAATTTGGATTTAAACTCGAAAATGGACGGATAATTTTGTTAAGTGTTATAAATGGATATTTTGAAAAACCAAGCTCTAAATCGATATAAATTGAAATTGAATTAATTGAAAGTGAATATTAAATTGAATAAATTTGAAGTCAAAGTTGACATTGATTTGAATTGAAATTGAAATTGAATCGGTAGAATGGAAATTGAAATTGATTTGAATTGGGAAGTTATAAATTGAAATGGATTGGTTTTGAAGCTGTTTTCTTTTGTTTTCCAAATTACTCTGCTATATAAACCATTTTTGAATACTTAAAACTATTTTAATCTATTTTAAATCCACTTAACCCAATTTAAATTATTTTAAACTAATGTATCTATTTCAAATCCCTTTTAAGATTCTAAGTATTTTTAACCATTTTAATTATTTAAAACTACTTTTAAACTACTTAAAACTATTTTCTAAAATTCTAAGCTGGTCAATAAGGTGAAATGTTTATATTTAAATCTTGAATTTAAAGACGAATTGGGTTAAATGAAGTTGCAACCTAAATTGAATTCGAAATGATTTTGAAATCGAAATGAGATATTGATGCGAAAAATGATTTTTGAAACGGAATCTTACATTTGAAAAGATACGATGATATTTGAAATGGGTTTAATTTTTGAAGCGAATATGATATTTTGATATCAATTATGAATCGATTTGAAATATAAAAGAGCCAACGGTGTAATAATACGTAGTTATTAAAGAGACCGGGATCGGATATTGACATACTCTATGTCGATACCGAAAACCACTTTAATAATTATTATACGCGGAGTGTTGATCCAGAATGAAGTGGACGGTTTGGTGAACGCGTTGACTGAAGAAAGAGAACGATATTGGATGACTCCTGACATGCCTAAAACAGGAGCCGCGCCGGGCCATTGAGGTTCGCCACCTCTGGCGGACACGCTTCTTCGATACTATATCTATTACATTTGTGATGCGATTTGGGTGCACCCCTTGATTTGGGAGTGTTGTTTCGCGGTGTTGGGGTAGCTGCTGGCTATGCTCAATATCAGTCCGGATCACGCAACTACTAGTATCCTAGTTGGTATCGCCTCATGTACCTTGTCATACTGATTATCCTATTCGCGACCACTACGTTTTGTTTTGTGTTATACCTATGGGGTACCCTTTGATAACCACCAGTTTACGGTGGGGCTTACGGTGCCGTATAGACTATGGCATTATAAAATGTGTTAAGGGGGATTATGGTAACGCCTTAACGCTATTTTGATACTTTATATTACTGATAGGCATTATCTACTTAGCGTACATTACTACATAGTAGATAGTTTAACGGATCCTTAAGAGATGGAAAATCCCGTAACATCTCTTGAGTTATTGCACGCACGTTGACACTGGATATGAGATGTCAACCCCCGTAAACATCTATGAGCCGTTACACTCATATTTATTTACGATTGATTTAACTTTCATAAGGATATTTTAGTCCTGACTCGAGTGTTTTGTCTTTTCATTACGCTCGGGTCAGTCCTGAGTTTTCAGATTTTTGAAGATCTATTCTGGAGGATGAAGACGAAGATTTGGTATACTGTTACCATTATTACCCTTGCATCATGTTATCTGCTGCGTTATTTTAATTGTTCTGTTGTATATGTATAACTCTGATAAATGTTGTATAAATAATTGTCAAAGTATAGTAAACAGCTTCGTGAACTGTTTATTTGACTAATATATTTTATCGTTCCGCTGCGAGATTCTGTGTTGTTTCATTTCCTTTATTTCTCTTTCTTTTCTTTTCTTATTTACCCCAATAACCATCTGCCCTCTTGAATGGTTTAGAATCGGCATGTGTATTTGATCGTCGGTTTAAACTATCCAAAAGAGCGGGTCGTTACAGTTGGTATCAGAGCTTTGGTTTAGCGATAACCTTAGCTTTGTGGGGTCCGACTCTTTATAAATAGGGTGGTAATACCCTATGATGAGTCACTGAGTGTATATATATATGAGAGAGCGTATTTGTTAGTGATATAAAATGTTTTATATTGTGTCGGTTGATTTGTTGAGTGGCTTATGGATTCTGGTCAATACGAG
This sequence comes from Allium cepa, assembly GCA_030765085.1. NCBI lineage: Eukaryota > Viridiplantae > Streptophyta > Magnoliopsida > Asparagales > Amaryllidaceae > Allium > Allium cepa. Next base: position 871,904,225 of record CM060945.1, on the reverse strand, counting down.
TAATTAACGTCATTGATAGGGATCTCTAAACACTTAAACAGAACAATTCGACATAGTATTGTTTTGAAATTGGGTAAATGACATAATTTTACTCTAATTATATTTTGTATATAAAGAATTTATTTTCAAAAATTATTGTGATCTATCTAGCTTATTTGGTTGTTAGAAATGAAAATATTGGTTACTATCATTAATTTGATATTGTAATTTAATAAATGAGGTGAATTACAAAATGAACAATGATAAAACACTTGTGAAATGTTTTAAGAAAAAAAATCCTATAAGAATGTTTTATAAAGGTGACTTATAAATTAAAATAGATTTAAATTGAGAAATACTGAATTTAAGACCCGGGATTTTGAAAATGGTTCTCAAAGCTCTGAAGAAAAACATAGTAATATTAGTTGGAAAATGTTTATGGAAATATTTTGAAAGGATTTTTAAGAAGGAATGAATTGAGTACTCCTCTCTTATGTCACTGGAAAATAATTTCGGTGATGACTGCGCAGCATCATCGACGTTCATTTTCGAGTCTCGAAGTGGGGGAGACTTCTAAGAAGCTTTGTTTTTCTTCGAAATTATTTGGATAAATTGGTTTTGGTTTAAAACTCCAATGGTATGATTTTATATATTAAAGATATAAGTGTATATATTTATTTCAAATGATTTGAAAAGAACCGGGCATTTAAATTTCTAAGTTCTGTTAATTAATAATTTTCGAATTATTTTAATGAAATGTGAATAACCAGAATTTGTAAAATAAGAGGATTAAGATATTTAGGCTATAGTTTTGGGAAAACTTTAAAGTTGAAGGGTAAAGAGGATTTAAACAAATTAAATTTGTGAACATTCTAATTTAGTAAAATGAAATTCTTTAAATTTGTATAATACCAAAATTACATTCTGATAACATATAACAAGACTTACCAAATATTAAAAAGTTAAAATGATGTTTAGGATATGTAATGAGATGTTGTACAAATAAACAGGACCTTAAAAATAATTGAAGTATACAAGTAAGGTAAACTCAAACGGAATTAAAATGCATATAAAGGAAAATTTGGTTGTGATAAAAATGTTATATACTTAAATATAACCTGAAATGATGAATGGATAAATGGAACAAGTAAGTGAACTTAAGAAATAAGACAAATGAATTGTATAATATCTTTTGTAAATTGGTTATAGAAAATAAACATAAATTGCATAGGGAAAATTTTGAATTTGTAACTTTGAGATAACCGTAAACTAAGAAAAGTCATACATGAGAAGTTAGACTTTTATAGGATGATTAATAAACTAAAGTGCTGGTTAATAAGATGTTCCATAAATAAATTTGTTATTAACTAAGATTATGAAATTGAAGTGAATGTAAACAAAAGAGTTTGGTATAGCTAAGAATCAATTGGAAAATGAAATTGAATTTAATTAAATTATATAGAATGTTTAAAATGAACTTGAGTAAACAAATTCTTTGATATGGTGATTAAGAAAGGATAATGTTAAAGAAAATGCTATGTAAAGAAATGAATATACTAACTGAATAATGGAGGTGAATAATTAATTGTAATAAAAAAATAAAAGCCAATAAAATAATTTAGTATAGATAAATTGGATAGAAATCCATTGGAAGGTAATACGTGAGATTGTACGTATATTATTTTATTCGCATAATGATTTGATCCAAATTCGAGCACAAAATTTTGAGATGATTTATATCGATCCAAGTTAGGATTTTCCACTCGATTCTCGACGGCGAACCCTGGATATGGATTTTGGTTTGATTCTGGAATTCTCTATCATAGTATATGGCTATGCAAGGAGAGTAACAGTTTCCAATCAAAGAACCAAATCTGAGTCTGCACTAGAGAGTCGGGTGAACGATACTAGTTTGGAAGTGAAATTGTGTGATCGAATAAGCGATTAGATTGATATTGCTCACGAATGATATATGTACGGCTTACGGACTTAATTAAAGTTAATATTGGAAATTTAAGATGCCAAATATAAAATGATTCTTTTAAAAATTATATACCAGGATATATATTTAAAACAGATAAACCAAATTGAATGTAAAATTAATAATTTGGTATGTTGGGTATGATTTGGTTGTTATATGATTGTTAGTTGATTTTATATAATTCATTAAGTGTTAATGAAAGTGAAAGCTATAAATCATTGAAATCAAATTGGAAGTTAAATGAATTTAAATAGAATTTAATTTAATTCAAATTGGAAGTGAACTAATGTAAATATAAATTAGTGAATGTTAACTAATTGAATTGAGAATGAATGTTAGTAAAATCCAACGTTAATGAATCAACTATGATTAAAATTGAAAACCAAGTCAATAAACATTAATGAGAAGTTAATTTATATTGATTGGTTATGGATTTGCTGGATGATAGTGGATGATAGTTGATTGGTGGATGCATTTGTTGTTTTGTTGCATTTTCTATGTTGGCACATGTAGTTGTTATGTTGCTATATGATGTATATTGATACTATTTTCATATATGCATGATTCTCATTGTTGTTGAGTGTTAGTAGGTGCGGATTGCGCTTGCTTCGCATTTGGAGCTCGCTTTCGCGCTATATTAGTCGTATATGCTCGCTATTAAAATATAAGGTACATGTTTATTTTGTCATTGGATTTGGTGATTTTTGATGAGCCACTTGGCTTTTGATTTTCTTTTGTTGGTTTGGGGCCCGTAGAGGCGTTTTGTAGCTGTACCGATCGAGCCGCGCAAAGGAGACTCTGCCGAAATTTTCCGTAAATCCGGGTGTTAGAAATTTTTTCAAGTTTTAAAATTTTTTATAACTTGTTTTGATAACAAACTTTTAAAGTTAGAAAGCCGTTTCGAATAACTTAGTGAAAGTGAAGTAATGACTTTATAAATGGAATTTCATTGTTTATAAGTTGGTAACCTCGAATAAAATATATCTAATGTTGAATTCTATACTTAGTTCCTTTTCCCTTCTTTTTCCTTTTCGGGGACGAAAAGTTTTGAGTGGGGGAGAGTGTAACGACCCGTAAATTTTCGATAATTAAAATAGCTAATTTAAGAAGATTTCGTGATTTAATGTTAGAAAAAATTTTGTAATTCGTTTGGAATAATAATAACTGGAATGAATTGCGACAATAATTATCCAAGTAATGAAAAATAAAAGCTACTTAGTGAAATGTCTTTGCAATCAAAAGTTGAATAGGATAATAAATGTTGAAATCCATTGGGTATAATAGAGAAATTGATTGATAAGTAAAATCTATTTAAAAATCAAATATTGAATATTGAACAGGTAAATTTTTTAAATTAAATATTTAAAACTTATCGAATAATTGAATAACTATAAAATGAAAATAGTGTTCCAAATTGTGAATTGGTTTTAAAAGTTGATTCTCATAAGTCAAATTTCGATATTTTAAAAGATAATGAATTATTGGATAATCGAAATTGTTTAAATTTAATATTTGGAATTTATTGAATAATTTAATAATGGGAATTGAATAACCGTATAATGGAAATGGTTGTTCTATAATTTTAATTCGTTTCAAAAGTTAATTTTTAAGTTCGTTTTTGAATATCTCAAAAGACAGTGATTTAAGAATAATCAAATTTGTTTAAATTTAATATTACAAATGTTTGAATAATTAAATTCCGAATTTGATACGGTTAATTTGATATTGAAATTTAATATATGAAAATAGAGTGAATAATTGAAATTTGGTTTAATATAATTCAAATTAGTTTCCAAAGGGAATGTAAGTTATATCGGGATTATAAAAGAGTTAATAAGATTTTAAAATTTAAATTATTGGATAATTGAATAACGGGTTTAATATGATTAAAAATGATTTGTAAAATTTTATTTTATCATATTGGAGTTATAGTGATGTTATAGAACTTTTAAAACTGAATTTAAAATTTATTTATGAAAATTGAATATTTTAATATTTAATTATCGACTGAAAAATAGCCAATTTTTGAACATTCTCAAAATCGGACGAAACTAGTTCCATTGGATCATAATAATTTGTTATTATCGGATTTCAATTTTCGTAGCAATCGGAGTTGTCGTTTGATCGTGGCAGCTCGAAACGCATTGAAATTGTTTTAATATTAATTTGGCGAGTTAAAATATTCATTTTTCAAACAGCCTTGGATTTCGACGAAACCAGTTTCATCGGATCCGTAATGTGATATTATTGTAAGATTTCAAATTTCATGTCAATCGGATTTACCGTTTGTCCGGGGCGAGCCAAAACGCATAGAAATTCGTTTAATCAGTTTAATTTAAATTTGATCGTTTATGGCCATATCTCGCGCAGATGATCGAATTAGCTTTCGAAACACGTTCCATTGTGTTCGGAACACGAGTATAACCTTAGAAATGCCTGGCGGTACATTTGAATTGGAGTTCGTTTGAAAGTGCTCGTTATAATTGAATTTTATACTAAATTAATATACATAGACGTTTATATATTCATTTTGTTAGGGCCGAAACCCTATCTTCTTAAGTAGCCGCCGTTTACATTGTTAATGGCCGAAATGCATGTTCGTTCTTCCCCAAATTATGATCAATCCATCGACAATTTCAAAAAGTTTTCAACTACGATATTGTAGAGCACACTGAGATCTATATATCTAACGGTTATGATCGTAAACAACGAAACGAATCGGCGGCAATTCTCATTGGAACGCAACACGTCCAAGCACGTTTTCCTAGTGCTATAGGAGGCTGAGTTGGCCATTGTTCAGGACGACGTCGTGTCGCGTGATGGGCTAAAGGATGGAGCCCACTGATCAACTTCCGGTCGATGTTTGGAGGCACGGCCATCGGGTTTTGTTGCGTGAGAGATGGGTTTTCGTGAACGACCTGGGATGCACGCGTGAAGGATGGGAGGAAGTAAAAGAGGCGGCTCAGATTCTTCAAACCAAAATCAACGGCCTAGATTCAGTAGGGCTTAAGGTTAAAATAAAAATGTAAATTTATTTATATTAAAATGTGTATTAACTTCAAAATATCATAACTCTTTCATACGAGGTCCGTTTTGGACGAGCCGAATTGCGTTGCAATCGTTTTGTCGAGCACTACGCTATGGAACTGGATTGGAGTCGTTTGGAGCTAGAGAAAAATTCGGGTAAAATTAAACATCCGTTTAATTTTATTCGGAATAAAACGCTGGAACTGCATTGAAATCAAGGTGAATGTTTTATAACGCTCACAACGTACTGAATATCTTTATGCTAGTTAAATTTGACATTATGAAGTGTTATGAATTTTATTTGTTATTGTTTGATAAATTTAATTGTCATATAGATTGTCATTTGAATTAACCGTTGAAAATTAAATTGACCGTTAAAATTGAAATTGAAATTGAATTGAGATAAAATTGCCTGACATTGATAACTATGAAATTGCTATGAATTGTATTGTCTATTGGATGATTTATTTCGATGGATGCTATGGGATGATATTTAAATGTTTGGATGTTTATTGCTTATATATAACCTGTTATGCATACATATGACACTATGATTGATTTAAGTGACATATATTCATCCCTGACATTTAATTGAAATAAATAATTACTTGGCCATAGGATAGAAAATTATATACGGACACCGAATTGGCTAAATTAATAATTTTTAAAATCGTCGATTTGAAATTTATTAAATTTTTTGATTTAAAAGTTATAAATAGAAATAAATTTATAGAAATCGAATTTATCGAAAAATTGAGTTTGGAATGTTGAAATAAATTTTGGTTAAAAAAAATTGTTAGATAATATAAGTCGAGACTTTGAAAAATTGGGATTCGATTGAATTTCGAAAATTGATTTGTTTAAAGATTTAGCCTTAATTCGAGCTTTGAATATTACCAAGTAAAAGTGATATAAAAATGATATTTTGAAGTCGAGCTTGGAATTGAATTATATTTGAAATTTGGATTTAAACTCGAAAATGGATGGATAATTTTGTTAAGTGTTATAAATGGATATTTTGAAAAACCATGCTCTAAATCGATATAAATTGAAATTGAATTAATTGAAAGTGAATATAAAATTGAATGAATTTGAAGTCAAAGTTGACATTGATTTGAATTGAAATCGAAATTGAATCGGTAGAATGGAAATTGAAATTGATTTGAATTGGGAACTTATAAATTGAAATGGATTGGTTTTGAAGCTGTTTTATTTTGTTTTCCAAATTACTCTGCTATATAAACCATTTTTGAATACTTAAACTATTTTAATCTATTTTAAATCTACTTAACCCAATTTATATTATTTTAAACTAATGTATCTATTTCAAATCCGTTTTAAGATTTTAAACATTTTTAACTATTTTAATTATTTAAAACTACTTAAAACTATTTTATAAAATTCTAAGCTGGTGAATAAGGTGAAATGTTTATATTTAAATCTTGAATTTGAAGACGAATTGGGCTAAATGAAGTTGCAACCTAAATTGAATTCTAAATGATTTTGAAATCGAAATGAGATATTGATGCGAAAAATGATTTTTGAAACGGAATCTTACATTTGAAAAGATACGATGATATTTGAAATGGGTTTGATTTTTGAAGCGAATATGATATTTTGATATCAATTATGAATCGATTTGAAATATAAAAGAGCCAACGGTGTAATAATACGTAGTTATTAAAGAGACCGGGATCGGATATGGACATACTCTCTGTCGATACCGAAAACCACTTTAATAACTATTATACGCGGAGTGTTGATCCAGAATGAAGTGGACGGTTTGGTGAACGCGTTGACTAAAGAAAGAGAACGATATTGGATGACCCCTGACATGACTAAAACAGGAGCCGCGCCGGGACATTAAGGTTCGCCACCTCTAGCGGACACACTTCTTCGATACCATATCTATTACATTTGTGATGCGATTTGGGTGCACCCCTTGATTTGGGAGTGTTGTTTCGCGGTGTTGGGGTAGCTGCTGGCTATGCTCAACATCAGTCCGGATCACGCAACTACTAGTATCCTAGTTGGTATCGCCTCGTGTACCTTGTCATACTGATTATCCTATTCGCGACCACTACATTTTGTTTTGTGTTATACCTATGGGGTACCCTCTGATAACCACCAGTTTACGGTGGGGCTTACGGTGCTGTATAGACTATGGCATTATAAAATGTGTTAAGGGGGATTATGGTAACGCCTTAACGCTATTTTGATACTTTATATTACTGATAGGCATTATCTACTTAGCGTACATTACTACATAGTAGATAGTTTAACCGATCCTTAAGAGATGGAAAATCCCGTAACATCTCTTGAGTTATTGCACACACGTTGACACTGGATATGAGATGTCAAACCCCGTAAACATCTCTGACGCCGTTACACTCATATTTATTTACGATTGATTTAACTTTCATAGGGATATTTTAGTCCTGACTCGAGTGTTTTGTCTTTTCATTACGCTCGGGTCAGTCCTGAGTTTTCAGATTTTTGAAGATCTATTCTGGAGGATGAAGACGAAGATTTGGTATACTATTACTATTATTACCCTTGCATCATGTTATCTACTGCATTATTTTAATTGTTCTGTTGTATATGTATAACTCTGATAAATGTTGTATAAATAATTGTCAAAGTATAGTAAACAGCTTCATGAACTGTTTATTTGACTTTTATATTTTATCGTTCCGCTACGAGATTTTGTGTTGTTTCATTTCCTTTATTTCTCTTTCTTTTCTTTTCTTATTTACCCCAATAACCATCTGCCCTCTTGAATGGTTTAGAATCGGCATGTGTATTTGATCGTCGGTTTAAACTGTCCAAAAGGGCGGGTCGTTACACTTTGCCTTCAGCTGATGCTCCCTCAAGGTCTCAAGTACTGCTTGGAGATGAACTTCATGCTCCTTCTCAACCTTAGAGTATATCAAAATGTCATCTATGAACACCAGCATGAATCTATCCAAGTGCTCTCTAAATATTCAGTTCATCAGATCTGCAAAGAATGCTCGTGCATTAGTTAGTTTGAATAGCATAACTAACCATTTGTACGATCCATAGCACATCCTAAACGCCATCAGCAGTATACTATCTTCTACAACTCCAAGCTTATGAAACTCGGTAGCCAAATCCAACCAAAAAATATCTTTTCTCTACTCAGCTGGTCGAACAAATCCACAATTCTCGGTAATGGATATCGGTTCTTTATCATCTTCTTATTCAACTTCCTATAATCGATACAAAGCCTTAACGATCCATACGGCTACTTAACAAACACCGCGGCAGCTCCCTAAGGTGAACTACTTGGTCGATGTCAAATCCACCAATAGAACCTTCAACTCTTTCATCTCCGTGGGAGTCATTCTACTTGGTGGCCTACTCACTAGTTCTGCTCCAGGCACCAAATCCATTTGATACTCAATAGCGCGTTTCGATAGCAAACCACTCACAGGCTCAAACATGTCTGCGAATTCTCTTACCATAAAAACTCGACTTAACTCATCTTCCAACTCCAAAAAACTCAATAAAGCATTCACTTTGCAATTAGGGTTTCCCACGGTATAAACAATCAACTCACTGCAACTAGGGTGACTAATTGATATTTTCCTATCATGGAAAAATATCCCACCATTATACTCACTTAACCAATCCATACCCAATACGATTTCGAACCCTACAAAGTCAAATACATGCAAAATGCAAGAAAAGGTGTAACCTAGCAATCAAACTCTAAGTGGTCACCCCTCATCCCAAGTGTTGCATATCCTCCTATCGGATTTGAAACCTTAAGAAGTAACTAAATATGAGGGTTCTTGGTTAAGCTTATCTACCAAACATTGAAAAGTAAAAGAATGTGATAAGCGCTAATAGACATACTGTGAATCTGTAATGAGCCTCCCAGAATAGCCTTCCCTTTCTCCTGCACAATTGGCCTTGAAATTGAGGGCTCCAATGCATACATCTGTCCCTTTCCATCTCTAGTAGGATCTTTGCATTAGTTCTTATAATGGCTGATCTGATCATAATTAAAACATCAAATGTTCTTCCTCCCAATCACCTCCACTCCTTTCTCTTTTCCTTTTCCAGTACGACACTAATTAACATAGTGCCCTTTCTTATCACATTTATAACAAACCATGTTAGCTTTTCCCTTCTTTTGTGATCCACACCTCTGAGCAATCTTCTTATGGAAAAACTTTCTTTTCTGGCCTTGTCCCACTTGGGCCTCCTTCATTTTCTTCTTAAAACAAGCTAATGCCTCTTTCTACCTCAATGCCATTTCTACCACTACATCACTTGGATCTCTTAAGTGCAGTACGATAGCACTTATCAACTCCAGCATCAAGCCCCTTATAAATTTCTCATTCCTCTTGGCCTCCATACCAACTAAGCCATACCCATATCGGGCCAACCCTTCAAATCTTCTTGCATACTCAAGGACAGACATCTCTCCTTGATCCAGTTCAGCGAACTTCCTAACTAATTCTGCCTGCACCATTACTGACATAAACCTTTCCTGAAACCTTATCCTAAACTCTACCCAAGTCGTGGTTTCCTCATCAACACCTGCTACAACAATATTCCACCAAAATAAAGCAGATTCTTGAAGATGTTTCGAAGCTAATCTCCTCTTCTGCTCATCATTCAATCCTAGGTTAGCATTGATTCTCACACAATGTAGCATCCAATTTTCCACTTCAATCGCGTCGTCGGTTCCAATGAATGGCTTCCCTCCAAGCCTAGTATAGTCTCTGCTCAAGTTAGTATAGTGGTTGACAATTGGAGCTTGCAGAACTCCTCCTCCAGTAGCATTCCCTTCGAAAACTCCAACTGCAATACTAGCTTGCATCATGTTTACGAAGAACTAATACATGGCTCCCATATCCACTAAGGAACCCAAGCACAGCCAGTTTCAGCTTGAGCCTATCCTGGACCTCTTCTAGCATTTGGTCGAGCATTTCCATTAGTGGTGGTGCTATCTTATCCAAGATTAACTCTGCCACTTCTTCCTTCCATGTCAGTATTCAAGCTCTGTGAGATATAGATAAATAGCCTAATTAAGATAAGAGTCTAGAGATATAGCGTATACTTATATATAACAGATACAAGTATGTTATTATAGCGTTATCCCATACCCTGATCTTACCTCTAATTAATAAGGATTATGTTTTATTTCAAAAATAATTTTTAGTTAAAGTATTTCATAAACGATGCTTTGATACCAAGCTATAACATCCCCTATCTATAGGCCCAAACTAAGTGCTACAGATACTGCAGTCATCTATAGGATTAACTTTTAACGACTAAATACGGCTATGTTAATGGTATCTATAATATGAGAAGCATTTGAATATGAAACAAAACACAAATTTCAAAACAACTTTTCTATAGTACATTCAAAACAAATGTTCCATATTCATTACACATAATCCCAAATATGTTCCCAAGCACAGATCAAATATACTTATTACAAAATGCGCTAAGAGCGGTATACGAAGATACCCCTTTGGATGATCAGAGTCATATAGTCATAATTGGCTTAAAACAATCACAACAAAAATTCAAAAAAAACACAAAACTAATACTGCAAATCCTAAATAGTTATCTGTTTGTTTCTTGCATGCCTTCGGTAGCCTTATTCGTCATCCTACTAAACCTGAAAAGACCTTAACCCCTCAACACACTCAAATTAATTTTTAAGCACCCGAGAGTTCTAGGGGAAAACATAAACTTCGAGTCATACATAAATCCTAGTATGAATAATATTATACGTCCCAGTTTAATATGTTAAGTGAGACCATGCCACTTAGCGAAATGAGTTTTCCCTCACTAACATCCTTTTAAAACATATCTTTGTAAAACCTTTTCCTGCAACCAAAACTGGTTAAATATTGTAAATCATCGTTATGTAAACATACACAAATATCAGGTAATAATGAACTATCTATTCAAACACGTAAGTTTTGTTTGGATATCTTTTAATCTTTGGATACCCGGGCCTATCAGACAATAATCAAAACTAATCTAACACATGTTAGCTATTCTTCTTCTGGATAATCTATCCTTAACTATATGTTATACTCAACTTTTGGATGGTATGTCCCTAACTTTATCATCTCTCAGGTCTTCCTGATCTTAATGGTATTTCAGGCCACCAATAACCTATCTGTATATAAACGTATATTTCTTTCGATGTGTATAATTTTTGTCTACTTGTAACCAAGCCCTACGCACTAGAATTTTGGACAACAACTAGTTGGGGCTAATAGCTAATGTATAGGACGCGACCCCAGACTAGTCTCATATGATATTCTAATGTCCGAGTCATTTTCACTTAAGGATCCCCTCCCATAATTTTCCTTGAAAACATTTTCAAAATGATTTAAACCTTTCAAATCAAACTAATATAAGGAAATTATATAATCTTTATGCTTTACTCAAAATCACATTGCCATATTATATATCTCTTTTACTTAAACAATAGTTGGCAAAAACATTTGAAAGTACCTCTTTCTAAACTTTTGAAAACATCTCTTTCAAAACTAAGAGAAACGCATTAATTTTCTAGACCAAAAGGCCAAACTCTTACCTTTAAAAATCAAACATCAAACCTTTCAAAACTATTAAAATCTTTCCTTTAAAAAGTAATAAAACTTTAGACATTCGACTTTAAAAACAACTAAAAACATTGCCTTAGAAAACCTTTGGAAAATTTTCCATTTACGCCTTCTGAAACCATTGAAAGCAGACTTTTCAGAATCATTGAACTCAAACCTTTGAAATCGTTAAACTAAACCTTTTGAAACCATTGAAATCGAACATTTTGAAGCCATTGAATTAAAACCTTTCGATACCATTGAACTAAAACCTTTCAAAAGCTTACTGGAGTTAATTTAAAATATGTGGAACCCTTCTTTAAAAACCTTTCGACTACATTGGAAGCAACCTTCCAACTTTTTGAAAATATCTTTTTCGAAAACTTTAGGTTAAACTTTAGTTATAAAACAAGAGCAAATCATCTAATTCAAAAGCTTATATACCTTTTGAAAGCATGGTGAAGCGACTATTTTTAAAACAAGTAAAACTTTTGAAATCATCAAAAATAAAACCTTTCGACTTTGTTGAAAGCAATGACTTTGGAAGGCTGGAAAAAGCGGCAATAACCTTTCGACTATGTCGGAAGGTTCAAAACATAAAGCGGCAGTAACCTTTCGACTTTGTCGAAAGGTTTAAAACCTTTATTTTAATGATTGACCCGGTCGAAAGAAACCAAGTCAAAAGCTTCCTTTTGAAAGCAAGCAGGCGTAATCTTTTGGCTTATAAAACAAACATACCCCAACCTCTTTCGTAACCAACCTTTCAACTAAGTACCCTTCAACCTTATTCAATTCATTACGTACCAAGTAACTTGATATCATATGCATTTAACTTTGATCTTATCAAAAGGTAAATCTTTCGACTTTGTCGGAAGGTCTGGGTCAGAAGGTTCGATGCCTAAATGTGATGAAACATGCTAAAAGCATGATTTTCTTGTTTTTAACCTAAAAAGATAACTTTTCAACTAACCTGCCTTTGTTTTGACAAATTCTCATTGGTTAATAAATATTTTTCAGAAAAGTGCCGCCACTAATTTTAGAATTAAATAAGGATTTTATTTTATAAAAAGCCCCTTTTCCTTAATTAAATATATAAAATATTTAAGTCTCATACCTTAAATAATTTTATATAATCATCAAATCACTTAGGAAAAATTTGAAAAAATCCTAAAAAATCTATTTTAATATGTTTTCCAACATATAAAAATTTCAAATCCAAATAATAATTCTTTTAACTGTAAATAATTTATAACCTAATAAATCATTTTCTTTACTGGAAAATTAATATAAATCCACATTTATTCAGAAAATTATGAAACAAACCCGTCTCTAAAAAAAAATTTATGATCCATATAAAATTTCAAGCCATTTGGATGTCATTTAATATGGTTTTCATATCAAACATATCATAAAAACAAATATGAACATGCCTAAATCACCAATAAGCATATGTATAACTTTAATCATCAAAACATGGTATATACTTGAAAAAACATTTCGGACCCAATCTTAAAACTCAAAACTATAAGAAAATGGGATGAAGTAGTTATTCACCATAGCTTTGAGATTAAAAGATGTGAGATTTGATGTTGAATTAATTGATTATCTTCCTTCTCTTGAATCCTAGCTTTATCTTCCTTAAGAATAAAAATGGTGGCCGATCTTAGATGTTTATAGTTTGCTAAAATGAAGATGAATGTAAGTTTCATTTCCTAAGGGTTTTAGGTATAAGCCCATCCTATTTCCGCATTGCCCTTACTCATTTCCTAACCCATTAGTTTATTCCATTTGACCTAGTCCGGATATATTACCATAGACTTAGTTCAATTATTGATACTTGTTTTATATATATTAACTTGAAAAATGTTTTCAAAACAAATGTCATTAATGATAATATTAAAGTGATTTCAGTATAAAGTATTTTGGTTATTATAAGATAAAAACCCTGTCTGTATTTATGTGTGGGCATTATGAGATACCCTTTTTTTCAAATGTTTTGATTGACATCGGTATGATCTATAATTTAAAATTTCTAGTATCTCTGGTTGGTTTATCACTCCAGATTCGGGTATTTTTGATACTCGGGTCAGATCCGAGTAGTTTCAAGTTTAGTTGAAGATGCTTAGTGTTTCTAGAGGAGAGCTGAAATCTTCATCTACATATGGATGTATTCTATCCTCTGCATCTATTAGATTTTTTTTATTTTTCGGCAAGGATAGAGGGTTTATAATTGTCCAAGCTAAATCCAGGTTAGACCTTGATATATGTTTTGAAAATTTTCCACTATAAAGATTATATATTGAAATAATATATGTTATTCCATTCATATGAGATTATATTTTCTGTTTTTTCTGTCTTATTTTCTTTTTCACCCTTAAATATCCTCCCTTCCATTCGGTTTGAGTTGGACATGTATGGATTGTTGTCAACTTGAACTATACAAAAAAGCAGGTCGTTACATAAATGCAACTTGTAGCAGCTTGGAAAACTTTTTTTTAAGTAAAATAACATATACTTAGGATACTTTGAAAGAAAGTTTCCAAGTGTTGTTGAACTATTTCACAGGAATGAAATAAAAGAGGGATTTTATGCGTTAAAATTATGTTAAGTTATTTTTGAAATGAAGGAAGCTTAGAGAAGCTAATAAATGATAGGATATCATTTAAAGGATTATAATATTTTATCCGAATAATGTGTAAGGTACACGATTAATCAATAAAAGAAAAGAAGTAAACCATGATCGTAAATATATACTAACTCATAGAGTTATTGGATGACAGGGTCCATGACTGTCGTTCTAAAATCCAACAGCATATAGTAGGTTGCCATGATAGTTCAACCTAAGAACATTTTTAAAACATTATAAAGGAGTTAAGGTAAGGTGACAAAACATCAGAGTGATGTTATAATTCAAAATAACTAGCAGCGTGCTAAAAAATCAGAGTGGTGTTATAATTAAAAATAACCGGTAGAGTGCCAAAACATCAGGATGATATTATAATTAAAAATAACTAGCAGAGTGTCAAAATATTAAGGTGGAGTTGTAACTAAAAATAATTGGAAGCATGCCAAAACATCAGGGTGATGTTATAAATTAATTTGACAACATGAACTACCGATGCTTAGTAAAAAGCTTACTAGAATTTATTTAGGGTGCTTAAATTCGTCTTCTTAGGAAATTCAGGATGGCTCTAGTCAGGGTGGCCCCTATGGCAAAATGAGTCAGGTTTTCACCAGGTGGTGTTGTTCTAGCAAAAGATTAAATTAGTAACAGGAAGGCCTAGGGAGGTGCTCGCTAAACTAAGTTAATGATAACTTAATGAAGAAAGCGTAAAATAAGAGGTTTGGTGATGGATGATCGAATGACAAAAGATTATATGACTTGGTTCATATTTGGATGATAAGTACATGGTATACTTGACTTGAATTAAGTTGTATGTATGACATGGTTTGTTATTGGATGACATGTGTAGATATGCACATGGTTTCTTTCGATGATATATATTATGCTATGATTATGAAGTGAGGAGAAAACATGTTCTCTGTTAATGGCATGATCTCATTATAGATGACAAGGGTAAAGA
The DNA here is from genome assembly GCA_030765085.1 of Allium cepa. Taxonomy (NCBI): domain Eukaryota; kingdom Viridiplantae; phylum Streptophyta; class Magnoliopsida; order Asparagales; family Amaryllidaceae; genus Allium; species Allium cepa. The sequence goes on along the minus strand of CM060945.1, from coordinate 871,889,055 downwards.
TTCTACTCATACCAAACTTATTATCTGGCCCCTATTTTTATATTTCCTATAATCTCACTGGCGCTCATTTGAGTAGGCTGAGTTTCTAGGTTAGATAGGTATTTAAAGGATGGATAAAGATTTTAAAGACAAAGTAGAAGACTTGGTAGTTAAATAAATGTATTTTTAAATTTTTGTACTATAAAAACGAGGATATATAATTGGTTAAGTATGGTGTTGGCACTTTCATATGTCGAGCACACACTACTCTAATTTTTTTGATATATACTTACCCCTATGTGGGAATGATTTAGGTTAAAGCGATTGTAATGAATTATGTAAACCAAATTAGTGTAATGAAAAAAATATTTAGCTGCTTTATTTATTTATGTTGTGCAAATAATATTGAACTCACTTTATCATTGGAAAATGATTTCGGTGATGACTATTGGCGTCTATTTTCAAGTCTAGAAGTGGGAGATGTTACAACTTGGTATCGGAACTTAGGTTAGGAAAACACCTAAGTAAAACAGAGCTAAGTATAAATTAGTTAACCAAAAAATAAACACCATGAAGGAGGGTATACGCTATGCATATAAAATACTTGCATTTTGATATAGATATATAGTCTACTCCTCTCGATTGATCTCACCGTCTTTAATTTCATTTCTTACAAGCTAGAATGGATCTACGTGATCGACGTTTGACGATAGGAAGTACAACAGTGAATGCTAGTAGAGGAGATGCAATACCCAAACTAATAACCAAGGAGGGAAGGCAGTCTCGAAATTTCATACTGAAGCTAGTACACAAGTGCCTGCCCCAATCGAAGAAGTAATGGATACAAATGCTTTATTCTGCCAGTATATGATGGAAATGATGAGGCAATAGCTTGATGGTGCTATTTAGCTAAGATAGGAGGTAGTAACTAAAGAAGCTTTTCTAAGATGAATAAGGATTTCAAGAGTTGTAGAGAAAAGGAGTCCATGGGGATGGAGTCGTCCTTAGGAGTGTTAAATTTGTTGAAAGTGTATGGTTGACATGCTAGAACTTGACACTACCTATTTGATTACCTCCTTATGTATAGTTAATCTGATTGGCGGGTATGCCGCTCTTGTGTTGAGGTGCACCAACCTTGAATTTGACTTACCAGGACTTGTTTATTTGCAATCCATAAGTGTTTGACTTCGTAGCGTATGAGATAATTTTGGGTATGGATTAGTTTATGCGAAATAATGCTAGGATCTATTGTACAGATAGGATTATCACCTTAGGGGATCCCAAGGGAGGAGTAAGAATTATGATTGTGTTGGACGTAATGAGGGTGTATTCAGACTTGATGTTATGTTCTATAGATGATAAAGAGGATGAAATCAGTAAATTTTGAGTAGTTCGGAAATATGCGTATTTTTTCAAACCTATACAGGATTACTGCTAATAAAGGCAATCGAATTCCGAATAGATTTAATTTTGGGGGCACAACCTGTTAGTAGACTACCTAGCAGAATGCCGCCCAAGGAGATGGAAGAATTGAAGAAGAAATTGGTTGAACTTATGTATAAGAGTTTCATCATGCTAAGTAGTTTGCTATGGGGAGCATCCACGGTATTCATAAAGAAGTCAAATGGAACTCGATGGATGTGTATTGATTATCAGAAACTAAATGAGTTGATGGTGAAGAATCATTACCCCTCGCCTTGGATAAATGACTTATTTGATCAGTTAAGTGGAGCTCGAATGTTCTTGCAATTAGACTTAGCAATGGGCTTCCATCAATTAAAAGTGGCTGAAGATAGTATTCCATTGACTACGTTACGAACAAGGTATGGTTTATATGAGTGGTTAGTGATGCCGTTTGGATTGACAAATGCCTAAGCATTCTTTGTAGACCCTATGAACTGAATCTTTCACAATCAGTTGGATAAATATGTGTTGGTCTTCATCGATCATATATAGTTATACTCTAAGGATGAGAGAGATTGTAAAGTCCACTTGAAATTGGTGTTGGAGATGCTGAGACAACACAAGTTGAAGCAAAAGTTTTGAAATGCCACTTTTGGAAACAGAAACTGAAGTTTCTTGGGCATGTTTTTTCGAAGAATGGATTAACTATGGATCCATCAAAGATAGAAGCTATTAATAGTTGGAAGAAGCCAAAGATGGTCATGGAGATGAGAAGTTTCTTTGGCCTGGCTAGCTTCCACCCAAGATTCATTAAAGATTTCTCATATATAGTGGCATCCTTGACTAAGTTAACTAGGAAGAATGAGAAGTTTGTGTGGACTGATAAGTGTGAAGGGTCATTTTAGGAGTTGAAGAAGTTAATGATGGATAATTTTATTTTGATCATGCCTGAAGGAAACCAGTATCTGGTAGTTTCCACTAATGCATGTAAAACATGCTTAGGAGCTGTGTTGATACAAAGAGGATGAGTGGTAGCTTTTTCATCAAGACCGTTGAGATACCATGAGATTAGATATCCAACTCATGATTTATAGTTAGCAAGTAGCGTTTGCACTAAATATTTGGAGACATTATTTATTAGGAGAACGGTTCGAGTTGTATACGGGCCATAAGTCCCTTAAGTATATACTCTCTTAGATGGAGTTAAATATGAAGCAGCGGAGATGGCTAGAGTTTTTGGCATCATCTGACTTCGATATAGAATATACGATAGGAAAAGGGAATAACGTCGATGCTTTGAATTGCAAGCTCAGAATAGTGTGTTAGCCATGATTGATGAATGTAAAACGTTGTATATGTTAGCCACTAATGTAGTGCACCATAGGCATTATATTGGATCAAGTAGAAATCCAGGCATGTTAATTAGTTTTGAAGTATATTCAACACTTTCAGAGAGAATAGCTGTAAGGTAAAGAGAAGATCCATTGATTGCTAAAAGGATTTGGCAATTGGAGATGGGATGTGGATGTTGAGGATTTGGAAGGATTCGAGATAGACTCGAAGGGATGGCTTAGGAAGGAAGGAAGAGTTTGTGTTTTAGATATAGAGGTTCTTTCAGAAGAAAGTTTTGGAAGAAAGTCATTGGTCAAAGTTTACTATTCATCTTGGAGGCTCGAAGATGTATCATGATATGAAGAGAGTCCTCTTTTGGGAATGGTTGAAGAGAGATATAGATGAATGCATGAAGAGATATTCCATTGTCAACAAGTGAAAGCTGAGTACCAGAAGCCAAGTGGTTTGCTTCGACCTTTGGAAGTACTAAATTGGAAGTGGGATGTTATATCTATGGATTTTGTAGATGGACTGCCTAGATCGAGGATAGGAAATGATAATATTTGGGCGATGGTCGATAGATTGACTAAGAGTTCCCACTTTATCCTAGTGAAGTCGATGAGGACAGTAGCTAAATTAGCAATGCTATATGTGAAGAATGTAGTGAGACTGCGTGGAATACCGAGTAATATCGTTAGTGATAGGGACCCATTAATTACTATTGGATTTTGGAGAAGTTTGTAGAGTGCATTGTGTATGGAGTTGAACTTGATTATAGCTTACTACCCACAGGCTGATGGTCAAACCAAGAGGATGGATCGTGTACTCGAGGATTGACTGAGAACATGTGCCTTTGATTTTGAAGGATCCTGCGAAGATCATTTGCGTCTTTTGGAGTTTTCTAATTATAATATTTACCGTACAAGTATCAGGATAGTGCTATTCGAGTAATTACATGGTGGAATGTGTAAGTCGTTAGTTTGTTGGTTGGACATGGGAGATAGACTCGTGTTAGGATCAATTTGATAAGAGATGTTACTAAGAAGGTAGAGTTGATTCATGCAAATATAAAGGTAACACAATCGAGGCAAAAGAGTTATGCCGATAAGCGAAGGAAAGAGCTTGAATTCATAATAGGCATTCATGTATTTGTGAAGATTTCTTTGATGCGAGGAGGTTTGCGCTTTGGAAAGTAGGGAAGCGCACCTAAATACGTAGGTCCATTTCTAGTGACCGAGAGGATCAGTAAACTTGTGTATAGAGCCAAGTTGCCGAGCAATTTGGTGGGCATGCACAATGTTCTTCATATATCACATCTAAAGAAATGTGTGCACAACTAATGTTGGTAGTGGAACCGAGGGAGATAAAGGATTTACCTATAGAGCCAGATTTGACCTATATGAGATGACCAAAAGGAATAGTAGGTCATGATACGATGGAATTGAGGAACAAAGTTATTAGACTTATTTGCATTCAGTGGAGTGATAATAAGGATGATTGTACCTGGTTGGTAGAGGGTAAGATTAGGAATATCTATCTTGAGTTATTTTAGACATTTTTGTAGATAGTAGTGTGCTTTGTTTGTTTATTGTATGGGAGGGTACTAGTATGTTTTTGTGTGATACGATTACATGTTAGTAGTTGCACTAATACATTTATGCTTGATGATTGATGGTTTACATTTGTAAAGTACTAGTGTAATCTTTTGTACTTGTGTGTACTTGTATGATGATGACTAGAGAATTTCACGAAGTTAGTGTAAATTCTATTTTTCTTATCGAAATTTCGAGGACAAAATTTATATAAGGAGGGATGATTGTAACATATCATATTTCGAAGGATCCACAATATAAGAAATTAAATAAAAAATATTATGGAGACATTATTAATTAAATTATTAAAGTGATTTAATTGCTAGAATTGCTTAAGGGAAATTTAGTTAATAAAGTAAGGGTCACTTAAAAAATTAACTGGATGGACAAAAGGCAATTGGAGCAAGTTTGACTTGATTAACGAAAGAAAAAAAATTAAGTTTTAATGGAAATGATTTTGTTAAGGGGAATAAGTTAGTAAGGCCTAAAACCACTAACCCGTATTCCTTAGCCTTAACCTCACATTATATCTGCATTTCATTTTCATTCACAAAACAAAACTTCTTAAGAACTCTATGCAAGGACAATATTTTACAAAGAAGAAAAAGAGGATATCAAAGCTGGAAGATTAAAGAACGTAAGTTTAGGTAGAAGGGAAGATTAAAACAAGTTCTCTTAAGCCAGATGATGAAATCTTTCTCTAAAACCTATCCTAACCTATTAGGTTTAGATTTGACTTTTGTATGAATGTTTTGATAATGTTAAACAAGTTTGGAGTTTTAATATTATTTTAATTATGGTTTAAATTTTAATTAAAGTGAATTATTTCATATTTTAGGGTAAAACAAGGCCTAATTACATCAAAATTCCATGAAATTTTGATATTATACGTTTAACTATGAAATAGAGATGAGCTTTTTATTTTATAATGTTTGAAGGTAATATGAATATTTTATGAATTTTCTAAGTTGGAGAAGGTAGTTAATTTTAGGTTAATTAATTGTTAAAAATAATAAAATTAATTATTTTGTTAAGAAATTTTATAAAAGGTAGAATATAATAAAATAGATTTTTACTGAATTTTTGGATTTTTCCCACTAATTTTCTATTTTATATGTATTATTTAGTGAAGAAAAGAACTATTTAATTAAGGGAATTAATTAATTAATAATTAAGTTGGTGGTTTTTATTTTTTGAAAAGAAACTGAAATGATAAGAAAATTAGCTAACAAGAAGTTGACACCAAATGGGATTTAGTAAAAAGAAGTTGCTTTAGATGATAATAAATCAGTTTTTAATTTAATTACAAGATTGTTAGTGGAATGTTGTTGACTAAGTAAAACTCACTCCACAAGGTTAAACTATACACTAGACTAAGAAAAACTATGTCGGAGAGCTAGAAAAGAAGAGTGGACAGCTCATGAGGACCCAACATATAACACACGGAGGCCTTATTATTATTCGTGATGACTTTATTATTATTCATGAAGGCTAAATTATAATCACGACCAGCTTGGAAAATATAGAGCGATGATGTTTTAATGCGTATGTAACAACCTTAATTTTTCAGTGTTGTTAATTCAAATTTAATAAAGATTTGAACTTTTAATTTTAATGAGAAATTGGATTTCTCATTTATTGAAGTAGATTTGAATATTTAATGTTTTTTAAATAATAATTGGAAAAGGAAAATATGGAATTCATTGATGTTAAATTCTTGTTTTAAGACTTGTTAAATAACGTATTAGTGTTTTCAGGATATGGTATAACTTTATTTAATAAGAAAATGGGGATTTTCTAAGTTAAAATTTATTTATTTGTTAAGTTGCCATATTATAGAAATTGCAAAATACCATGTTTTCAATAAGGAAAATACGGGTTTATATTAAAAATTATGTTTTATTAATTAATGATGAAGATTAGGTGATGAACTTAATTTTAGTATATTAACTTTAATTTTTCTATGTTGAATTGGATAGGTTATTAGTGTTTAAATAAGATAGAAAATGAATAATCATATTTGGAGCTTCAAAACATTTTTAATTCATAATTTACTCACTTATGGTGTCTTCTTCCTTCTTGTACTCGCTCCCATCATATTCTTTCTCGCCTTCCTCTTTTCCTACTGTTCTTAACGCTTATTCCTATTCCATTTGTGGTTCTTTTTCATCTCTATTCGTTCTTATTCTCAAGCAACATCAAATGCCAAGATTCATGCTGCGGAGCCTTTACTTCAAAAGTCAATTTACAAGTATTGGGTGGATTCAAGGAGAGGGAGAATAATCTGCTATCGTTGTGGACATTTTAGTCATATAGTAAAAGATTGTAGAGTTCCAATTAGATGTTTTAAGTGTAATTTTGGGCATAAGAAGTTTGACTGTACGTTGAATTCTTCTTCTATATCTGAAAGGGAGAAAATTCGTTCTATAACAGAACATGGTTTTCTGTTTGTTTTTAAAAATTATGAAGCTTAAAAGAATTCTTCTTGATCATCTATGGTTTCGAAAGGAAGAAGGAGTAGACTTACTGAATGATTTGCTCAAGCATTTCGATGCGGTTAATGAAGTTAATACAGACATAAATTATAATAAGAATTTTGGTTTTCCTGTTAAATATTTTGAGAAATCTGCAGATGGTATGGTTTCGATTAAGAATAATTGTAGCTCGAACAATCTTGGTGAAATTCAAGATGCTTCGGTTATCTCTGATTCAAATCAAAGGGATGTTCTTAATTATTGTGATCTGATTCTTTGTGATCCTGATGTGTAGAATAATAATGTTTCGTTCTTCATAAGATTTGTCAAAGGAGATTTAGTTACGGAATCTATTATGTATGATTTGGATGATGGTAATGATTCTGGAGCTTTTGTTCAAAATAAAAAATTCAAATCGAAATCTTCTAAAGATGTGGATGTTTATCTAGTTTCTGCTAATCACATTGATAGTACTAAATCATTGAATAATGTGGATATGTCGTCTAAACTAATTGAGGAGTGAATGTGCAATCTCAGATTTTAGATTTGGATGTCCTTCTTCTTCAATTCCATTAAATAAAGGAAATAGTGAATATATCAAAGAGTTTTGGTCTAACTAATTAACCAGTTTGGAGGATTGTATTAGTTATGTTGATGATTCTAATAAGGCAGTGATTACGGATGATAAGCACAATGAGGCTGTTTTCAACAAAATGAATGAAAGCGGGTTTTTAAACTTAAATAGAGGTGCTGCATTCCAAAATGTAACGACCTAGATTTTTGGTCGTTAATTTTGAACATTTAATTCATTTTAAATGTTGAGTTTTGGAATGTGAATGGGATTTTAATTTGAAGTTATCGATCAAAATAGTGTAATAAAAACATAAGCTCTACATATAACGAATTAATTTATAAATTTAACGTTGACTTAATAAATAGAAATCAATTAAATAATTGATTTGGAGTTGAATATGAAACCGAAACGATTTCTAATGTTGATATAAATTCTATTTGAATTAGAATTGACTCGGTTAGTTTTTAAAACTGAAAATTCAAGCGACTTCGTAAATTTTTTAAATCATCAATTTAATCGACGATTAAAAAAGCGATCCGGGGCACAATCTCCGAATTCGACGAAACATGTCCCATTGGATCCATAATAGTGTATTATTATCGTATTTCAAATTTCGTAGTGTTTGGAGTTATAGCTTGATCATACGAAATATAAACGCCTAGAAATAATTTGAATCGAATTAAATATAAATAGTCGATTCAAAAAGCTATCTTCTCCATACGGTCAAATTAGGTCCTAAAACCTGTCCCATTGAGTTCGAAAGAGCGGTATAACATTATAAATGCCTAGCGGCACGCCACATTAGGGATTCGCAATTTTGAGTTGCGAAAATCGAGATATTTGGGATATATATATATATATATATATATATATATATTGACCATCCAACTATTTTTTCTTCTCCAATACGCCACCTTTCTCCATTCAAACATGCCACCATCATGTACAAGCCCCTTTCACATTTAAAGCACATCTTTCCCCCTTCCTCTTCAGTTTAATCCACGAAAAAAAATCACTCTGTTAAATCAAAAGAAAAAAAGAATGAAATCGAAGTCAACAGTCGCGAAAAAAGGAGGAGACCGCCATTCCATCACAGCGTTCTGGTCATCATGCACACAAGAGGAGAGGAGCGTGCACAAGGCTGGATGCGTCGTTCGTGGTCTCGACTTGTTCGCGAGGCGATGGGAGGTTTCAAGTGACGCGATGCAAAGCTTGGTGGAGTGAAGAATAAGCGACCGTGGGTTCATCATTTCTGGGCTTGGGTCACGACCATGTTGAGGCTTTCATTAGGTGGCAGGAGGGTGTGTGGTGATGTGGCAAAGCCTAGCTCGAAGGGTAGAGGCGAATGGGTTGTTAGTGGTGCAAGAAGGGTTCATAGTGCCTGGGACAAATGAGGAGGATCGATCGGCACGTGGGTTTTGCTCTAGCGGAGGCATGATTTTGATTTTGGAAGAAGGCTTAACTGAAATTAGGTAATCATTTCTTTTAGTTATTGTAATTGATAAAAAATTACTGAGATGAATAAAAATCGAAAATTTATAAAATTCATATCGTTTAAATGTCAGGTCCAAAAATCACGAGTTTTGCCACGATGGATTCATCGCTGCAAAATGGACAATGTGGAATTAATTCCGGACTTTTCGGAGCCAGCTAGGATTTTAGAAGATTATAAAATCCGGATGTTCGACATAAGTTAAATCAAGGTGAGAAAATTTTCACTCATTTGGATTGCCAATTTAATTTTAAATAATTAAAAATTAACTATTGGCTACTTGGTTGAATTTATAGAAAATTATCTACTGAATGGTGTTATATATAGCAGTGTGTGTGTGTGTGTGTGTGTGTGTATGTTAGTATTTGGAGTGATATTCCCGCACATTATAGCAGATGAGACCCTATGCGCCCAACATATTAGCGGATGACCCTATGTACCACGATATCCCCCTCGAAGTGGGATTTGTATTCTTGTGTTGTATTAACATCTGTGAATGCAGGAAAACAGGTTGGTGGGATCTAACTAGATTCCTCAAAAGTGTTGATTTTAAATTTCATATATTGTGTTATATGATGTGTTAGAATAATCTGCTATAGATTATTGTGATGATTGAATAATTGGATGCTAAAGTAGCACTGGCCAGAATTTTGGTATTCTAAATACCATAATATTATTTTTGGTATTTGAAGGAACTTAAAAGGAGGTTTTGAGTATAAAAATATTTATATCGAAATTGGATTTATTTTAAAATAAACTGATTTGGGTAAAATGATAAATTTATTTTTGGGTTGTATTTAACTATTTGGGGAAAATATATTTCAAATAGAGATTTTTAAATTAATTTATATAAAGGGTTTTTTAAACGATGGACTTTTGAAACGATATTTCTAGAAAATAGGGAAAGACGTTGAAATCGATATTAAAGATAGATTAGTAAATATGAATAGAATATGTAAGGAATTGGATTTATAAAATGGAATTTGTAAATTAAATTATTTTAATTAAAAAATGAAATTCAAGGATGTTATATATCTACAAACGAGGTTATAAATAAAGGAAATCGATAATAGATGAAAATTTGAAAATATAAAATTCATAGAGTGAATTTATATTAAAATATGGAAATAGGATGAGAAAAATAGTGAATACTATTTTTGAAAGTGAAAATGGATAAGGAGATCAGAATGGAAGTGATGTGACGTGATTAGAGAGGAATTTATAAAAATCTAATTGGTTATTGAGGTTTTAAAAAATATATTTTATATTCTAAGAAGATTTAGTTTGTTTTTAGAAGGAAATTTTTTATTATTTAAAATTATAAAATTTTAGACTAGTTATGATTGAAATACTTCGGTAAGTAGATTTTCAAATATTAAGTATTTATTTTAGTAAATTCTTACTTTAAAACCTGCTGTGAAAATTTATTTGTTCATCTAAAATAAGTTATTGATGTTATAAAAGTGTTTTCGATGTTTTAAATAATCATTTGAACATGGTTCGAATATAAATTATTATTCCTTTAAATACTTATTATATATATAGAGTTTTGAAGTGATTGAAAATTTATTATAAAATCTCTCGAGATTCGTAAATGTGGCTTATAAATGGATATGATTTTAAGGAGAGGAAATTTATTAGTGATTCCAGAGATTTTGAGATGAGTTACGAAATATTCTCTGAAGAGTTAATATTGAGGTGATTTGGGTAATATTTTCCTAAGTATAAAATGGAAATTGGAAATATTTCTATGGTTGAGATGGTTTGAAAATATCCTGTTATGGATTTAAGTATTCGAAATTGTTTTCAAATATGGGGAAATGGAAAGGAACTTAAATATATATATATATATATATATATGTTAGTAAAAATATTTTGAAATGAATGTTTGAAGAATTATAAAATGAGGCCTAGTGTCTGCTTGTGGATGTTTTATTGATAGTTAAATAACCGACTATCAATATTGGCCAATTTCGTTTATCGTTTCGAAGAGACGGGGATCGGATTAAATTATTCGAAAACCATTTCGATCCGGTTTGAACGTTACGGATGAATACTGTGAAGATGATGAAGACGGTGATTCGGTTTGTCCAGGTCCAGGACAACTTGTATGGACGAATGCTATCAGAATATCATCATTGGAGGATGATGGGCGTTCTAAGTAGAATTTTTCCTTGAAAGGTTATGCTTAGCCTCAAGCGTCATCAGCCCGAAATGACTAAAACAGGGCAGATACAGCAAGGCTAAGTGGGTTGCACCCAATTAGGGTATTTTACCACTTTTCTAGATATCCTCGAAAACCAATATAATGTGGATACGGTTGTGTACGAAAGAAGGAGCGCTTGATTTGTAAGGGTGGAAATACCCGGGGTGATAACATGTTCGGTCTATCCAGGTTAGGGTAGGCCGGTCTTATGTAGTAGGGGATACCGACGAGGTCCTCGGTATATTGTTCTAGAGGTGCACTGTGATGGGTGGTAACCCAGTGTCCCAATCATTGTATGGAATCCATTTCCCAATACGAGCATTACGGTTTTGTTTGTATAGCTCAATATGCTAGAATTTAATTAATGTAACAATTCAACTATTTGAATAAGTATTTGTATTTAGATACTATTATAATATCATTGGATTTTCTATAAAACTGTTTTGATTATCGTAAGGTTAAAACCCATCGTGTTTATGTGTGGCGTGGTCTTACGAGATACCTTTGTTTTTCAAAGAATTTTGATAACTTTAATAATTCAAATTTAGTGTGTTTTCTCACGCTAGTTTTCCAGACTATCTTGGGTGTTATTTTATTATAATTCTAGGGCAAGATGGAGTATTGCAGATTCAGGAAAGAATGCTATAGAGCTTAGGAGGCGAGTTGGATGATAAAGACGTATCACATACTTGATTAATATTTCTGCTGTATGAGGATAAGTTATTATAGCTGTCCAGATTGATGTATTAATTGTTGTACTCTGATGATTGTAAGTATATAATTGTTACAAATTCTTTTGTGTAATAATTTGTTATTATGTTTCCGCTGCAATTATGAGATTCTACATCGTCACTTAATTTTCTTCTATCTCTTTCTTCTTCTTTACACTAGTTATTCGCTCTTTCGTTCAATTTGAATTGAACTGATGTAAATTATGGTCGACTCAAAGGGGTATGGAACTGCGGTCGCTACACTTGGTATCAGAGCTGAAGGTCAAGCGAACCTTGGCTCTACCGGGGATTACTCATTAGAGATAGAGTCAGTATTACTCTTGAATGAGTTGAGTGTAATAATAAATATGAGTGCCTATTTGTAAATGAATATAAATGTTTTTGTATTGTGTTAATTTATCTATTGAGTAGCATATAAATTCTAGCCGGATAGTGGGATGTCACTGAATAGATAGGAGTTTCTAAACACTTAAACACCGTAAACCGGCACAGTATAGTTTTGAAGCGGGTAAACAAAATAATTTTACCCAAACTATATTTTATATAAAAAGGATCCAAACCAGAATTTGGAAAATTAAACCTTAGAGATTTTTAAAAATATTTTCCAAAGTATTTTGAAAATTAATAATAGTAATATTATTTTGGAGCATTTTTGGAATAAATAGGGCTTTGAATGGATTTTGAAAGTGATATAGTACTGAACTCACTTCAATCACTGGAAAATAATCCTTGATGACTGCAACATCATTAGTATTCATTTTTGGATTTCTATGTGACGGATTGCTACTGAAATTGATTTGATTCAGATTTGTTGAGCAAACAAGTTTTGTTTAAAAATTCTAGAAGAAATTGTTTTGGATAAAATAGGGTTGATTTTGAAATTTGAAGGAAGTGGTTTGTTAAATCAAAAGGAGTGTGTACATATATTTTTGTGTGTGTATGTATATATTTGATTTCAATATGATTTGAAATATATATCGGGTGTATGATTTTTGGAATTTAATATAAAGTTGGGAAAAAACCTCAGAAATAAATTATAAACTTATAAAGTGAGGATGATTTCAATAGGAAGGGAAAGTATGGAATTTGAATTTGAGAAATAAAATTTTAACTTAAGTAAGTTAAATTAAATGGTGTGAATTGGATTTAATTTAAGGAAAGTTAAATAAATTTACTCGGAATTGAGGGAAAAATAAATTTGATTGTGAAATTGCTAAATAAATATAAGTAAGGAAGTGGAAAATTTCGAAATTGGAATAGAATTCTTACTTGATTTAAACTGAATGGATTAAAAATAAAATTGCTGGAATAAAATTAATTTAAGTATGAATAACTCGATATGGTTTTGAAATGGCAGTTAAAAGGAATTGAAATTTAAATAAAAAGGTGAATTGGATTAGAATCATATGGAATTTAATTAAATATGAAACGTGAATTATAAAGTGACTATATAATTATATGTTATAAAATATGAATTGGATAGAAATAATATCGAATTGAAGTAAATATGAATTTTATGTTGTGAAATTATAATATAACCATAAGGTATAAATTTCGAATGAATTGAAATTTAAGTAAAAATATGAATTGTGAATAAATAAATGGTAATAACTTATAAAAATTGAAATAAATGGAATAAAAATATACATAGGCTATAAATAAATATATAATCTCGAGTTAAAAATAAAATAAGAATATATTTGAGTATAGAATTGATGGAAATGTGAAAAATAGGTTGTGTGACTTATAAAATTGAAAAGTGAAATAGTAAAACCAAAATAAAAATGATTTGAAATTTTTGGTGAGGGAATAAAAGTCCAAACTTTAATTATAAAATGAAATTAGGCTCGTGATAATTAAATGAAGTGAGTTTTGAAATAAAAATCGAAAATTGAGTATATAAAATGGAAGTGAACTAATTAGCTAAATAAATTTGTTAATTGAATATAGGGATGGAGTTTAACTTGGTTAAGTAAATTGGTTTATGGCTTAAAATAAAAATTGAATGTAGAACTTGAGTTATAAATTAAATTCGACTTAAAAAGTAAGCAAATTGAACATATTTTAAATCCGAGAATAAATTTGAGTATGAAATTGAAGTGGATTAAATGAATGAACTAATTAATTAATTCGTAAATAAAAATTCTATGAATAAATAGAATGTGAATAAATTGATTTTCAACCAAATTGGAATGGATGTGGGTTTGTTTGATATAAAATGAATCGGATGCAAAATAAATTTGGTTGTAAATCATTTTGGATTGAATGAAATGATATATGGATTGATTGGAAGTAATTAAGTTGGTGTTGGAACCTCATAATTGCTTATATGTTATCATGCATTGCTCATGAAATTTATGTGTTAACTAGTTGGATAAATGAAATGTTATTAGAGTTTCATGATTTGGTACTCAATTGTATAAAATTGAGTAAATATAGGTACAGATGGACTACTTGGCTAGATTTGGGTTACAAAATTGCTTTTGAAGTAAATGCTTGCTTAATAATGCTTAAAAATGCTAATATAAGATATGTTTTGGGATTACATACCGCAAAATATAAATATTGATATATATATTTTGTTTTCTGACCATGTGGGTCGATGTATATATATTTATCTTTCTTTTGATATTGCAAAAGGTCCTCCGTACAAAGGAGACTTTGCCTAAAATTTAGGGTACTAGAAAATTTTGAAATTTTTTTGTTAACAGAAGGTTGATTTTTAAACTGAAATAGAAATAAAGGGATTTGGTTAGAAATGAAACCTAAATAGTTTGGATGAAACTAAAGGGTTTAGAAAGATGGAATATCGAGTTTTAATAAGTGGATTTCGATAAGTTAATGGGTTTGGAGCACTTTTCCGGCCTTAGAAATTTCGAGGGCGAATTTCTTTCAGGGGGAGGAATGTAACGAACTGGATTTTTGGTCATTAATTTTGAATATTTAACTCATTTTAAGTGTTGAGTTTTGGAATGTGAACGCGATTTTAATATGAAGTTATCAATCAAAAATTATGTCATAAAAATTTAAGCTCCAAGTATAATGAATTAATTTATAAATTCAACTGTTGAGTTAATAGTTAGAAATCAATTAAATAATTGATTTGGAGTTGAACATGAAACTGAAACGGTTTCTAATGTTGATATTAATTCTATTTGAATTCGAACTGAGTTGGTTAGTTTTTGAAACTAGAAATTCAAGCGACTTCGTAAATTTTAGAAATCATCAATTTAATCGATGATTAAAAATAGCGATCCGGGACACAGTCTCGAAATTCGACGAAACCCATCCCATTGGATCCGTAATAGTGTAATATTATCGATTTTCAAATTTCATAGTGTTTGGAGTTGTCATTTGATCGTATGGAGCATGAACACCTAAAAATAATTTAGTGGAATTAAATTTAAATAGTCGATTCGAAAAGCTATCTTCTATATAGATCAAATTACGTCCTGAAACATGTTCCATTGATTTTGGAATTGTGGTATAACATTATGAATTCCTAGCGGCATGCCTCATTAGGGGTTCTCAATTTTGAGTTGCGTAAATCCGAATATTTTGGATATATATATATATATACATACATACATACATACATACATACATACATATATATATTGACCAGTTAACTATTTTTCCTTCTCCAATACGCCACCTTTCTCCATTCAAACACGTCGCCATCATGTATAAGCCCCTTTCACGTTTAAAGAAAGTCATTCCCCCTTCCTTTGCAGCTTAATCCACACAAAAAAAAAGAAAAAAAATCACTCTGTTCAAAATCAAAAGCAAAAAAGGTATGAAATCAAAATCGACATTCATGAAAAAGGGGGGAGCTGTGATTTCATCGCAGCATTTTAGTCAACACGCATGCAACCGGAGGGGAGCACGCTAAAGGCTGGATGTGTCGTTCTTGGTCTCGACTTGTTTGCGAGGCGACGGGAGGGTTCAGGCGACACGATGCAAGGCGTGGTGGTTTGAAGCGATAAGCGACCGTGGGTTCATCGTTTGTGGGTTTGGGTCGCGACCATGTTGAGGCTTACAGCAGGCGGCAGGAGAGCATAGTGGTGATGTGGCCAAGCCTAGCTCGAAGGGAAGACATGTTGGGTTGTTAGTGGTGCAAGAAGGGGTCGCGGTGCCTGGGTCAAACGAGGAGGATTGATCAGCATGTGGGTTTTGCTCTGGGAGAGGCGTGATTTTAATTTTGGAAGAAGGGTTAACTAAAATTAGGTAATCATTTCTTTAATTACTGTAATTGATAAAAAAATTACTGAGATGAATAAAAATCGAAAATTTATAAAATTCATATGGTTTACACGTAAGGTCCAAAAATCACGAATTTTGTCACGATGGATTCGTCGCTGCGAAATGGACAATCTGGAATTAGTTCGGGATTTTTGGGAGTCGTCTGGGATTTTAGAAGATTTTAAAATTCAGATATTCGGCATAAATAAAATCAAGGTGAGAAAATTCTTACTCGTTTGAATTGCCAATTTAATTTTAAATAGTTAAAAATTAATTATTCGTTGCTTGGTTGAATTTATAAAAAATAATTATCCATTGAGTAATGCTATATTATATATGTATAGAGAGAGTAGTGTGTGTGTGTGTGTGTTTATTAGTATTTGGAGTGATATTCCCGCACATTATAGCAGATGAGACCCTATGTGCCCCATATAATAGCGGATGACCCTATATACCACGATATCCCCTTCGAAGTGGGGTTGGTATTTTTGTTTTGTATTAACATCCGTGGATGCAGGAAAATAGATTAGAGAGATCCAACAGGATTCCTCAAAAATGTTGATTTTAAATTTCAGATATAGTGATATATGATGTTTTAGTATAATCAGCTATAGATTATTGTTGTGATTGAATAATTGGATGCTAAAGTAGAACTGGCTTGAATTTTGGTTGTTCTAAATACTGCAATATTTCTTTTAGGAATTTTAAGGAATTTAAAAGGGGATTTTGAGTATAAAATATTTATACTGAAATTGGATTTATTTTAAAAGAAATTGATTTGGGTAAAATAATAAATTGATTTTTGGGTTGTATTTAACTATTTAAGGAAAGAATATTTTAAATAAAGATTTTTAAAATAATTTATATAAAGGATTTTTTTTAAAACAACGGATTTTTAGAACGATATTTCTGGAAAATATGGAAAGTCGTTGATATCGATATTAAAGATAGATGGCAGAAATGAATACAATTTGTAAGGAATTGAATTTACCAAACGGAATTTATAAATTATATTATCTTAATAAAAAGAAGTGAAATTCAGAGAAGTTATAAATAAAGGAAATTGATTGCAGATGAAAATTTGAAATTATAAGATTCATATAGTGAATTTATATTAAAATATGAAAATAGGATGAGAAAAATAGTGAATACTATTTTTGAAAGTGAAAATGGATAAGGAGATCGGAATGGAAGTGATGTGATTAGAGAGTTTAAAAATCTAATTCGTTATTGAGGTTTTAAAAAAAAAAATTATAATAAGATTAAGTTTGTTTTTAAAAGGAAATTTTTTATTCTTTAAAACTATAAAAATTTAAACCGGTTAAGATTGAAATACTTCGGTAAGTAGATTTCAAATATTAAGTATTTATTTTAGTAAATTCTAACTTTTAAAACTAGCTTTGAAATTTTATTTGTTTATCTAAAATAAGTTATTGTTGTTATAAAAGTGTTTTCGATATTTTAAACAATTATTTGAACATGGTTCCAAAATAAATTATTATTCTTTTAAATACTTATATCATATATATATAAAGAGAGTTTTGAAGCGAATGAAAATTTATTATAAATTCTCTCGAGATTCGTAAATGGGGCTTATAAATGGATATGATTTTGAGGAGAGGAAATTTATTGGTGATTACGGAGACTTTGGGATAAGTTACGAAATATTCTCTGAAGAGTTAATATTGAGGTGATTTGGGAAATAAGATTTATAATATTTTCCTAAGTATAAAATGGAAATTTGGAAATATTTATTAGTGTCAAGATGGTTTGAAAATGTCCTGTTATGGATTTAAGTATTTGAAATTGTTTTCAAATATGGAAAATGGAAAGGAATTTGAATACATATTTCTTAGTAAAGATATTTTGAAATAAATGTTTGAAGAATTATAAAATAAGGCCTAATGTCTGCTTGTGGATTTTTTTATTAATAGTTAAATAACTGACTATCAGTATTGGCCAATTTCATTGATCGTTTCGAAGAGACCGGGATCGGATTTAATTATTCGAAAACCAAATTGATTTTGTTTGAACGTTACGAATGATTACCTTGAAGATGATAAAGACGGTGATTCGGTTTTTCCAGACCCAGGACAACATGTATGGACGAATGCTATTAGAACATCATCATTAGAGGTCGATGTGCAATCTAAGTAGAATTTTTTCTTGAAAGGTAACGCTTAGCCTCAAGCCTCATCTACCGAAAATGACTAAAATAGGGGAGATGCAGCAAGGCTAAGTGGGTCGCACCCAATTAGGGTATGTTATCACTTTTCAAGATATCATCGGAAGCTTATGTATTATGGATATAGTTGTGCATGAAAGAAGGAGCGCTCTATTTGTAAGGGGTGGAATTCTTGGGGTGATAGCATATTCGGCCTATCCAGTTTAGGGGTAGGTCGGTCTTATGTAGCAGGGGATCCGAGCATGGTCCTCGGTACATTGTTCTAGAGGTGTACTATGATGTGCGGTACCCAGTGGCTCATTCATTGTATAGAATCAATTTTCCAATACGAGCCATTTGGTTTTGTTTATAGAGCCTAGTATACTAGAATTTAATTAATCTAACAATTCCATCTATTTGAATAAGTATTTGTATTTAGACACTATTATAATCTCATTGGATTTTTCTTTAAAATTGTTTTGGTTATCGTAAGGCAAAAACAGTCATGTTTATGTATGACGTGGTCTTACGAGATACCTTTTCTTTTCAAAGGATTTTGATAACTTTAATAATTCAAATTGAGTGTGTTTTCTCACGACGTTTTTCCAGAATGACTCGGATGTTATTTTATTATAATGCTCGGGTCAGACCAAATATTATAGACTCAGGATAGAATTCTATGGAGCTCAATAGGCGAGCTAGATGATAAAGACGTATCTCTGTACTTGATTTATATTTTTGCCGTATGAGGACAAGTTATTAAACTATCCAGATTGATGTATTGATTATTGTACTCTAATGATTATCAGTATATAAACTATTATAGATTATTTTGTGTAAAAACCAATTAATATATATTATATTTTTTCCGCTGAGATTGTGAGATTCTATGTTGTTGTTTAATTTTCTTCTATCTTTTTCTTCTTCTTTACGCTATTTAATTGTTCTTTCATTCAATTTGAGTTGAAGGATGTGAATTTTGGTCGACTCAAAGACGTATGGAATTGCAGGTCGCTACGCAATATGAAGATAATTGCGTGGGAGGATTGGTGGGGCAAGTAACTGATATCAGAGAAGATGATATTAATGATGGATTTGATAATTCTATTAATACAAGGATTGTTGTTGTGTGTTGTGAAGTCGATGATCTTCACAAGAGAATTTCTGCTTATAATTTTTTATTTATAGGTCGAGTACTTGGGATATATTTGTTTTATATTGTGTCTAAGTTGCGTGCACGAATGTATGGAACTAATTGTAAGAAGATGCTAGACAGTGCGATTAACAGTGAGATAGTTGAATTTGTTCATGGTGATATTATTAACAGTGGACGAACATTGGTTATTCTTAAGGTTGGTCTATCAAATCATGGAGCTGATGTGGATATTCATGGTGATGTTGTATAAGAGATTTTTAATGATGATGTTGATAATACTCAAGATGGTTTTATTATTTCAAAAGAGGAGCTTTGTGCAAATACATAGTGTGCCGATGAATAAATGCTACACGGTGTGAATTTTTTTTGACACTTTGAAAGGGGTTGAAAATAATCTTAGGATAGAGAATGTGATGGTAATTCCTAAGTGTACTGACCATGAGAACAAGCAATTTATTGATGGCATTCCTTTTATTCATGATATTAAAGGGGTTGTTCAATCTGTTGTTGATTTTTATGATGAGGTAGTGATGAGAAAGTGAGGTTGAGCATGTCTAATTCATTGATCGTAAAAGTCGATTCTGAGCAATTTGTGTATCATCATACTAGGGGTTTCAGATTTGTAATGTATTTTTGCCTTGTACCTTAGGTAAATTTCCACGTTCACCTATTAATGTTTGTGATTCGACTCAGGTATTCAAATCTAGTAAAAGAAATAGAAGAGTTACTCATCAGATAATATTAGCAAAAGTCCTTGTTTAAAGCTTAAAGTTTCTAAATCTTATGCTCGAGGATTGATGATTTTTTAGGGTGTTTTTTGGTGTTTGTGGTTTTGGAGAATGTATGGGGTTTGAGCAGTTACTGTTTGTTATTTTCAGATTTTTTAAGGTATGGTTGTTGAGGTTGAGGTAGTGAAAGTTGTTTCTGTTAGCGGCTTTTCTTTTGAAGATGTTTCAGGCTTTAGTTTCTTGATAGAGTTGTTTGGTTAGAGAGAGTCTTTAGTTTTTAGGTGCAAGGACCCGTAAAATTTTGATAATTTTTAATAGTTTTATTTAGCATATTTAATTTGATTTTTGAGAAATTTTAAACAATAATATTTTGAAATAAAATTTTACATTTGGATTACGTATAGTTAAATATGGCAAATGATAAATTTTCATCAAAAATTAAGAAAGTATATTTGAGGGTGTGATTCTGTTCAATTTAAGTTAGTAATAACTGATGTTCATAAGATAATTTATTTTGGGAAATTCAAGGCACAACTGTTTTATTTGCCATCATTTCTTTTATTTATTTTCAAACGGTTCATTTTGCCTTTATAACGTGTCCTTCCATATTTATTCTTGCTGTCCAATCAAGCTATTAATTGCTTTGATTGTTTCTAAAACAGTGTGTAGCTGTTACTTTTTCTACCGTTAAAATTTCAATTGCTTAATAATTTTTCCAATTCACAGATAGACTTCCCCATTCCTAGCCATTAAAAAACTTTGAAATCATCGTCCTTGCTTTTCGTTATTCCCCGTTTTATGATAATAATTGGAATTTATAGCTGTTTCAGTATATAACTTTTACATGTTTTATACTTATTTAATTTCAGCAATCCATTGCCTTTAATTTTTAAACTGTTCCATTTTCTTCCCAGGCAACAGCTTACATTCCATTTTGCTTATAAATTAGTTTCCACTTTTACTCACCTGCTCACCTTTTCTTCCATCTATCCATTTAATAGTTATATATAAGTTATAATACGTTTACCTGATTCATCTCCTTTCCTTTTTCATTGACATATTAATTCTGGGAAGTGACTAATTTAAAAACCCATCTTCCCCTCATTTCTTTATACTTTCATCTAAATTTTAGCTTGTGACCGTTGCTGTACATTTCATTAAAGAGGTACGTTACCTTATTAATCTCCGGAATTTAATGGTGAAAATTTTATTTTTCTAACCTTTCCTTTTCTACGCTCCCTGATTCCACTTCTTTCATTATGACCGTTCATTATATATATACACTACAGTTGGAAAGTTATAAACGTATAAACTTAGATACGTTTTGTATTTATTAAAAATTTAAAGCTCACCTTAAATTGTGCAAAGCGTTTTTCCTCTGCCTTTATAACTTTGGGTTTATACCTACTGTTGCTTCCTCTTCCTCCCTGAAGCCTATTTTCTTTCTTTTCCAAGTTGTTACAGCACCTCTTCAAGGCCATAACCGCATACCCACGCCACATCTCACCACGTGCTTCCAGTCCAGGCGACAGCCGCCATGATGGCCAAGCACAGTTCTTCCTTCACTCCTATTCCATTTTGCCTTCCCTAGACACAACAATATCCCTATCGCCATCACCCATCAAACACTCGTCACCACTAGCTTGTATACGTTCGCATATATTAGGTATAGTACTTCTGTCTGTTAGCATATATATATATATATATATATCAGTAAATTTGTTACATGGATTATATTATCTTGGATTTCCTTATTTCCAGTTTAATAATATATTATACAAATTTTGCAGCGCATATTATATGATTTATATATATGTCAAAGTTATTCTTTTATATATATAAATGTATTTGTGTATATATGTATATATGATGTTATATTAGTTTATAAAATAAAATTTTCCTTTTTCGGCTGTTATATGTAAAGATGCTTTTTGATATAATTTGTTTAAGCTTAGTATTTTGTTTTTTTATATATATAATATTTTAAACGTGAATTTGATTTAAGTGAAGCTTTTCATATCATGTTATTAAATGAAATAATATAAGGTGATTTAAAAATATATATACTTTTTTTTGAATCTTTTTGGGGTTTTGTTGGTTTTGTTATATATTACTCTTTCTTAATGCAATGTACTGGAAACAACAAAATAGGTGAGCGAGAAAAAGAACGAAAACCATATATATATATATATATATATAAGCATTCGAGTTTATACATTTGGTCGGTAAGTATATAGTATTTTTAACGGTTTTGAAAGTAAATTTTAAGCATGTCTAAGCGGTTTATGTCGTAATGGTTATATTATTATTTAAATATAAGTATCACATGCGCAGGTTTTAAGTGTATATAGTATATTTATAATATAAAGTTTATTATGTTATAAAAGTTTACACAATTTATATTTTATAAGATGAAGTTTAAAAATTATATACGTGGCAGTTGATATGGTGCAATGAACATACATTATGTATAAGTTTTTATTTTAATAAGTATTATTTCAACATATACATTGCATATATGTTTTAATTTTTTTATTGTATATGTGTTTGGTTTAAAAACAATGATTTGAAATGTATGTATATTAGATTTAGAATATGTTTTATATATGTAAATAGTTATATATAATTATATATATAATTGTAAGTTCACTTATATCATCCATCCTCATCGATCTAGTTCTAACTTGAATTCGATTTTTTTCTCTTCCATTTATCAGCTTTGTTTGTCGAATTGTGTCTATCTAGCGTTGCTTTGGAATTCGTAACTAAACTTCATTGTCTATTCTCTTTAGCCTCGAAAGGTGAGCAATCACTCACGATTAACGTTCTTATATTTATTAAATTTAATTTCAATTGAAACAGCAATCGAAGCATGCTGCTGTAGTTATTTAAATTGTTATATTTATGCTATTATCTATAACTGTTCAGTTGTGGGATATGACACCATATCCTATTGTTTATACTATACCGTTTTTGATGATATATGCATGTTGTTATATTATTATCATATCTGTTATCACTCTGCAAATGCCCTGTTAATATAGTATTCACTATGGGTTGAAATGATACATACCCGAACGGACTTTAGGATAGGAGAAAATCGTTATGGGTTGAAATGATAAACCCAAGCGATTTTAATTTAATTGAATTTGGGATTTCGGGTTGAAATGATATCCACCCGTATATATTTAATGGACGGATTGAAATGATAAATATCCATAGCACTTGACCTTATGGTAGAAAATATATACAGACACCGTTGGTCCATATATAAATATTTTGAAATAATTTCTGTGATTTTGGAAAGAAATATATGGTTAAATAAAATATTGATTCTTAAGATGGAAATTTTATATATAGATTTAGAAGTAATATTTGATTTAAATTAGAATTGATTTAATACACATAATATGGTTAATTATTTATGTAAATCTATATTTCAAAAAGATTTTCTTGTAATAAATTGAATAATTAAGATTGGGAGATAAATTTGGATTTATTAAAAATGGTATTAAAATAAGGATTTATTTAATTAAATCGATTTGAAATTATTAAATGGGAAATCTAAAGGTATGATTTTTATAACTGGATTTTTGATTTAAGTGATTTAATGAATATTTCACGTTTAAATAAATTAAAATAAAATATTGAGTAAAATGTAATTTAAGATTACTTAAATGATATTGAATCAAATGAGGGAGCACTTCAAGACTAAATAATAATGAGGTTAATCGAGATCTTAATGAAACTATTTAATTGAACATTTAAATATTAAAGCTTTGAACTATATTGGAATTTAAATGGGTATTTTGATATTCAGATCTGTACTTGAAATCAATATAGTTGAATTGTTGTAACTAAATAGAAAAAAAAATGAAAATTTAGGTTGAACTAAAATTTGAAACTATTATTTAGAAAACTAAATTGAATAAAATTTAGTTTGAAACGTTGAATACTTAAAGTTTGAAATGTATTGAAATATAAAGGGGTATTTTGTGAATACAAATCCGAATTTTGAGATCGATAAAATTGAAGTGGTTATTTAGGAATTGTGTTGAATTTTAAATTGGTAAATTGAGATTTGACTAGATTTTAATTTTTGATTGGAGTAGATTTGAATCGTAACTGTGAAAGTGATCAAATTTGAAAACAAATATATTTGAAGTGAAATGATATTTTGTTTTTGAATAATAAATAAATTTGAGATGACCACGGTGACATAGTGTATATTTCTACCCTATAGATAGTTCCAGGGATCCTTAGAGGATGGTTATCTCAAACATCCTCTAAGTTAATTTTATTTCAGTTGATATTTCACTTGAGTTGGATTTATTGATATAAGAATGTTAATCCTGACTCGAGTATTTTGTATTTTTCTTTATGCTCGGGTCAGACTGAGTGATACAGCATTGAGACTCACCTTTGGAGTTCGGAGCTTCGCTTGGAGATCCAACTATCGCTTAGCTTTCAGCACTTCCAGTTGATTCGTTAAGAGAAGTCATCTGTTGCATTGGAGACTTTACTGTATCTGGGATATTCTGATGTATTTTATTTCTATCTTTGTTATATAGTAGCTTCATGAACTACCATTCATTTATTCCGCTGCGTATTATTGTACTACTTTGTATCTGTGATTCTGTGATTGATTTATTTATTGTATATGTTTTGCCAAATTTAATTAACAATTCGGTATTTTGAATTATTCAAGTCGAACATGTATGGTTTTATTGTCGATTTGAATGGTCCAAAATAGCGGGTCGTTACAGTTGGTATCAGAGCTTTGGCTTTAGGCAAAACTTAGCATATATGGTAGATTTATTTACAGAATCACTTTCATTCGAGTTGAATCTCTTCCTTTTAACTCGATTTCCTTTGAACTTTGGAACGTTCCATGTGGTTCAAAAATTCATTCTTATCTCTCTCTATTTATATTCTTTTGATTCTGGAGTATCCAATGACTCCACTAAATGATTTATAAAGGGGGTGAAACTCCTTTACGATTGGCATTGATTTACCGAAGATTTATGTATCCCTCGGTTTAGATGCTACTATCTCTTGTTATTCCAAATTATATCTCTGGAGATCGAATGTCGAATTGCCTCAGAATTCTACATCGATCTAATTTTGGAATCACGGTTGAGCGGTAAAGGTCGCCCGCGATTTATAGAAGTATATCCATCTTCTATTTTGTAATTTAATTATCTCATCTTCGATCGAGACTTTCTTCGAATCGGGATTCTATTGATTGGAGTTCCTCTAAATTAAATCTCTATCTTTGTTTAAAAATCCATTCTTGAATCATCCTTTGAAAATCGGGTTTTGTTTGTAATTTAAAATTGTTTTATATGCCGAAGTTTTTATTTAGGTAACTATGATTTTATTCTATATATAAAGAGAAAATGTTTTCGATAAGGGTTATATACCTTTAAAAAAACGAGAATTTGAAGTTTAAAATATTTGAAATTTTAAAAATATTATAAGAAAATTTATTTATATAGAAATGATTTATAACTGAAAGGTTTTGAATTTGAAATTCAAGAGATTGGACTCCGGTATTTTTGAAAATTGGTTTAAAATTTTGAAATATATAATAATAAGATTTGAAAGTATTTTCTGAATAAGAAATGTTTCAAATTACATCAAATGAGTTCCAAGGATTTCGAAAAAAATAATTCAAAGAAGTTTTCAAGAAAATAGAAGTCCAGAACTCACTTATGTCGCTAGAAAATAATTTCAGTGATAAGTGCATGCATCATCGACATTGATTTTCGAGTTTCAGAGTGGGGAGAGACCACTTTAAAGCTTTGCTACACGAGTGACTTTGTGAAACCAATTTTGATTTCAAATTCCGAAGTATGATTTGATATTCGAAAGATATAGGTATATATATTTGAAATAATTTAAAGTAAGCTGGTGTTCAGTCCTCGAGTTTTCGATTTGATATAGTATAACTCTATTTATAAAAAAAAATTGATTTACTGATTTGTTGCTGATTTCCAACTCTTGGATTTGAAATTTGATTTCACCGACTATTCTGAAGGTTGGAGCACTTCCAAATCAAGGTATAAAATTTTAAAACTAAGAAATTTCAAAGAGTATAAAATATTTGATAAAGAATATAACTTTAGTTTTGTATGTTAAAGTACGAAGAGTATGACTTAAGTAAATTTGAAACTTTTGTTAAATAAATAATTTGAAAAAGGAAAATTGGATTTTTCATATAGAAATAAATAGTTTAAAGGTTTTAAAGGGATAATTAAAAATTTAGAAACCATTTTGAGTATAATTGATTTTGAGAAGAATATTTGGTTTTGAAATTAGATTGGAATTAAAACCAGTGCTTATATGGTGATTTTGGAAATGAGTTTGTATGACCTAAATTTTGTTGATTTGGAAATTTGGATTATTTTCTAAACCTATTGTTTGAGAAATTTTGAAACTGAATATATTTATTTTGGATGAAAATTTGGTGAAATCATATATGATCTTGAAACTGAAATGTTATTGAAAGGAGAAAAAATTTGAGAACCTTGATTTACTAAATACTTGATTTAGGAGTTATCGAACTTATATAAAATGGATTTGTATAAGTATGAAGTTGATTTGAAATCTATTGATTTGAAAGATACTCCATTTGGAAAGAGAATTTTTTATAATCGAAGTCTATATAAGTATGATTTGATATACTATTGATTTGAAAAGTATTCGATTTGGAAAAGGAATCCTATATATAATGGACTTTATATAAGTACGATATTTGAAAGTATTTGGAAAGGTACCATATGATATATATTTTTTCAAAGCGAAGATATGGAAAGTGCCTTCTGCTTGATATCCACTTTGTGGCCACATTGTGGATTCATCCTATCGATATTATTCTCTTTGATTTTTGGTTTTCCGGATGTGATATTCGAGTGTCCCACCGTGGCGTAACCCATGGTTTTTTATTGCGACTGCATAGCGCAACTGCCTGGCTGAGACTGCCCTAGGGGTACGGATTGTTTGCTGGGGGACCCAGGCGTAACCATTGTGTATCCTACACCCTACTAGTCATCATGGCGTAACTCGCAGGGCTGAGAAAGCTTACGGATATGGATTGTTTCCTGGGGGATCCAGGCGTAACCATTGTGTATCTACGAACCTAGGTTGGACAAAGGTTTTGGTTTGATTGTTTTGTTTGGATTGTACTTTCCATATCTGTTTTTAAAGGTTTTTCAAGTATTTTCACTTGGTGTTGAAACAGGTCTACTATGTGCTTGAAGAATTCTAGCTTGGCGCCTGATCAATGCACGACCAGAGTCTGCAAGAACGAGGATAAACTTGTTGAAACATCGAGTTATAAAAGTATTTTTGAAAGGAAAAATTCGTTCCGGTATAAAAGTATTTTATTATAAAGGTACAACAAAGAAATTTTGTATTAATATTTGAGACTAAAATTTTATGGTTTGATTTAATTATTCGAGCCCGATACTATCCCTTTAAACCTACCTTATCTGCTCAGCCTTATTTATTCACCTATATTCCGTTTTTCCGAATCTACCCTCCTTTCCTTTTTGAATATAATCTTTAAAATGTTGTTTATTTACATACTACATGGTTTAATAGTAAATCATTAGTGTCACTAATATTTCAGAATTTATTAATTTAATATAACATATTTAAGAAATGAGTATTAATTTATCTATAATGTTGAAAGTGTCTTAAGATAAATTAGTAAATTTATAAACTATGGATTTAATGTTGTCAAATAACTTCCTTGAAAATATAACCAAGGATGTGAATAACTGTTTCCAAATAGTTTTCATATATATTTATAAAGGTGTTATTTAAACATATAAATGTTATTTATAAGGGAAGCAGGAAATTTTACAAATGGGTTTTGAAAAGTTTTAAAGTATTAAAGATAATTGAACTGCAAATGAAGTTTTCAAATGAATATTTCTAGAAAAATTTATATGGCCTTAAATTAATTGTTTATCTTTGTCTTTCAATCTATTTATCTTTCTGGTTGTTTCTATTCTACTACCTTCTTCCTTTTTGGGGACGAAAAGTTTTGAGTGGGGAGAGTGTAACGACCCGTAAAATTTTGATAATTTTTAAAGGTTTTATTTAGCGTATCTAATTTGATTTTTGAGATATTTTAAATAATAATATTTTGAAATAAAATTTTACATTTGGATTACGTATAGTTAAATGTGGCAAATGATAAATTTTCATCAAATGTTAAGAAAGTATATTTGAGGGTGTGATTCTGTTCAATTTAGTCAGTAATAATTGATGTTCATAAAATAATTTATTTTGGCAAATTCAAGGCATAGCTGTTTTATTTGCCATCATTTCTTTTATTTATTTTCAAACTGTTCATTTTGCCTTTATAACGTGCCCTTCCATATTTATTCTTGTTGTCTAATCAAGCTATTAATTGTTTTGATTGTTTCTAGCTGTTACTTTTTCTACCGTTAAAATTTCAATTGCTTAATAATTTTTCCAATTCACAGATAGACTTCCCCATTCCTAGCCATTAATAAACTTTGAAATCATCGTCCTCGCTTTTCGTTATTCCCCATTTTATAATAATAATTGAAATTTATAGCCGTTTCAGTATATAACTTTTACACGTTTTATACTCATTTAATTTCAGCACTCCATTGCCTTTAATTTTTAAACTGTTCCACTTTCTTCCCAGGCAACAGCTCACATTCCATTTCACTTATAAATCAGTTTCCACTTTTACTCACCTGCTCACCTTTTCTTCCATCTATCCATTTAATAGTTATATATAAGTTATAATATGTTTCCTTGATTCAACTCCTTTCCTTTTTCATTGACATATTAATTCTGGGAAGTGATTAATTGAAAAACCCATCTTCCCCTCATTTCTTTAAACTTTCAGCTAAATTTTAGCTTGTGACCGTTGTTATACATTTCATTAAAGAGGTACGTTACCTTATTAATCTCCAGAATCTAAGGGTGAAAATTTTATTTTTCTAACCTTTCCTTTCCTACGCTCCCTGTTTCCACTTTTTTCATTATGACCGTTCATTATATATATACTACAGCTGGAAAGTTATAAACATATAAACTTAGATACGTTTTGTATTTATTAAAAATTTAAAGCTCACCTTAAATTGTGCAAAGCGTTTTTCCTCTGCCTTTATAACTTTGGGTTTATACCTACTGTTGCTTCCTCTTCCTCCCTGAAGCCTATTTTCTTTCTTTCCCAAGTTGATATAGCGCCTCTTCAAGGCCATAAGCGCATACCCACGCCACATCTCACCACGTGCTTCCAGTCCAGGCGACAGCTGCCATGATGGCCGAACACAGTGCTTCCTTCTCTCCTGTTCCATTTTGCCTTCCCTAGGCACAGCCGATACCCTATCGCCATCACCCATCAGACACTCATCACTACTAGCTTGCATACGTTCGCATATATTAGGTATAGTACTTCTGTCTGTTAGCATATATATATATACATATACATATATATATATATATCAGTGAGTTTGTTACATGGGTTATATTATCTTGGGTTTCTCTATTTCCAGTTTAATAATATATTATACAAATTTTGTAGCGTCTATTATATGGTTTATATATATATATATATGTCAAAGTTATTCTTTTATATATATAAATGTATTTGTGTATATATGTATGTATGCTGCTATAGTAGTTTATAAAATAAAATTTTCCTTTTTCGGCTGCTGTATGTAAAGATGCTTTTTGATCTAATTTGTTTAAGCTTAGTATTTTGTTTTTTTATATATAATATTTTAAACGTGAATTTGATTTAAGTGAAGCTTTTCGTATCATGTTATTAAATGAAATAATATAAGGTGATTTAAATATATATATATATATATATATATTTTTTGAATCTTTTGGGGTTTTGTTATATATTACTCTTTCTTAATGCAATGTACTAGAAACAACTAAATAGGCGAGTGAGAAAAAGAACGAAAACCATATATATCTAAGCATTCGAGTTTATACATTTGGTCGGCAAGCATATGGTATTTATAACGGTTTTGAAAGTAAATTTTAAGCATGTCTAAGCAGTTTATGTCGTAATGGTTATATTATTATTTAAACATAAGTAACACATGAGCAGGTTTTAAGTGTATATAGTTTATTTATAATATAAAGTTTATTAAGTTACAAAAGTTTATACAGTTTATATTTTATAAGATAAAGTTTAAAAGTTATATACGCGGCAGTTGATATGTTGTAATGAACATACATTATAAATAAGTTTTTATTTTAATAAGTATTATTTCAACATATATATTGCATATATGTTTGATTTTTTTTATTGTATATGTGTTTGGTTTAAAAACAATGATTTGAAATGTATGTATATTAGATTTAGAATATGTTTTATATATGTAAATAGTTATATATAATTATATATATAATTGTAAGTTCACTTATATCATTCATCTTCACCGATCTAGTTCTAATTTGAATTCGATTTTTTTCTCTTCCATTTATCAGCTGTGTTCGTCGTGCCTGCTTTCTTCGTCGAATTGTGTCTATCTAGCGTTGCTTTGGAATCGTAATTAACTTCATTGTCTATTCTCTTTAGCCTCGAAAGGTGAGCAATCACTCATGATTAACGTTCTTATATTTATTAAATTTAATTTCAATTGAAGCATCAATCGAAATATGCTGCTGTAGTTATTTAAATTGTTATATTTATGCTATTATCTATAACTGTTCAGTTGTGGGATATGACACCATATCCTATTGTTTATACTATATCGTTTTTGATGATATATGCATGTTGTTAAATTATTATCATATCTGTTATCACTCTGCAAGTGCCATGTTAATATAGTATTCACTATGGGTTGAAATGATACATACCCGAACGGACTTTATGATAGGAGAAAATCGTTATGGGTTGAAATGATAAACCCAAGCGATTTTAATTTAATTGAATTTGGGATTTCGGGTTGCAATGATATCCACCCGTATATATTTAGTGGACGGATTGAAATGATAAATATCCATAGCACTTGACCATATGATAGAAAATATATACAGACACCGTTGGTCCATATATAAATATTTTGAAATAATTTCTATGATTTTGGAAAGAAATATATGGTTAAATAAATATTGATTCTTAAGATGGAAATTTTATCTATAGATTTAGTAGTAATATTTGATTTAAATTAGAATTGATTTAATACACATAATATGGTTAAGTATTTATGTAAATCTATATTTCAAAAAGATTTTCTTGTAATAAATTGAATAATTAAGATTGGGAGATAAATTTGGATTTATTAAAAATGGTATTTAAATAAGGATTTATTTAATTAAATCAATTTGAAATTATTAAATGGGAAATCTAAAGGTATGATTTTTATAATTGGATTTTTGATTTAAGTGATTTAATGAATATTTCACGTTTAAATAAATTAAAATAAAATATTGAGTAAAATGTAATTTAAGATTACTTAAATGATATTAAATCAAATGAGGGAGCATTTCAAGACTAAATAATAATGAGGTTAATCGAGAACTTAATGAAACTTTTAAATTGAACATTTGAATATTAAAGCTTTGACCTATATTGGAATTTAAATGGGTATTTTGAGATTCAGATCTATACTTGAAATCAATATAGTTGAATTATTATTTAGAAACTAAATTGAATAAAAAATTAAAATTTAGGTTGAACTAAAATCTGAAATTATTATTTAGAAAACTAAATTGAATAAAATTTAGTTTGAAACGTTGAATATTTAAAGTTTTAAATATATTGAAATATAAAGGGGTACATTGTGATTACAAATTCGAATTTTGAGATCGATAAAATTGAAGTTGTTATTTAGGAATTGAGTTGAATTTTAAATTGGTAAATTGAGATTTGACTATATTTGAATTTTTGATTGGAGTAGAGTTGAATCGTAACTGTGAAAGTGATTAAATTTGAAAACAAATATATTTGAAGTGAAATGATATTTTGTTTTTGAATAATAAATAAAATTGAGATGACCACGGTGATATAGTGTATATTTCTACCCTATAGATAGTTCCAGGGATCCTTAAAGGATGGTTATCCCAAACATCCTCTAAGTTAATTTTATTACAGTTGATATTTCACTTGAGTTGGATTTATTGATATAAGAATGTTAATCCCGACTCGAGTGTTTTGTATTTTGCTTTACGCTCGGGTCAGACTGAGTGATACAGCATTGAGACTCACCTTTGGAGTTTGGAGCTTCGCTTGGAGATCCAACTGCCACTTAGCTTTCAGCACTTCCAGTTGATTTGTTAAGAGAAGTCATATGTTGCATTAGAGACTTCACTCTATCTGGGATATTCTGATGTATTTTATTTCTAACTTTGTTATATAGTAGCTTCATGAACTGCTATTCATTTATTCTGTTGTGTATTATTGTACTACTCTGTATCTGTGATTCTGTGATTGATTTGTTTACTGTATATGTTTTGCCAAATTTTAATTAACAAGTCGGTATTTTGAATTATTCAAGTCAGACATATATGGTTTTATTGTCGATTGGAATGGTCCAAAATAGCGGGTCGTTACATTAGGCTTTTAGAAGAGTTTTCTTTTTTTTCTTTTTTGTATATGTGGTTTTTGCTACCTGCTAGGCTTATTGGCAACTGCTTTACTATTTTTGATATACATACATACATGTATATATGTGTGTATATATATATATATGCGTGTGTGTGTTCTAATTTACTAATGGATTTGGACTTAGGATGATTTCAGCCACTTAAGAATAAGGATGATTTCTTTCTTCTGCATTTAAATAATGAACATCACGTTCATTTTTCTTCCTTACAGTTAACAAAAGCTCTTCTTCCTCTTATTTTCTAAAACCTAGTTCTCTCAAAATCAAAGCTTTAAAATCAAATAAATTCCAGTAAATTACGAGAAAATCAAAGTAAGTTCTTTTAACTCTAATGCACTATCAGTATCTAATAGGTTTTGATTGTTATCGTTCTTCCTTTATTTTGAGACAAATTGTTAGAGTTTTTTTGAAACTAAATGCAAGATTGATAAGAATGGTTGTAGCAAGCTGTGGAAGAAAGGTGAGTAATCTCACAACTATCTCTATTTTAATTTTTATATGTATAAATACAAGTCTATTGCTTGCATATGTGGATGTGATTATTTATGCACTTATTATAGTTATTTTGACTTTGATGAATGTTAGTAACGAGCATATAACTAAACCATAATGCATGAGGTCTAAAAGACAGATTTATTATTTAGTGAAAATTTGAGATTTACAAATCGATAGCTGAAAATATTTGTAGATATCGCTGTAGAAAAACAGCGATAACTTGGTGTAGAATGATCCGAATTTTCTCAATCTTTTTTGTAGTAAAAAATTATTTAAATAAGCTATAAATTCTCTTTCGATTATTTTTTGAAATGTGGTATTTAAAGGGGTTTAAATTTAGTCTGAAACTGATGGTATAGCACAACAATACAAAAAAATTCTGAGTTAATACCTAAGAGTAAAATTGACATAACTTTTTATTGATGAATCCAAATATGTTTAACCTTTTTATAGTAGAAAGATAACTTCCTAAGGAAGAATTTTTATGTTAATCTTTTTCTCAGATTTTGAAGATCTCCAAGTTGAAACTTGGTTTTTAACAAAGTAATAGTCTATGCCTTGTCAAAAATTTTGAGCTAAAACATTGTTAGTAATTTAAGCATAACATTCTGATTTTTTATCAGAATTTGATAATTCTTGAAGTTTTGGAAAACATGGACCATGTGCTATGAATTGTATGTTTTTTGTTTTTCAAAATTTAGAAGTCAAAATGGTCAAAAACTCATTTCTTTTTTTGCTGCCGTATCAATGAAAAACATTGTTAATAAACTTAAATATGAGAAATTGTTTTGATCATAACTTTTTATTTACTTATCGAAATTTGATGATTCTTAATGTTTGTGGAAAACCAAGAATTTGTGCTATAGCTTATGCATTTTGCATAATTTTCAAGTTTAAATGGTCAAAATTTTGTTTCTCTGTTGCTTCCCTATCAATGAAAGACAGAGTTAATAAATTGAAATCTGAAAATTATTTCGGTCATAACTTTTGAACCGTAAATCTAAATTGGATTATCTTTTTCTTGTTTGAAATATGAAACTTTTATCTACAACTTTCATATTTTAAATCTTGTAAAATTATGAGATCTAAGTAGTCAAAACTGTAGATCTGTAAACAATAAATTTGAGTTAAATGAAATAAATAGATAAGCTTTGTATACAGGTAATTTTACGAAAGAGTGATTAAATATGGTTCTTAGCTATGATTTTGTGAATAGTATAACATACGAAAATTTGAGACAACTTTGTGTATATAAATAGAATCAGGGTACAATTTGGATTATGGAATATTTTAGCAAATCTGTGAATATTTTTATAAAGTTAAATAATGAACGGATTTATGGAAAATTATAATGAGTGTTTTAATTAATAAACTCAAAAGAGAATGATGTTTAGAAAACCTTAATTCTATAATTTAAGGATTACTAATAATTGACTTAGTGTCATCGATTGGTTTAAATTCTTTTGAATAACGCTTCGTCGAATATGTTATTACATAATGAATAGCAAATTTGAGTGGAACTTACTAATCCATTAGCGAATACTCAAATTTCACCACGCAGTATGGGATGCCTTAATTAAATTCGTGTGATTACTATTAGAAAGTATTTTACACTTTAGAGTTGTATTCTCTTCTGGTGTGCGACAAGTGACTGTTGGATCCTTAAGAGTATGTAGTTCAAGTTTTCCTATGGTACCTGTAATAAGTGATTTTTACTAGATTTTAGTAAATACTTGAATTTCACCATACGACATAGGATGTATATGTTAAGTTCTAGTGATTACTGAAGCTGATAGTATTTGGCCCTTTAGAGTTTACTCTCTTTTGGTGTGCAGCAAGTGGCTGCTAGATCCTTAAGAAGTTTATTCTCGAATTTATTTTTGAATATAATAATATAAAAAAATTAAATAAATGTAAATTTATCGATTCATGGTTTCTACGATCACCTTGATTAGTATGGATTATCCTTGAGATCATTCTGTGATCATGTGTTCTCGGTCTGAGTACGATCCTTGGTATCGGATTTGTAATGATTGTACTTTTAGCTATTTTAAATTGTTGAATATAATATGATTATTGGAAAAAATGGTTAGAAATAAATATTTAGTGATTATCAACGTAATTTTTTGGAGGACATAAATTGTTTAAATTTAATATTGAAAATTATTTGAATAATTAAATTCTAAATTTTATGTGAATGAAAATGGTACTAGAAGTTGGTTTAAATTTTATTTAAATAAAAAATGAATGGAGATTGTTAACATTTAAAATTGAAATTAGAAGTGAATAAGTAGAAGTTGAAATTTTATATTATAATTAACCGATAAAAATAGCCATTTTGGCCACTGTCTTAGATTTCGACGAAACCGGTTTCATCGGAACCGTAATATTGAATATTGCAGGATTTTATGTTTCGTAGCGACCGAACTTATCGTTTGGTCATGCGAGTTTAAAATGCTTATAAATCAATTTAAGGAATTCGATTAAACTTGATTAATTTTGAAAAGCTATCTTTTGCGTACGATCGAATTAGGCCTTGAGACTAGTTCCATTATGCTCAGAATGGGCGTAAAATATTATGAACGCTAGGCAGCACGCTTTGTTTGGAGTTTGAAAATTTCAGGCGTTAAACAATCAGATATTTTCTAATACACACACACACACACACACACACAGAGATATATATATATTCAATCTCGTGCAAGCCCATGCTCCCTTTTCCTTTGCCGCATTCCACTTCCTTTCACCCTTGTTCGAATCGAAACATTCAAATGATAAAAAACGAAAAGATCTGATAAAAAAAATTATCAGTGACAAAAAAAACGAAAACAACGAGCAAGACGAGGGCGTGTTATGGATCTGGTCTCCGTCATCGATTTGGGGCTTGAGTTCTCGGATCATCTGCGCGATGGCGAAGGTAGGCCGCAGCTATTGGCTGGCGCATGTGAGTGGGCATGGAAGGTGGCGATGGGCGAACGAGAGTTAAGGTCGCATGTGTGAGTTGGACGTCATCGAGGCTGGGGAAGGTTTCTAGCGAGGCGTGTGTGATGAAGATGTTCGTGTGGGAGGGTGTCACATTTTTTTGTTGGGTCGGCCTGGTTCAATCACGCGTGAGAGATGGAAGAAAGACAATAACAATTTATTTTATTTTCATTTTTATGTTTTTAATTAGTTTAATAACATTCAAATGATAATTAATTGACATCTTTTACGTTCGAGGCCCGTTTTCGACGAAACATATTGCGTTGGATTTGTATCGACATTATCTACAGCTTAGAGTTGAAGTGATATTTATTTGAAGCTAAAATATTTACTGTTTCAAATAAAAGGTGAGTGTTTTATATGCTCGCAATTGACTGAAATAAGTTTTATATCTGTTAAATTTTTTATCGTGAAGTGATTTAAAATTTATTGACTGTTGTTTAGTAAAATTTAGCTGACATTTTAATTGATATGAATTAAAATGATAGGAATTTGAGTTGAAATTTGAAATGAAAATTTAATTGCTAGTTAAATTCTCGATTCTAGATAACTAGTAAATTGCTATGATTTTTGACTATTTGGATGTTGGTTGTAGTGGATGCTATCGGTTGATATTTTAGAAATTTATTTATTTCGATATAACTTGTCATCATCCTGTACATTATTTACAGTATATAAAACTGTAAATTGAATTATTTCTAATAAATTAAAAAATAGGTTGAAATGATATATACCTATGGCATTTATTTTGGATTGATATGGTATGTATCCGTACCTAGAATTAATAATTCACTTGGCCATAGGATAGAGAATTATATACGGATACCGGATTGGTTAATTTAAATGATTTAAAAATTTTGATTTGAAATTATTTAAATGATTTGATTTTAGAGAAATAAAAATTGAATTTATGGAAACTGAATTATTTTTGAATTGGAACTCGGAATGTTGAAATTTAAATTTGGAATAGGAATTGTTTAAGTAATTATTAGCACTAGAATTGGTCACTAACACCCTCGAGAAAGATTATGTAGAGAGATTAATGAAGAAAGTGAATTAAAACAGAGAATTGTATGCTAAATTAAATGCAAAAACAAGAACACCGGATTTATAGTGGTTCATCGTAACTGTCTACGTCCACTTTGAGTCTTGATCTTTATTGCTTTCACAAATGACTGAATACAGATACAATCCGTCCTATATTGACTTGAATACAAGTACTAAGTAAAATAGAATAAATCTTGAATGCAGCAGAGTCTCCCCAGTATTATCGAAAAAAGGTCCCTTTCACTGTGCATCTGCCCTTCTATTTATAGACGACGATGGGTCGGACTTCCCTCATGGGTCTAGGAACAAAGTAACTCGGCCCATGTTAACTTCTATGCACCGAGCCACAAATTCCGAACGGCAATTGTCAATTGAGGCTGGTCGAACCTGTGAATGTCGAGCGAGGTCTCCGTGCCGAACGACACTCGTATGCCGAGCCACACATCCAGGCCGAATGGCATTCGTATGCTGAGCGAGGGATGCATGTTGATCTACAATCATATGGAAAACGGGGCAAGATGCCGATCGACCCCTCAATCCCGAGCGAGGCTTTATGCCGAGAGGCCCTTCCATGCCGAACGAGGCATCGATGAGGAGCGACCCTTCCACGCCGAACGAGGCATCGATGACGAGCGACCCTTCCATGCCGAACGAGGCATCGATGCCGAGCAACCCTTCCATGCCGAACGAGGCATCTCGAGCGACCCTTCCATGCCGAAAGAGGCATCGATGTCGGGCGACCCTTCTATGCCAAATGAGGCATTGGTGCCGAGCGACCCTTCAATGCCAAACGAGGCATCATGCCGAACGAGGCTCTATGTCGAACGAACCTTCCATGCCGAATGAGGCAACATGACAAATGAGGCTATATGCCAAGCGAGGGAAGGTGTGCCGAATGAGGCCTGTGCCGAGTGGGGGGAGGTTTGCCGAACGAGGCATATGCCGAGTGAGGGGAGGTGTGTCGACCGGTCTATCTAGGCCGAGCCTCTTGTTACATGGTCAAACGACCGAGTAACACTTGCCTCAAAAAGTGTATCATGTAGATGAACTTGATGTGCTTTGATCCATGAGCACTCCACATTTTTCTTTAAGCCCTTGTTCTGTCTTCTCGATAGTGATTTCTCACGGTCTCCTAAATGTCGAACGAGGCGTTAATGTCGAACGACATATTGATGCCGAATGGCATTGATGCTGAACGACATATTGATGCCGAATGACATTGATGCTAAAGGACATATTGATGTCGAACGACTCTAATGCCGAACGACATATTGATACCGAACAACATTGATGTCGAACGACATATTGATGTCGAAGGACATTGATGCCGAACGACATTGATGCCGAACGACATTGATGCCGAACGACATTGATGCCGAATGAAGTATTGATGCCCAACGACCGAGGTGCCTTGACCGGTTCTAGCGGTCACTGACTATTCGCCTTCCTTCTTCCCTATATAACCCAACACTTCTCAACCTTCTCCCTTTTACTTTTACCTCCACTTTAACATCCTTACGAACTTGTCTTCTCCTAGACTTTTGAAAATATCTCAACTTCCCTTTAGACCCCCGAGTCCTACATATTACCTCTCGACTGCCCTCAACAACAAATCTAAGTGGATTCCGCTTCTAAATGGAGCACCTCGCTAGATTTCGACCCTTTCTTCTAGGTATGAATCTTTTACTTGCTCAACTTCCCCTAATCAGGGATTTTGGACAAGACATAAACTCATGACCTTCCTCTAACCCACAAACAATGATAGTCGCATAGATAAGGAAGGTGGAACCGAGGTTTAAACGAGCCTTAGGATTAAATGGAGAGTAGGGTGGAAGAGGGTGTCGGGGTTCTTGTTTGGTTGCCGAACGAGGTGATAGGAGGTGTGGTCGGATTAGTAGGAAGTAGCAAGGTTAAGGAGTGTTGGTTGAGTGTGGTGTGCAAATTGGAGGAAAATGTATGGATACGGCTCAGTATGACTTTCGTATGCTGAGAGATGGAACAGGAGTGGAGGAGTAAAGCTGAAGTTGGGTTTAGCGTGCCAAGCGATGCGGCTCGGTATGACCACGGCTCGGCATGACTCCCTTATGTTGGACGAGGTAATAGGGAGTGTAATAGAGAAGTGGGGGTTGAGGGTATAGTGGCAAATGATGCGGCTCGGCATGACTTGCCAAATGAATCATCTGTGCCGAGCGGTGGTGAGGGAGTGTAGGAAGGAAGTTGGCATTGAGAGAAAAGTGCTGAGCAATGCGGCTCGGCATGGCTATGGTTCAGCATGACTTGCCATATGTCGAACGATGGAGAGGGAATGTAGGAGAGTGAAGTAGGTAATAAATAGTCGAGTCTTTCCAATGCCTAAACATACGACAGCAAACAGAGACAAGGACTTAAACAATCAAGCATATCGAACAATCTAGATTGATAACTCCTTTGTCTTGACAACCATAAACCTGAATTTAACTTGATTAATACAGATAATAACCTTCCACATATAGTGTCGATGTCGAGCTCAAAACAGAAACCATCATACGACAAGCTCTCGGAGATGGTCAGGGATGACGGTCTTCGAAGATGAAAGTCCAAAGCTTAACTTTATTTCATCAACTTTACGACTCGTATCTCCTTGACACTTATACTTGAATGATTGCACTAGTTCACACACTACACGGGGGTAGTATTTTGTTGTTACGCCTAATGTCGATCGTTTTTCAAGTATAGTTTAAACAGGTGTTTCATCAGATTCTGCACTCGTTAGAGATGTCTAGGAAATCCAGTTCTGCCACGATCTCGGACAGACCCGGGCCATCTTCTCAACAAGAGGTAGTTGGAACTTCGAATCCGTCGACTACTCCTGTACAAGACATTCTGAGCCCCACGATCGCATCCGTCGACTTGGCTACTGATGCCCTGGATGCAGCGATCTTTTTAGACGGTCCGATCAATTCTCAAGCCTTAAGAATTAACAAAAGCGCTCTTCGTCGCATATGCTCGGTACATGGGATTCCTTTCGATGATGTGTTGGTTTCATCAGGACAAGATCGTCCTCACCTTCCCCCAGTCGGATATATGACATGCAACAAATATATATATCCGGGGTTGGTAGCGTGCCACCATTCAACTCCTTCCTTCGCGGCCTGCTACAGTACGTTGAGATCGCTCCATCGCAATTACATCCAAACAGTTACGCGTTCGTGTATGGCATGTGCATTCTCTTCATGAGCGTCCTTTTCAGGCTCCCGACTCCTGACGATATCCGCTACATTTATCGTTTCAAGAGACGATCAGACAACCCATCTTTTGTATTTCTCGAACCATACAACAAGTGTCAAATTCTGATCGGGTCATGAAGCAAATTTGCCAAGTATAAGCAGAAGTGGTTCTACGTGCGCTGTCCCCCTGGCTTTGCAAGGAGATGGGTGGAAGGGAGTAAGTCTTTTTTCTGGATCAATAATTGCATTCGACGGAAATTGCACCTTTTCGAACTCTTTTTCTACTTTTACAGGCATTAGCCTACATCCTAAGGCTCAGGGTATTCTGAAGCCGTTGAAGCTATCTGAGCTATCCTTGCAGGAGATCGAGATATTAGGTCTCTTATTTCAAGCGAATCGCTCTCGCGGTTTGGGGTGCTGGTGGCATGCCCTTGGATAAGCCTTCCTTAAGGTGTCACTATAACAGCGTCTGCCTTGGGCAAAGGTAAAAAGCACGCCGGGCCTTCAGCATGTGACGCCCTTGACACACCTGAGGGGGGGAGATTAAAGAAGCTGAAATGCCCAAAGTACCGGGTGAGAACGTTAGTCCCGGTCTGGAACCGGTAGTTGAGGTGCACGACATC
This sequence comes from Allium cepa, assembly GCA_030765085.1. Taxonomy (NCBI): domain Eukaryota; kingdom Viridiplantae; phylum Streptophyta; class Magnoliopsida; order Asparagales; family Amaryllidaceae; genus Allium; species Allium cepa. The sequence goes on along the minus strand of CM060945.1, from coordinate 871,848,014 downwards.
GAAGTATCGCCTCCCCCTGCGTAGGGAAAGAAAAAATTGACTTACAAACTGAGGAAGGAGACAATGGGTGGAACCTCTAAAGTCACAATCACCTCGGTGGAGAGACAACCTTCTCCTCAATGCTTAGAGAGTTCATTGAAAATCCTGTCGGACCTAACTATTCCCGACGATTTGCTTAACTTTGGCTTCAATGATCTAGAAGCACTTAAACTTCATTTGCCCGCAAGAGGCGATGCAGGCACTCAAGCCCATGTCCAGAGAGGAAAAACTCCTGTAAGTAGAGATAAAGAAACTGTTCTGTTGGGGGGAAACACTAGGACACACATGGATATGTGCACTTCACCTTGCACTTCAATTTTAGCCATCACTCTACTCTTTGCAAACTTGTCGTTATTCTCATTCTGCGCAAGTGATATGGAACGCACTCACGGCTCGATCGTCTTCGCAGATCATCTATTTTTCATTATTCTGGCCGTGATTTGGGCCCCGGCAAACACCGAGATAGAGATGAATCTAGAGACCGAGACTACCGCCCTCGAGAATCAAATTATCAAAGAAAAACATACATCTAGTCCTCATATTCCCACGATCATCCTTCTCAATTAGAGCAAGACAAGGAGAAGTTTGCGTAGAAGGTGTCCCAGCCTGAGGCCCACCGAGATCAACATTCTGGTTCATCAAGCACCAGGCAATCCTGAGAATACCATAAAACATCTGTGGTTTCCAGGCATACTCCTCCCCTCCTGTACCTGATCCGTCAGTAGTAGAATGACTTGCTGAGCTCATGGCCACCTTCCTGAAAATATGCATCGATGGCTTGAAATTCCTCCCGACGATTCATCACGTTACGGGACACATCAAATAAAGCACTATTGCTTGTACCAACGACGTTTATGTTCAACACGACGCGTTTGTCCATTTAGCTGAAAAAGTCTCGAAAGTCTCTATTAAGCATCAACATGAAATCGATCGCTTGAAGCTCGAAGCTATTCACAATAAATACATTAGCAAAGCTCAGGATAAAGAGCTTTCTTCATACAAGTTTCAGCTCGAAGCCGCTCAAAAAAGCGCTAAAGACACTACGGAGACCGTCAATCGTCTAGATACGACACATAAGAAAGAAATTGACGAAGCGGTCCAATGCTGCGGGGCCTTGGCTTCAGAGAAGGATTCTGTTCAAATGGAGAGGGATGCATTCTCCCTACGAGTCAAAGAGTTGGAAGATCTACTCTACAAAGAGAGAGAGAGGAAAAAACTGCTACTCAGGAAGAGTCGCAACGATATTGCGATGAAATTGTTGCTACGCGACTCCTGAAGGCAAAGCTCGATGACGAGCTCTCTAAGGTTGGGATGCTGAAGGTTGAAGCCCGTGAAGAGGGCAAAACAATAGCATCCACGGAGATTGACTCTCGCTTTGCGGCGGCTACAGAGGCTGGCAGGGAGGAGATCAAGTGCTTGTTCGACCTGCTCATAGCAGAATACAATGCCCGTGTCTTCATGCATCGGGACTTAACTTTTCTTGGCAAGGGCTACCTCGAATCTCTAGCTGAGGCATGATAAACTTTGATAAAGATCAGGAAGGTCACGCTAGGCACCGAGGAGGTTGACAAGGAGGCTTTGGTGAAAGAATTTCTTGGGGGGAACAAGCCTTCAGACTTGTCTGCAGCGAAGGACCTCTACAACAAAGGTTCCTCCTCATCAAAAGGAAAAGACGAGATTGTCGGTCTGTCTAGAACCGAGTCTCCAGCTCCTCCTCTTACTCAATCGACCGGTCAGCCGGTACTTGATCCGTTCGAACAGCATGTCGTTTATGACCCGGAAGCCCGTGGCCTTGACATTCATGTACTATCTCCCATTCCAAAGGGTGAGACTCCACAGACGGTCGAGAGCCAGCAAGAAACCGGTAAATAACTCTTCTTCTTAAAGTTCAAAGAGCCATTGTTTTCGACGTGAGTTCATTATATTCCAACGTTTGCCTCTTGTGGTTTTGAATAGGCTGATCTAACCTAGATCCCACTTCGAGGAGCGATGACGCCAAGGAGAAGAAGGAGAAGGCGAGTGAGGCAATTCAAGCGAAAGAGACTCCCGGACCTGATGCTCAAGTGATTGAGGCGCTTGACGAGGACAAGTCCAAGACTTCGTCTCCCATCGAAGAAAGTTATGAAATTGAGATTACAGGCGACTATGAAGACACTTCAAAAATGAGCATGTAGGAGCAACTCACGGAGGAGAAGAAAAAGAAAGCTGAAATCAAAGTCAAGCCCCGTGTTGTGGATCTAGATGATCCTTTGAACAGTCCTTTGAAGGTCATCCTTCCTGGTGGGTCCAGGCCACTAGAAGTCCCTCGTTCCTCCTCTGATGTTACTTCCCTATCAAGCAAAGCGTCCATGAGAAAACGAAGGAAGAAAAGAAGCCAAAGAAATCGAAGAAGTAGCTATTACACTCGTTCAACGAGAGTTAGCTTAGATCATGTGATTATTTTTATTTATTTTAGTAGTCAATGTAGATAGACTTTTGACTCCAAGTTTTGGAGGAGTTGTAGTAGAACCCCATTTTGGATTAATAAATAAAATTTAGTTTCTTTGTCTTTCAAATGACTTTTGTTGCTCAGCTTTCTATATAACTATGTCGAAACCCAAGCTATTATGAGTTATATAAACCCCTGATTCATCTTCATATAACTCGGAAATTCTTTCAAATTGTACATCCTTTATTCCATGCATCAGGTACATAGAATATTTTTTAGTCCGTACGCTGGGGGCTTGATGGCTTCAAGTCATTTGTACTCTAGTCTACACTCTGGGGTCTCAAAGTACTCCAGTCTGCACTCTGGGGACTTGGAGATTTTGAGTCGTTTATACTCTAGTCCGCACTCTGGAGACTCAGAGTACTCTAGTCCGTGCTCTAGGTACTTGGACATTTCAAGTCATTTATACTCTAGTCCGCACTCTGGAGACTCATAGCACTCCAGTCCGCACTCTCGGGACTTGGAGATTTCAAGTCGTTTATCCTCTAGCCTGCACTCTAGGGATTCAGAGTACTCCTGTCCACACTCTGGGGACATGGAGATTTCAGGTCATTTATACTCTAGTCTGCACTCTGGGGCCTCGGAGTACTCCAGTCCGCACTTTGGGAACTTGGAGATTTCAAGTCGTTTATACTCTAGCCTGCACTCTGATGACTCAGAGTACTCCAGTTCGTACTTTGGGGACTTGGAGATTTTGAGTTGTTTACGCGCGTTCGTACGTTGGACAGAATAATGTAACTCTAGTTTTTTGCCATAGAATTATCATACATGGAAACATCAATAATTCATGGAAAAAAGGGCTTCAAGCCTTTATTAATGAAAACAAGCTAAATTGTCTTATTACATGCTGAAGACTAAGAATCAACGAAATAAAAACATATTGAGAATAATTGCAACAAAGATAGAAAATGAATAGACCAAGTATAATAATGTCGTAGATGCTCGCTATTCCATGCTCGGGGGAGTGTCGTGCCATCAACGGTTGCTAGCTTGAAAGTTCATTTTCTAAGCCTCCGTTCAATGACGTATTGACGCAATGGATTAACAAACTTGAATGTGCTAATAATGTTCGATACAAATTGATGCAATTTCTTCCTCACGAAATGATTCGTGTCAAGTAAAACAAGATAAATGCCCAAATCCGTTGATCTCTCGAGATACCGGATTCTAGCTATCTTCAACACGTTGATCGCGCACAATACCGCGTTAGAAGATCTACGATTCTTCGACGTTGACCTTGCGCACGAGATTCCGTGAATCGGCTTCAAACTCATTGATTCGAGCGCACTCTAATAACCGAAGATGGAAGAAGAAGGAGATCACACTCAACTTCAACAAAAGTGGCACAAAGCACACAAACAAATTTTATTCAAAATCAACTCTCTTTTACAAATGACCAACACCCTTATTTATAGAAGTTACAACTCAACAGACCAACCTATCAACAACATACAAGTAAACAACAGGTGCTCGCGACCTACGACTCAACACGGGTCATTAACGACCTAACACAAACGACTTACAAAACACTTACAACACGAGTTAATATTACACGACCTAACAAAATAAAGTATTACGCGACTTATCATCATAAGCGACCTAAGCTTCAGCGACCTAAGGATACAGCATAGCTTCATGAACTAGCGACTTAACACTGGATCGATATAAGAAGATGAGCGACCTAACCGTGGAGCGACTTAAGGAATCTCAGCGGCATAAGATCTGACATAACTCGTTAGGTCGCGTGCGACTTAAGACCAAGTGAGCGAACTAGAAGAATGCGGCCTCTGATAAGGTTGGCGATTTAACATAGCTCGCTGGTTGGCATAGCCCGTTAGGTCGTTGGTCACTAGGTCGTAGCTCGCTGTGTGACTTATCACATATCTCGTTAGGTCATTCGCGACTCATCACCTTGTTAGGTCGCTGGCGACCTAAGATACACGTAGATTGTGCTGCATCATCCTCCCCAGGCTGGAAAGAATTCGACCCCGAATTCACACTTTCCTCTTCCTCGACAAGCTTGTACTCATGATACGGAATCAAATGTTTGACGTTGAAAACGTCAGCAGTATGAATATTATCCGGTAATCTTAGCTGATAAACATTCTCATTGATCTTCTTCACGATTTCTACTGGACCAATCTTTCGAGCTTTCAATTTGTTGTAAGTTCCAACTGGAAAACGATCTTTCGTCAATACTGCGTAAACAAAATCACCCTCTTTGAAGTCCACACTTCTTCGTTTCTTATCTGCCAGTTGGTTATACTTCTCATTTGACTTAAGAAATCGTTCACGAACAATCCTGTGACACTCCTGCAACTCATTCACGAAATCACAAGCTCGTTTAACAACCCCTTTCTGACGTGGAACTGTCGACAAATCCAACGGTCCCTTCGGAATGGTTGAATATACTACTTGAAATGGACTGAATCCAGTACTTCGATTAATGGCATGACTATGTGTGAATTCTGCCTGACACAAGTTCACATCCCAGCTCTTCAAATTATCCTTCACAAGACATCTCAACAAGTTTCCTAAAGAACTGTTCACCGCTTCCGTTTACCCATCCATTTGTGGATGATAGACGCTACTCAAATTTAGCTTAGTTCCAAACATCTTCCACAGACTCAACCAAAAATAACTTAGAAATCGAGTATCTCGGTCAGAAACAATGGTCTCAGGTAGCCCATGTAGTCGATAAACCTCTTTAAAGAATAATTGAGCAACACGGACTGTATCGACGGTCTTTTTACAAGCTATAAAATGTGTCATCTTCGAAAATCTATCCACCACAACATATATAGAATCATTCCCTCTTGAGTTCTTGGAAAACCCAAAACAAAATCCATGCTCACATCAACCCATGGTCTAGTAGGCACGGGCAATGGCATATACAATTCTGCATTCGTAGTTGTCCCTTTGGAAACTTGACATATGTGACATCTCTGCGCAAATCTTTCAACTTCTTTCCTCATGGAAGGCCAAAAATATGATTGAGAAATCAATTGCAAGGTACAATCTCTTTCCACATGACCTTCTTCATGCAATTCCTTCACAATCTTCATTCGCAAACTGCATTCTGGTATATATAACCGATTTCCTTTAAATAGAAAACCATCTACCAACATATACTCATTCGTCTTCCCTTTCTCTACTTCATCTACAATCTTAGCAAAGTAAGGATCCTCAACAAACAATTCTGGCAATACATCAAACCCCATCAATTCAACTCTCATTGTAGTCAACAAATGATTTCTTCTACTCAATGCGTCTGCCACACGATTTGTAACTCCCGACTTATGCTTTACAACAAATGTAAACTGTTGCAAGTATGCGATCCATGAAGCATGTTTGGCTGCAATCTTATCTTGTCCCTACAAATGTTTCAACGCTTCATGATCAGTATACAACACAAATTCTTTATAAAACAAATAGTGTCTCCAATGCTTTATGACTTGGACAATAGCATAGCACTCCAAGTCATAGGTACTGTATCTTGTCTTGGCTCCAGAAAGTTTCTCACTAAAATAAGCAATTGAACGGCCCCTTTGACTTAACACGCCACCAATTCCAACTTTAGATGCATCAGTATTCATCTCAAAGAGTAACTGAAAGTCTGGGTATCTAGGAATCGGTGTTGTAGTCAAAAGTGTCTTGATCTGTTGAAAAGCAGAATCAGCTTCTTCCGTCCACACAAACTGCTTTCCTTTCATACAATCTGTCACTGGTGCCATCACGCTACTGAAATGTGAAATAAACCTTCGGTAGAATGATGCTAAACCATGGAAACTTCTCACTTCAGTTATAGTCCTGGGTTGTGGCCAACCCTTGATTGCTTCAACTTTGCCTTGATCCACCTGAATACCTTCCTTGGACAACACATGTCCCAAGAACAAAATACCGTGGGTCATGAATATGCACTTCTTTGTTGCCGCGTAAAATTGCTCTTGACAAAGTATTATCAACACTTCTCGCAAGTGTTGCAGGTGTTCTTCTGTGCTTCCACTATATATCAATATATCATCAAAGTATACTACCACGAACTTTATAATAAATGGTCAAAAGATCTAATTCATCACCCGCATAAAAGTACTAGGTGCATTCGAAAGACCAAATTGCATGACCAGCCATTCATACAACCCCTCCAGTGTCCTGAAGGCTGTCTTCCATTCATCCCCTGGTCAAATTCGAATCTGATGATACCCACTCTTCAGATCAATCTTTGAAAAGATTGCAGCTCCAGTTAGCTGATCTAACAAGTCGTCCAATCTTGGCATCGGAAATCTGTACCTCACTGTAATCTTGTTTAGTGCTCGACTATCTGTACACATTCTCCAAGTTCCATCCTTCTTTGGTACTAACAAGGCTAGTACTGCACAAGGACTTAAACTTTCTTGTACACGCCCTTGTTCAAGTAACTCCTCCACCTGCCTTCTCAACTCTTCATGCTCCTTGGACTCATTCTATAATGTGGTCTATGTGGTAACACAGCTCCCGGAACAAGATCAATCTGATGTTGTATGTCTCTTAACGGTGGTAATTCTTTTGATAACTCTTCAGGAAATACATCTTCAAATTCCTTCAATACTGGCTTAACTTACTCAGGAATTTCAACCGTTTCACTACTTTCAATTCCAATCAATAGAAATACTTCAGGCTCATCCTCTACTTCTTTGACAAACTCCTTCAAAGATAACAGAGTTTTTAATTCCTCGATTTCCTCCAACTTGCTTTCACTTTGTTGTCGCTTTTTAGGAACTAAAGTGATTCTAGTGCCATTGAACATGAAACTATAGCAGTTAGTCCTACCATCGTGTTGCACGGCTCTATCAAATTGCCATGGTCTTCCCAACAACAAATGACATACATCCATATCTACCACGTAACACCAAATTTTATCCTTATACTTCTTTCTGATGGAAAAAGTTACACAAGCTCTTCGACTAACCTTCACTTCCCCACCTTTCCTCAACCAAGCCAATTTGTAGGGTTTGGGATGCTTCTCTGTCTTTATCGCTAACTTCTTTACAGCTTCTTTAGAGATGATGTTGTCACAACTTCCTGCATCGATAACAAACTTACAAACCCTTCCCAAAATAGTGCACATCGACTGAAAAATATTACTCCTCAACCAGCTAGTCTCCTCTTCCTGCTTTGGCGTCAAGCAAAATCTCCTCATCATTAAAGAATATCCCTCGTCTCCCGCCAATAATTCTTCTTCCTTCTTAACTTGTGGTGAACTGGAACATTCTATTTCTGCATCCTCATCCTCAAGCTCAGCAACCATCGCTCGCTTCTTAGGCCTCGGGCATTCATTGCTCTTATGACCAAACTCCTGACAATTATAACACTTGAAATTGTTTTTGACCTTGGTCTTAGCAACTTCATTGACAATCGGTTTACTAACAGCCATGGAAACATTAGTATTGCTACTAGCCCCATTCACCTGATTGATCGAACTTGTAAGCGCACCACCTCCTCTTCTACCTTGCTTCTCCCAAGCTAGAGCCTTCTGGGGTGCTTCAGCAATGGATCTTGGTTCAAACATATTCACCATATCCTGAATTTGCATTCTCAATCCTCCAACAAATCTAGCTGTCAACTGTTCCTCCGTCTCCATTATATCGTTTCTAGCAATCAGTTGATAGAACTCATCTGCATAATCATTTACCCACTTTGTCCCTTATCTCAAATTCTGTAAGCGTTGATACATAAGAGACTGATAACTATAAGGCAAGAAAGTAGCCTTCGTCAACTTCTTCATCTTTTCCCATGAAACAATCTTCGACTTTCCTAGTCTTTCCCATGTAAGTTTAGTTTGTTGCCACCATGCCATAGCTCTACCCTTCAATCGTGTAGCAACCAACTTAACTCTATGATGCTCGGGTACTTCCTTGAAGTCAAAATTTTATTCAACATTTAATAACCAATCCAGAAATTCTTCCGCTATCATTCCCCCTTTGAACTCTGGAATTTCTATTTTCATTTCTGATTCCCATTTACGATCGTTCTCTGAATCAATATATCGATTTTGCACTTGGCCTCGATCTCGATCATGAATACTTCCTCTATCACCATATTCCTCAAAATCACATGTATGTCGATATCAATCTCGTCCATCTACATCTCTTCGATTATGCATGTCCCTTCTATCATGTCTTTCGACATCACGATACGGATCATCTTCAAATCCACGATGAGTTCTTCTCTCTTCACCTCGATACTCATGATGTTCTTGCCTCATAGAAACTGATGATTCTCTCCGATTTCGATAAGATTGGGGTGACATTCTTCTTTCTCCCGTAACTGAAGGTGAAACTCAGTTTCCACTATGGTGCGAAACTGGTGAAGTTCTCCTTTGACTTTGATTCATGTCTCTCATCAACTTCTCTAACTTTCCAATACCTTCATCAAACTTTTCATTGATACGCTTCTCCATCTGCTCAGTTTCTTGTCTTCTATATACATCTTCAACATTTTGAAATCGATTAACACGCTCGGAGGCATGATTATCAACAATCTCGGATCCAACACAAATACTACTTTAACTCGGCTCTGCACTAGCTCGGCTTCGACTTAACTCGGCCTTGATCGCAATTAGCTTCAACTTAGCTCTTCAAGCTCTGATACCAAACTGACGCAGCGGATTAACAAACTTGAACGTGCTAATAATGTTCGATACAAATTGATGCAATTTCTTCCTCACGAAATGATTCGTGTCAAGTAAAACAAGATAAATGCCCAAATCTGTTGATCTCTCGAGATACCGGATTCTAGCTATCTTCAACACGTTGATCGTGCACGATACCGCGTTAGAAGATCTACGATTCTTCGAGTTGACCTCGCGCACGAGATTCCGTGAATCGGCTTCAAATTCTTTGATTCTAGCGCACTCGAATAACCGAAGATGGAAGAAGAAGGAGATCACACTCAACTTCAACAAAAGTGGCACAAAGCACACAAACAAATTTTATTCAAAATCAACTCTCTTTTACAAATGACCAACACCCCTATTTATAGAAGTTACAACTCAACAGACCGACCTATCAACAATATACAAGTTAACAATAGGTGCTCACGACCTACGACTCAACACGGGTCATTAACGACCTAACACAGACGACTTACAAAACATTTACAACACGAGTTAAAACATGAGTTAATATTACACAACCTAACAAAATACAGTATTACACGACTTATCATCATAAGAGACCTAAGCTTCAACAACCTAAGGATACAGCATAGCTTCATGAACTAGCGACTTAACACTGGATTGATATAAGAAGATGAGTGACCTAACCATGGAGCGACTTAAGGAATCTCAGCGGCATAAGATCTGACATAACTCGTTAGGTCGCGCGCGACTTAAGACCAAGTGAGCGAACTAGAAGAATGCGGCTCTGATAAGGTTGGCAATTTAACATAGCTCGCTGGTTGGCATAGCCCGTTAGGTCATTGGTCATTAGGTCGTAGCTCGCTGTGTGACTTATCACATATCTCGCTAGATCGTTCACGACTCATCACCTTGCTAGGTTGTTTGCGACCTAAGACACACGTACATTGTGCTGCATCACGTATGGACCTTCCCATGTAGGATACAAATGCGACGAGACGGGAAAAACTCATTTCAAAACGAGGTCGCACACATCAAAGACTCTTGGCCGGACTTTTTCATTATAATACCGAGCGACTTGGTGCCTATATGCGGCCACTCTTAAATCAGCTACTTCACGTTTTTCATCAATGAAGTCCAGTGATTCCAGCAAAAGTTCCCGATTCGTCTTGGGGTCGTAATTAGTTACCCGATGTGACTGAAATTCAAGTTCTATGGGTATAACAGCTTTCGTGACATATGCCAATGCGAATGGAGTATGGCCAGTCGCAGACTTGTGGGTGGTTCTATAAGCCCAAAGTGCTGTTGGAAGTTCATCCACCTACTTTCCTCTAGCCTTTTCCAAACGCTTTTTCAATATGGACTTGATTATTTTGTTCACGGCTTCCACTTGTCCATTGGCTTTTGGATGAGCAACTGCTGCAAACCTTTTTTTAATGCCATACTTTTGACAAAATTCTTTGAGCTCTTTGCTTTCGAATTGAGTTCCGTTGTCTGTAATGATAGTCCGTGGAAGGCCAAAACAGCATATAATGTTTCGTACAATGAAATTAATGACCTTCTTGCTAGTGATCATGGCTAAGGGCTCTTCCGCCCACTTGGTAAAGTAATTGACCGCAACTTTCGCGTATTTTGCACCACCTTTGAATATGGGTAGAGACCCGATTATATCGATCCCTCATATTGCAAACGGCCAAGGACTAACCATTTGTGTGAGTTCCGTTGATGGAGCTCTTGGGATTTTTGCATACTTTTGGCATTTGTCAAATCTCCTTACGTAGTCTACCGCATCCCGATTTACTATTGGCCAATAATATCCATAGCGGAGGATCTTCTTTGCTAACATCTGCCGCCCAGTATGGTCACCACATTCTCCTTCATGGACTTCCTTAAAGAGTCATTTTATTTCATTGTGGGAAATGCATCGGAATTAGGGGCCGAGAATCCCCTTCAATACATTATTCCGTCCTGCATTATATATGGTGAAACCTTACGAATGACTTGTCATCTTTCGCACTTTTTTCGGGCAAGATCCCGTGTAGCAAGTATTTCTTGAATGAGTCATCCACGATGTTTGTACCAAAATTAGGCACAACACTCTTCGAAAGTTTTTGAAGAGATAATAATGAAGAATATAAATTAAAAATGAGGATTGTCTAACAAAAACTCCAATCAACAAGAAAGTAAATGCACAAACAAGCGTTTTAGAGTGGTTCGGCGTGTTTCCTATGTCCACTATGAAGTTTTTGCAGCTTTATTGATTCTCCTTCGACAATTACAAGCAAGTACAGCAAACTACAACTGGAAATTCGAAATCAACAGCAAGTATATGGTGTGAATCTCGATTTGGCAGAGTCTGGGCGCTTGAGAGTCAAAAGATCCCTCTTCTATAGGCTCTGGGGATCTATTTATAGGCGCAGGAGGCTGAGACTTCGTTCAAACTTTGGGAGGTTCGCTCTGGCACATGAGGGGGGCCCACACGACCAACTCCCGGAAGTTTCGAGTCGATTTGTGATCGATACGAAATAATTTCGTATCGATCAAGATCATGTCCTATGGGGCTGAAATTTGGTGTGAACGTTCCTTGGCTCGTGTGCAATCTCCTGTGAAAATTTCATAGCATTTGGATCAGTGGATTATGAGATATAGTCGATATGAATTGAAATTCCTCAGGTGGCTGTTTGGTTCGACTCCATAGCTTCAAAACGATCACTTCGACTCGATGGTAACACGCGTGAGCAAGTTGACGTGGCGTGCGCTCTTCGTGTCGATCCGATATTCACTCCGGTTTGATCGAGTCCCTCCAAGTATTTCGCGGCGTTCTCACCCATAGCTAACGTGTCCCTTCTGGCCTGTTTGACTTGATAGATACGGACAAGTCCTCGGATGTGTGTTCGAACGAGAGCCTACTAATGGATACGAGGCAGTGACAATCTGATGGATACGAAGCTCGATCATCCAATGGATACGAACCAGGTAGACACTTAATGGATTCGAACAAGGACCCCCGATGGGTACGAAGAACCACTGTTTTGATGGGTTCGAACCTGATGGTGGCAAACTCTAAGCGCTTGATGGACACGAACCGGACAGCTACTCCATTGACAAGAAATAGTGTCTCACCACCATTGATGGATACGAAGAGGTCATCGGCCTATCGATACGAAGTTGATGGATTCGAAGGAGATCGATAGACCTAGGGTTCTTCGATGGATGCGAAGGAGCTGCTGCTCCGATGGATACGAAGGTGGTGCTCACTGATGGATATGAAGATGATCGATGCGAGAGGAGGGGTTGCGGCCCCGATCGATTCGAAATGATGGATACGAAATGGACGAGTCGAACTGTGGTTCACTGATGGATATGAAAACGAGGTTGTTTCCTCCAGATTGAATCGATCATAAATCGAGCATACGAGCTCGGATTGACTTGAAATTTAGAATGCAGGCTTCCCTGACTGTGCTTGTCGTGTCATATCAATTGTAGCTCGATCCAGACTCGGACAGAACTCGTCTTTGTCCATAGCGAGCCTGTGCATGCTCGACATCCAGGACGATTGATTTTAAACTTGTAATCAGCCCTTTGATATCTCGGCCTTGCCAAAAGGCGGGATAACATTTGCCCCCCAAAGTAAGTCTTGTGGAAACATGACGTGCTTTGAAATAGCTGCATCTTTATTCTGAACAGTCATTGCTCTTTTGTCGAAGGTCGTACCCCCGCATTGCTACACCTGATTGCTTCAAATTGAGCTTGTCTTGTTTGCCAAGTCTGGAAATATTGATCACACGTCGTAATCGATGAATGAGTTGAATTTTGGACATTGTGTCGCTTCGGTTGGTGATTAACATTTAAGCTTTTCGCCCCCAGCTCTAGGGACCGGCACTTGTGTTTCGGTGGTCAATCACACCTATTGCAAATTTTGAGCACATGTCCACACTCTAGCGACTTAGGATAATTCGTGATCGATAATCTGGTTCGCTCTCTGGGAATTCGAGAGTTTTCGATGTCTTTAACACAGTTCATACTCCAGGAACTTTGACTTGGTATTTGTACTCTAATTCACACTCTGGGAATTTGGAGTCAGCATTTATATTTCAGTTCGCATTAAGAGAACCTGGAATTGATGTTTATACTCCAACTCATGCTCTGGGAATTTGGAGTTAGCATTTATGTTTTGGTTCACACTCCGAGAACCTGGAATTGATGTTTATACTCTGATTCACGCTCTAGGAAGTTGGAGTTAGCCGATAGATGGTCAGTCACATCTGTTTAGGCTTTTTAGGAATTCGTTCACACTATGGGAACGACGGATCTATCGGAATCGTGGATGGTCGGATCACATCCACCCCGAGTTGACAAGCGAGGTCATTAGACGGACGGGTCCATCCTCCTCGAACTTGGTTAGGATACAGCCGAAGTCGTTAGGCGGACGGGTCTACCCTCTTAGAAGCCGTATTTATATGTTTTTTTTACTCCAACTCGCACTCTGGGAGTTTGGAGTTAGTGTTTATACTCCGATTTGCACTCTGGGAACCATGAGTTGATGTTTATACTCCAATTCGCACTCTGTGAATTTACAATTAGTTATAGGACTGTCGTGTGTCGGTCCAGTTCAGCCTTTGATGTGATGGCTTGAACCCGAGCTGAGTTTCACTTAGTGAGTGGCTGGTCGCATCATAGTCACTCGCTATTCGAATAATTTCCATCGTGCGATAGAACTTAGCTCTCCGTGCATCATGATTTTGTGCGTCGTGTTCAATAAATCACAGCTCTGGCTCGAAGAGACGGCATTTTATTGCTGAAATGAAAAAACATGGCAAAGTCAGTTGCCTTATTACAAATTCAGGTTTCGAGATGTGAAAACAAACTGCAAATAAAATAATAAGTCGGATAAATGAAGCCTGTCACATGTAGTAGCAACGGATGCTTTCACTATTCCAAGCTCTTGGAAAAGTAAGATCGTCAATGGTCGACAACTTGAATGTGCCATCTCCGAGCTTTTGTGTGACCACATATGGCCCTTTCCAATTTGGCTTCATATGCGAAGGGACTGGATAAATTCTTTTCAGAACGGCATCGCCAAGTTTGAAGGTTCGTGGTCAGACCTTGGCATTATATAATCGGGCGACTCGATTTTGATATGCGGCTGCCCTCAAATCAGCCTCTTCACGTTTTTCATCCAGTAAGTCCAAAGATTCAGCAAGTGGTATGGCGTTAGTTTCCGGATCATAGTAAGTTACCCGATGAGAGGGTACTTCCATTTCGACCGGGATAACAGCTTCTGAGCCGTAGGATAGAGAGAAGGGAGTGTGTCCGGTCGCGGACTTATGGGTCGTTCGGTACGCCCATAAAGCCATAGGTAGTTCATCAACCCACTTGCCCCCAGCCTTTTCCAGTCGTTTTTTCAGAATAGATTTGATAACTTTATTAACGGCTTCGACTTGGCCATTCGCCTGAGGGTGTGCAACTGCCGAGAATTTCTTATGGATGTGGAACCGTTGGCAGACATTTTCGAATTTGACACTGTCGAATTGGGCTCCGTTATCAGTGATAATGGTATGCGGTAGACCAAACTGGCAGTTGATATTGCGAACTACAAAGTTGATTACTTTTTTCGTTGTAATTATCGCAAGTGGTTCAGCTTCAGCCCATTTAGTAAAGTAATCGACTGCGACAATGGCATATTTTGCTCCTCCTTTGGCAAGTGGTAGAGTACCGATGATAGCAATGCCCTATATTGCAAACGGCCAGAGACTGACCATTTGGGTTATCTCAGTAGGTGGAAACCTAGAAATTCGAGCATGTAGCTGGTATTTATCACATTTTCTTACATAATCTGATGCATCATGGTTCACAGTTGGCCAGAAATATCCATATCGAAGTACTTTCTTGGCAAGGGCTTGCCCCACAGTGTGATCACCACATTCTCCCTCATGAGAATCACATAAAACCCTTTTGATTTCTTCGTGGGCGATTCATCGAAGGAGGGGAATGGAATATCCTTTTCTATACATGATTCTGTCCTGAATGGTAAACCGCGAGGCCTGCCGAAGAATCCGTCTCCTTTCACTCCTTTGCTCGGGCAGCACTCCATGCTCGATATAGTTTCGATAGGGGGTCATCCATGACTCTTTTTCGGGAGCATTTTCAAATGTAAAATCAGTTTCCATCTGATCAATGCTTGGAGAAGACAAAATTTCAACAGGGACGTGTCTCATGTGCTGTGCTTCACCCGTACTTGCTAACTTGGCTAATGCGTTAGCCTTCTGGTTATGCTCACGGGGTATGCTGAAAATGGCGTAGTGATCGAATTGATCAAGTACTTCTTTGACTCGAGCTAAATAGACCGCTAGTCTTTGATCCTTAACTTGATATTCACCCCGAACTTGGCATACGACTAGGTGAGAGTCACAGTAAATTTCCACGACAGTAATTCTCAGACTGCGGGCTATCCTCAATCCAGCAAGTAAAGCTTCATACTCATCTTCATTGTTTGTCGCACGGAACTCGAATTTCAGGGCACAGCATATAGATCGGCCATCGGGGGTTTCAAGCACTACCCTAGCACCTGAGCACCGATCGTTGGATGTGCCGTCAGTATGCAACTTCCAAATGTGTTTGGGAGATTTATCATCTTCGGGCAAATCCTCTGGGACAATGAATTCGGCAATAAAATCTGCTAGGACTTGATTGTGAATGGCTCTTCTCGGGATAAACTGACTCAGTTCAATGTTCCACTTGAGTAACCTACCAGACGTTTCAGGCCGTGTGAGGACCTGTCCTAACGGCTGATCGGTGTACACAGTGATTGGGTGAGCCTGAAAATATGGACGGAGCTTCCTTGAGGCAATGACTAGGTAGTAAGCCAATTTCTCCAGCTTTGGATAGTTTCTCTCGGCTCCGGTCAACCGCTTGCTGACGTAGTAGACCGGTTTTTGCACCCGATCTTCCTCCCGAACTAGGGCAGCACTGGTTGCGTTTTCCGATACCGCCAAATAAAGATACAATTGCTCATGGTTGATAGGCTTCATAAAATCGGCGGTGAGGAGAGATGTTGAACCAGTGCTTGGAATACGCCTTCGCACTCCGTAGTCCACTCGAAGTTCCGCTTTCCTCTTCGGATCAGATCAAAGAAAGGGATGCATTTATCGGTAGACTTTGACATGAACCTGCTCAACGCCGCTATCTTCCCGTTGAGACTCTGAACCTGCTTTATGGTCCATGGAGTTTGCAAGTTCCTGATTGCCCAAATCTTTTTTGGATTGGCTTCTATTCCTCGAGCGTTGACAATGAACCCAAGGAATTTTCCGGAGGCGACTCCAAAGTGACATTTTAGCGGATTGAGCTTCATCCGGTACTTCTGGAGGATGTTAAACATCGACTCCAAATCTTTGACGTGATTAGTAGAGAATCGTGATTTCATAAGCATGTCGTCTACATAAACTTCCATGGTCTTCCCAATTTGATTGGCAAACATCCGGTTGACTAGACGCCGATTAGTCGCTCCAGCGTTCTTTAATCCAAATGGCATGACTTTATAACAGTAGATTCCCATATCGGTTACGAAGCCGGTTTGTTCTTGGTCAGGTACATGCATGGGTATTTGATTGTATCCGGAATAAGCGTCCATGAAAGATAATAATTCGTGTCCAGCTATCGAATCTACAAGCTGATCAATCCTGGGAAGTGGAAAACTGCCTTTTGGGCAAGCTTTATTTAGATCTGAATAATCAACACATGTCCTCCATTTCCCATTCAGCTTTCGGACGAGTACAGCATTGGACACCCACTTTGGGTATAAAGCATTTCGAATAAACCCATTGGACTTGAGCTTATCGACTTCTTCTTTAAGGGTGGCAGATCTCTCTGTCCATACCACGCCTTTTCTGTTTGACCGGGACACACCTCGGGTCGATATTCAAGGTGTGGCTCGCGATGTCTGGGGAGATCCCACACATGTCAGAATGTGTCCAAGCGAACACGTTGAGATTCACCCAGAGAAATTCAATCAATTCCTGTTGTGTCTCATGGCTCAACTGATACCCAATTTTTAACATTCTATCATCATCATATCATTGCCATTGATCGGGATATCAATCGTCGGTTCAGCCGGGGAAACTTGATTTTTTATGGATTCCTCCTTGTTCTCATTGCTTCTGGGGTCAAGATCCCTTTGGAACAGGTTGTGGTGCCCGGGTCGAGGCCCAGGCACTAATTGTCAATTATTTGTAAAGCGGACGCAGAGAGATTCCTCTACACCCTTTCCTTTCTCTCATCGCTACGCCTCGCGCAGCTCTGCAACATAACAAGCTCTCCCAGCAACCTGATCTCCTTCGATAACTCCAATCCCACGATCGGTGGGGAACTTAAAAGTTAAACACCACGGGGCAATTGCTGCCCTGAATTCAGCGAGGTGCGATCGGCCTAAAAATGTGTTATAGGGGGAATGAATGTCCAACACAACAAACTGCAACATCCGGACTCTCGGCACTCTCCAACTCCCAGCTCCACTGTCAACTCCACTACTCCAGTGGGTATATTGGCACTTCCATCGAAGCCATGAATTCGAGATTGGCAAGGTTTCAAGTCCTTGGCTTCCATTTTCATCAAGTCGTAGGCTCTCTTGAATAGAATATTCACTGCACTCCCACTGTCAACCAGGATCCTCTTCATCCAAGCAGGACCAACCTGGGCAGATATGACCAGTGGGTCAATGGTAGGGGCTTCGACCCTATCAGCATTTCGGTTCCTAAACACGATATCATCATTCATCGTTTTCTGTTGTTTGGCTGGAGCCTCTTTATCAAAATTACAACAACACTCGAAGTTCACATGTCGGATAGAACTGGCATACGATTCCATTTCCCTCCAGCTCCGGCCTGCTGGATGGGGACCACCGCTTACTGTATTTATAACTAATCTTCCGCCCGTACGAGCGGTTTCTTCCTGTCTTTCTCGACTTTGCACACGATTTTCGGTTGACGGATCCGCGCCTCCAGATTGCGGCGTCCGCACGAACTGATCTAACTTCCTCTCCCTGATCAACTTCTCAATGAGGTCTTGCAAATGTCTGCACTCATTGGTATTATGGCCATAACTATCATGGAATCTGTAGAATTTTCCCGTTTGAATTTTTCTCACTGACGATGTCCTTGGAGCGGGCTTCTTATACTGCATAGCATTGCAAGTCTATAGATACACGTTTTCTAGCGACGCATTCAACGGTGTATAGCTGTCAAACATTTGGGCCCTTCGTCATGGACCAAGGTTTTGATCCCATCTCTTACTCTGATTATCATTGCTACTCGGCTGAGACTGCTTGTTCTGTATATTCAGCTGTAGTTTTCCAAAACTCTCACCCGACTGTTTAACTGCTACATTACTCTGAATCCCTTCACTGCTGGGTCTCACGTCATCCTGCTTCCTAAACTGTTTCGTGTCCTCACGCCTTAAGAATTGAGCGGCTTTGGAGTAGAAACGTCCAAACGACGCAGGAGGTTTTCCAGCTAACCAATTCCCAAACTCAAAATCAAGGTCGATTCCCTTAGTTAGTGCCATTAGAATTGAATTGTCGTTGGGATTACTAATCTATGTGCATGCTGCATGAAACCTTTCTAAGTAGTGCCTAAGTGTTTCCCCTGGTGCCTGGGTGACGCTGGATAGAGTGTTAACATCTTTAGGCCTAGCAACATGCATACGAAACTGCTCAACAAACTTTGTAGCCAACTGGTCAAACGAAGAGATAGATCGTGGTGGTAACCTCGTAAAACCACATTATTGCAATGCCCCCTGGAGAAATAGGAAAACTACGGCACTTTACTACGTCGTCAGCCCTTGCCGCACTCATTGACTATTCATATTTCAAAATATGCTGATTGGGGTTCGAATTTCCTTCATACATCGGTAGTGTCGGTATTCTGAATCGTCGAGGGGGTTCAGCATAAAGAATCTCATCTGTAAACGGGGTATGACTTCGGAAGATTCCCCAGTCGTCATTGGTACACTGGCTTTCTCGGATCATTTGTCTTATCATGTTTGAAAGGTTTGGCATTGCAACATTCTGCACACGTTGAGCCAAAGTGTGGTCGGGTTCCACATCGCGAGGTTGTACCGGGCGCTGTCGGCGGTCCACGTTGCGCCTCCTTGGCTCAATGTCTTATGGAACGTACAGTTCAGGAGTACGTCCTTGCTGGTTTCGGGTATCAATCCCTACGTCAACTGCAGTAGCGGTGGCACGGTTATCTGTGGTGTATTGAGGCACAGTCCCTCCCCTGGAAGAGGGTCCAGTGTGGAAGCAGGCTAATGGTCCAACCCTTAACTGCACAACCGTCAATGTGGGCTGATGTCCTGTAGCTTGTGCATAGCCTTCATCCGGTCGAGAACGGATGGATCTGCGGTTGTATCCAGAGGAAGCAGAGCTTTCCGTGGAGGAATGAGAGCCATGGTCCCTTCTATGTCTGCTGCACTTTTGGCGGTTCAACTGATTTGTTAGCTCAGTTTTCGCGCGTAACTGTTTGGTTAGTTGCTGACAGCTCTATGCTAGCTCTTGAAGCAGCAACTGGAACTCTTGCCTAGTAACTGGGCCTTGTGAATCCGAGGGTCTAGCTACATTTTGATTGGTTGGTGGCAATTACGGGGATTATGCCTATCCATCCTTCTTGATCGCCAACGTTAGAGGTGGTTCTTGTACTTAACATCTTGAATAGTGGACTACTTTCTCTAGACTTTTGCAAATCTGAATAGAATGGAAGGAATCTGGACTTGAGATCTGGATCTTTCCCTTAGATTTATGCAATCCGGTATCGATGACAGATCCAACGAGCAGGAGAAAATCTAGGTTTTCTCAGTGAAAGCACCAAAGTGTATATACCAAAATTGGGCACAACACTCTTCGAAAGTTTTTGAAGAGATAATAATGAAGAATATAAATTAAGAATGAGGATTGTCTAAAAAAACTCCAATCAACAAGAAAGTAAATGCACAGACAAGCGTTTTAGAGTGGCTCGGCATGTTGCCTACTTCCACTATGAAGTTTTTTGCAGCTTTATTGATTCTCCTTCGATAATTACAAGCAAGTACAGCAAACAACAGCAAATTGCAACTGGAAATTCGAAATCAACAGCAAGTATATGATGTGAATCTCGATCTGGCAAAGTCTGGACGCTTGAGAGTCAAAAGATCCTCTTCTGTAGGCTCTGGGGCTCTATTTATAGGCGTAGGAGGCCGAGCTTCACTCAAACTTCGGGAGATTCGCTCTGGCACGTGAGGGGCCCACACGACCAATTCCAAGAAGTTTCGAGTCGATCTGTGATCGATATGAAATAATTTTGTATCGATCAAGATCATGTCCTATGGAGCTAAAATTTGGTGTGAACGTTCCTTGGCTCGTGTGCAATCTCCTATAAAAATTTCATAGCATTTGGATCAGTGAATTATGAGATATAGTCAATACGAATTGAAATTCCTCAGCTGGCTTTTGGTTCGACTCCATAGCTTCGAAACGATCATTTCGACTCGATGGTAACGCGTGTGAGCAAGTTTACATGGCGTGTGCTCTTCGTGTCGATTCGATATTCACTCCGGTTTGATCGAGTCCCTCCAAGTATTTCACGGCGTTCGCACCCACAACTAACGCATCCCTTCTGGCCTGTTTGACTTGATAGATACAGACAAGTCCTTGCACGTGGGTTCGAACGAAAGTCTACTAATGGATACGAGGCAGTGACAATCCGGTGGATACGAAGATCGGTCATCCGATGGATAGAACCAGGTAGACACTTGACGGATTCAAACAAGGACACCCGATGGGTACGAAGAACCACTGTTTTAATGGGTTCAAACCTGATGGTGGCAAACTCTAAACGCTTGATGGACACGAACCGGACAGCTACTCCATGGACATGAAATAGTGTCTCAGAACCATTGATGGATACGAAAAGGTCACCGGCCTATCGATACGAAGTTGATGGATTCGAAGGAGATCGATACGACCTTGGGTTCTTCGATGGATGCAAAGGCGCTACTGCTCTGATGGATACGGAGGTGGTGCTCACTAATGGATACAAAGACGATCGATGCGAGAGGAGTTGTGACGCCCCACCTCTATACCCACGCTAGCCAAGAACACTACTGTGAATGCTGTCAACTAGCATGGAGAATAAGGCTGTTGAGGAGCGACCATCCATGTAATTGCTTTGTGCGAGCATCGATATGTCAGATAGTATAACATGCAATTCTTTTCAAGTGGAAATCCGACATGCCGACACAAACTCAAAACTACTACACAGTGGCTATAATATCTTCGGAAACAAATATAGAAATAAACATAACATAAATCAGTCACAGACAATTCATATCACAAAGGCGGAAATATATATATGAATATTACACATAAAAGTGTATATCAGAGTAGTGGTCAAAAGATCCACGATAATACAAAAGAATAGCAACACGTGCTATACAAAGGAATACAACTATGAGTCTATATCTCAAGTGTATACAATAAAATAAACTACTAATCTAAGTAGTTTGCCAAAAGGCAGAGTAATGATCCTGGATGAGAAGTTAAGCAGAAGCACCTGTAACATCTCGGTCTGACCCGAGTATTATATAAGAAGAAAATAATAAACGGATCAGTCTAGCTATAAATATCAGAAGAAATGATATAGAATAGGAGATATGACATAAACATATAATAATCACAATGCCAAGCTGTGATTAATAAGTAATTGAAAATCAACAAGAGATTAATCAATATCACAATAATCTACTCAAGATAAAAAGGAATGTCATACTCCTGATTTCATTCACCAAGCCACAATAAATGACACATATATATCCATGCCAATCGTAAAAGTTGGTGAAACATAAATTCCAGAAATCAACACGTGAAATCCAGAAATCACAATAAAAAGGATGGCCAATCCCACAAACTGGACATCGACACACCTAAAAAGACATGCCCCATGAACAGTCGAACATCGACGCACCTAGAAAGATACGCCCCATGCTCTGGCATCGACGCACCTAGAAAGATACGCCCCATGCACAAATAAACATCGATGCATCTAGAAAGATACACCCCATGCACAAATAAACATCGATGCACCTAGAAAGATACACCCCATGCTCTAGCATCGACGCACCTAGAAAGATACGCCCCATGCACAAATAAACATCGATGCACCTAGAAAGATACACCCCATGCTCTAGCATCGACGCACCTAGAAAGATACGCCCCATGCACAAATAAACATCGATGCACCTAGAAAGATACACCCCATGCTCTATCATCGACGCACCTAGAAAGATACGCCCCATGCACAAATAAACATCGATGCACCTAGAAAGATACAACACATGCTCTAGCATCGACGCACCTAGAAAGATACGCCCCATGCACAAATAAACATCGATGCACCTAGAAAGATACCCCCCATGCTCTAGCATCGACGCACCTAGAAAGATACGCCCCATGCACAAATAAACATCGATGCACCTAGAAAGATACACCCCATGCTCTAGCATCGACGCACCTAGAAAGACATGCCCCATGCATAAAATGAGACGAAGCTCAATAAAATGAGGAACAGTCCTCCACATAAACAAAGAGACATCGCACATTGCTAGTCTAAATCACAAAGATGATCGTCATGATCAACGAGAAGTGTCAATTACAATAAGCTAGTAAATATAAAAGTTTAGCTTCATGTCCCATAACCACTTACTTAACTTAAACATTTACGAACAAACTGTAAATCTCCACTAGAAAATTGTCACAAGAGATTCAATCGAACAAGTCCAAGAATTAACCAACAAAGTGAACGCAAGCGTTTCATACCACTTGTTTTACTAAGCCGTTTAATTAGATTTCTCATACGAGTGAGATAAAGGTTTGTATATACTAATAGATTGGAAAACAGTTTTATAAATGAATTTGGTATTAAAGTAGAGTTGAAATCATTTGAAGAAAGAGTTTTGATATTTACTGCTAGTATAGAAAACCTTTATATTTTTAAAGTGACAAATCACAAAGAAGATTGTAAGAACAACCAATTACAAAATTTACATTCGAAGACGTGAATAAAATCCAAAGAAATCGATACCAAATCCATAGAAATGGATATTTCCAAAAAGATCCATAAAAAGAAGTCATCAAAGTCGATAATAAGTGATAACGATTAATAGGATCGCTAAAATCGATAAACAATGGAAATTCACACAAAACAGCCTGAATAGGCAAAAATAAACATTTCCAGACGTCTGATTTGGAATCCAGACGTCTGGATTTGTTCTCTGGAAATAACCCAGAGAACACTCAAACGTCTGAAACCTCAAGTCAGACGTCTGAGACCTATCCAGACGTCTGGTTTGATGGTTCAGACGTCTGAAAATAGTCTCTGGATTTTTTTTTAAATATGCGTGCATACATATTTACTTTCCAGGTCCAAACCAGACGTCTGGACTTGGTCACCAGACGTCTGGTCACCTGGTCTAGGCAACAATTTGCCTAGGCCAAAGCGGCCAAAACGTATCAGGAGCGATCGGACGAGCAACGACGACTAAGGATTTATGCCTAGCGACAACCCGGTCTTATAGGCTCTCCGAAACACCTCTTAAAGCATGATCAAAGATCAAAGTTATGATTTTTAGAGAATTGGCTTCAAACACCAAAAATTGGAATATTTACAAATCTAATCCAAATCAAAAGCAATTGCACATGAATAATTGTTAGGAATCATACCTAACAATCAAAGATAATTATAAGCATAGATGTGAGATTAAAAATATCACCTTTTCACAAAATCAAACAAGAAGAAGCTTGAAAGCAAATGGAGAATCAACCTCTCTTCAACCCAACCCAATTGAGCTTGAATCTAAGCTCAAAAACAAAAACATTCCCAAAATTAGGTTTAGGAATTTCTGAAACTGGTAAGAGAATGGTTGGAGAAGAAGAAGAGAAGCTTACCAATGGGTTCCTCTTGAGTTTGGAGCAAGAACTTGGATTTTGCTATGGAACTAGGGCTTGGAGTTTTAATTTCCACTCCTCTCCACCATTGTTGCTAAAGCTTGAAGGGTTAGGAATTGGAAATGAAGTAAATGAGGAGGTGAGGGGTTGGGACTGAATAAATAAGTGGGTTCAGCCCAAACCAAAACCCTAAGTGAAAAATAGCAAAAACCAACTTTCTCCAAACATATCGAAGCTTATACTCAAAAAGGTCGCAAACGGCATTTTAAACTCAATGGGAGTGGTCCCGAGTCCTAATTCGACCGTATGCAAAAAGTAGCTTTTCGGACTAAAATCTGACTAACGATAAAATATTTAAATAAAATATTTAAATATAAAATCGATAAATATGCGGGTTGTTACAGGAGGGGTTGCGACCCCGATCGATTCGGAATGATGGATACGAAATGGACGAGTCGAACTGTGGTTCACTGATGGATACGAAAACGAGGCCGTTTCCTCCAGATTTAATCGATCTTAACTCGAGCATATGAGCTCGGATTGACTTGAAATTTGGAATGCATTCTTCCCTGACTGTGCTTGTCATGTCATATCAATTGTAGCTCGATCCGGACTCGGACAGAACTTGTCGGTATCCGTAGCGAGCCTGTGCATGCTCGACATCCAGAACGATTGATTTTAAGCTTGTAATTAGCCCTTTAATATCTCGGCCTTGCCAAAAGGCAGGATAACACACGATTCCTTCTCGATTTCTATTTCTAACACGAAATCTATCACCATCATATTTATACTTAGAGCATGTAAGGTTTCGACGGGAACCAATCTCATCTGTTGTGCATCACCAGTACTTGCAAATTTTGTCAATGAATCAGTTTCTCTGTTTTGTTCACGTGGGACATGCGAAATATCATAATATTATAGATGTGCTAGTAGCTCTTGAACTCATGCGAGGTATGGGGCAAGCGTCTGTCCCTTCGCTTGTTAGTCCCCCTTCACCTGGTATACCACCAATTGTGATTCACAAAGGATTTCAACCGACTTTACACCCCAGTTCTCTGATAAGTTTCAAGCCAGCAATCAATGCTTCATACTCGGCCTCATTATTTGTTGTTGGGAATTCGAGCTTCAAAGTGTAACAAACTGATTGGTTTTCGGCAGTCACAAGAACTATACCAGGCCCAGAGCAACGGTCGTTAGATGCCCCATCGGTGTGCATCTTCCATCTAATAGGAGGTATGACATTATGACTGTTTGATTCGTTTGACACCATGAATTCAGCGATGAAGTCTGTTAGCACTTTCCCTTGGATGGCCCTTTGTGGAAGGTAAGTAATATCAAACTGACTCAACTCGATATTCCATTTTAACATCCTTCCAGAGGTTTCTGGTCGTTGGAGTACCTACCGCAAGGGTTGATCCGTATAAACACTGATTGAGTGTGCTTGAAAGTATGGACGAAGCTTGTGATGCAATCACCAAGCAGTAGGCTAGCTTCTCGATCTTAGGATAATTTCTTTCTACCCCCGTTAAACGTTTACTCCAATAGTATACTGGCTTTTGAACTCGGTCCTCCTCGTGAATCGAATCCATACTGATAGCATGTTGAGATACAGCCAAGCACACATACAACATTTCATGGTCTACCGGCTTTGATAGCATCGGGGGACTTTCTAAATACCTTACCAGAGCTCGAAACATTTCCTCACAGTCGGCTGTCCATTCGAAATTTCTCTTTCCTTTCTTAATTACGTCGAAGAAAGGAATACACTTATCTATGGCCCTGGATATTAATCGACTCAGCGCATCCACCATTCCATTCAAGCTTTGTACCTGCTTTATAGTCTTAGGCACTTGTATGTCTCAAATAGCTTGAATCTTCTCCAGGTTAGCTTCGATTCCCTGCGCATTAACGATGAAACCCAAAAACTTTCCTAACGCTGCCAAAGAAACATTTCAAAGGGTTAATTTTCATCCTATAACATCTAAGTATATCAAGCATCTCCGCTAAGTCTTGAAAGTGGTCGTTTGACTTTCGTGACTTCACGAGCATGTCATCCACATAGACTTCCATTGTTCTACCAATTTGGTCTTTAAATATTCGATTCACCAGACACTGATAATGTGCTCCTGCGTTTTTCAATCCAAAAAGCATCACTACATAGAAATATAACCCGACATCTATGATAAACTAGTGTGTTCTTGGTCTGGAATATGCATCGTGATTTGATTATATCCTGAGTATGCATCCATAAATGACAGTAACTCATGTCCTGCTGTTGAGTCAACTATCTGGTCAATCCTGGGTAAAGAAAAACTATCCATGGGGCATGCTTTGTTTAGATCGGAGTAATCTACGCGAATTCTCCACTTCCCATTGGCTTTCCTCACTAGCACAGAGTTAGACACCTATTCAGGGTAGAGGGCATCGCGGACGAACCCATTGGCTTTGAGTTTGTCCACCTACTCTTTGAGAGCAGCGGACCTCTTCGGGTCCATGCCTCTCCTCTTCTTCTTTACTGGTACGTACCACAGGTCCATTTTCAACATATGACACGTTATTGTGAGAGAAATCCCGCACATATCAGAATGCGTCCAAGTGAAAACATCTAGATTTGCTTGGAGGAAATCGATAAGATCTTCGGCCATCGAGGGGTTGAGTTATGATCCTATCTTAAGTACTCACAATGGATCATCTCGGCTGATTGGAATGTCAATCGTTAGTTCAGTCGGTGCTGCTTTTGCTTCCTTGGGTTCCCTATCATCATTTCTCGGATCTATGTCCCTATAGATCTGAGAATATTGCCCGAATTAGGGCTTGGGCACTACTTGTCAATTGCCAGTATTTCAGATGTGGATGGAGCTGTCCGCAACTTTTCCTTTCTCTCTTCACTTGGCCTCTCTCTGCTCAGCCATATAACATGCACGACCAGTTGCCTAATCGCCATGCACCACACCGGCTCTTTTGTCTGTCGGGAATTTTAAAGTCATCCCTGAACACTACCAGGGCCGGTCGACCCAGAAACACATTATATGGAGAATCAATATCCAACACTATTAAAGGTAGGATTCGCACCCTACTAAGCTCGCCTTTTTCCAGTTCAACTGGCAATTCAACATATCCTACTACATCAGTCGCTGCACCATTAAAGCATGGATACGAGCTTTACATGGCTTCAATTCCCCATCTTCATTTAGTCGTATGCCTTTTTGAAGATGATGTTAACAGAACTTGCACAATCAATTAAATTATCTTCACATATGCTGGCCCAATTGTCGTGGATATGACCATCGGGTCAACCGTAGGAGCCTCCACCTTGTCAGCATCTCGGATCCTGAACACTGTATCGTCTGTCGTCATGCGCTACTGTTTAGCGAAGGTCCCATCCTCTACATTCGAACAACACTCATAACCGGCATGCCTTAAGGAGTCAGCATACCGCTCAAATTCCTGCTAGTTCTTATCTGCAGGATGAGGTCCACTTACTATAGTGTTTATGACCAGTCTACCTATAGTTTGGGCAGGTTCCTTTGGATGGCTTGGGGACGGCTCGCATCCGGGGTCCGATGTTCCTTGCCTACCTTCCTGTGGGTTCTTGAAAAATTCTTGTAATTTTTTCTGTCTAATCAGCTTTTCTATGGCATCGTAGAGGTGCCTACACTCCTCTGTATTGTGCCCGTAAGTCCCATGGAAGCGGCAGTACTTCCCAGTCCATTTTTGTTCCGCTGTTGACTCCTTTGGACGCGACTTTCTGTATTGGAAAGTATTACAAGTTGACAAGTAAATATTCTCCAAAGATGCATTCAAAGGAGTATATTCGTTGTAAGTGGGAATTCTAGACTTCCATTTCCTTGTCTCACTTTTCTTTTCGGGATTTCCTCCTCCGGACCCTTTAGATTGTCCGGGCTTATTCTGAACATTGACATGAACCTTCCTTGAATTGTTACCGGACTGTTTTACAGCGATGTTGCTTTTCAAAGTCTCCTGAATAGGCCCTGGTGCCTTGTCTCGCCTCGTCCGTCTGGCTTATTCTCTTCTTATGAATTGATGAGCCTTTGAATAGAAATGCTCTAGCATAGTTGGAGGCTTTCTGCTAACCAGTCTCCACACTCTGAATCTGGATCCACTCCTCGCATTACCACCATCAGAATTGCGTGGTTGTTAGGGCTGCTAACTTCAGTAGCCGCAACATGAAATCTCTGAAAGAACTCTTTCAATGACTCCTCCGGAGCCTGGATTACACTAGATAGGGACATCATACCTTGGGATGAGTGGCATCTATCTTGAACTGTTCCACAAATTTCGTCCCTAATTCATCAAAGTTGGATATAAACCTTGGGGAAGTGGAGTGAACCACATGATGGCGATTCCGGATAAAGTAATTGGAAAGCATCTACACTTGGTCGCGTCATTTGCTCTAGCCGAATCCAACATCCATTCATAACTAATCACATGCTGTCTGGGATCAGTCTTTCCTTCGTAGGTCGGGATAGTTGGCATGCTAAACTTCCTGGGATACTCGGCCTATAGAATAGTATCTGCGAATGGAGTATGACTTCTCGATATACCTAATCTTCATTGGTCACGCCTTGATTTTCTCTCATCAACTGCCTGACCATAGCCGATAAGTCCGGGGTTTGTATGGAGGATGGAAGGTTAGACTCTGTTCTACGGGACTGCTCAGGTTGGTGTCTCCTCTATTGGCGATCTGCCAAACGTGTATCTTGGAAACCAGCTTTATTAGGGTCTTAGTGAGCCGGGCATCCAGTTTCGACACGTGCTCCTGCTCCTAAGTTTCCTGCTCCAGCTTGGGTGTGGTCTCCAAGATGCAAGTGATCCCTTGTTGATCGATCAACAGCACCTGCTTGTGCAGTTTCTGTTTTGCGGCATCTACACCTAGGAGGTTTGTCGGATGAGGTCGAACTATTATAGGAAGAATAAGGAATGGGGCTACCTCTAGCATTTTGATGTTGTTGTTGAGTAAGTTGAGTCACGAGGTTAGCATTAGCTTGAATCTGCTCAGCAAGTTGTCTCTTGCTTTTCATATATTCTCTCATTAGGTCTTGAACTCCGTCCTAGTAACAACTTCCATCTGGCTATGGGCTCTGGCAGTCCCTATGCCAGGATTAACTTGCGGATTGCTAGGTCCTATTTGTTATACGCTGGCAGTTTCGTTGACATCCGCATTATGAGAGACTGATCTAGTACGTGGTCTTCCTATAGTAAAGTTGTTGATCGAAACTCTGAGTAGATTAAACGAATGTCCTGTGAATGACTTGGTTTCCTTTAGGCGATTTATTCAATCCAGTAGCTACAAAGTAGATCCTAGTGGCCTGAGAATTCGGTTCTCAGTGAAAGCACCAAAATGTTAGCACTAAAACTGGTCACTAACACCCTTAAGAAATATTATGCAGAGAGATTAATGAAGAAAGTAAATTAACGTAGATAATTGTATGCTAAATTAAATGCAAAAACAAGAACACCGGATTTATAGTGGTTCAGCGTAACTGCCTACGTCCATTTTGAGTCTTGATCTTTATTGCTTTCACAAATGATTGAATACAGAGACAATCCGTCCTATATTGACATGAATACATGTTCTAAGTAAAATAAAATAAGTATTAAATGCAGTAGAGTCTCTCCAGTGTTCTCGAAAAAATGTCCCTTTCACTTTGCCCCTGCCCTTCTATTTATAGGCGAAGATGGGTCGGGCTTCCCTTATGGGACTAGGAACAAAGTACCTCGGCAGGTGTTAACTTCTACGCACCGAGCCATAGATGCCGAACGACAATTGCCGATCGAGGCTGGTCAAACCTGTGAATGTCGAGCAAGGTCTCCATGCCGGACGACACTCGTATGTCAAGCCACACATCCAGGCCAAATGGCATTCGTATGCCGAGTGAGGGATGCATGTTGATCTACACTCATATTGGGAACGGGGCAAGATGTCGATCGACCCCTCAATGCCGAGCAAGGCTTCATGCTGAGCGGCCCTACCATTTCGAACGAGGCATTGATGCCGAGCGACCCTTCCATGCCGAACGAGGCATCATGCCGAACAAGGCTCTATGCCAAACGACCCTTTCATGCCGAACGAGGCATCATGCTGAACGAGGCTCTGTGTCGAGCGAGGCATTATGCCGAACGAGACTCTATGTCGAGCGAGGGGAGGTGCGTCGAACGAGGCCTGTGCCGAGCGAGGGGAGGTGCGTCGAACGAGGCCTGTGCCGAGCGAGGGAAGGTGTGCCGAACGAGGCCTGTGCCGAGCGAGGGGAGGTGTGCCGAACGAGGCAAGTGTCAACCGGTGTATCTAGGTCGAGCCTCTTGTTACATGATCAAATGACTGGGTAACAATAATTGAAGTTAGGATTTTTAAATTATAATAGAAATATGATATAAAATTCAGAAATTGATTTGTTTTTAAAGATTACAGTTTTGTTCGAACTTTAGACATTGCTAAGTAAAAGTAATGTTAAACGATACTTCAAAATTTTCATTGGAATTGAATTATATTTGAAGATTTGGATTTGTAATTGTATAGTGAAAGTAAATTTGATTTAAGTGTTTTGAATCGATATTTCGAAAGTCGAACTCAAAATTGATATAAATCTAAATGGTTTAAATTTGAGAATTGAGTTGAAAAAAATTGGAATTGGAGTCGAAATTAATTTGAATTCGAAATTACTTTGGAATCGAAGAAAAATTTGACCTGAAATCGAAATTGAATCGATTAAATCAAAAAGGAAATTAAAACCGATTTGAATTGGAAAATTTGGAAAGTGAATTGGTTTGATATTAAAACTACTTTCAAATCAATTATTTTAGAATAAACTATTTAAATCTATCTTTTTAAATACTCTAATTTATTTTGATTTCTCAAACTATTTTACTATATAAACCATTTTCAATACTCAAACTATTTTAACTATTTAAGCTAGTTTAACACTATTCAAACTACTTTCTTAAATTTCAAACTGGTCAAGGGTGGAATGTTATAAATGAGGTTAAATTATAATTATAACCTAAATTGAAATTCAAAACAATTTTGGAAGCAAAATTGAGGTATTAAGGCAAATGATATGATATATTTTAAGTAAATATTATGATTTCGAAATGGATTTGATTTTGAAGAAAATATGATATTTTGATATCAAATATGAGTAGTTTTCAAAATGTAAAAGAACCAATCGGTGTATAGAACGGCATTCAGTTGTTAAAGAGACCGGGGCCTCTTATTGGCATACTCTCTGCCGATATTGGAATCACTTTGACAACTGTGTACGCAGTGGATGATATCCAGAATGTAGTGGTTGAATTGGCGAAATGAAGTAAGAGAACGATGATGGATATCCCTGATACTTGTGTCATAATTAAAATGATTAAAGTAGGAGCCTATGTCGGGCCATTGAGGTTAGCTGCCTCTAGCGACGTTGATCCCTCGTACTGCTATTGTGATTTCATATTTGATAGGTGCACCTTTTATCGGTTGGATTAATTATCGCGTTTGGCCACGGATGGATTACGACCAGGCAGAAAGGGTAAACCGGTAGAATCCTACCTTGGGCATTGCCTCACGTGCCTTGTCATATTTATCCCTTAATGAGCCGTTATGGCTTTGGTTTAAAACTGTAAATGTGTTAAGGTGGATCATTGTAAAGCCTTAACGATATTTTGATATTTATTTTACTGATAGACATTATCTATTATAGCGTATACTATTATATATAAATAGTTAAATAGATCCTTAAGAGATGGAAAATCTCGTACATCTCTTAAGCTGTTGCACTCATATTTGTGATATTGGTTTGACTTATATAGGAGTATTGTAGTCTTGACTCAAGTGTTTTATCTTTTCATTACGCTCGGGTCAGTCTCGAGTTTTTCAGCGTATTGAAGAATATTCTCTGGAGGACGAAGACGGAGTTTTGGTACATTCTGTTATTAGTATCCCCTGCATCATGCTATTCTGCTATATTGATTATTTATCCCTGATGTATATATGTGTGTGTGTATATAACTCTAATAAATGTGTATATATTATAATCAAATGTATAGTAAACAGCTTTTGAATTTGTTTATTTGATTATTATACTTTATCATTTTCGCTGTGAGATTCTGTGTTTTGTTTCTTCTTCTCTTCTCATTTTATTTATTTAACCCCATTGATTATCTATGTTCCAGACTATTTAAGTAGGACATATGTGGATTATTGTCGATTTAAACCTTTCAAAATGTGGGTTGTCACAGTTGGTATCAGAGCGAGGGTTTAGCGATAACCTTGGCTTTGTAGGGTTTTACTCATTAAAGATAAGTTGGTAATACCTTAGAAAGATCTATTTGACTTAACATATACGTGAGAGCATACTTGTTAGTGTTATAAAATGTTTTATATTGTATCGACTTATCCATTGAGTTGTTTATGAATTTTGGTCGATGCGGGAGGCCGTATTATCGATAGAGGTTTCTAAACACTTAAACGAGGCAAGTAGACATAGTATTGTTTAAAAATTAGGTAAATGAAATAATTTAACCTAAATTATATTATATATATAATGATAATTTTCAAGGAAATTGTTGTTAGGAAATGGTAATATTTTATTATCATCGATTATTCGTTGTGTTAAAATAAAATGAATATTTAATGTACGAAGCATTTGATAATTAAATTGAATTAAAATATAATTTCAATAAGAATTGGTTAAAATGACCAAGTTGTAAATTAAAGGAATATTTCGATAAGAAGTTAGTGAAATTTGTATAAATATATTTATAATATAGCTTATAAATAAAAATGATTTTAAAAATTGAAAATTATAGAATTTAAAATCTTTTTTTATTCTAAAATTGTTTTTATAGACTTTAAAAAATAATATTATTTGGCAGAGTTTTAACAAGAAAATAATATTTTGAAAGGATTTTTGAAGAAATAAAAGCATTAGACTCGCTTTGATCGCTGGAAAATAATTCTGGGCTGACTGCAGCATCGCCAATATTCATTTCTGAGTTTTGAGTGAGAATTTCTACCGAAAGAAATTTATTTTCAATTAAACAAGTTTTGATTTTAAAAAGAAAATATTCTAAGTATGACTTAATAAATATGTGAAAATAGTTTGGAACTCATAATTGAAAAATAGTATATAAGAAATGACTTTGTAACTTATAAATTTGAATTTGAAAAAAATTGTTATAACTTGTAAATTTGAACAGGAAAGTAAAATTCAAATTTGAACTAGTGAATATTTTTAATTAACCAGATAAAAGAAATTTGAATTCGAGAAATGAGATAAAATAATCAACTTAAGAAATGTTAACTAAATGGAGTTAGTGAAATTAAGTAAATAATTTGAAAATTTAACTCAAGAAAGCTTAAATAAAACTGAATTGCATTTGAAACAAAGTTGATAAAATAACGAAATAAAATTTTGAGAAGTTAATTTGTATAACTCATAGATTTTAGAATTAGAAGCTAAAAATGAATTTAAATTTGTTGAATGAGAATGATAAGAAAATTTAACTTGAATAAAATCAAATTAAATGAGTAATGGATTAAAATAAAATGAATGTTAACTTAATATTATATAAGTTGGATTGGATATTGAATGAAATTGGAAAAATGAGTAAATTAAAATCGACTTAAGCTATAAAATGAATATGAACATAAATTCTAAAAATGAAATGTAATTTGCGTGTGTAATAAATCGAATAAAAAAATAAATGAATGTAATTAATCAATTTTTTGGTTAATTGAATTTCATCTAAACTGGATATAAGTAAATAAAATGCAAGAGAATGAGTTTAGAATTTTAATGTTAACTAACATAGTATGGAATAAGTTATTGGAATAAACTATAAATTGAATTTTAACTTAAAGAGGTTAAATGGATTGATCATGGAAGGAAATTATATATTTATTAATATGAATTGAGTTATACAGAAAATTTACTTTAGTAAATTAGTAATATGAATTAGAATAGATGAAGTGAATCGATTAATTAATAATAACTTAAGATATGAAGTAATAATAATTAAAATGAGTTGTGTTATATAAATATTTGTAATAGACTTAGATAATTTGTTAATGATGTTAGTCTAAAAAAAGAGGGGAGAGAACATACTAAGTGAAAATAAATTTAACTTTACAAGGTTAAAAGGAATAATTGTATAAAATGGTTTATAAACGAATTTGTATGAAACATTGTTAAAATTAAAGTGAAAATTTTGGAATTTGACAAATTAAATTTAATGAATCAAATGTAAATGAATTTTTTTTTCATAAATTGAAAGAAAACCAAATTATAAATGCGTTTAAGCATTTGGATAAAAAAGTCAATGGAATGTAAACTAATTAAATATGGATGAAACAAATGTAAATAATTGAAATAATCGATTAAATGTAAATACATTGAATTGTAATCAATCAAATGTGAATGTAATGAATATTAGTCAATTGAACTAAAAAAATGGATTAAAACCAAATTAGTTAAATATAAATCAATTAAAAACGAATGAATTAAATATGAATTCATTGTATGATCAACGAAATGAATATTAATTAGGTATCATGAATCAATTTGAAATATATGGAATTTGGTATGGAATTAATTACTTAAGTGTAATTAACCATACAAATTATTGAAATGAAATAATGGAAGTAAAGAAATAAAAATGAATGTAACTATAAAGGAGTGTAAATTAATATAATGTAAATTTATTAATGTTGATAAGTGCATGCAAATCAATTGGAAGTAAATAGATTGAATGAAAAATCAATTGAACGTGAATCTACTGGAATAAAAGTTGGTTGAATGCGAATAAAACTGAAATGAATCAATTAAAATGTTAATGAAATGAATGTTAATAAGAAATAAGGGTATAAATTTAAAAAAAATTGACATTGGTAATGTAAATTCACATGGTTATGAATTAATTGGATTTATTGGACAGATATTGACGGTTGGATGGTTTCTTTCATTGCAGACCATCGTTGTTACTGTTTTGATTGCATATGATTATTGCATGATTGCGTATTTGTGCTTGTATTTATTGTTTGAATTCAAAATCCATGTAATATGGTTATATTAGTCTTATACATGTCGATGTATGTTAACTAATATTGTAAATTTGATTTGAGATAGGTACACGTGAACACCATTTAGACGTATACAGCGGTTTTTTATGATTTTGCTTGCTTAATACGAGCGAACTCACTCGTACTATTAATAATAAGGTATGTATCTCGTATTACATATTGCAATTTTATATTTTTTCCTTTTGGAATGCCTCATCATTGAGATGAGATGTATCTTTGATATATATTGGTCATATTTGTGTTATACATTGAATTGTAAAATTTTAGATCGAGCCACGCAAAGGATACTCTGCCGAAATTTTTCGTAAATCGGAGAGTTAGAAAAATTTTGAAGTTTAAAAAAATAATTTATTACTTGTTTATATACATATATATAAGTTATATTTTCCGTAAAACCGATATCAGAGTGCGTAGTAGAAGTGTAGTAATAGTTTTGGCAAATAAGATGTTTATGTTATAAGTAAATTATTTTGAGGAAGTATATCGAATGTTAAATTACCTACTTAGCCCTCTTCGAGGACAAAAAGTTTTGAGCGGGGCAGAATGTAACAACCCGTACTTTTAACTATTTTAAATTATTGAATATAATATGATTATTGGATAAAATGGTTAGACATAAATATTTAATGATTATTAATGTAATTTATTGAAGGATATAAATTGTTTAAATTTAATATTGAAAATTATTTGAATAATTAGATTCTAAATTTTATGTGAATGAAAGTGGTACCGGAAGTTGGTTTAAATTTTATTTAAATAGAAAATGAGTAGAGGTTGTTAACATTTCAAATTCAAATTAAAAGTGAATAAATATAAGTTGAAATTTTATATTATAATTAATAGGTAAAAATAGCCATTTTGACCACTGTCTTGGATTTCTATGAAACCGGTTTCATCGGATCCGTAATACTGAATTATTGCAGGATTTCAAGTTTCATAGCGATTGGACTTGTCGTTTGGTCGTGCGAGTTTGAAACGCGTAGAAACCAATTTAAGGAAATCGATTAAAATTAATTGATTTTGAAAAGCTATCTTTTGCATATGATCGAACTAGGCCTTTGGACTAGTTCCATTATGTTCCGAATGGGCGTAAAATATTATGAACACAAAGCGGCGTGCTTTTTATTGAGTTTCAAAATTTCAGGTGTTAACAGTCATATATTTTCTACTATAACTAGCAATTATATATATATATATATATACATATATATATATATACATATATATCTTCTATCTCATGTAAGCCCATTTCCCTTTTCTACTATAGCTATTAATATATTTCCCTTTTCCTTTGCCGCATTCCACTTCCTTTCCTCCTTATTCAAATCGAAACATTCAAATGAAAAAAATATGAATAGTTCATATAAAAAAATTAGTAGTGACAGAAAAAATGAGAACAACGAGCAAGACGAGGGCGTGCTATGGATCTGGTCGCCTTCATCGATTTTGGGCTCGAGTTCTTGAACCACATGCGAGATGGCGTAGGTAGGCGGCCGTTGTTGGCTGACACGTGCGAGTATGCGAGGGAAGTTGGCGATGGGTGAAGGATGGTTAAGGTCGCACGCATGTGCTGGATGTCATCGAGGCTAGGGAAGGTTTCTGGTGAGGCGCGCGCGATGAAGCTGTTCGTGTGGGAGGGTGTCCCCTTTTTTTTATTGGGTCGGCCTGAATCAATCACGTGCGAGAGATGGAAGGACGATGGTAGCAATTTATTTTATTTTTATTTTTATGTTGTTAATTAAGTTTAATAACATTTAAATGATAATTAATCGATATCTTTTGCGTTGGAGGCCCGTTTTGGATGAAACAAATTGCAGTGGATTTGTATCGACGTCATCTAAAGCTTGGAGTGGAAGTGATATTTATTTGAAGCTGAAATATTTTTGGTTTTAAATATACTTTGAGTGTTTTATACGCTCACAATTGACTGAAATAAGTTTTATGTTAGTTAAATTTTTTATCGTGGAGTGATTTAAAATTTATTAATTGTTGTTTGTTAAAATTTAGCTGGCATTATAATTAATATGAATTAAAATGATTGGAATTTGAATTGATAGTTAAAATTTGAAATGAAAATTTAATTGCTATTTAAATTCCCAACTGTCGATGACTAGTAAATTATAATGATTTTTGACTGTTTGGATGTTGGTTGTGATGGATGTTATTGGTTGATATTTTGGATGTTTATTTGTTTTAATATATCTTATCATCGTCATGTATATTATTTACAGTATATAAAACTGTAAATTGAATTATTTCGAATAAATTAAGAAATAAGTTGAAATGATATATACCTCTGGCATTTCTTTTGGATTGGAATGGTTTATCCATACCTGGAATTAAATTGAAATAATTGATTCACTTTGCCATAGGATAGAAAATTATATACAGACACCGAATTGTTTTAAATTCAATGATTTTAAAATTTTGATTTGAAATTATTTAAATGATTTTATTAAAAAGAAATAAAAATTGAATTTATGGAAAATGAGTTATTTTCAAATTAGAACTTGGAATGTTGAAATTCAAATTTGAAACGGGAATTGTTTAAATAATCAAAGTTGGGATTTTTAAATTATAATCGAAATATGATTTAAAATTCAAAAATTGATTTGTTTTAAAGGTTGGACTTTATTCGAACTTTAGATATTGCTAAGTAAAAGTAATATAAAACGATACTTCAAAATTTTGCTTAGAATTGAATTATATTTGAAGATTTGGATTTTTATTTGTATGGTGAAAGTAAATTTGATTTTAGTGATTTGAATCGATATTTTGGAAATCGAAAACGAAATTGATATAAAACGAAATGATTTAAATTTAAGAATTGAGTTGGAATAAATTTGGAATTAGAGTCGAAATTAATTTGAATTTGAAATTGAAATTATTTTGGAATCGAAGAAATACCTGAAATTGGAATTGAATCGATTAAATCGAAATGAAAATTGGAACTGATTTGAATTGAAAAAATTAGAAACTATACCGGTTTGACTTTAAAACTATTTTCAAATAAATTATTTAATAATAAACTATTTAAATCTATCTTCATAAATATTCAAATTTATTTGATTTCTCAAACTATTTTATACATAAACCATTTTCAATAGTCAAACCATTTTATATTAACTTTTTTAACTATTTAAGCAATTTTAGTACTATTCAAGCTACTTTCTTAAATTTCAAACCGGTCAAGGGTGGAATGTTATATTTAAATCTTGGATTTAAATGCGAATAAGGTTAAATTGTAGTTATAATCTAAATTCAAATTCAAAACAACTTTGGAAGCGAAATCCAGATATTAAGGCGAAAGGTACGGTATATTTTGAGTAAATATGATAATTTCAAGATGGATTTGATTTTGAAGTGAGTATGATATTTTAATGTCAAATGTAAACAGTTTTTGAAATGTAAAAAAACCAATCGGTGTGTAAAACGACATTTGGTTGTTAAATAGACCAGGGCCTCTTATTGGCATACTCGCTGCCAATATTGGAACCACTTTAACAGCCGTATACTCGGTGAATGATATCCAGAATGTTATGGTTGAAGTGGCGACGTTTACTAGAATGAAGTAAGAGAGTGATGATTGATAGCCTTGACACTCGTATCATAATTAAAATGACTAAAACAGGAGCCTATATCTGGCCATTGAGGTTAGCTACCTTTAGCGACGTTGATCCCTCGTACTATTATTGTGATTTTCGTATTCGATGGGTGCATCTTTTGTCGGTTGGATTGATTATTGCAACCGGTAACGGATGGGTTATGACTAACCAGAAAGGGTAAACTAGTAGAATCCTACCTTGGGCATTGCCTCTCTTGCCTTGTCATATCTATCCCTATACGAGCCATTACGGCTTTGGTTTACAACTGTAAATGTGTTAAGGTGGATCAAAGTAAAGCCTTAACGCTATTTTGATATTTATTTTACTGATAGACATTATCTATTATAGCGTATACTATTATGTATAAATAGTTAAACAGATCCATAGGAGATAGAAAATATCGTAACATCTCTTAAGTTATTGCACTCATATTTGTGATATTGATTTGACTTAAATAAGAGTATTTTATTCTGACTCGAGTGTTTTGTCTTTTCATTACGCTCGGCTCAGTCCTGAGTTTTTCAGCACATTGAAGGCTGTTCTTTGGAGGACGAAGACGGAGTTTTGGTATATTCTATTATTATTATCCCCTGCGTCATATTATTCTACCGTATTGATTATTTATCTCTGAAGTGTATATATAACTCTGATAAAAATGTATAGATTATAGTCAAATGTATAGTAAACAACTTTTGAATTTGTTTATTTTATTATTATACTTTATCATTTCTGCTGTGAGATTCTGTGTTTGGTTTCTTCTTCTCTTCTAATTTTTCTTATTTAGCCCCATTGATTATCTTCATTTTGGATTATTTAAGTCGGACATGTGTGGATTATTTTCAACTTAAACCTTTCGAAATATGGGCCATCACAGTTGGTTCGAGTCATATCGATTTGTTTGTAAGCTTTCTACGGGTTTTGAGTACAATCATTGCGATTATTTTGGACAATCATTACGATCGGTTTGGATTAAAATCACTTGGATTCTGGAGATTTTGTTTCTATGACTAATCTGTGTTCATGAAATAAATATATATTCTTATGTCTTGTGTTAGTGAAATAAATATATGTAGTCTTATGCCTTGTATTCGTGAAATAAATATATGTTCTTGTGTCGTGTGTTCATGAAATAGATATACATTCTTGTATCTTGTGATGGATGTTAAGTTAATTCTGTTATTCTACGTTTAGAGACTAGTTCATGTTTGTGACTTAAACTTATAACCCTATTCTGAGCTAATCACCTATATTTGCATGCTTAGAAATGTTATATTTGTTTTATTCTGTGAATTCAGTCTTTAGTGACTAATATGTGTTTGTGACTTAAATATATAACCGTGTGCCTTGTGATGAACTCTAAGTTAAATTAATTCCTATGACTCATTATTTCATGGAGGTCTGTATTTACTTATATATTGTTTACTCTTGTACTATATTTTAGTATCACCCTATTGAATATTTAGAGATAGTCTGACGCGGGTGTTATTTTGTTTGGATTAACCTGAGACTTTTCAGTTAACAAGACAAGTTGACCTTTGCATCTTTAGGCTAGCAAGGAGATAAATACTTTCGACTTTTTAGTTTATCTCATTTAGAAAATTTGTGAATATGTTTATAAGATGTACAATTGGTATTAGAGAATTGTAAAACCTATATAACAATCGAGTTTAGTATTTCATTTGGTAAACTCAAAATTTATATAGGTATAAGTTGAGACTTATTCCTCTGTGATTTGTGACTGTTATTTATATGATATATTATTCTGATTCTAAGTAATCGGTGTGTCTATTACTTTGTATTAATACTGTATACATCAAATTCAGTTCAGATATTAAGTGAAAAGGTATAAATGATGTGTCAATGTTAGTAGAAAAATATATTCACATTTGATCGTCTTTAACAAGTTGTATTCTCCAGATTAGTAGACGATGTTATTTATAATATTCTTTGTTAAACTTGGTATCGCAGTGGGGTCGTTATAGTGTGGAACCAAATTATATCTCACGAAAAGCCAAATAAAAGAAAGTCTGATGAAGCATGATAGCGAAGGAACTATAATTAATTGCTCACAAACGCCAAGGCTTATAAACTACACACGATGTACGATGACGAAAGAAATAGGACTTGACTACTTGAATAAAATGGGACACGGTGACTAGAACAAAATAGGACATGATGACCTGCAAATAAACACGTATGAAGGCAACCCAATGATGGCCTCAAAGTAAGTGGTGAAAACATGCAACAAAATATTTACACATGAAAGCATGCTAAGATGATAAAAGTTCATATGGTATTAAACAAATCAACTCATAATGTATGGCTTCAAGAATCGCATTGAATAAATCCAAAAAAAGGACAACACGCAACAACACAATAAAATTTGAGGGAAAAACTTAATGCAATGACTTAGATTTGTACGACAAGCAAAGTTGAACATGATGACTCATAAGGTATATATACAGAACGTAAGGCGAAGGTATTGGAAAAAAAGAATAGGCCACAGAGGTTTAACCAAGAACCACACAAACACTAAAATGAAATTGATTAATAAAAGAAACATCAGCGCACACAAATCATGAATTATAATGCAATTCATATGAAGGCTTAGTATTGCATGAGAAGACTAATAGAGCAACATGTGTGTATATTTCACAGTATCATCTCATGAAGGCTACCAAATAAAATTGGGACATGATGGCTGCTATATTAGGTCCAAGAGTGGATGCTACTAGCTTGGAAATGAAGGAACCAACGGGATGTTGGTCCAGTAAGGGTGGAGGGGAGAATGAGGCATTTTGCATGAGTGGAAAGTTGGTCATCTTGATTCACTAAGTTATAGGTAGTGACATGATTAAACGGATCAGTGCTCTCATCATATTTATCTATGTAAGGAAAAAGATATCTTCAGTGGATGAAAGTGCTTAGGATTTCCTTAGAGAAGGGGTCTGCATTCGCATCATCTGACACATCACCACCATCAGTGTTTCTAATTTGAATATTGCGCATTTACTGGCGCATGGCGGTCATCTCCTCTCAGAGGCCGAATTCCACATATCATGGATGATGATGGCCTTTGCTTAGGAATGGCTCCTTTGTCGCTTATCTAGTGTAGGGTTTCTTTGATGGCGATATAATGAAGGGGAATAACAATGCCTAACTAGGATAAGAGACCTGATCTTGACAACCAACGATGACTTGGGTAGGTAACGGTGCCTTTTTGAGGACATATGATAGGGAATCTGCAGTTGGGACTGGGAGTTGACTGATGGCTCTCAAGCATCTGATTTTCTATCTTATCCACAATAGTGAGGTGTTCAAAGTGCATATCATGGTCCCTATTCATTGCTCAGAGGCAATGAAAACGATCAGTCTTTCGGTCGAATGGTATCTGCGGTACACTATCGGGTCAGGCTCTAGAACCTTGTTAAATCTTCCTACATGTAGGTAGTATATATGTTCGAGTGGTGAGCATGGAATCCCCAATCATGATTTCAAGTATACCCTTTTTGTAGCGCTTCGAGAATTTCAAATAATAACCTAAAATAATAACAAGGATACAATTGTAATTTTACATAAAAAGGATGAGATGGTGATTTTCCCAAATGTTGGAATTAGGCCACAGGACCTATTCCATGCATTTGAATCCTTATTTATGGTAAGAAAACATATATAGTTTTATTAAATTTTATAAAATAGGTACAAACTAGCAAAATCTAGAACTCATGGCATTTCCATAAATATTTATTTCGATTTTTTAATCAATAACCTTAATTTTCAACTATAAATAAAGCCCCAACCCTCCCTCCTTCTCATTCTAGACCCTAATCGCTGCCTCCCTAAATTTATACGTACGTTTCTTTTTCCTCCTCCTTGGAAACTTCTCAAATTTAAACAGTACTTTCTGTTCCCTTCTTAAAATTTTAAAATAAAGCAAAATGAATAAAAATAAAAAGAGAAGGAACAAATGAATCAAAGGGTAGAGATCAAATTTGAAGGAAGAAGGTACAAAACCAATAAGAAAA
Organism: Allium cepa; assembly: GCA_030765085.1. Lineage (NCBI taxonomy): Eukaryota > Viridiplantae > Streptophyta > Magnoliopsida > Asparagales > Amaryllidaceae > Allium > Allium cepa. Next base: position 871,805,187 of record CM060945.1, on the reverse strand, counting down.
ATAGTGAATTAAAATCGTAGTAGAAGAAGATTTCTTCAGTCATCTCTTCGAGGCGAGTATATTTATCTACGAAATGTTTATATTATAAATAAGAAGTTAACTTTCAGTTATACAATTATTGTAATTAAAATATTGTTTTTGATCTTAAATCGATGATTTTATTCAACAAAATCATGAATTAGAATAATTGGGAAACCGTAATTGATAAATTGATAAACAATTGCTTTGAAGGGAGGGAACGGAAAATTGGATTAAATAATCCCCAAATTCCGTAGAAATGATTATGTATAATAAGTTGAGATACACCTTAGAAAATAATACGTGAATAGATATTATTTTTTAGAATCTACCTAGATTTGATTTTACCCATATAGATAAATTATTTAAATTCATATAAAGACGTAATTATTGAATCTACATAGATAATTGACTTGAATGTATATAGATAAGAAATTGAAAATTTGTAGAAAAACCGTTGAAGTCTTATACATAATCAATGAAAACTACAACTACACATTAGTTAAATATAAATATGGCATGCATATTCAAACCTGTAATGAAGACAAATGAAATAAATAAAAAAACACATTTATCAAATTTGAAAAATGCGTAGCCAGACGTCTGAAAATTTTCAAATGTCTGAATTTTAGATAATTCGAAAAAAGGAAACATCTTAAAATGACATGATTCGGACATTTGAATTCAGGCATCTGAATTTTTTTTGACATCTAGAATCAAAGTCGGACATCTGAATAAGGAACCATAATTCAAATACCTAGAATATAATTTTATGTAGGAGAGTCAAACGTCTAAATTATTTTACAAATGTATGAATGATTTAAGCAAACCCAATTTGAACCTGGACCTAGTATAGGATAAGTAGGATGGATTGGGGAAACTTGTTCCCTCTTCCATATTTTTAAGGAGTCCACGCTGTCGAATGAAGTCATGTAGCAAGTTGGAATCATACCATATTTGGTGAAGAAGTCCTAGGCACTCATTTCACAAGCTTGTTACGTGGCAAGCGGTTACATTGAAATTAGAAGCGCTTACCATTCATACCTATTTCTAACCATTTATTGGTGGAAGTTGGAAAGAGATGGCGGAGAAATCCATCATAGTAAGAATCATTAATCCAACAGAGGTTTGGAATTGTTAATCCTCTCCTGAATGCTACGTGTGCAATGGTATGAAGCATATGATACATGCACTAGGGAAAAGATACTATTAGGATTTTAACCCAAGAGATATTATTGGGATTGTTAACCTAAAAAGATCATATCGAAATTGTTAGTCCAAAGGATTTTATCAGAATCATAAACTCGAATGCGTAGATATAGCATGTCAATCTATATTTGATTAAGCACAACCCAAACAATTACCCATGAGAATGTTAACTCAATATTCATAGATGGATGATCATACTAGAGATGTTTCTAGGGATTACTTAGTTGGTATGTTCCACCTGTAAGTGGAAACCTTTATAGTCAGAAATTGGATTTAGTCACATTAGGAATAATCAAGCTATAATATGAAAGTAATTAATCACTTGAATAGGCATAGAGCGTTCACATTGAAGAACGTACTTAGGCGTACATTATAACTGAATTGTAACTACCTGTCTACACTATACCACTAGCGATATAATTCATTCCCCACACTTTGTTCGACCCCTCCATTTTTTCCTTTTTAAATATATCACCGGCGGTCAGAGTAATAAGTGACATAAGCAGGGTAAAGCACATGGAGAAGGCGACCAAGAACTTCAACCACACACACTCACACACACATATACCTACTCTCATGTACTTTACATTACATTATGTTATTTCTATAAATTGGACTCTAATGTATTTTTCATTTGGAGACATTATTGTATGCACCATATTCATGTTGAGGTTATTATCTGATTTGGTTATTTTTGATATTTATATTTTATTTCCTTCCATTTTAAGAGTTGATAGTGTACAAGTTCTAAATTTATAATTATCTATGTGTCATGTAATGTTCTAAAAATCCAACGATTTGCATTTTTTGGCACAATGTGAGTTCAAACGCCATTTTGGTTTGAGGATCAGTGTGTCCAAAGGTGCATGTTGTTGCATTTGGTACCAGAGCTTAGGTTCAAGATTTTTTATTGATTATACATATTGAGACGACTTACTTATATATATTCACAATTATATATATAGCACGAACATCCTCGTATTCCAATAATGCGTAACACTATCCGAGGAAAGTTACTAATAATTATCATTTACGTATAGGTGAGAACGAGCAATTAAACTAGAAATGGTTCTAATGAAGTAGCAGAGGTTCTGGAAGTGAACATTTCAACACTTGGTATCTTCAAGCAAAAGGCTAGACTAAACTCAACCTCAATGAAGCAACTGCTATGTAGGCTCAAGATGCAGCCCTAGCTCCTCTGCCTGGTTTGGATTTCCCCAAGCTATGTCAAGACTTCCAAAGTTTAGGTAAAAGAATTATTATAGGAATGAATAATTTATGGAGGCTCGGGCATTGCTGAGGAACTATGATATGATTTTTTCTATGATACGTATGGAGGATGCAATGAAGAGATAGCTGGCTCTGTGGCACTTGCAAGGATAAACCTTGAACTGGTGGGAGATTATTATTGGTGAGACAAAGGAGAGACAGGTTTTTCTTTGACTGATTTTAAGATGCTTGTTAAGACTAAGTTTATTTTTGAGGAGGAATGGGAATTAGAACTAGAGAAGTTCATTCATTTAGAGCAAGAAGACTGTAGTGTCAAGGAGTATGTTAATGAATTTATTAGCTAGAAAAGTATGATTTAAACTTATTAATATGCCAGTGAAAATGGCAGAAAAATTTGCTAAGGGGTTGAATCCTCCTTTGAGGGATCTTATTTTGAGTCGTACCAATTGGAGACACTTTTGAGAGCTTGGTGGAGGTAGCACTGCTGAATTCAATCGGTATGGATGGACCTAAGAATTTAAAAGGAAGTAGTTCAGTAGATCGACATAAAGATGGAATATGGGCTTAAGGTGTAATGACCCACAATATTCACACAATTATGATATTGTGATTCAAACAAGTATAAAGTATTGAAGTATATTTGTGCACACATTTGGACTTGGGGGTAAATTTGTGATTTCCCATCTATTAAAACCCTAGCCGTGAGTGGATTATAAAAAATAAAAAAAGAGGTGGCCGCGGTTTTCATTTTTACTCTCTCGTTACAAAACAAAAATAAAATGGCCGAAGCCCTAGAAATCAGATTGGGGGGAAAATTATTTTGCCGTATCAAATGGCGCTGGATTCGTGAGAAAAAGGGGGAAAGCTACGGCAATATCTAGGGGATCGACATCTCATATAGCTACGTGAGTGTTCTTAATCACGATTTGGCAATAAGACCTATCTCAGGCAGCCGTGGTTATATTTCTGTAAATTAATTTGTGTGTATGGATGCTTTGCGTGCATTGATGCTTGTTAATGATTGTTTGATCTTTAGTTGCTTGCGTATTCATATATGGATGATGATTAGTTCTGATTATGTTCATATCTGTACCTGAGATGATATCTATTCACTATTATGTCACGATACACTGATTTAACACTATGTATTACTGCCAAATGAATTGTTTAAGCACACTCATACCAGACGTATCATGTCTGACCCTGTTGATTGTCTCGACAATCTCCTGGGGTGTCTCATTCAACGAGGCAGTTCGGGATGATGTTTTTACAGGTTGCTATGCACATTTTGATGAGATGATGATTTAAGAGATGGAGTTAGAATGATTTATCACTGCATGTAGATGATATGAAGAAAGTATTTAAGTATTTTCATTGTCACTTCATATGTATTGCTGAACTAAAATATGTATGTAATGCCCTGAACAGTGAACCATCATGTGTTAGATTGATTTGTATATAGTCTTGAAAACTGTATTGTTTTATATGTAATTGCAAGTTCGAAACTGTAACACTGGGATTATTTAGTTTGTATATATTTTCTGAAATCTGTATTTGGAGAAATAACTGGTGTCAAGGCAGTATACACAAGTGTTTACACTTGTGTATATGTGCAGACCCATAGATCTGCTGAGTTTTGTGATTTAAAGGATTTTTTTATGGATTTTGTTCAAGTTTCCTTTCAGAAGTTTTGGGGAAAACTTTTATAAACTTATTTTGATGGATTATTTCTATATTTATGCATAAGCATATATAGATCTGGAGTTTGATTTTTGTATGTAATTATCATATCTGAGAATGTATATATATATTTATTTGTTTTGGCAAGTTGAATGCCTTGAATGTGAAAAGCAAAGATGAGATATATATATATATATATTTCTCTATGTTATGGTCTTTTCTGAGTTCAAGTTACTCAGTCCTGTGATATTTGATTTTTGATGAGATATTTGATATTTGATATTTGCTATTTGATATTTGATATTTGATCTGTGAAAAGCAAAGATGAGATATTTGATGCCGCAAATCTTTGAAGGAAAGATGGATTTTTTTTAATGCTTTCAAATGCATTATGATTTTTGGGAAATGAAATTTTCTATGTTAAGTGGCTGTTGCTATTCGAATCTGTATATAGCATATAGCTAATATATGTTCATGTGATAGATTCTTGAATTATATTGAGGACTTGCCATATAAATTAAAATACGTGCATGCCTTTACTTTACATTTCTAAAATGAATAAACACAGTTTTGGATAAGTTTTGCAAAAGAAAGTAAACTGTTTTATATTCATAAGTATTCTAGAAATGGATTACAAGTCCATGTATTATCTTGAGATTTTTTTATAAAAGGAACTTGTTAGTTTCCAATTGTTTGTGTTAAAAATATTTGTATGATGCAGAATAGCTTTTGTTCTTGCATCAGTGACATGTTTTTGTTTTAAAGAAGGATAGTTGATGTAAATTCATCTTTTATGTCTGAATATAACTTGCATAAATGAGAAAGAGGAAACTCGATGACCTCATTTTTATATAGTTGGATTGGTAATCCTTTGTTTATACATATAATTATTAATATTTTGTTGGTGCCAAGGCTTCATTGCCTATTCATTAATATCATTGCTTGAGCTTGTGTGTTGGCGAGGCCGTGCACACCTGTATTTATATGTGTGTGTACGTGCAGCCACACCTATAATTGTGCTATAGCAAGAGTTGAATTAAATAAAGAATATCTATGACTTTTATGATATACTCAGGAATTCTGATATTTCCTGTCTGCTTGTGTATCTTTTGTGTCATATTGAAAATAATTTTTATAAAATGGATTTATCTTTATATTAAAATGCTATGTGTGAATGCTTTAACTAATTTTCTTAAACTCTGATTTAATAGCTAAAGAGATTGGTATATCTTCATATATACTAATCTATGTTTTAAGAATACACCAATATTTCTATATTAGTAATAGTGGATCCTGGTTTTGGTTTTGAAGGTAGATGACCCTGTGTTTTCATTTAGCATATTTTTTTATGCAGAAAAAAAAACAAACAAATTAGTCCATGATTTGGCCACTAGAAAAGTAGGGTCATCTCATTTGGTATCAGAGCTATGTTGGTAGATAACATAGCAAAAATTTAATTTGTGTGAATTTGTTTGTATTGACTGCTTTGGTTGCATTGTTTGAATTGATTGCTTTGGATGATTTATTTGAATTACATCAATGTTAATGATGTTTCTCCTTTCTATTACTTTGTTTTGAAAATTGTTTAATCAATCATATAACCTGATTACAGAAATGAGTTTATGACTCAGTTTTTATAAGAAAATAACCTGATTAATTCACTGAGAAGTAGGGTATTGAATAATAGTGGATTAGGCAGTATGAACAGAGAGGTTTATGCTCATGTCTAGTTCATTTAAATTTGCTATGAACAAAGAAGTATTATAAAAATTATTAAAATTTCTGAAGTGGTTATTATGGATGAGATGGATGTTTGTTTGTGCATTTCTATTTGGAGTTTTGTATGTCAGTTTTCCAAGTTAAAATGGTTTGAGCATTTTTATTATTCTATTCTTATTATTGTCAAGTATGGATTTAAATTATTTAGAACATAGGCAGCAAGATAGAAATCTGGCTCATGCTTATTTTCTAAATAATAAGATATGAGGTTTTCTGGGTTTTTGGTGAAATTTTCTTAACAAACACCTCTGTCCATATTTTTACAATAATATAGTAGAATCATGAATGCCTAAATTAATTTGGAAAGCCCACAAACCTATTGTAAATCTCTGTAGTAAGAAATTTAAAATGAGAGAATTTGAATTTATAAATGTTTTCTAATACAAGAAAATTTGGATTAAGACACCTATGTTTATATCTGATCTAAAGGATAGCTAAAATTACAGTTTTACTTCTTTGTGGACTTCATGGATGTTGCTTTGTTTCAATATAGATGGTGTATTTATTTATTTTGATTTAAATCTGAAATCACCACTGTTACACCATAACTAATAAGTATATGTTTGAGAATTTGATAAACACAATAATGAGCTGATGCTAGTGATGTTGATATTTGGTAAAATTTCAAAAAATAAAAATAAATGTCAAATGCCAGTATCAATTGCAATAGGTCATTATATGAATAAACATTGAAAAAGTGAATTGTCTGATTTGGATGCATAATTGTTAAGCTGCATTTCTTGAATATGTTTGATAACTGCATATAACTTTGTAATGGAAGTTTATAAAACAGGTCCCTTAGAGGAAGATAAAATTTCTTATGAATATAACCTGCAAAAAAAAATATAGATTATATAATCATTACAGTCAAGTGTGATCTAAGACTGGTTAAGTACAAGGCAGTAAAAGGAGGGAAGTTCTTTTGCTTATGTCTTGTATTTAATAAGGGGATAAGAGTGCAATGGTTTGACCATGTGCTGAGCTCTAGTTGCCTAAGTATTTCCTCAAAAAAAATATATATATATATATATATACATATAAACATCTCCGGTCACATGTTGATTGTAATATAAAATATGAAAAACATAAGAATTTTCTGATATGCAAAATCCCTGTGCCTTACCTGCAAGTTTATATAGCCCAATGACATAAGTGAAGACGAAAGGAACACTTATAGCTACTTATGATTAGGTGTATGTTAGTTTATATGAATGAAAATAAGTTTTGTTAGCCACAAATGCGTTGGATGAGTTTCTTTGTGGTGATATAATCTATGTGAAATGTTTGGATGCCTTGCTGGTTGTTAGATTTGGTTCTTATGACCTCCATGTTCACTATTTTAATGCCAGTAACAATAACCTGAACAGTTTATGTTGCTTTAAATAATATGGATGTGAAACCTTTGTGGACAAGATTCACTGGAAAAATATATATAAGTTGACTGCAAGTATCTTGTTACTGGGAACCCCAGTGATATTTTATCTCCTAAAATATTTGATCTATGCTTTAGTCAAAGGCCTGTCTCTGAACAAAAATTGACTTGAAATGATGTACAGATGTGATTAATTGATTGTTGAAATGTATGAATGGATGAATGTTTCATGGATGCATGAAAACTGTTTGCATTTACTGGTTATGTACATAAAGATTTTTGAGCATGAGACAGTATAGTTGAGACCTGCACACATGAAAGGAAAACTTAGTAATTAAACTAAGAAAAATGGGTCACCTCTATCAGGTTGGGTATGAGGGAAGTGGGTATGACATAGTGGTTGGCTTGCACCAAGGGTGGGGTGTGAGTTTGCACATGGCATGTTCATGTCCAAATAGCTTGTAGTGTGCTGGAAATCAAACAGATGTTCCAGGCAGTGTGCACCAGTGCAACCATGAATGTGATATTGGACCTTAAAAAAAATGATATGAAATGAACCCACAAGCAGAGGTGATTAGGCTAGAGGTATGGGGAGTTCTGGTATGCAGACTCAGTATTGATGCCTTAGCTCAATGATGTGGGTTTTGCTTGTTCATATTTATGAGATGCTTGTGTGATTTGGGTGATGGTTGTTATGAATTCTTGAAATAAGAATTTCTGCTAAGATACTTATTGGATGATTTCTGATGGCAACCAATTAGTTGATGTTTTTATAGATGTCTGGTTTTCTTTTTGGAACTAAAAATAATAATAATAATAATAATAATATACCTGTATTAAGTGGTTGTTTGTTGTTTGTATTGATTGAGTATTATTTGTATAAACTTAATTCATACATATGTTTATGATATTTTGCTTTGATTGCCAAGAATGGGGTCTGTTTTGGATTAAAAATTCATTTAAATAAAGACAGATTGTATAAGGGTATTGATCTCTATTTTGATTTGCATATGGATGATATGTTTTGCCTGAAGATGGTGTGTATAGCCATGGATGAATGAACATTACATTTAAAATGACTTCAATATGAATCATGAGTAGGAATGCATTTGTAAGCAATATATAACTTGATGACAAAACCTATGAACTGTTACTGAATTAATATTTGTTTGGTTCTGGTTGAGTAAGCTTGGTGTATAAATATGTTTGAGACATTAGAATTGCTTTGAAAAGCAGAAAGTAAAATCTGTATTGATTCTAGAATTTTCTAAACCAATTTGCCAATAGAGTTTAGTTTAAAACTGAATGTGAACACTATTATGATGAATGCAATGGCACTGTTTCCTGCTCTCATTGGTACACTGCCATATTTATGCATATTCACTTCATCCTGTGTGCACCCCTGAGTTACACTGTATGCATAGATTTGGTCCAAACACTGTTGCATCTGAAATCTGCTGTTGCACTTGAGATTTTAGACTTGATTTTGCTGTTTGCATGCAGTGGCAGTTCCATATATATATATGTCCATGTACTTGAAACTACTAGATGCTGCACACTTGTGCTTTGTCTTGATCACTTCTGCTGTTGTCATTTTGTGTTGTCTTGCATTTGCCAAGTCTATGTGTAAGTTCCCATACATCCATCTGAGGTTGCTGTTTTCAGATGCACTGAGTTGTTGAATATGTTGCTTTCTTATTTATGTGTTGTCTGTATGACAGTTGTAGTTACCCTTGTGCTGGTTCATTTGATGATGAAACATGTTGATTGAAATTTGCTGGTGCACTCGAGTTGGCAAGGCAGTGCACACGTGTATATTTATACATGTGTGTATTGCAGCCACTCCGCAAAATTTAATGAATATTTGGGATGCTAAAACGAGTAAGAGTGAATTGTGAGGACACAATTCCAAAAAGGTGGGGTATTTGTAATGACCCACAATATTCACACAACTATGATATTGTGATTCAAACAAGTATAAAGTATTGAAGTATATTTGTGCACACATTTGGACTTGGGGGTAAATTTGTGATTTCCCATCTATTAAAACCCTAGCCGTGAGTGGATTATAAAAAAAAAGAAAGAGGTGGCTGTGGTTTTCATTTTTACTCTCTCGTTACAAAACAAAAATAAAATGGCCGAAGCCCTAGAAATCAGATTGGGGGGAAAATTATTTTGCCGTATCAAATGGCGCTGGATTCGTGAGAAAAAGGGGGAAAGCTACGGCAATATCTAGGGGATCGACATCTCATATAGCTACGTGAGTGTTCTTAATCACGATCTGGCAATAAGACCTATCTCAGGCAGCCGTGGTTATATTTCTGTAAATTAATTTGTGTGTATGGATGCTTTGCGTGCATTGATGCTTGTTAATGATTGTTTGATCTTTAGTTGCTTGCGTATTCATATATGGATGATGATTAGTTCTGATTATGTTCATATCTGTACCTGAGATGATATCTATTCACTATTATGTCACGATACACTGATTTAACACTATGTATTACTGCCAAATGAATTGTTTAAGCACACTCATACCAGACGTATCATGTCTGACCCTGTTGATTGTCTCGACAATCTCCTGGGGTGTCTCATTCAACGAGGCAGTTCGGGATGATGTTTTTACAGGTTGCTATGCACATTTTGATGAGATGATGATTTAAGAGATGGAGTTAGAATGATTTATCACTGCATGTAGATGATATGAAGAAAGTATTTAAGTATTTTCATTGTCACTTTATATGTATTGCTGAACTAAAATATGTATGTAATGCCCTGAACAGTGAACCATCATGTGTTAGATTGATTTGTATATAGTCTTGAAAACTGTATTGTTTTATATGTAATTGCAAGTTTGAAACTGTAACACTGGGATTATTCAGTTTGTATTTATTTTCTGAAATCTGTATTTGGAGAAATAACTGGTGTCAAGGCAGTATACACAAGTGTTTACACTTGTGTATATGTGCAGACCCATAGATCTGCTGAGTTTTGTGATTTAAAGGACTTTTTTATGGATTTTGTTCAAGTTTCCTTTCAGAAGTTTTGGGGAAAACTTTTATAAACTTATTTTGATGGATTATTTCTATATTTATGCATAAGCATATATGGATCTGGAGTTTGATTTTTGTATGTAATTATCATATCTGAGAATGTATATATATATTTATTTGTTTTGGCAAGTTGAATGCCTTGAATGTGAAAAGCAAAGATGATATATATATATATATATATATATATATTTCTCTATGTTATGGTCTTTTCTGAGTTCAAGTTACTCAGTCCTGTGATATTTGATTTTTGATGAGATATTTGATATTTGATATTTGCTATTTGATATTTGATATTTGATCTGTGAAAAGCAAAGATGAGATATTTGATGCCGCAAATCTTTGAAGGAAAGATGGATTTTTTTTTTAATGCTTTCAAATGCATTATGATTTTTGGGAAATGAAATTTTCTATGTTAAGTGGCTGTTGCTATTCGAATCTGTATATAGCATATAGCTAATATATGTTCATGTGATAGATTCTTGAATTATATTGAGGACTTGCCATATAAATTAAAATACGTGCATGCCTTTACTTTACGTTTCTAAAATGAATAAACACAGTTTTGGATAAGTTTTGCAAAAGAAATTAAACTGTTTTATATTCATAAGTATTCTAGAAATGGATTACAAGTCCATGTATTATCTTGAGATTTTTTTATAAAAGGAACTTGTTAGTTTCCAATTGTTTGTGTTAAAAATATTTGTATGATGCAGAATAGCTTTTGTTCTTGCATCAGTGACATGTTTTTGTTTTAAAGAAGGATAGTTGATGTAAATTCATCTTTTATGTCTGAATATAACTTGCATAAATGAGTAAGAGGAAACTCGATGACCTCATTTTTATATAGTTGGATTGGTAATCCTTTGTTTATACATATAATTATTAATATTTTGTTGGTGCCAAGGCTTCATTGCCTATTCATTAATATCATTGCTTGAGCTTGTGTGTTGGCGAGGCCGTGCACACCTGTATTTATATGTGTGTGTACGTGCAGCCACACCTATAATTGTGCTATAGCAAGAGTTGAATTAAATAAAGAATATCTATGACTTTTATGATATACTCAGGAATTCTGATATTTCCTGTCTGCTTGTGTATCTTTTGTGTCATATTGAAAATAATTTTTATAGAATGGATTTATCTTTATATTAAAATGCTATGTGTGAATGCTTTAAGTAATTTTCTTAAACTCTGATTTAATAGCTAAAGAGATTGGTATATCTTCATATATACTAATCTATGTTTTAAGAATACACCAATATTTCTATATTGGTAATAGTGGATCCTGGTTTTGGTTTTGAAGGTAGATGACCCTGTGTTTTCATTTAGCATATTTCTTTATGCAGAAAAAAAAAACAAACAAATTAGTCCATGATTTGGCCACTAGAAAAGTAGGGTCATCTCATAAGGCAAGGTAATGAAGCATGATCCCAAGTGTAGGACAATTTAAAAGGGAGCTTGGCTAGGAACTGCTAGAGGAATTTAACAAAGATTAAATGTCACAACTACAACCAGCCATATCACATGAAGAAGAAGTGTCTGAACTTGTCTAAGACTTCATCCAAGTGGTCTCGGTGTATGCACTAGATGTTACTCCTAGCTTAAACGTGGCTCTAACTATGGAAATGGGGAAGAAAGTTATCATCGAAGGTATGTTAACTCTTTCCTATTTATCTATTCCCACTTTATTAACGCCATAACATCACACTCATTTATTTCAAATAGACTAGTAGATGAATTACAGTAGAGACCAGTTACGACCCAATTTTAGTATCGAACCCAGTTGAAGGATCGACTCAATTATCTACGATATGTAAGGATTGAAGTTATATATTTTGGATATCAAATTTTATTACGATGCTTTTGCATTGGGCTTTTCTAGGTTCGATTTAATTTTGGGAATGGACTGGATGGCTATGTATGGAGCGTTAGTAGATTGTGATAGGACTACCATTCATTTGTGTGCTTATAGTGAGCTCAACCTTGATGTTTACTGTGATCCCAAGAGTTCAATTATTTGAGTTACCTATATTCTCTTGACCTATCACATGATGAGTTAGCTTCTGTGCCTATAGTTTGCAACTATCCACATGTCTTTGCAAAAGCTTCCAGTCTTCCTTCCCATAAGGATCAAATTTTGAATATATCTTCAAGAGAATGCTAAACTTATTACCTTACCCCTTAAGCATATGGCTCTTAGAGAAAGACATGAGCTAAATAAGTAAGTGAGTGAATTATTAGAGAAGGGCTTTATTCAGAGAAGTATTTTGAAGTAGGCAGCATCAGTAGTCTTTGCTACCAAAGCAGATCGCTCTTGAAAGGTTTTACGTCAATTATCATCGATTGAATAAGCTGACAAAGAAGAATAATTATCCACAATCACGACGATCTCTTTGATCGACTAGTAGGAAGAAAAGTATTCCCTTAGCTTGACTTGGTTATTAGATTCCTTTAGTTGCATGTGGCTAAGGATGATGTTAAGAAAATTAATTTTTCTTCACCTAACATACTTTATGAGTGGTTAGTCATGCCATTTGCACTGACCAATGCACCAACATATTCCGTTGACCTCATGAGTTGAGTCTTTATAGGATTGCTAAATTAGTTTATGATGGTATTCGTTGATGACATACTTGTTTACTCAAAAAGCATAGAATAGCACAAGTTGCATTAAGGAGAAGTGCTCAATACTCTTCGTAAGCATAAGCTAAAGGTGAAATTTTCCACATATCACTTTTGGCACAAGAAAGTTTACTTCTTAAGACATGTTGTCTTCAAGCACGGATTATCAGTCGACTCTAGTATAGTTGTTGCAGTATAAGATTAGCATGCACCAAAGAATGCAATGGAGGTAAGAAGTTTTCTTAGTTTGGCGTGGTATTATAGGAAGATCATTAAGGATTTCATCAAGAATTCTGCATCTTGACATGACTAACCAAAAAAAATTAGTTTTTTTATGAAACTCAGAATGCAATAATGCTTTCATTAAGCTAAAAGAGTTGTTGACTAATGCACCTATTTTAGTACTCCATGTTGGTTCCAAAGCATTCACATTATATACCGATGCTTTTGATACATGATTGGACATTGTATTAAAGTAAGTGGAAGAGTTGTTTTCCATGCAAGTCGATAATTGAATGTACACAAGCAACAATTCTGTTCACCCATAAATCATGGAGGTATTATCCTTTAAGAGTGTGATTTGAGCTATTCACAAATTGTAAGTGTCTAGAGTACTTTTTCTAATGAAAGATTGAATTGAGGCATAAAGGTGGATGGAGTTCTAGGTGTCATATGATTTTAGTATCTCATGTACTCCATGCAAAGATAATGTTGTAGTCGATGCCTTGAGGAGGAAGCATGTGATGTTAAGCCCTGTATTTATGGAATGGAAGTACCTAGAGTTCATACAATTGATTTCCGACCATCATTAAGGATTACATTAGGCTGATTGGTAGCTTCATATGTTCAACCTTTTCTTATGGATGGTGTCGGCTCAAGTCAGAATCAAGATAATGAGTTATTGGACATTGTGAGAGGCTAAACAAAGGAGAGCATTCGAGTCATTTGGACTACTACTACATTGATTCGAAAGGATGGTTATGAAGAGATAGTAGGTTATGCGCCCCTTTTATTAAGGAGTTAGTAGACATGGTACTAGCATTATCCCATCATTCTAGGATGACCATTCATCCTAGTGGTATTAAAATGTACTGTGATAAGAAGAGAGTATTTTACTAGACTAGTATGAAGAGACATGCTATGTAGTTATTTCTAAGTGTGTGACTTGTTGGAGAGTAAAGGTAGAGTATAAGCCTCATGGATTGTTATAGCCATTTCATATTCTATAGTGGAATTGAAGGAGAATCTCTATGGAATTTGTTAATGGATTACCTAGGAGTGGAAGTGAGAATGAGAGTATTTGGGTCATAACAGACCGATTAACCAAATGCGTTAATTTTATTCTAGTCAAAAATATGAGGACGGCTGCATCTTTGGTAACCTTATACATAAGGGGGATAGTCTATTTGCATGGAGTTCCTTCTAGCATTATCAGTGACCAAGATCCCTTTTTCACTAATGAGTTTAGGAAAAGTCATTAGAAGTCCTTCGAAACTGAATTAAATTTGAGTACCGTGTATCATCCACAAACAGACAGGTAAAGTGAAAGGGTGAATCATTACTATAGGATTTGCTATAGTTGTGTATTTTTGACTTTGGAGGTTCTTGGGAGGACTGCTTGCTATTAGTAGAGTTCGCTGTAATAACTGCGATCCATAAGTATTGGGATGAAACTGCTGAGGCGTTACATGGGAGTTCGTCTAAAATTTCATCTTTTTGATGGGACACTACAGATAGATTCATTCTTAAACGGAACTTGATTAAGGAAATTTTAAAGAATGTAGGCTTGATCTATACAAGGATAAAGGCAGCATAATATAAGAAAGAAATCATGCGATGACAGAAGACGCATGGAGTTGGAGTTCGCAGCGGATGACATGGTCTTCGTAAAGGTCTCGCCACTTAGATACGCTATGGGGTTTGGTAATTTGCAAATGCCAGTGTTGAGATTTATAGGGCCTACTCCGATTTTGGAGAGAGTAGGGAAGTTAGCTTATAGAGTGGAGCTTTCGGAAATGTTGGTGTGGTTCACAATGTCCTCCACCTGTCACACTTGCAGAAGTGTCAACACGATTAACCTACTATGGTCGAGTCGAGTTAGTTAGGAGAAGTCGAAGTGGAGAAAGAATCACTTGTTCACCATGCATCTACTCGTATTATTGAACATGGGACAAACTGACTCCGTAGTAAAGTAATTAGACCGGTCAGAGTCCAATGGGGAGACAATCCAGTTGAGATACTTGGGAGCCCAAGGAGAAAATATGAACTACCCATCCAGTACTCTTTTCCAGTATGTTTCCATTTAAGTTAGTATAATTACTGGTAAACATGGTATTTAGCTTATTATATTTCATAAGCAGGAGTGCTTGGATGCTAGACAAGGTGAACGTGTCGCTATGTTTTGGATGATGGTTGTTGATGGATGTAATTTTTATTAGCTAGTATTGCACATATGACTTGATATGTTCATGCTGACGAACGATTCACATCATCTTATCTATTTTGTTTTATCCGTTATATGCATAGATTGTTGTATTTTTGAATATGTATTAAATAATTGCTCATTCATATCTGTGTAGTTAATGTCCCGCTATTACCCCGCTGCAACCCCGTTATATCTTATAGCGGATTTCTACCGCTATGATTTTTCCATATAGCCCCAGAATATAGCCTTTTCGCTTTAATCCCTTCTATTTCTGATATATCCCGTTATTTCCGCTATATTCCGTTATTCCCGCTATATCTTTTTCAATAAAATGAATTGAAAAATTATGTTTATACATTATAAAATTATGAAACTAATTTATTTGATTTAATTTATAATATATTTTCAGAAATGAAAATGCTCTAATATTCTACCAAATTCAATTATGTTATATAACAGTTTTTCGTTTATTTAAAGTACATTCGCACATGTTTTTATTTAAAATTATTTATGTATTATTTATAATTCAATTGAATGATAATTTTTCATTTAATTACCATTTATATATTTGTAAAAACATTATGTACGAGATTTAAATGTTATTTTAGAGCCATCTTCTATATCCCGCTATATCCTCACAGTATCCCCGCTATGACTTTTTGCACCTCCACCGCTTCGAATCTACCGAGCGCATTAACTGCCCAGATTCATATAGAATTTCAAGTCTATAAGACATTGCATACATTTCGGGATACATGTCACAAGCACTTGCATTTTAGGAGGTCGACTAGTTCAAGAAACCGCTTAATTTTACATTTCCAATATGTTCATATGCATTCCATACCTATATGTACATAATGCATTAGAAATTTAAAACTACGGACAATTTTTGCAATGGTTGAGAAGATGGTTATAGAATTGGTTATATGAGCATGATAATTTTTTCTACCTTTGGAGATTTTGAGGATAAAACACAATTAAGGATGGAAGAATGAAACACCATGGGAATTTTAAGTAATAAATTAAAATAATAATAGGGTAAAAATGTAATTTTACATAAAAGACAAAATAATAACTTTTCATTGGAATTAGTTCATGAGGCCTATTCCATTGCATCCATATTGTTGTTTACAACTAAAAAACATATATAACTTATTAAATTTTATAAAACGGGTCAAAATTAACAAAAACTAGAATAGTGGTATTTCTGTTAATAATGATTTTAGTTTTTGGACCGATAACCTAGTTATTAAGTAAAAACAAAGCCACAACCTTCACTCCTTTTCATTCAAAACCTTAGCCGCCTCTTTTAATCTGTACGTACTTTTCATCTTCTTTTTCCTACTCGGAAACTTCTCAAATTCAAACAGTACTTCCTATTCTCCTCTAAAAATTTCTAAAAGATAATAAAACAATACAAATAAAAATAAAGAGAGAAGGAAAAAATGAATAAAAGAGCGGGGAATCAAATTTGAGGGATAAAGAGACAAAATCACCAAGAGAAGCGGTGAATTCAAATCGGACTAGATGAAGATTTGTTCGATCAACTCTTTAAGGTGAGTGGATTTATCTATGAAATGTTCATAGTGAAGATAAGTTAAATTTCACTTATACACCTTATTAGCATTAAAAATATGACTTTTGACATTAAATCAATGATTTTATTCAAAATAATGATGAACTGGAAGAATTGGGGAATCCTAGTTGATGAATTAATAAATAATTGCCCTAAATGGTAAATTAGATTAAATAAACCCCAAACCTATTGATTTGATTATGTACAATAAGTTAAGAGAAACCTTGGAAAATAAGAAGTGAATAGGAATATTCTTTTGGAATCTACCTAGTTTGATTTTACCCGCATAGATAATTTATTTAAATACATATATAGATAAGCAATTGAAAATATGCAGAAAAATGTCAAAGTCTTATGTTAATCAACGACACCTAAAGCTAAACGCCTATTAAATATAAATCTAGCATGTATATTCGGATCCATAAAGAAGATGAATGAAATAAATAAAATAAACAAATTTATCAAACCTAGAAAATGCTTAACCGTACATATGAAATGTTGACCAAATGCCCGAATTCATTTTTAGACGTCTGAATTTCAAACGGTTCAAAATAGAAAGGAAACAGTTCAAAAATGACCTAATTCACGACATCTGAATTCTTTTTTAGGTGTGTGGAATCAAAGTTAGACGTCTGAATGAGGGACTAGATGTCTAAATACTAGAAACAAAATTTTATATAGAAGTATCAGACGTCTAAATTATTTTTTAGACGTTTGAATTATTTCAATAAACCCAGGTTGAACCTGAACCAAGTACATGCCAAGTACGATGGATACTGGAAACTTGTTCCCACTTCCTTATTTTTCAGGAGTTCAAGTAATCATCATGTAGCAAGTTGGAAACATATCACATTTGGCGAAATCCTAAGCTCCCACTTTAAGAGCTTGTTAAACATGACACTCAATACAACAACCACTTATATCGTAATTAGAAGCTCTTACCATTCGTAGCCGATCTTAACCACCTATTAATAGGTGCTGGAAAGAGACGGCAGATAAATTCATCATAGTAAGAATCGTCAACCCTATAGAGGGTTGGATTTGTTAATTCGGTTTTGAATGCTACCTGTAATGGTATAGAGTGTAGGAAATGTGCACTGGAAAAAAGGTATTATTGGAATTGTTAGATCAAGAGATATTATTGGGATTGTTAAACCAAAGAGACTATATTGTGATTGTTAACCCAAAGGATTATATCGGGATCGTTAACTCGAAGGTGTAGAACTCGCATGTTAAGCTATATTCAATACGGCGCAACCCAAACGATTACCCTTGAGAATGTTAACTCAATATATATATATATATATATATATATATATATATGATCGTATAATAGATATGTTTCTTAGGATTATTCAGTTGGTATGTTTCACTTGTAAGTAGAAATCTTTATAATAAAAAACTGGACTTATTCGCATTACGAATAGTCAGGACAGATTTAGTTAATCACTTAAATAAACATAGATCACGCACATTAAGGAACACGCTTAGGCGTAGGTTATAATTATACTTTAGATACTTGTCTACACCATACCACTAGTGATACAATTCATTCACTAGACTAAACCCTCCCCTTTTCCTCTTTAAATCGATCATAGGTGGTTAGAGTAGT
Organism: Allium cepa; assembly: GCA_030765085.1. Classification (NCBI taxonomy): domain Eukaryota; kingdom Viridiplantae; phylum Streptophyta; class Magnoliopsida; order Asparagales; family Amaryllidaceae; genus Allium; species Allium cepa. Next base: position 871,786,611 of record CM060945.1, on the reverse strand, counting down.
AAGTAACATAGGCAAGGCAAGGTGCATGGAGAAGGTGACCTAGCACTTCAAAGATATTTAGAGTAGTAAGTAACATAGGCAAGGCCAGGTGCATGGAGAAGGTGACCTAGCACTTCAAAGATATATTTACTTATATTCACTCTCAATGTACTTTACTTTTTTATGTTATTTCTATTAGTTAGACTCGTATATATTTTTCGTTTTGAGACATTGTTGTATGAACTACATTTATGTTGGGACTATTATCTAATTTGGTTATTTTCGGTATATATATTTTGTTTCCTTCTGTTGTGAGATTTGAAAATGTAGATTGTTCTAAATTTATAATTATCCATATGTCATGTAACGTTCTAAAAACACAATGACTTGTACTTCTTGGCACGATGCGAGTTCAATGGCTATTTTAGCCTTTGGATTGATGCATCTGGAGGTGAAGGTTATTACACTTTCCCATGCTTCACCAGTGCTCATGAGGTTGTAAGCAATTAGGGAAGCAGGTTAAAGAGGAGATTTCTCAATCGTTGGTGGCATCGGCCGAACAAGTTCATTATTATCTGAGCATCCAACCTTGTCCTCGGGATTTGCACTTCGTGGGCTAGAGTACCTATGTTTGTCAATCCTTGCAGCACACTACGCCATATGTCATTTCTGAGTCCAAGAATAGGGCATATGGCAATATCGATGGCGTTGCCATTAGTCTCGTATTCATTGAAGTTTTTATCTTCTTTTTCAGCAGTTGGATCCATGGTAACAACCTAGAATAGATTTTTGTATAGATAAAGTGACAAAGTGTGAGCTTTAAGGGGAGACCCCCCTTTTAGTGCCAAAATGATAACTAGAATTTTAGACAACCCCAAAAGTATGAATAAGAGATGATATTAGCAAATATTACTTACTAATAACTTGGTTTGAAATGTAAAGCAAGGATATAAAATGTGTAAAAGTAAGGAGATAAATTTAGAGTGGTTTGATCTAAGATAAATTATGGCCTCTGTGAGAATTTTCTTATAACTTTGCTTCTATTACAACAACTTAGATTATAATAGGCAATAACATGAGAGTAAATACTTGAAAGCCGGTGTTGTTCAACCCATGTAAGGATGCATGCTTTGGTCTACTTATAGTTGCTGAAATTGATGCTTGGATGGCTGAGATTGTGCTAACCAAGCCTAAGAATTGCTCTAGGCCGTTGATAGGTGTACAATACACATGCCAGTTATGATGCTAGTTGGCCTATATGGTGCAGATGATGACAGCTAGTAGGCTACACCACATACTTGAAACGAGTGTACACGGTGTGGAATCAAGGAACAGTTGCAGTGGAGGTTCTTTAATAGAAACAAAGGACATAAAGTGGTTACTATAAAATGACTCTTTTAGATGTTGTTGGGAATGAGCAAGGACTGTCCAACGATTGACTGAATAAAAATACTGGTCGACTTTAGAAGAGCCTTTTGGAGGACAAATTTCTTTGATCATGTTGTTTGGTGCATGCGGGGGAAATACTTGTCAAACACCTGCATCGGTGCAGGTGGGGAATTCCTTGAGAGCGTCCCTTTTCCTAGGCCAATTGGAACTATGCTAGGAGGGCGAGTTAGGCACCAGGTGAGCGTAGTGCATGGACAGGCCAATCCGTCTAACCCATGGCCATTCGAAATGTAGGATCATGGGGATATGTGGGCCAAGACAAATACAACTATGATTATACACGCCGTTGGATGATGCATGCTGACCCAATTTAACTACATGAGAAACTTGAGCAACATATGTACTTATCTCTACTAATTTAACCCTTTAAATAAAAGATAGTCCGTTTAAATTAAATTCAAGTTTCTTTATCAATGAAGTAATATATATTATTACATAAAATGTCGAATTTCTATAGTATTAACATGTTTTCATTATTCCACAAAGAATACCAATACTAAATTTATAATTAATGTTGTATGCATCTGTTTGATGTTATATGCACCTCTTACCTGTCATATAAAAATCTCTAAAAGCTCTTTACATGTAACTTTGAAAAAGAAACTTAATCAAAAATTAATCATTTCTTTCTATTTTTATTTATTACTAAATTCACTTAACCTCCTTCCATATATTTAGTTTTAATTCGAATTGTATTTTACACTCTGAATAATGTAAATATGTCGAGTTTATGAACCAGAGTGTTATAGCATATTTGGACAATGCTTGTTCTCTTAAAATATCACTATGTGCACTACTAGCGAAGACTAACAAACTGAACTCTACTAAAAATCTTACAGATGGAATGCTTCAATAGATCATATGTAACACCTCATATATTGGAGGGTCCATAATATGAAAAAGTAAATTTCAATTAATAATAAAAAGATATTATTAAAGAGATTAATAAAATGATTTAATTGCAAGAATTGCCTAATGTGTATTTAATTAATTAAGTGTGGAACACTTTAAAAGAGTAATTAAATGGACCAAGGGTAAATATAAATAAGTTTAGAATGGGAAGGATTAGCGTTGGGGGAATGAATTAGTAAGACTAGTCCACATGGGATATTACCCCAAGCTAAATCCACTAGTCCATTTTTCTTTGGCCTTACTCTCTTATCCCACCTTCATATCATTCACAAAACAAATCCCTAAAACCTAAAATTAAGGTTGGCCACTATTTCTCAAAGAAGAAGAAGAAAATTAAAGCTAGAAGATCAAGCTTTCAACTTTAAGGAACAAGGAATATTAAACAAGATTTTTCCCAATAAAAGGTGAGAAAATTTCCCCAAAAACTTCCTAACCCATTTGGGTTTGAATATTAATAACAAATGAATGTTTTGATGCTTATTAGCATGTTTGAATGCATAAACCTTGTTTTGATTATGATTTAAAATTTTAAATGATGTAATTTCTTTTCATGTTTTAGGATAAAACATGAATTAATCAGAGTGAAATAATTCAAAAATCAAATAAGATGTTTATAATGATAAATTAAAGATGATTTTTAGTTTCATAATTTTTGGAATTAATTGGAATTATTATGAATTTTTGAAGTTGATAAAATGGTTAATTTTGAGTAATTAAATATTAAAATTAATAAAAATAATTATTTCACCTAAAATTTAGGAAAAGGTAAAATATGACAAATCAATTTTTTTGTGAATTTTGAGGATTTTTCGATTAAATTTTAATTTTATATAATTAATGGTGAAGAAATGAATTACTTAAGGATAGTTACTTAATTAATTAGAGATATAATTAATAAATTCTAAAAAGCAAACTTTAATGTAACGATCCAAAAAATTTTAACGGTTTTAATAACATAATTAACTGAAATTTTTTGAAAATTAAATAATTCAATTTCAAAATAAAAAATTGATATTCGGAATACGTCTACATAAACATAGAAAATGGTAAATTTTCATCAGAAAATATGAAAGTTTATTTTATTGTGTAATTTCAATTTCAATTTAAATCAGTTAATATTTGATGATAATAAAATATTTTTCAAACCTGAATATTTATATATGATAAATTTGTAAATCATTTTCTGAGTAAGGCATTATCTTTTGTTTCATCATATTTAGACTTTTATAGCCCCGTTTATCTTATTTTTAACGAATTAGCGGCATCGAATATCGACTTTTGATAAAATAATCATATCGCTGATATTTGTGTACCGTTTTGATCATCTCGTCATGCTGAACTCCACAGTATATTTGTTTGTGTGTTTTCAAGTCTGGGAGGGAGAAATCTATGGAACGATACACGGTATTGGTTCCAAAATTGAGTTATTTGAGCTCTCTGTGTCTTTTCATTTGCCCAACTGGTATAGTTAATAACCAGTGGCTCTTTATATATTGGAATTTAATTTTTGACGGTCTAAATTCCTATGGTTATTATGACATGTCGTTCAATTCTCTGCCTTTCATTTATTTGCAATTTTATTTGTTCTATCTATATAAATATATGTATTTCCATTCTCAAACCCTTCTCTTCTTCTTCCCTTTCGTTCGTCATCCCAACCACCTGCTCCTCTTTCGTCCTCTCTCGACGAACTACCACCGCGTGCACAGCCAGCCCCAACCAAACAACCGCTTACCCATCTTCTTTCCCCCTCTGTCCCAAAGTTCCTTCTTCCACCTGCTCTTTTTCTTTCACCATTCTCCTTCCTTCACCCTAACCCATGCTTTGATGAAACCCCATGATCTCCTCCCTTCGCATCCCTCACCTCCTCACCTTTTATTTTGCCGAGCCTACCAAATACAACCCTAAGCTTCCCATGGCTGAAGCCTCTCTCCTCCTTCCCTCTCCCATTAGCCATGGCAGCTCGCACCTCTCCACCAAAACCCAGGCCTTCTTCCCCTTTGACCTCCTTCCCATCCCTCCTTGTGCTTATCCCTAACCCTTTCTTTCCCGCATCACCCATTCGCCCAGCAGCCGTCACTCGCCCAAACCTTCAGTCGCCTCCTTTTCCTTGCTTGCAACCAAAGGCCGAGAACAACATTAGCCATCCCTTGCACTCGTGATTCTCTCTCTGTTAGCTTGCATATTTATACCGAGTTATATATATATTTATTATATATATATATATATGCTGTTTCATGATTAAATACATATGGTTGTTCATAAATAAAGCCTGCATACATGCATTTAGTTGTATTTATACCTGTTTTTATATATAGGTTAGGTAAAAAAATTATATATATTATATATAAGTTGTTTATATATATACACACACACACGCTTTGCCTATTTTCTTTTCTTTACCTTTTTCTTTTAGAAAGTGTATGCGTATATGTATGTTTATACACACACACATACACACACATATGGAACTCTAAAAGGTGTGTGTATATATATATATGTTATATAAAATAGTTTTTTTTACTAAGTGCTTTACTGTTGTATATAAATAATAATGTATAAGTTTAATATCTTTGCATACTATCTTCTTAGATGTAAATTGATGCATTGATGTATATTTCGTAAGTTCTATTTGTTATATATATAAGTACAAATTATAATGTCTGTTTATATAGGAAAAGTTATATAAGTTTGTATATGAAATGTTTTATATAAAGCTAGACAGGTTTGAATTATAATAAAGAATATGTTGATTTTATAATAGATGTTGATAATATATATGGAAGGTCATATATGAGTTAGGTTCTGCCCTGTTAGGTACTGTATTAAAATGCATTATACACACACACACACATATATGGGTTTGTTTAAAATGTTAATATGTTTTAATCTCAATTTTAAATATAATATGTATGTGAGTTTGCATATGTTTATACATTAATTTATATGTATATGAGTATACCAGAGTTTGGATTTTTAATAAATATATAAATATTTTATTTATAGGTGTTTAGATTTAGTATTTATTTGAAAATGTGTGTGTGTATATTATTTTAAATATGAGTTCCAAATTTAATATTGGTTTAACAAAAAAAAAATATATTTCATTTCAGTCTATATCAACCAGATTCTGATTTATTTCATCAATTCCTTATCTATCAACTTTGTCCATCAAATCCATGTTTAGCTTACTTTGCTTTGAGATTTGTTGTTGGATCTGTCGATAGTCTAGATCCGCCATTCAAATTATATTGTCGTGTTATCTATCTTCTCTAGCCTCGAAAGGTGTGCAATCACTCACGATTAACATTCTTATGTTTTTTAAATTTTATTTCATTTGAAACGACAATTGAAATATGTTGCTGCTAGTTATTTAATTGCGATATATGATATGTTATTATTTGTAACTGTTCACATGTGACATTTGACACCATGATTTGTTATTTATATTATATTTTACTTGTTACTGATGATATATGCATGTTATTGATATGTTATATTATTATTAAAACTGTTTTCACTCTGCAAGTTCCCTGTTATTATAGAATTCCCTATGGGTTAAAGTAATACATACCCGAATGAACTTGAAGAATAGAAGAAAATCGTTATGGATTGAAATAATAAACCTAAGAGATTTTCATTGATTTTAAATTTTGGGATTTCGGGTTGAAATGATATATACCCATAGATATTTAAATTGTGGATTGAAATGATAAATATTCGTATCACTTGACCATAAGATAGAAAATTATATATGGACACCGTTGGTCTATACTTTGAAAATGATTTCCAAAGTTCTAAAAGGAAATATATGGTTTTGATTAAATACTAATTTTTAGAATATAATATATAAATGTTATTTTTATATATGTCTAAATTTTAGATTTTTAATTTTATGTGTTTCGGAAATTTTAAATTTATAAGTTAGTTTTGAAAATATAATTTTTAAGATTTTACTTATAACTTTACTATTTTAAAATATATATAAAAACAATATTTAATATAAAATATATTTTTAATAATAATATTTAATTAAATAAAAATTAATTTAATTTAGTATATAACATGTTTTAGCATTTACTTAAATTTATACTAACATTTTAAAAATAGATTTTTATAACTTTGATAATAAAGGTTGGAAAGATAAACAATGTTGACTTGGAATTTAAATTGGTTAATAATTTAATTTAAATAAGAATTTATTTGAACTTATCGATTTTAGATGTTGAAATATGATTTAAAACATGATTAATAAAAAGTGATTAAATGAATGTTCTCAAATTTAAATAAAAGTTGAGATTTAAATAAATTGTAATTAAAATGGTTAAGGGAATATTTTCCAATTTGAAAAAAAATAAAGTTAAATTGTTGAAATATAAATGAAATTTATATTGTAAATGTTTGAATATTTAAACTTGAAATTTTTGGACTTTAAATTGGAATGGTTAAACTGGAATTGATTTAAATTGAAATCTTGGAATTTAAGCTGATTTGAATCGATTTGTGAAATTTGAGGAAAACTATTTTTATTATATAAAGTATTTTTAATGTACATAAACTATTTTAATTATATAAAGTGTTATTATTTCCAAAGTGTTATGATTTCAAAGTGTTATAAATTTGAACGTGTTACGATTCTGAAATGAATATTATTTAAAATGAATAGTGATATCGAATTGATATTATCTTTGAAATGAATATGTTATTTTGATATGAAGTATGAATTATTTGAATTGAAATGACCCTGGTGTTAAATAACTGTTTGTTTGTTAAAGAGACTGGGATCAAATATTGTCATACTCTTTGCCAATACCGAAAACCATTTTGACAATTATGTGCATGGTGGCGATTCTAGAATGATGTAGGACGGTTTGGTGATGATTCTATATGGTATTTATGTAGCCTTGACTCCCATGAGTTAACTTGATGTGGCTAAAGCAGGAGCCATGCCAGGCCAAGTGAGGTTATTCCTTTGATCGGACATATTTCTTTGATACCATTCTATTTCTTTTCTGATTTGATTGGGTTCACCTTTGATTTGGGAGTGTGTCACAAGGTGGGCGGTAGTAGCTGCTATGCATTACCACCAATCTGGATCCGCAAATGGTATATCTAACATGGCATTGCCTCACGTGCCTTGTCACGTGCCCTATCACGCCTTCTGCGAGTTTGTTTTGTGTCGTACCTATGGAGTGCTCCCTGATAACCCACTTGCGAGTGAGTTTACAGTATCTGTATAGACTACGGCATTATATAAAATGTGTTAAGGGGGATATGGGTAACGCCTTACCGCTATTTTCATACTTTACTTTACTATAGACTTATTATAATAGCGTATATTACTACATAGTAGATAGTTCCACTGATCCCTAGAGGATGGAAATCCTAAACATCCTTAAGTTACTTGTATTTCAGTTGACATTTCATTTGAGTTGAATTTATTAACATAAGAACGTTAATCCTAACTCGAGTGTTTTGTGTTTTGCTTTACGCTCAGGTCAGATGAGTGTTACAGCATCTGAGACTCATCTTTGGAGTTGGAGCTTCACTTGGAGATCCATCTGTATCTATTCAGCTTTCAGCTATCCAGTGGTTTCTTTTATACGTGTCATTTGTTTGTATTCAAGACTACATTATATTTGAGATATTCTGTTGTATTTTATTTCAAACTTTATTGTTTATATAGTAGCTTCATGAACTACTATTTATCTATTCCACTGCTTATTGTTATATTACTCTATGTCAGTAATTCTGTGATTGATTTATTTATTGTATATGCGGAGTATTTCCAAATAATAAATTAACAATCTGACATTTTGAGCAATTCAAGTCTGGCATGTCGGATGTGAAAGGTTCGAAATATTGAGTCATTACATTTAACGTAAGGGATCAACCAATAAGAATTCAAAAGGGATTTGGTGAAATGATACTACTCAATAAGGCAATGAAGCAATTCTCAATATAATTACAAATATGTCATTTTTCAACCCACGATAGCCTATATATTATCAATCGATGATAGCTTTGGGAAAGTCATGACACGATAGCTCTTTAAGCTCAACCTCGAAAACTATCAATACACAATAGCTACTAGGAATCAACTCATGGTGGTTTCTTGGAATCAACTTACAATGGCTACTTAGAGTGTACCCAAGATAGCTTGGGAAGCTATCAACAACACACATAAGCCCAAAGGAGTCAACATGTGATAGTTAGAAAAGCTATCAACTTATGATGGAAACTTGGAATCGACATGTAATGGCTTAGGGAAGTTAACACGTGAAGACTCAAGGGAGTCAACATGTGAAGGATCAAGGGTGTAACACCCAGTAGTTTGGCATTAGTTAGTTAATTAGCTAATTAGGCTCCAAAAATGGAATTTGTGCAAACGATGGAATTTAGTCATGACACTTGCACCATTGCATTCGTGGCAAAATTCTGAGCAACTTTCATATTTTAACATGCTACAGCTCGGAGGGAGTTGACATGCGAAGACTCAAGGAAGAGTTAACATGTGATAGCTTGGAAAGTTATCAACTAGCGATGGTTTAGGATTAATCAACACACGATGGCTTTGGGACAACTAATATGCGATAGCTAGGCTCAACATTTGAAGGCTATGGGATAGCCAGTATGCGATGACAATGGTCAACTTACAATATCTTGGGAAGCTATATTTGTAAAATAAGAAATTCTTGTGGCACTTTGAAAGATAATTTCCAAGTGTTAATGGACTATTTCATATGGATGAAATAAAAATGGAATTTCAATAAGTTAAAATTGTGTTAACTTATTTTTGAAACTAAGTAAACCTTAGAGAAGCTAATAAATGATAGGGTATAAATTAAATCAAAAGATAAAGATGTCTTCTCTTAGAAGGTGTAGGGTGCACTATCATTGAATGAAAGAATGAGGTTGAACTATGATCATAAAAATATATCGGCTCATGGAATTATTAGATGGTCGGGTGCCTTAACTGTTAGTCTAAAGGTTAATGTTATTTGGAGGGGGATGCCACAACAGGGTTCAATCCTAAAAGTTTTATAAACCGTAAAAGGGAATTATGGTAGGATGCTAAAACGTCAGCGTGGTGTTATAACTAAATAAATGAATGGGCAACGTGAACAACAGTGGTTCAGAGACCAAGAAGGGGTATTGATGCTTAGTAAGGATTCCTACTAGAATGTATTCATGTGCTTGCTTTCAACCTCATGATGATAATATGTGGTCTCATTGGTGGAATGAGTGGTCATTTCATCAGGTGACGTTGTTCAAGAAAAGATAAAATTAGTGATAAACATAACTAGGGAGGTAATCACTAAATATATTAATGATAACTTAAGGATGAAAGCCTAAAATAAGAGATTAGGTGATGTTTGAATAGATGATGAATGATTGTATGAAATGGTTCCTAACTGGATGATAAGTATAGAGTATACTTAATTTGAATTGGTATATAACATGGTTTATAACTTAACAATCAGTGTAGGATACACTTCTTGATTGAGTATATGCACATGGTTTCTTTTTATGTAATATTTTTTACATTTATGATGTATCTTGATGATAATAAAGTAAGAGGAAAACCCGTTCTGCGTTAGCAGTGTGGTCTCACCATGGAGATTAGGGTAAAGATTCTAATAGTAACAGGCTTTATGTCTGACCCATGTTTTTATTATTTCTCATCAACTCGTGAGTACTTATTCAAGTAGGTTGGATTATGGATTAGACAAGTAACTATTGGAAGGACGAATAAAGATTTTGGAGATGAAGTAGAAGGCTATCTAGAGAATAAAAATGTTTAAAATTTCCACTGTGTAAAACCAGGAATTATAACTGGTTATGTGTTTTGTTAGCATCTTCATATGTTGGACACAATATTATTCTTATTTTCTATTATATTTACCCCTCCATGGGAATCGATTGTGTTAAAGATGATGTAAAGAATTTTGTAATTCAAATTGATGTGTTGACAAAGTCATTTAGCTGGTCTAATTACTTGTGTTGTGCAAAATAATACTGAACTTACTTTGTCGTTGGAAAATGATTTCGGCGATGACTACAACATCATCGGCTTCTAGTTTTGAGTCTTGGAGTGGGGAATATTACATCATACATGCAAGTTACGTAAGAAAGCGAATGAATCACAAAGTCACCTCTTTTTTGAGTGTCCTTATTCAAAATTTCTTTGGTAGAATATCCAAGGTAAACTACATATTGCAAATAGCAATAGCTGCAGCAAAGATAGCATATTTCAACAGATTTTATGAAAAATAGTGGGAATAAATCCTGTAATAAATTACTAGATGTTGCTATCATGACTATAATATGGTATATTTGAGTAGAATGTAATACAAGAACTTTCATGTAATCAAAACACCTACTCACATAGGGTTGTAACTCATTTTATCGGATTGCAAATAATTACTGCAATAAGAAGCTATCAAAAAAGAAGGAACTCAAGGCAGGGAACTTACCACTAAGCAGTTAGGTTATGAACTTCATATAACTACCGACGAAGGAAAAAACTTTAAATCTGCAACATGCACCAACAATTCCTTGGCCTCAGCTTCGACAAATCATGATAGATTCTGGTAAAACAAGGCACCATGCATCAAATCTAAAGGATCTAGTGAGTTTTGATTTTAATTTGGACAAGGAAAAATCATAGCCACCATTCCATTCTTGAAATGGAAAAATGACTAAAGTGGTTAAGGAAGCTAATGGGCTCATTAAAAGCGTTGGTTTATGAGTGATTACGTTGTGTGGTGCAGAATAATTGACAGCTATATCTTCTATTTATTGCAATCTGTTTTTATTTTGGATTGTTGAAGTATTATGGGAAGATGGTGGTTTTTGAGTAAGTCCATTTTATAACACTCTTATCACTATTTGTACCCCTAACACCCACAATTTGTAACTTTCTCTTTTGTAATAAAGTACCCATTTTGAAAAAAATGTTGAGTTTATATTCCAAAATTGGTAACTACAGAACATGGTGATTTCTTTATGTTTATTTTTTGTTTAGGTTTGATTTTCTTTATTTAGAATATTATTTTCAGGTCCCTATTTATTATTTTAAATGAAAAGCGAATCCCACTTATAATTTTGTATAAATTTGGTCCATATTCTTTTAATATCGCATCCGACAAATACCATCGTCGTCAACTCATTTAATTAAATTTGTTAATGCGATAATTTTTTATAGACTAATCGGATTTAGGAATCGTTTTTGCCATCGAATCACAAATTTAATAAAGTTTCCAATGATATCCACTCCTAAATATAAATTTTTGGAAATTATAATTTTAGATAGCAGTTTTAATTATATTCTTTGTTGTAGAAATCCTTTTAGGCTCCCGCCTAGGAGTTAAGCTAGCGTTACCGTCTAGGTTTTCACTTAGTCCACCTAGATGAGACTTACTGCATCATCTAGCATATAAACAGGTTTATAAGCACCATCTGCGCAGCATTATAGGCTCAATGTCTCCTACAAGCATCAAAATGTCTGTTTCAAGTGATTTGGTCCCTATGGTTGCTCCAAACCCATCCAAATCCATGATATCCCATTGTGGCTCAATTAATATTATATAAAATACTATAATTTTATCCGAAATGTAAAGGGATGGCAATTAGACCTGACCCGATGGGTCTTGGTTCAAGGCAGGTCGGGTTTTCGAGTCCAAACTATATGTTTCAAAACCTAGACCCAACTCAACCTGGCCTTCGGTTCGTGTCTAATTAGGTAATAATACTAAAAATGTATGTATGTTTATATTTTTGGTTGGGTGTAACAACCCGCATATTTTACGATTGTATATTTAAATGTTGAATTTGAATATAGCATCATTGGTTGATTTTGAAGTCCGAAATGTGACTTTTTGTAAACGGTCGAATACGGACTCGAGACCACTTCCTTTGAGTCCAAAACGGCGTTTGCAACCTTTTTGAGTATAAACATCGATATGTTTGGAGTTGACTAGAATTTTGATATTTTCATTTGGGGCTTTGGGTTTGGATTTCAACCCACTAACCTAACACGGTAACCCCAACTCTTCTACCTAATAACTCCTACTCCACTCCTCTTTATTCATTCATAACATTTCCTAACACTCACGTTAAAGGAAAGAATTGGGGAAATGATGGGAAATTCAAATTTCTATGCCCTAGTTTTCTTAGGAAATTTAAGTTCTTGCTCTAAAATCAAAGAGAAGCTTAGGTAAGCATCCTCTTCATCTTATCCATCTCAATCTCTCTTCAATTTTAAGAATTTCCTATAACCTAACTTAGGAGAAACTTCACCTTTGATAATAGATTGAAGATTCTAGAGGTGTAATGAGGAGGAACTGGTCTTGCTTTGTTTTAAAGCTTATCATTCGTTGTTTTTGAGTTTTAAAGGTGAGTTCTTGAACTCACATCTACGTGTAGAGCTTTCATTGATTGTTAGATATGAATTCCTAACATCTATTTCATGTTCATTTGCTTTGATTTGTATTGATTCGGTGAATTTTTCCAATGTGTTTTGAAGTCAAAATATTTAAAGATCCTATTTTGGATGTTTGGACATGATATTTGAGGTGTATCGAAGAGCCTATAAGGCTGGGTTGTCACTTGGCTTAAATCCCTAGTCTTCGTTGCTCGTCTGATCGCTTCCAAATCGTTTTTGCCATCAATGGCCCATGCAAACTGTTGCCCAGTCCAGGTGACTAGATGTCTGGTTGGCCAAGTCCAGACGTCTGGTTATGGTCCCTGGAGAAAAAATAAAATACATACAGTAGAAGAAAAATGGTCATATCCTCGACCAGACGTTTGGTTAGCCAATAGCAGACATCTAGATGCCTTCGGATAGGAAAAAAAAAGAAAAGTAAAATAAAAAAATGGCCGAACCCGAGGTCAGACGTCTGGTCATGCCAAGTTAGACGTTTGGTCTTGTCGCCTTTTGACCATTTTGCCTATTTTTGTGCGAATTTCCATTTCTTATCGATTTTTGTTGATCTGGTTAGCTATTGTCATTCATTATCGACTTTGATGGCTTCTTTTATGGATTTTTGGGTATATACATTTGGTGGATTTGATATTGATTTTTATGGTTTTAATTCACGTTGTCGAATTTGGATTTTTGGTGACAGATTTTTTTTACAATCATTTCTATGATTTGTCACTTTAAAATACGAAGGTTTTTATACTAGTAGTAAATACTCAAACTCTTTCACAAAAACGATTTCAACACTATTTTTAATAAAAATCTCGTTTTTAAAACCGTTTTCTAATCCATTAGTATATACAAACCTTTACCTCATTCATATGAGAAACCTAATTAAACGACTTGACAAAACAAGTGGTATGAAATGCTTACGTTTACTTCGTCGGCTAATTTTTAGACTTGTTCGATGAAATCTCGTGACAAATTTCAAGTGGAAATTTATATTTTGTTCATAAATATTTAAGTTAAGTCAGTGGTTATGCGGCATGAAGCTAAACTCATTTACTAGCTTAGTGTAATCTACACTTCTTATTGATAATTGGTGATCATTTTGAGTTTTAGACTAGCGATGTCTCATAGTCCACAAAGGGGGACTATACCCTGTTAGGAGCAAATTTGGCTCATAGTCTACAAAGGGGGGCTATACGCTGTTAGAAGGGCTTTCGTCTCATAGTCCACAAAGGGGGACTATACCCCGTTAGGAGGAGCTTCGGCTCATTTTATGGGATAGCGGCCCATTTAGATACACGTGTTGGTGAGTTTTCATGATTCTGTTTGTGATTGGCCTCCCCCTTTTGCGTTTTCTGGATTTTCTATTATGGATTTCTAGAATATATGTTTCACCATTTATTGTGATTTGCATTGATACGTTTTGTCAATATTTGAGGTTTGGTGAATAAGCTAAAGAATATGATATCTTTTCGGTGTTTTGAGAAGATTTGAGATATTGTATGATTTTTATTTTTATTATATATTTCTGTTATATCTCTTATCCTATCTCATTTTATGTGATATTTATAGCTAGACTAATCCGTTTATTATTTTCTTCTTAAATAATACTCGGGTCAGACCGAAGAGTTACAGGTGCTTCCACTTGACTTCTTAGTAGGGTCTAACTTTTGAATTTTGGCTTACTACTTTAGCTTAGTAGTTTTTGCTTTTATACATTCGGGATAGAGACTCCTAGATGTATACATTTTGTTTTGTCTTGTACTTGTTGCTATTTTTTTGATGTAGTGGATCCTCTATGACCACTATTTTGATGTACACTTCTATGTGTTATATTCATATTTGTTCCGCCTTAGTGATATGGATATCTATGATTGATTTTATGTTATGATTATTTTATATTTGTTTCCGAAGACCACATAGCCACTGTGTAGTAGCTTGAGTTTGTATTTGATATGTCAGACTTCCTCTTGAAAAGAAATGCATGTCATATTATCTGACATTTGGGTACTCGCACAAAGCAATTACACAGATGACCGCTCCTCAACCGCTTTATTCTTCGTGCTACTCGACGGCATCACCTTGTAATGTCTTTGGCTAGTGTGAGTATAGAGGTGGGGCGTTAAATTAGGTCTTTCGGGTTGGGTTGGTTTTGGTCAGGTTTGATTGGGTATTTATGGTGTTTTTCATCACCCAGAACCGACTCGAGACTCATCGGGTTTGGCTCGGGTTTGGGTCTTCTTGCCAACCATAAATGTGACGATCCGGAATTTCTAGATATTTGAAATTGAGATATTTAATTGATTTAAATATTTGAAGTTAGTTTAACTTGAATTCCAAATATCACTATTTATTTGGGTAATTAAAATTTTGAATTTAATAAGTGGAAATTGGGTAAGATATTGAACCTTCATTTTTATGCTTATTAAAAATGTTTCAAAGGCTTATAAAATGTATATTAATTGTACTGAAGATAATGAAAGCTTAGAATTGAATTTGGAAGTGTTTTGTTAAGTTTTGAAAATATATTGATTAAATTGATATTTAAAATTAGCCTTCTGAGGCACAGTCTCGGATTTCAATGAAACTGGTTTCATTGGATTCGTAATAGTGTTTTATTATCGGATTTCAATTTTTATAATGTTTGGAGTTATCGTGTGATCGAACGATTGGTAAACGTGCTGAAATCTATATCGAAATTTAATATTATAACTGACTCCAAAAAGATATCTTCCCCATATGACCGAATTAGGACTCAAAACCTTTTCCATCATGTTCGTAATAGGGGTATAACATTATAAACGCCTAGCAGCATGCCTCGATAGGAAATCGATATTTTTAGCTTGATTTCGAGACGTATGAATTCAAATTTAAACCGAAATTCTATAATTGTGACCAGTCAAAAACAAAACACTGTAATTCAACACGTAATTGCCTCTTCAAACACTTGTCCTTCATTTTAACACGCGTCTTCATTTTAAAAAATAAAGGAAGCTCAGACCGAGCATTATAGAGTACAAATTCTGGATGGACTGCTATGGGGCTTAAGGGATGCACTGGATGGCGAGACGTATCACATGTATTTGATGAATTTCCACTGTGTATGATTAACTGCATAGTCATTTTTTTAGGGACAGGTTATGATAACTGTCCAGTTGTGTGCTATGAATTTTTTTATACTCTGATGATGTAATGTAATAAACAGTTACAGATTCTTTTGTTTAAAAATTCCATTGTTATCTATTATATATTATTCTAATGCATCTGTGAGATTCTGATGTTGTTTCTGTTTCTTCTTCTACCTCCTTCTTCTTTAACCCTTATGGTTTGGATTTTCGGCATTCGATTGTTCGGCATTTGATACAGTGGACGTATTGAAGTCGATTTTTCGGACGTCGAAAAATTGGGTCGTTACATTTGGTATCAGAGCTGAAGCTTAAGCGAGAACCTTGGCTTTGGTGGAGATTGCTTATTAAAAATAGAGTCCGTAGTACTCTAGAATGAGTTTGAGAGTATTAATAGCTATGAGAGTGTATTTGTTGGTGAATATAAAAACTATTTTATATTGTGTTGACTTATCGGTTAAGTGTTTATGGATTCTAGTCGATATGTGGGACGCCATGTCATCGGTATAGGTTTTTAAACTCTTAAACAAGATAAACCGAAACAGTATTGTTTTAAAATAGGGTAAATAAGATAACTTTACCCAAATTATTTTTGTATAAAAGAAATAATTTTTGTAAATTATTATAGTATATGGTTGCTTGATGGTTAGGGAATGATAATATTAAATTATTATCATTATTATACAGAAATTGAATAAGAAATTGAAAATCATAACTAAAAGCTAAGAAATAAATTCATATACAAATTGGATTTGTAAATGGATTTGTAATTGAAAATGAAATAAAAAATCCTAGGTAATGCCTGAATATGAATTGAAAAAATTCGGAATTTGGAATTTTGGGAAAAGATTAAATTCCTTTGGGTTTGAAAATGGTTTTCAAAGGTTTTGGAGGAATAATAGTGATATTATTTCAGAAATATTTTTAAATTGGATATGAAATCTGGGAAGATTTGAAGTTCAAAAATATTTGGAAAATGTTTTTAAAGAGATAAAGCATTGAACTCTTTTCGATCGTTGGAAAATATTTCGACTATGACTGCAGAATCGTCGATGTTCGTTTTCAAGTTTCCAAGAGGGGGATTGCTACCTGGATATTATGGATTGGTATTTGTTTGAAAAATTGGGTTTAATATTTGAAATAAATTAATTTGGATATATATGTTTTCAAAATTGATTTTGAATGTTTAAGTAAAGGCTTAAAACTCTGGAATCTTATTTGACTTATAAAATTTGAAATTTGTTTAGAATAAAATGCAACTTAAGAAGTGTTAAATTAAAATAAGTATGAAAAAAAATAAGCTAGTGAAGTAAACCAATTAAATGAAGTGAGTTGGAAGAGATTAGTAAATGGAGCACAAATAAGTTGGAGAACCTATAGAAGTTTAAAATTTTGAATTGGATTGGAATGTAACTGATCTAGTTAAATAAAGGTGAATTTTAGGAAACAAATCTAGGTAAGCTAAGTGAAATGGTCATTAAAATAATTTTACTAAGTTGGGAATAAATTTGTGTATGAAAAAATGAATTTACATTTGTAAGTAAATGAAATTGAAACTGAATGTTGGAATTCATTTTGAATTGTGAGAGATGGAAAAGTTAGTCAAGTTGGACTAAATAAAACAAAGGATTTAAAATAAGTTAGTAAGTGGAACTAATTAAATAAATGATTAATTAAATATGGTTTGAGATGAGATGAATTGAATCCAATATTTAAAAATGAAAGATAAATTGAATTCATATGGAAATTGGAAATCCAATTTGAATAGAAGTAGAAATAAACTAAAGTGATAAGGTGAATAGAATTCAATATTAAATTGATTTGGAAATAAATAATAATAATAATGTAAGGTAAATTGAATTCAAAATGGAATTAAATCTTAAGTTAAAAGAAAAGGATATAAAAGCTTTAGAGGTGAAGTAAAAATTAGTATAAGGAAAGTTGTATAAAATATTTATATTGAACTTAAGAAGAAATGGTGAAATTCTTAAGAAAAAATAGAAATAAACTAAGTTAGTTAATGAATGAAGGTTTAATAAAGGTACATGAAAGGATAATTGTGAATAATTGAATGGAAATCAAAATAAATGTGAATAAAAAGAAAATTGATAAAGCTAATAATCAATTGAGATAAATACGTGGGATGTATGTATATTATTTATTCGCATAACGATTTGATCCGGATTCGAGAATAGAATTTCGAGGTAGTTATATCGATCCAAGTTAGGATTTTTCACTCGATTCTCGACGACGAACTCTGGACATGGATCTTTAATTGATTCTGGAAAGTCACTACCATGGTATATTGCTATTCAAGGAGAATGGCGGTTTCTGATCAAGAAACGAGATCTGAGTCCGCGCTAGGAAGTTGGTTGGACGATACTAGTTTGGAAGCGAATTGTGTGATCGAGCGAGCAAATTTGGTATTGCGTATGGATGACATATATGCATTGTATGGGTTTGAAGGGAATAGATATTGAAACTGTTGTAAAGAAATGTATAAAATGATTTTGAATGCTGTGATTAGATATTATTGCTAAGTAGTATACAGGTATTTAAAAAGAAAAAGAAAACTATGTTTTGAATTCAGAAGATAAATTGAATTGCTCGACAAAAAAGGTATGTATTTAAATTTCTGTATGAAATTTGATGATTTTTTTGGTCTAGCAACTTGGCCTTTTGTTTTTTTTGAAATCTGGGATCCCGTGGAGGCATTTTGCAGTCGTACCGAGCTAGCTGCACAAAGGATATGCTGACGAAATTTTTCGAAAATTTAGGGAGTTAGAAAAATTTTGAAGAAATTTTGATAATTTAAAATTTGGTTTTAAATTAAAATTTGAAATGGTTGTGTAAGTGATATTGTTTGTAACCTATAGATGAATTTAGGAAGTTAGTAAGAGTGATAGTGTCTTTGATAAAAAATTTATTTGGGTGTTGTTAAAACTGTTTGGTTTGGAGAGTTGTTAAAAAGTATTTGGATTGGGAAAATAGTTAGCGGGTTTTGGATCATTCTTCTTAACTAGTAATTTCGGGGAAGAAATTCTTTTAAAGGGGGAGGAATGTGACGACCCGGAATTTCTGGATATTTTAAATTGAGATATTTAATTGATTTTAAATATTTGAAGTTAGTTTAACTTGAATTCCAAATATCACTATTTATTTGGGTAACTAAAATTTTGAATTTAATAAGTGGAAATTAGGTAAAATATTGAATCTTCAATTTTATGCTTGTTAAAAATATTTCAAAGGCTTGTAAAATTTATATTAATAGTACTGAAGATAATGAAAGCTTAGAATTGAATTTGGAAGTGCTTTTTTAAGTTTTAAAAATATATTGTTTAAACTGATAATTAAAAAAAGCCTTCCGAGGCACAGTCTTGGGTTTCGACGAAACTAGTTCTATTGGATACGTAATAGTGTTTTATTATTGGATTTCAATTTTTGTACCCTTAAGAGTTGTCGTCTGATCGAACAATACATAAACGCGCTGAAATCTATATCGAAATTTAATATTATAATTGATTCCAAAAAGCTATCTTCTCCAAACGACCGAATTAGGACTCGAAACCTTTTCCATCATTTTGGTAATAGGAGTATAAAATTATGAATGCCCAGTAGCATGCCTCGATAGGAGATTGATATTTTTAGCTTGATTTTGAGACGTTTGAATTCAGATTTAAATTAAAATTCTATAATTGTGACCAGTCAAAAACAAAACAGTGTAATTCAACACGTAGTTGCCTTTTCAAACACTTGTCCTTCATCTTAACACGTGTCTTCATTTAAAAATTAATAATAAAGGAAGCTTAGACAGAGCATTATAGAGTACAGTTTCTGGATGGACTGCTATGGAGCTTAGGGGATGCGTTGGATGGCGAGACGTATCACACGTATTTGATGAATTTCCGATGTGTATGATTAACTACGTAGTCAGTTTTGTGGGGATGGGTTATGATAACTATCCAGTTGTGTGCTATGAATTTTGTTGTACTCTGATGATGTAATGCAATAAACAGTTACAGATTCTTTTATTTAAAAATTCCATTATTATCTATTATATATTATTCCGCCGTGTTTGTGAGATTCTGATGTTGTTTCTATTTCTTCTTCTACCTCCTTCTTCTTTAACCTTAATGGTTGGTTTTTCGGTATTCAATTGTTCGACATCTGATATAGTGGACGTATTGATGTTGATTTTTCGGACGTCGAAAAATCGGGTCGTTACAATAAAAATGCATAAGTTTATCAAAAACTCCTAGCTTCAATTAATTCTCGATTAATCCCCGTTTAGGCAATTAACTCTTGATTAATCCCTATTTAGGCAATTAATCCCTACTCCATGCTTACCATCTAGCATCCGCCTAACGATTTTTACAATCTTAACTGCATTTAGGTAATGTAGTTATCTGTATCACCACTTTGTAACTGCATTTTGTGACTGCGTTTATTTTGGATGACCATGATCTTTTGTTTATTTGTTTTAACTGCACTAAGATAATGCAGTTATTGTCTTCTAAACTAGTCGAAAAGAATTTGTTTTATTATGCAGTAATAATTACATTTGAATTTTTAAATTGTATTTCTTATTATGCGTGACAATTTTAGTTAAATTTAATAATTTTATTCAATTTTAATATAGGTATAATTTAACTATATTAAGAAAATGTATTTAAACTTATATGCTTTAAGAAAATGTAATTATAATTTAATAGAGTCTTTCAAATTAATTTAAATGCATTTATGTGGTATCATAATAATTTTAGTGATTTGATAATCTTATTCAATTTTATTGCACTTTATAATTTAACTTCATTAAGAAACTACGGTTATATTTAAATGCTTTAAGTAAATGCAATTATAATTTAGCAAAGTTTTTTGAACTAATTTAAATGTATTTATGTGATGTAGTATTAATTTTGGCCTCATTTGATATTTTTATTCAATTTTAATACAGTTGTAATTTAACTACATCAAGAAAATGCAATTAAATTTAAATGCTTTTAGAAATGTAATTATAATTTAACAATATTTATTGAATTAGTTTAACTGCAATTATGTGATGTGGTAATGACTTTTGTTGTATTTGATAACTCTATTCAATCTTAACACATTTGATAATTTAAGTCCAGTTAGAAAATGTAGTTATATTCAATCATAATATAGAATTTAACTGTTTTAAAAAAACGCGGTTATAACTGCATTTAATATAATGCAGTTATCATTTTAATTGCATACTAAATGAGAAATTGACTTTTAACTGTATATTTATTATTTTTTAAACCTAGTGATCTAAATGATGCAATTGTTGTCACATTTGAACAATATAGTTTTGAATACATCATTTATATGGAAAAGTTATAATTTTTATACATGCATAACATATATTCGAAAGATATTAGATTGTGATCTAATGGTGAAAACGGTTTGTTAATACGATATTTCTACAACAACTCTTTATACTTTAAATATTGTAATCAAAATAAGATATGAAATATTAATATGGATATGAGAATAGTAGTAGGTTGTAATGAGAAGATGCAGCCAAAGACCTAATTTACATAAAATTATAAGGGATGGTATTTTGTGTATTAAAATCATTTATAGTTACTTGATATCTGAATCCCTTTTTTTCTATCTACATTGCATGTTTTATATTGGAATAGAAGAATCGATGAGTTTTCGAATTGAAGATTAAGTTTTAGATTATTTTCAGTTTATTAACAACTTATCTTTACCTCACTTCAATATTTTTTAGTACATATTTAAAAATTAATTACCTAATCTAATACTATATTTTTTTAATCACTTTCCACTTATTTAGTTCAAAACCTGATTTTATTTTACACTCTAAATAATATAAATGTATTGGGTTGTCCATTTCAAAATTAGTAAATATAGAATGATTTTTTGCTATTACTTTGTGTTTACTTTTATAATTTAGGATTGCCAGGCTAATACCGAACTTGTTGCAGGTTTTAGACTTAATTGGTGTTGGCGCCAAAATTAGTCACAAACCTCGAATGTCGTGAAAGCACTGAACTATGAATATCAATCAGCAATATTCCAAACACAGGTCACAGATTTAAGCAAACAACAAACAAAAATCCAGAAACAACGAATAGAAACACGAGTTTTATAGTGGTTTGGCTATCTCCGGCCTACGTCCGCATCAAAGTTTTATCTTTTGTTGATTATCCTCGCTGGTTACAGATGATTACAACAGTAGCAATGGAGAATTTCAAGTACGATAGTTGTATTGAAGTATAGAAATGAATCCGGCAGAGTCTGGACGTTGAATGGCTAAAAGATCCTTTTCCTGTAGGCTGCAACGGGCTATTTATAGGCGTAGGAGGCTCATATCGCGCTCAAACTTCGGGAGACTTCTTCTGGCACGCGAGTGGGCCCACATGACCGACCCCACCAAGTTTCGACTCGATCTGTGATCGATACGAAACCATTTTGTATCCATAAAAAAAATGATCCAATCAAGCTGAAACTTGGCAAGATTATCCTTTATCTTGTATGCAAGTTGTTGTGAAGATTTCATTGCATTTGGATCTGTAGAACTCAAGATATGATCAATACGAATTGTGGTTTCTCGATGTTGTCTGGTTCGCACCGATCAATTCGTATCGATGTCCCTTTGCGTTGTTTCCCAGCACGTGCGCATCGATGACGTGGCGCTATCTTCAAGGCTCGATCCATTTTCCTCGCCGTTTTGAACGCTTCTTCCCTTGATTCGTGCATTTCCTTTGTTCGCACCCGCATTTCATGCTTTTTCATATTCATAACATCATACGTTCGCACCCATCAATTCGTGTCCTTCTTCGTATTGACTCCAGGAGTACATTTCGCACCGCTTCCATATGCGCTGATCGATACGAAATGAGCATGGGGGCTTCGATACGAAGTGGTCATGAAAATGGACACGAATCTCATCCTTGGGATGGATACGAGCGAGTCCTTACCTAATGGATATGAATAAGGTTTTACCTGATGGATACGAACATAGCTTTACCTGATGGATACGAACCCCAATAGCCTCCCATGGATACGAAAGTGCCAAATCCTTCTACTATCGATACGAGAGCATCGATTGGAGACATGCCACCTCTTTCCATTCTGATCGATACGAAAACATTGTATCAGGCCCATGTTGATCGATATAAACAGTATCGATTCAAGGTCCACTACCATGATCTGACTTGATCGACATGAACGTACTATTCGTATCCATGGATATCGATACGAAACTGATGGATACGAAGAGTATACTCCTTCTATCTTGTATCGATTATATCTCCTCCATACGAACTTCGATTAACATGACATTTGAAATGTAGCCTTTTCTAACATTGATCATCATCTCCAATCGATCCCGTCCTGATCGGAGCTTAGCCAAATTTTAACGACATCGATTGCAGCCTTGTTTTCAATCGATCTCGAATCTTGATATCCATCCTTCCTTGCCAGTTTTGTTGATATTCCAGCTTTGACCAAAAGATGGGATAACATTTCCCCCCCAAAACATGCCTTGTGATAAGAAGGCGTGTTTTGAATAGCTCCGAATCCAATATCCGAAGCCCATAAACACATCATCAGAGTACACCATCCTGGACTGCACCGAGTCGATGCCCAATTCCAAATCCAATAACCAAAGCCTTAGCCAATTCTATATCCATTCGAATTCGACAACCGAGTCTTAATCCATCCTTATCCAATAGCCGATAACCAAATCCAGGACCTCTCCGAGTTGATATCCAAATCCATAACCTCTCCGGGCTCTTGCCAAGCGCAATCTGCACCCGACGACTGTGGTCCAGTGTCCCTGGACGTTAAACAACCTCTCTGGGTTCTTGCCAAGTGCAATCCACACTTGACGACCGTGGTCCAATGTCCTTGGATGTTGTGCAATGCCATGGCTTAAGTCCTAAGCCGAATCCTGGTCTCTATGGACCCTTGTTGAGCATAGTCCATACTCAACGACCTGAAACAATAATAATTGATAATCCATGGCCTAAGTCCTAGGCCGAATCCTGGTCTCTCCGGACCCTTGTCGAGCATAGTCCATACTCGACGACCTGAATGAGTCAATTTACCACGTTCGAGCAAAGCGACTCAACCCTTGCCAGGCATAATATGTACCCGACGACCGTTTACCAAAACCAAACAAAAACCCAGTCAAAATCCAATCCAAATCAAACCAAAAAAACTAGAAATCTAAACCAGCATCCAAAACATAAACCAATCATCCAGACGAAAATCCAAGCCAAAAAGCAAACAAAATCAGGAGTTCAAACCAAACTCCAAAATCAAACCAGAAAATCAAGTGTCCAATCCAAAAAAAAGGCAGATTTCACAAACCATAGCTTCGCGGTTTATCATCATTCAGAGCATGTCTAGGGGCTACTTCCGTCCCCATACATGAGTAAATGACTTGATCATTTGCCAATGGTTTGTTACTTATTTCATACCATCCTGGTCAATTGATAATCAATCGACCATCATTCCTGGGCCTCACATCATCATGGTGTGAGGTAGGCGGTGGCTGCTCCTGCTCCATCGTTGCATTCCATGTCACAACATATTGTCGCAATTGTACATTCCTCACATGTTCCTCAATTATGTCCTTTAAGTGTCTGCAGCTGTTAGTATCATGTCCGTCCAAATCATGGAAGTGACAGTGCCTTCCTGATGCCATTTCCTGTTCAGATGGTTCTCTCCTAGACGGCCTTCGGTAAGGAAGGCGATTCCGAATTTCCATGTATATCTGCTCCAGCAACTCGTTTAATCCTGTGTATGTGGAAAACTTTGGATCCTTCCATCGCTTTCTAGTTTTCCTGAATCGTTATCCAGCTTCCTCTTTCCTTTATCCTTATCCGAGCCTCCGTTGGATGGTCCTCCACCCTCAGTCGCATTCACCTCCTTTAACTTTAAATCTATACGAGCGTCTTCTTGTCGAATGAATCTTTCGGCTTCGTGGAAGAATTCCCCGAGATCCAGTGGTGGGTCTCGTATTAAAGATACCTTAAAATCCAAGTCCTCTCTGACTCCCGATACCACCACCATCAAAACTATCGATGGATCCGGCCGATCCACCGAAGCAACCACCGTATTGAATCGAGTTAGAAAAGCTCTAAGCGATTCATCCGTCCTTTGCTTTACCGACGTTAATGTCATTACATTCTTTGGTCTCTTGATATGAACCCGAAACTTCCCCAAAAACCTATCCACCAATTCCCTCCAGGTTCTGATAGATCCTTCTTCCAACTGCCTAAATCTCATGGCAGCCAAGTCCGTCAAGTATAAAGGGAAACATAGGGCCATCAATTCCTCCGATACCCCCAGTACTTCCATATGTCTAGTGTATCTCATCAAGTGATCAGTCGGGTGAGCCTTTCCATCGTATACTTCCACGCTAGGTAGCTTGAACTTGGGTGAATTCTGAGCTATCCTGATTTCCCAAGTAAACGGACTCCTGTTCACTCCTTCCAAATCTCTATTGGTCAAACCTCCGTGCATAGTTCTCCTGATAATCTCAACAAATCCACCATTGTCTGTCAAAGATTGCCCCCCATGCCCCCGAGGGAACTCCGGTACATATTCTTCATGTGGTTCATTAACATCAACGTTCGCTCTAGCCTGTTGGGTTCCATCCAAAGGTCTCCCAATGTCAGATCCTGCAGGCCTGCCCCCAAGCCCTCGTTGATTGTTTTCTAGTTCCATATTCTGTCCTCCACTAGGCTCCATTATCCTGGCTCCTTGTTCCACATTCGTAGAAGCTGTAGGTGGTCCTAAGTTCTGCATTCCTGCAGCTCTCATCTGTTCAAAGAAAGTCTGCATCATATCCTGTTGACTCTTCAACAACCACTCTTGTAATGAATTCGCCATAGCTTCCATTTCATCTTTGGTGATGTAGATGGAAGCCTGTCCTTCCCCAACTCCGGAGGATGCTTCTTGACTTCCTTCATGTTGGCTTCTCTCAGCTCTTTGCTTCTTACTTGTTTGTCTTGTCGTTGTCTCTAAATCTAAACTCTTCAAGCTCAACAAATTTGAACTCTGAATCTGGTGTAGCGGGTGCTAGTCCTTCTCAATGAAAGCACCAAAGTGTTTGCGCCAAAATTGGTCACAAACCTTGAATGTCGTGAAAGCACTGAACTATGATTATCAATCAGCAATATTCCAAACACGGGTCATAGATTTAAGCAAACAACAAACAACAATCCAGAAATAATGAATAGAAACACGAGTTTTATAGTGGTTCGGCTATCTCCGGCCTACGTCCACTTCAAAGTTTTGTCTTTTATTGATTATCCTCGCTGGTTACAGATGATTACAGCAGTAGAAATGGAGAATTTTAAGTACAATAGTTGTATTGAAGTACAGAAATGAATCCGGCAGAGTCTGGACGTTGAATGGCCAAAAGATCCTTTTCCTGTAGGCTTCAGGGGGTTATTTATAGGCGTAGGAGGCTGATATCGCACTTAAACTTCGGAAGACTTCTAACACATGAGTGGGCCCACGCGACCGACCCCACCAAGTTTTGACTCGATCTGTGATTGATACGAAACCATTTCGTATCCATCAAAAAAATGTTCCAATCGAGCTGAAACTTGGCAAGATTATCCTTTACCTTGTATGCAAGCTGTTGTGAAAATTTCATTGCATTTGGATCTGTAAAACTCAAGATATGATCGATACGAATTGTGGTTTCTCGATGCTGTCTGGTTCACACCGATCAATTCGTATCGATGTCCCTTTGCGTTGTTTCCCAGCACGTGCGCATCGATGATGTGGCGCTATCTTCAAGGCTCGATCCATTTTCCTCGTCGTTTTGAACGCTTCTTCCCTTGATTCGTGGATTTCCTTTGTTCGCACCCGCATTTCATGCTTGTTCATATTCATAACATCATACGTTCGCACCCATCAATTCGTGTCCTTCTTCGTATTGACTCCAGGAGTAAATTTCGCATCGCTCCCATATGCGCTGATCGATACGAAATGAGCATGGGGGCATCGATACGAAGTGGTCATGAAAATGGACACGAATCTCATCCTTGGGATGGATACGAGCGAGTCCTTACCTAATGGATACGAACAAGGTTTTACCTGATGGATACGGACATAGCTTTACCTGATGGATACGAACCCCAATAGCCTCCCATGGATACGAAAGTGCCAAATCCTTCTACTATCGATACGAGAGCATCGATTGGAGACATGCCACCTCTTTCCATTCTGATCGATACGAAAACATTGTATCGAGCCCATTTTGATCGATATAAACAGTATCGATTCAAGGTCCACTACCATTCGTATCCATGGATATCGATACGAAACGGATGGATACGAACAGTATATTCCTTCTATCTTGTATCGATCATATCTCCTCCATATGAACTCCGATTAACATGACATTTGAAATGTAGCCTTTTCTAGCATTGATCATCATCTCCAATCGACCCCATCCTGATCGGAGCTTTGCCAAATTTTAACGACATCGATTGCAGCCTTGTTTTCAATCGATCTCCAATCCTGATATCCATCCTTCCTTGCCAATTTTGTTGATATTCCAGCTTTGACCAAAAGATGGGATAACAATGGTGTAATAAAAAGTTTAATATCGGCCAAATATTAGTATATTTTTATGTTCTACTCCATGTTAATACTTCATTATACTTGACTTAAGGATTAGTGAAACAACCTACACCCCTTAGTATACCCAAAAGGACACACTAAAAGATGTGATGCATTATAGAGACAAAATAGATAGATAATATCACAATGGAAGTAATTAAAAACAATAGTGATTTTAAAATGATTAATACTTCATCAATACTTCGAACAAACCACATATGTTCCAAAATCAAATACATTTGTCTTATAAAAATAAAATCTCATTCTCATGGAAAATAAGAGTACAAACACAAACTTTCCCTCAATACAGTGCCAGTACAACAAAAGAACAAAAATCTGGAAATAAAAAGAAGGAATACATGATAGAGTCTCCAAGAAACTGCGGTCTATCTTCCTTGCCCTGATTGCCTATGGGGGAAAGGGGAAATTAGAGGAGTGGGTCGGACTAAAAGTCTAGTGAATGATAGTAATTACTAGAATCTTTAAGAAAAATAAAAGTACTAGACCTTATAGCAGTTCTAGTATATATAAAGGAAACAAAGAGAATAGGAAGAAAAAGGAATAAGCTGGAAATAAATATGAATTACTAAAATAACACAATTGATTAATTTCGATTATTTGCACTTTTCTTTGTTAGCTGCTTTGATTAGGCTGAATCCTAATACCATAATTAGGCTGAAATCATAATTCTACCCTTAGATTGGCCAGCTACTACATAGAACTTACTACGGACTAGGCGCTATATAACTCCATACACATAAGGTAATGGCATCTACGAAAGACGCACAAAGTACAATGGCGTCTACGAAAGACGCACAATATATATATTGTGGACTAAACATTATATAGCTCCCTACATAGAAGGCAATGGTGCTACGAAAGGCGCACATACTCAAGCACTTGGAACTCATAGTGATTACTGAGCACCAAAATAGAAGTCGCACGCGTAACAACCACCATGCTCATGCTACCTGTTGCTCCACCTATTGGGTCTTCTTATTACCTATGCTCCAGCATATGCATGCCCCTCATATCACTTCAGGATTATGTGAAACACCATGTCCATAGAAAAAATAGGGGAAATTTTGTTGGTACTGGCCTGTTATTCAAACAATATTTAGTTGCGCCCCATGTCCAAATCCCCGTGATTTGGACTCCTTTTTGACCAATTACTACCATTATTCGCATAAGCGTGCCCTCATCTCATTTAGGTTAATGTGAGACCACCATTTTGTCTAATAGGGAATGCTTTTTGATACAGGTCATATTTCATCCTCGCTTATTAACTTAGATAATTTATTTAAATAAGCCTTTATTATTTTTCTTACTGTTCTTATTAATTTATCCTAAGTCTTAAACTAAGCCTCGTTCTGTTCTATTTTCTTATTATAACCCACGTTATAATCATGATTATTACTTAACCCAAGGTCAAAGTGTGAAAATAAGCCTCTTTCGTCTTTTACTCTTTTTAGTTATAATTCTAAGTTATAAGTAGGCCAATTTCTTTAATTTAGTCCAATTCTTATATTTACATCACAATTTCAGTCCAATTACATTTCTTATTATAGTCGTTTCATTTTACATTTGTATCTTCTGTTATTTCAGTATTCTTATAATTTTAATCCATATTTCTCTTTAACCTATTCTAATACGTACACGAAGAAGAAGAAGAAATAAAAGAAGACTGAAAATAGAAGAAAATCCAAAGCATAGGAAAAAGATGTAAATAACGTATAAATAACAGTAAATAAATTAAAATATTGTAAATAAACTGTAAATAAATGGAAAAGCTATAATTAACTAAAATTAACTCAAAAAAAATTGCCAAAAGAAATAGACTAAAAATAATTCTAAAAACTGTAAATAAACTATTAAAAAGATTATTCCAATAGTCGTAGTAAAACTACTACTATTGGAAACCCTATTATTTTAAATTACTTAAAGAAATATAAAATAATTGCAATCACTCATCTGTGGTCCTAAGCTCTTCCCTTTAGGCCTTCCCAGATCCACTTAGGGTTGTTAAATATTTTAAACTAAAACGATGTTGTCCTTGGTAATTTTTTTTCCCCTTAGGACCCTTCCTAAAAAGGTGAACCCAATTGGAGAAAATCTTAGAATGAGAAAAAGTGTTAGGCCTAGGGTCTTATTTATAGAGTAGAAGTGGATCTCAGATCGTTAGTATTTGGGATTAAATAGGATGCAATCACATCATAGACTAAATAGGGGTCGTCGGATGCAAGAACGGAAGAACCGGATGGAGCGAAAGAATGCAAAACATGTAAGAAGCCTCTAGAACGAAGATGTTTCTTTGTTCCAGACCCGTAGGTGGGTCGACCGGGGGGTCAACCGACCCTACCCTAGGTCGATCGGTCAGTCGACCTAGGATGTGGTTAGGTCGACCCCTGGGTCGACCTTTCCAATATGCACACACACACATATATAATTTACTTATTTATTTTTTAGCTCATATTAGCTCAGATTATGATGTTCAATATAAGAAAGCTGACCAGAATATTACCACGGACACAACGGTGCAACTCTCATGGCTCAATTCTGATAATTTCATAATGTTATTTTATTATTTCATTAATTAATTAATTAATTATTATGGATTAAATTTCGGGTTGTTACAATGAACTTTACTCATATCCGCCTGTAAAATATCATACTTCCATAAAGAATTCCGTTATTAATCTAGAAATTGATGTTATATGCTTCTCTTATCGATAATAGAAAAAAGCTCTAAAGTCTCTTTATTCTAAAAAGCTTAAGCAGCATTAATCATTTTTTAAACTATTTCTTACTAAAATCGTCCAAACTCCTCATATGTATTTAGTTCTAATTCTAATTGGAACTTTACATTATTAGCAATGTAAATATGTTAAGTTTTTATTATAATTATGATTTGGGTTTAGATTCAAATATATATTGTTATTACATGATATGTCATTAATTACAAACATTTATGAATATTAAAATTTAATTTTATTACTAGGATAATGTTTAAATACATATTAAAACATGTTATTTTCCTAGGTATTTAAGAAAAAAATCAATGTCATAACATAAAAATATGTATACCATTGTATGTTAAATTTGCTATTATTGTATAATATAGCTGCAAGCCAGAGGATATGTTTGTACCGATTAACATTTTGAAGCTAATTGCATTATAATATCAGCGCAGTACATTCTCACCATAATTCGTAATGTATTAAAGGACAATCTACCACATCATTGTTACATATATAGTGTTGTTTTCTTCATATTTTTGCTCCAATTACCGTAATTAAGAATTTATTTTCCTTCTTTTATTTTACGAGAGGTTTTTGGATTTATTAATACATTAGTACCATAGATCATTGATTGGTTGGTAAAATCTATTTTCGGTTAAATGGATTTTTTTTCATTCTTAGCTTTTGTATCTAACGTTATCCATCTGATTTTTTTTATTAGTATGATCATGAATTTCATTTACTTATTTTAATATTTAAAGCATAAATTTGTTTATTAATACATAAATATCAAACAAACTTTAAGTAATCTGTATAGTCTATCGATAGTAAAGTTGATTATTTTTCCATTATTAAACACCAATGTATGCTACAATCAAGTTACGGAAAAATATTTAGTAAAAGAGTATTCAAATAATAAATTCCGTGCCTGGTTTTAGAAAAATTATATAAATGTACAAGCTAATGATGTTCGCTCAATTGGTTAGTAGTTTAAACTGTAAGATTAAAAGTAATGTGTTCGATCCCCAAGATTGATACTTGTTGGCGTTAATGAACCATGTTCAAATACACACACATACGTACATACATACACAAATAGTATTAGTAACTTAGGTTTTAGTTTCGAAGATACAACTATAGGACAATATATAAAATATAGATACTGATGTTTTATCAAGATATACATAATATATGATGCAGGATATTAGGCAGTTGTTGATTAAGAAGACTGTACAATATCAAGAGTAGATTCAAAATGATGATAATTAAAGGCTCATGAGTATTGAATGTTTAAGATTATAAGATATTCCAAATAAGTTATAGACTCATAGAATTTATGTTAAAACCTTGATAATACTTTCTTTTTCTCTCGCTCTCTCTATTTCAAAGAAGTTTTAAATATTTTTCACATATCCAGGTTTTCAAAATAATATTTTCAAACATCTATTCAAAATATTTCTCAAAATAAATTCTTAACCTTTTATGTCTACAAAGATATTATATTAATTTTTTATGTATTATTTCATATTTTATATTTTTTGGTATTTTAGTTTATATCTTCCTTATGTTTATTTTTGATATTTTTATTTTTATTTTAGATATTAACTAATAATTTATAACAATATTGATTTTTTATTGAATACTCTAATTAAATCTTTCAAAATTATTTTGTAAAGTTTTGTTATGTTTTAATATGGTTACAATATTTGTAAACATGTTTAAATGTTCGTACAAAGTTTCAAAATATTTTACAAAACTTAGTATTTTTGAAACAATTTTTATTAAGTGATTTTTCAAAATACAAATGGATATGTCGACAAATCCTCTCTAAGTATGTCGACAAATAGGCTTGGAATTTCAAAATTCAAATTTGAATAACGGTGTCTTTTTGTCATATCTCTTCGTGAATGGACATGACTGTTGTTTTCCTATTTAAACAAGGCATCCAAATGAAGTTTTAAACATCTACTTTCTTATTCTTTTACCCTCTTTTCACTCTCATTTTCTAAAGCAAAAATATACCCAAACTCTACCGAAATTCAACCAGAATCAAATTCTATCATCGCTAGTTTGATTCTCTCTCATCTACTCTCTGATTCTCTCATCCCTCTCACCAAACCAAGATGAAAGTTCCATTCAAGAGTTATAGGATCAATTGTAATCAAGATTAAAGATCTGCATCGGTAAAACTCTATCAAATCATACTACTATAATTGTGGGTGTAATTGTAGCCCGTGAAATCAATTGTGTGTACTTAGTAGCCCGTAAATCTAGTGGGTATGCTTGTAGCCTCGAAATCAAGTGACTATACCCTGAGGTCTGCATTATGGAGGGTGCGCCTCATAGCCTTGAAATCGAGATTGTATTTGCATTTAGTAGTCGAAAAGCAATCTGTATAAGGAATTGTAACAAACTGGATTTTCGACCCTCGAAAACTAACACTAATATGTCCACTGTATTACATATCGAACATTCGAGTGCCAAAAATACCAATTTGTTAGGGTGAAAGAAGAAGGTAGAAAATAGAAGAAAACTAAAAAACAACACAGAATCTCACAATGCAGTGAATAATATATAACACAACAATGATCTTTACAAAAAAAACATATTTATTCATATGTACACCATTAGAGTACACTAGACTTATCCTAAATTATTGCATAGTTATATAAACATGTCCTCACATTGATAAACATATGGACTTTATAATACAGTAGAAATAAAAATACGTGAATACATCTTGCCCATCCAACTCCTCTCCAGCTCTATAGTATCTAGCGCTCTGGGACAAACATGCTCGGTCTGGCTGGAGCATTACATGGAATAACGCTCGGGTCAGTCTGGTAAACCAGCGTGAGTAAAACTCAATAATAAGTAACAACCAAACTGATTTATACATTTGAAAACCTTTCAAATAAAGGGTATCTCATAAGTCCACGCCGCACATAAAAACGGATGGATTTATACCTTACGATAACCAACATATTTTATATCGAAATCCAATGATATTATCATAGTGTCAAGGTTTAAAGTAAATAGATAATATTTCCAAAATGCTTGCATCTCACATTCCAACATACTAGGCTCTACAATCGAAAACATAAGACACATATTGGAGATTGGATTCCAACTAATGACTGGGCTATTGGGATACCACATGCCACAGTACACCTCTAGAAATATTTACCTATGTCGTACCTAACGACCCCTGCCAACACAGAACTGGCCTACCCTTTACTGGATAGTACCAAATATATCATCACCCTGTTGCTTTACAACCTTTACCCAAGCATTCCCACATACACAAATTCATTTATGATTGTGTATATATCTAAAAGGGTGATGATATACCCTAATGGGTGCAACCCACATAGCCCTACTACATATCCCCTGTTTTAGTCATTCCCGATTGATGAAGCTTAAGGCTACATTTTACCTTTTTGAATAGCAATTCATCTTGGAATGCTAATATTGCCCCCTAGGCGTCAATGCAATGCCAGCATTCATCAATACAATTTCGTTTGGTGTTTGAACTATACCGCAGTCACTAACTCTACTACATCCATTTTGGAATCCCCTTCAAGATTAGTAGCAGTAGCCCTTGAACTTCAAAGAGCACCGCGTTCAATCGTCATTTCAGAGTGGTTTTCGAATGTAGATCCGATCCTGGTCTCTTCGTACCAACAACCGATATTTTTCGATTGACTCATTATCGGTTCATTTGGAAGTAAGTATTCGAGTCCTTATATGGGAACTTGAATTTACATTCATACTTCCTAAGTCAAATTAGGCCACATTTGATAGCCGATTATTTAACTATCAAATAAACAAACAGCAACTAATTTCATTTATGATTTATTTATTTAACCAACCACTAAGTGTAACGCCCCACTCTCAGACCCACTGTAACAAAGAGTATTACGGGAGTAATACCGTCTGTTAAAGCGGAGAATAGAGTATAATGGAAGCGACCATTTGTAATCAAGCTATAACTATCTACTGAATACGTCGAAAAGATGGTATCTATTTTTTTCAAGTGGTTCGACCTATTCAATAAATATTTATAACGAAATTACAATGGCTAAAGACCTATCAGAATAAGCATAGCAATAAATGATAAACATCACAGAACAGAATCACATAACAGATATAACATCCCAGAACAATACATCATCAATACAGATCCAAATACTATAAGTGGGTACAAAGCCACTGCTCACATATGTGAGTCAAAAATATATACATATCAAAGTCCGAATAAAACAGAGTAGTGTAATAGTGGACAAATAAAAGCGCTATCTATCAGCATAGCAGATGATGTCCAAGCAGAAGCACATAAGCTAAGTCCAGAGACCTAACCTGAAACAACTCGGTCTGACCCAAGCGAAAACACTCGGGTCAGGCTAGCTAAATAATCAGTAATAACTGAGATATATATAATAATGCAGTACATAAATAAAACAATACTTCTCCAAAGAGAAGAGTAATGTGGACTACATGAATATAATGACGATCCCTAATCATCAATAAACAGTAAAAATCTCCAAAGAGAATACAAACACCAAAGCGTTAAATAAATAAAATCGCCTCATATCATCGGCGTAGCCAAAGCTATATAAAGTTGCCCATAGGCAATAATCCCAAGAGTGACCAGAGTCAATAATCAATGCCCAAGCAAAGATCGATGCTCCAAAGAGCAATAGGGATATAATGAAAAATCAATGAAATCGAATACAGAAATGCAGTGTCCAGAGACACTGTGAATCCACAAGGTAATCGCACTTACATCGTATGGTTCCATAGAACCAACACCGAACGGCGATACTCGAATGGATATAAAAATCATCAGATAATACAAATATTGCACGTGCACCGACCAGAGTCGTTGTTGCCAAGTACTGTAGAGTTGTGATCGATCACTCGCACAGATGCGGAACGCGCGAAACGGCAAGATCCTTCCCAGAAGGATAAAGGCCCAGAGGCACATGCCGAATAAAAACTGCTCCATAGAGCAGGTGTCCAGAGACGTTTGCCCAGAGGCGTGGTGACCCAGAGGTCCAGTACTGGCCTCCCAGAGGCTAATGTGCCACTAACTTCTCAGAGAGGAACCCGTAAAGTGTTAACAATGAGTCCCATACCCCACGTTCGCACTAAACGGTTTCCTAACCAATAGCAAGCTCACACTCCAAACAATAAAAAGTCCACCTCATATCATCGGTAGACTAGACCCAAAGGTCAAAACGATCAATCGAATAGGTCGGGGATTAACCGGAAAGAAAATACACACGGTTTCCATAGGCCGGATATTTCCTAACAGTTTAAGCACATTTCCACTTCGCTCGACGTGCTAAAAGTGAGTGTAAGATTTTTGTTATAGAAAATAATGGTGTAAAACGGATTTGTAATTGATTTCGAAACCACTTTTAAAACGGTCTTTTGAAAAGTCTCCTATTATGGAGTAATTAATTTAATAATTAAAAATAATATTATATAATAATTTTCAAAAGCCATTTTGGAGTGAAAAATCCTTTTAAATCCTTTTTATAAAGTCCGTGTACGAAATGCAGGGACAAATCTCAAAAAATCGACGAGAACCAGAAAATCATCAAAAATATTCTAAGTGTTTGAAACCATTCAAAAACTGCTGCGAACCCAAGTTCGGCAATTTATTTAGACCAGCAAACCGTGTCCAAATGGCATGAAAACTGGTAGGCATGTAGACCGACATCCCTACTTTAAGATGCAAAAAGAATTTCTGAATTCCGAGTTGAGACGAAGTGGCAGCGACGTCTCAAAGTTGAACCCAGAAAAAGATTCACACTATTTTCCAACAGCGACCAGAGTCTAACTTTGGCACGAAAATCGAAGTATCAAACGAACTCCAATGTTGCCTAAATTTTCCAGAGATGGAGTTCGGAACTCCACCTTTCCAACGAGACCAAAAACTTCGAATTCCGACTTCCGACTTCCGATGCGAACGTGGCGGCATCGCGAAGTGGCGCTCAAAAACTGAAAACAGAGGTGATGTTTGATTATTATTATTTTTTTTTTCCAGCCCACATGGGCTGGGAAAATAACAAGCCCCCAGCCCAATTGGGCTGGGGCAGAACACAAGTTCCCCAGCCCAATTGGGCTGGGCAGAACAGAAGACCCCCAGCCCAATTGGGCTGGGCGGAACACCCCCCAGCCCGCGGGCTGGGGGGGAATCAAATGGCCCCCCCAAGCCCGCTGGGGCTGGGGGGACATGTGGGCCGCCCCAGGCCACTTGGGCTGGGGTCTGGGTGGCCCGCCCCAGCCCAGGCGGGCTGGGGACTGGGGACCCGCGCCAGCCCACTTGGGCTGGTGTCTGGGGACCCGCCCCAGCCCACTTGGGCTGGTGTCTGGGTGGCCCGCCCCAGCCCAGGCGGGCTGGGGACTGCGGACCCGCCCCAGCCCACTTGGGCTGGGGTCTGAGGTGCTGCCCCAGCCCACTTGGGCTGGGGTCTGGGTGGCCCGCCCCAGCCCAGGCGGGCTGGGGACTGGGGACCCGCCCCAGCCCACTTGGGCTGGGGTCTGTGCGGCCCGCCCCAGCCCAGGCGGGCTGGGGACTTGCAGCCGGCCCCAGCCCGTGTGGGCTGGGGGCTTGTGGCCAGCCCTACTAGGGCTGGCCTGCTCCTGGCTAGCCCAGCTGGGCTAGCCTGCTTTGTCTGGGCTGCAACCTGGGTGCAGCCCAGACCCATATTTCAGCCTGTTTTGGGTCTGTGCATTTTCAGCCTGCTGTAAATGCAGTTTTTGAGGGTTTTAGGGTGTTTTTTTTCAAGTTTTTGTCCTCAAATTTCACTAATAACAATCACTAATCACTATACAATGATTAATACACCATATAAAAAGAAACATAGGCCAAAGCTTAGCATTACCTTATGAAGCAATAACACAAACACTTTATGTGCACACCAAAAATGCAAGCAAAGTTGATCAAGGAGCTATGATTCACATGTTACACAAATAAACATGTGTTACTAATTGATTTATGACATTAAAAGAGGATTAAACACATACTATAAGAAGTTTTTAGCAATATACCTCTCTTAGAAAGCAACAATGATCATAATAGCATCAACCCAAGATAGTAAGAGAGGATTAGGAGGCTATAAGATCATAAAAACACATAAAACATGTGTTAACAAACTAATTTCAGAAATTAGAAAGGATATAAGAATGAATTTGAGGTGGGTATTTGCATTACCTTTTCATAAAATGATTTGCATAAGCTACAACTTGAAGGAGATGAAGATGGAGGCCATTTTTTGTTTAGAAGCTTTAGGAAATGATTAGGGTTTTGATTAGGGTTGAATGAAGAAGGTTATGAGAGTTTGAGATAATATATAGGGGAGGTTTAGGGTGGGTTATTGGGTTAAGTCTACTAACCCAATAAGAAGAGGGTTATTTACCATGTTTCAAAAAAATTTCTAAGTGTTCATGTATGCTTATGAACTCATTTTTCTTACCCAAACCCATTTTAAAATCTCTCCTAAAATATTTAACTCTCCAAAATAACATTTTATCCTCATTTTAAAATCCCATATTTCCCATTTAATTAAAATAGCCTTTTTCAATAAATTTTGTTATTCCAAATCCTTTTATACTTCATTAAGAATAAATAAAAATCCTAACTTTTATTTATTTATTGGTAATGCAAATCCCGGGTTGTTAAAGACTCCCCCCCTTAAGAAAATTGCGTCCCCGCAATTCCTTAAGATAGATGTCGTCTATAACGTCAAATCCACAAAAGAAGTGATAGAGATAAAATAGAGAATTCTTACCCGCAGAAGAAGATGGGAGAAAGCCAGGAAGAGCGCTCGATAGATTCTCTGGTCTCCCAAGTACAGTCCTTAGGATTCGGTGACCATTGAATCTTCACGAGTGGAACCTCTTTGTTGCGAAGGCGTCTAACCTCCGAATCAAGCACACGGAGAGGTTGCTGCTCCAAAGATAAGTCAGGTAAGATCTCTAAATCTGGTACGACATGCGACTCAATGATAGAATCAGGATCGCGAACACACTTGCGAAGCTGAGAAACATGGAACACGTCATGCATTCCGGAAAAATGAGCAGGTAGAGCCACACGATAAGCAACGGGGCCGATGCGTTCCGTGATAGGAAATGGTCCAACATAGCGAGGAGCCAATTTCCCTGTAGAGCTGAAACGCACAACCCCCTTCATAGGGGAAATCCGAATAAAGACAGAATCGCCAATGGAGAACTCAAGTGGCTTCCTACGGTTGTCCGCGTAGGATTTCTGGCGGTCCTGTGCCTCTCTCATTCTCTGACGGATAAGAACAATCTTTTCAGAAGATTCCCGAACTGAATCTGGACCAAGAATAAGCTTCTCGCCAGATTCTAACCAACAAGCAGGAGAGCGACATGGCCTTCCGTATAGAGCCTCGAAAGGTGCCATGCCAATACTAGACTGATAGCTGTTGTTGTAG
Organism: Allium cepa; assembly: GCA_030765085.1. Taxonomy (NCBI): domain Eukaryota; kingdom Viridiplantae; phylum Streptophyta; class Magnoliopsida; order Asparagales; family Amaryllidaceae; genus Allium; species Allium cepa. Next base: position 871,747,871 of record CM060945.1, on the reverse strand, counting down.
GAGAACTCTACAAGCGGTAAGTGATCCTCCCAACTACCTCCGAAATCCAGAATACAACAGCGCAAAAGATCCTCCAAAACACGATTCACCCTCTCCGTCTGACCGTCGGTCTGAGGATGATAAGCAGTCGAGAGATTCAGCTTTGTACCCAAAACGGACTGTAGGCACTTCCAAAAGTGACTAGTAAAGATAGTGTCTCGATCACAGACGATAGAGCTAGGAATGCCATGAAGTCGAACGAATTCCTTCACATATAGCTTGGCAAGCTGAGGAGCAGTCCGAGTGGACTTAATAGGAATAAAGTGAGCCGCTTTGGTCAAGCGATCAACAATAACCCAGATAGAAGTATGGCCTGACCTCGATCGAGGCAGACCGTCAATAAAATCCATGGATATCTGATCCCATTTCCATAATGGAATCTCTAGCGGCTGAAGAAGACCAGATGGACGCTGATGCTCGGCTTTGATCTGTTGACAAGTCATGCAACGGCTTACATAACTTGCAACATCTCTCTTTAAACCCTCCCAATAATATAGCCGGCACATATCGGCATACATCTTACTCGAACCGGGATGAATAGTGTACTTAGAGCGATGACACTCGTCTAAAATGTCACGCCTAAGTGATAAATCAGATGGTACAACAATACGGTTCTTCCTACGAAGACACCGATGAAAATCAAGAGAATAATCCAGCAAAGTCTCATCACTAGATCCCGACTCGAGAAGGTGAATAAGATGCAATAAGTCTAGATCCTGCCGCTGAGCATGGGCAATGCGATCCAATAAGACAGGACGAGCTTCCAAGCTGAATAATAAGACCGGAGAATCAGATGGTGGAGCTCGATCTCTAATATCACATAAAGATAGAGTCTCAAGAACATCCCACTCGGCAATTATCATAGAAACTACCGCCGAGTGCTTGCGACTGAGCGCATCTGCAACTCGATTACCCTTGCCAGGGGTATACTGAATATCTAAATCATATGAGGCGAGAAACTCAAGCCATCGCTGCTGCCTCATATTGAGATCCCTCTGACTGAATAGATACTTCAGTGACTTGTGATCGGTGTAAAGAGTGAAGCGTTCGCCTAATAGAAAGTGACGCCACGTCTTCAAGGCAAAGACGATAGCTGCTAACTCAAGATCATGAGTAGGATAGCGAACCTCATTCGGACGCAGTTGCCTGGAAGCATAAGCAACTACCCGATCCTTCTGCATAAGCACAGCACCAAGCCCGCTACCACAAGCATCAGTGTAAACAACCAGATCCTGGTTACTCTCAGGAACCACAAGAATAGGAGCATGAGTGAGAAGTTCCTTCAATCGCTGAAAAGAATCTTCACACTTATCAGACCAAATAAAGCGAACACCTTTACGAGTCAGCGTCGTAAGGGGAAGTGCAACTCGAGAGAAATCCTTGACAAACCGACGGTAATAACCCGCCAGACCAAGGAAACTGCGAATATCATGAACGTTCTCGGGCTGCTTCCAATTCTGAATAGCTTCGATCTTGGCAGGATCGACAGAAACACCCTCCGATGATACAATATGGCCCAAGAACTTGACCTTGCTCTCCCAGAAATGGCACTTGGAGAGCTTGGCCTTAAGCTGATGCTGACGAAGAGTATCCAAGACAATCCGCAAATGATGAGCATGCTCTGCCTCGGATCTAGAGTAAATAAGAATATCGTCGATGAATACCAAAACGAATCTATCGATGTATTACCGGAATACTCGATTCATAAGATCGACGAAGAAAGCCGGTGCGTTCGTCAAGCCGAATGGCATGACCAACCACTCAAAAGAACCATAACGAGTGCGGAAAGCGGTAAGAGGAATGCTATCTTCCGCAACTCGGAGCTGATGAAATCCGGTGGCAAGGTCGAGCTGTGAAAAGACCTTTGCACCGCTCAACTGATCAAACATATCGTCTATCCGTGGCAATGGATAACGATTTCTGATGGTCAACTCATTAAGCTTGCGATAGTCAATGCAAAGCCTAAGAGAGCCATCGGGCTTCTTAACGAAGACCACAACAGCACCCCATGGCGAAGAACTGGACCGAATGAGCTGCTTCGCCTCAAGCTCTACTAACTGCTTCCTGAGTTCCTCATTCTCTTTAGTAGACATTCTCGTGGGAGGACGCCCAACTGGGTGGGAGCCTGGAATGAGATCGATGCGGAACTCAATGGCCCGCTTTGGCGGCAGGCCAGATACTGGCTCGAATATATCGGGGAAATCCCGAACGACAGGAATACGAGATATGTCCAAATCCTCATCTCGTGAATCAAAAGAAAATAAAGTAACATCAGAAATCCCAACATCCTGAAGAGCAATAGCTAATGGAGCGGACGAGTCAGGATGACGAAGAAATAATATCCGCTCCGAACAAATAATTTTGGCGTCGTGCTGAGCGAGCCAATCCATGCCAAGAATCATATCAAATCCCAAATACTCCATAACATGCAGATTCGCACGGAAAGAAAATCCACAAAGATCAATATCAACATTCTCACAAAGCAAGCTAAGGGTCGTGGATCCGCCGATGGGATTCACAATCCTTAGGGAAGAAACCAGACAAGTAACATCCAAGGATAAAGCATCTACTAGCTCCTTTGATACGAATGAGTGAGAGGCACCCGTATCAAAGAGAACTCTACAAGATCTACCATGAAATAAAATAGAACCTTCGAGAACGGAAGGATGCGTACCTCGAGGCCGAGCTGAAGATGCAGGAGCCTTGGCAGCATTAAGCTTGCCAGGCTTGGCACTAGCTGGAGCAATAGGACAAGTGGAGATCTTGTGTCCCTCCTTCTTGCAAAAAGTACAATAGAGAGGTTTGGGACACTATCGAATAAAGTGATCTGAAGAACCGCAGTTGAAGCATTTCCTCGGAGGACGGGTTCCACTAGGCTGTGACTGAATTTGAGGCTGAGTCTGAGGCTGAGCCTGGACAGCAGAACTGCCAGTCTTCTTCTTCTTGTTCCAAGGCTTGTTCTTCTGAAATGGACCCCGCTTCTGGTTGGGGTTTTTGGAACCCCCACGATCATCATCACTATGCTCCATCTCGACTGACTCAAGATGTAGGGCTGCATCGACTAGCTTCTCGAATGAGAGCTCAAGTTGTAGCATAAGATGCCTCTTCAGATATTTCTTCAAGCCCTCAACAAATTTGAGGTTCCTCTTATAAGGAGTTGCAATAAACTCAAGGCCGTACTTGGACAGGGCCTCGAAGGAAGAGACATAGTCGGATACGGAGGACTTCCCCTGCTTGAGATCAAGAAAGCGGCGAGCAAGGGAGTTCTTCTCTGACTCTGGGATGAATTTGAGCTCAAATCTCTGACGAAACTGAGCCCAAGTAAGTGTGGTCTCATCGACCTCGGCAATAAGTAGTTCGTACCAATCCAGGGCACGACTCAGAAGCTGACTAGAAGCAATAAGAACACGATCATGATCCGAGATATCCATACGAGTAAAAATGCGCTCGCATATCCGAATCCAAGCCTGGACCTCTAAGACATTCTCGGAGCCACTGAACGGCTTCCCTCCGAGATGGGTAAAATCACTGCAGAGACGCGCAAAAACAGACATGCGCGGAGCATCAGCAACTGGGGCTGGAGACTGATAATGAGACTGAGAATTCCGAACCAGCTCCATGATCTGGTCGGTAGTCATGAACACGCCCACTGGATGAGTGTTGCTGGACTGCCCAGCAGCACTAGTCTGACGTGTGGTTCTCCCTCTTCCCCTTCCAGACATACTGAAAGTCAAACGGGAATTAGAGTTAGACATGATTCAATGATAGATATTTAATTAAGGAATACTACGGAATATAATAAATTCCAACACATATTCCTAACTTATCTATCAATAAGCATAAGGAAGGGATTTGATTTAATTCGGATCCAATTAAAATGTATTGTACTAAGTGTAACCGTTCTGTGTTTGTTATGCTTAATTCTGAACCTCGGCTCTGATACCAAACTGTAACGCCCCACTCTCAGACCCACTGTAAGAAAGAGTATTACGGGAGTAATACCGTCTGTTAAAGCGGAGAATAGAGTATAATGGAAGCGACCATTTGTAATCAAGCTATAACTATCTACTGAATACGTCGAAAAGATGGTATCTATTTTTTTCAAGTGGTTCGACCTATTCAATAAATATTTATAACGAAATTACAATGGCTAAAGACCTATCAGAATAAGCATAGCAATAAATGATAAACATCACAGAACAGAATCACATAACAGATATAACATCCCAGAACAATACATCATCAATACAGATCCAAATACTATAAGTGGGTACAAAGCCACTGCTCACATATGTGAGTCAAAAATATATACATATCAAAGTCCGAATAAAACAGAGTAGTGGAATAGTGGACAAATAAAAGCGCTATCTATCAGCATAGCAGATGATGTCCAAGCAGAAGCACATAAGCTAAGTCCAGAGACCTAACCTGAAACAACTCGGTCTGACCCAAGCGAAAACACTCGGGTCAGGCTAGCTAAATAATCAGTAATAACTGAGATATATATAATAATGCAGTACATAAATAAAACAATACTTCTCCAAAGAGAAGAGTAATGTGGACTACATGAATATAATGACGATCCCTAATCATCAATAAACAGTAAAAATCTCCAAAGAGAATACAAACACCAAAGCGTTAAATAAATAAAATCGCCTCATATCATTGGCGTAGCCAAAGCTATATAAAGTTGCCCATAGGCAATAATCCCAAGAGTGACCAGAGTCAATAATCAATGCCCAAGCAAAGATCGATGCTCCAAAGAGCAATAGGGATATAATGAAAAATCAATGAAATCGAATACAGAAATGCAGTGTCCAGAGACACTGTGAATCCACAAGGTAATCGCACTTACATCGTATGGTTCCATAGAACCAACACTGAACGGCGATACTCGAATGGATATAAAAATCATCAGATAATACAAATATTGCACGTGCACCGACCAGAGTCGTTGTTGCCAAGTACTGTAGAGTTGTGATCGATCACTCGCACAGATGCGGAACGCGCGAAACGGCAAGATCCTTCCCAGAAGGATAAAGGCCCAGAGGCACATGCCGAATAAAAACTGCTCCATAGAGCAGGTGTCCAGAGACGTTTGCCCAGAGGCGTGGTGACCCAGAGGTCCAGTACTGGCCGCCCAGAGGCTAATGTGCCACTAACTTCTCAGAGAGGAACCCGTAAAGTGTTAACAATGAGTCCCATACCCCACGTTCGCACCAAACGGTTTCCTAACCAATAGCAAGCTCACACTCCAAACAATAAAAAGTCCACCTCATATCATCGGTAGACTAGACCCAAAGGTCAAAACGATCAATCGAATAGGTCGGGGATTAACCGGAAAGAAAATACACACGGTTTCCATAGGCCGGATATTTCCTAACCGTTTAAGCACATTTCCACTTCGCTCGACATGCTAAAAGTGAGTGTAAGATTTTTGTTATAGAAAATAATGGTGTAAAACGGATTTGTAATTGATTTCGAAACCACTTTTAAAACGGTCTTTTGAAAAGTCTCCTATTATGGAGTAATTAATTTAATAATTAAAAATAATATTATATAATAATTTTCAAAAGCCATTTTGGAGTGAAAAATCCTTTTAAATCCTTTTTATAAAGTCCGTGTACGAAATGCAGGGACAAATCTCAAAAAATCGACGAGAACCAGAAAATCATCAAAAATATTCTAAGTGTTTGAAACCATTCAAAAACTGCTGCGAACCCAAGTTCGGCAATTTATTTAGACCAGCAAACCGTGTCCAAATGGCATGAAAACTGGTAGGCATGTAGACCGACATCCCTACTTTAAGATGCAAAAAGAATTTCTGAATTCCGAGTTGAGACGAAGTGGCAGCGACGTCTCAAAGTTGAACCCAGAAAAAGATTCACACTATTTTCCAACAGCGACCAGAGTCTAACTTTGGCACGAAAATCGAAGTATCAAACGAACTCCAATGTTGCCTAAATTTTCCAGAGATGGAGTTCGGAACTCCACCTTTCCAACGAGACCAAAAACTTCGAATTCCGACTTCCGACTTCCGATGCGAACGTGGCGGCATCGCGAAGTGGCGCTCAAAAACTGAAAACAGAGGTGATGTTTGATTATTATTTTTTTTTTTTTTCCAGCCCACATGGGCTGGGAAAATAACAAGCCCCCAGCCCAATTGGGCTGGGGCAGAACACAAGTTCCCCAGCCCAATTGGGCTGCGCAGAACAGAAGACCCCCAGCCCAATTGGGCTGGGCGGAACACCCCCCAGCCCGCGGGCTGGGGGGGGAATCAAATGCCCCCCCCCCCCAAGCCCGCTGGGGCTGGGGGGACATGTGGGCCGCCCCAGGCCACTTGGGCTGGGGTCTGGGTGGCCCGCCCCAGCCCAGGCGGGCTGGGGACTGGGGACCCGCCCCAGCCCACTTGGGCTGGTGTCTGGGTGGCCCGCCCCAGCCCAGGCGGGCTGGGGACTGGGGACCCGCCCCAGTCCACTTGGGCTGGGGTCTGAGGTGCTGCCCCAGCCCACTTGGGATGGGGTCTGGGTGGCCCGCCCCAGCCCAGGCAGGCTGGGGACTGGGGACCCGACCCAGCCCACTAGGGCTGGGGTCTGTGCGGCCCGCCCCAGCCCAGGCGGGCTGGGGACTTGCAGCCGGCCCCAGCCCGTGTGGGCTGGGGGCTTGTGGCCAGCCCTACTAGGGCTGGCCTGCTCCTGGCTAGCCCAGCTGGGCTAGCCTGCTTTGTATGGGCTGCAACTTGGGTGCAGCCCAGACCCATATTTCAGCCTGTTTTGGGTCTGTGCATTTCCAGCCTGCTGTAAATGCAGTTTTTGAGGGTTTTAGGGTGTTTTTTTTCAAGTTTTTGGCCTCAAATTTCACTAATAACAATCACTAATCACTATACAATGATTAATACACCATATAAAAAGAAACATAGGCCAAAGCTTAGCATTACCTTATGAAGCAATAACACAAACACTTTATGTGCACACCAAAAATGCAAGCAAAGTTGATCAAGGAGCTATGATTCACATGTTACACAAATAAACATGTGTTACTAATTGATTTATGACATTAAAAGAGGATTAAACACATACTATAAGAAGTTTTTAGCAATATACCTCTCTTAGAAAGCAACAATGATCATAATAGCATCAACCCAAGATAGTAAGAGAGGATTAGGAGGCTATAAGATCATAAAAACACATAAAACATGTGTTAACAAACTAATTTCAGAAATTAGAAAGGATATAAGAATGAATTTGAGGTGGGTATTTGCATTACCTTTTCATAAAATGATTTGCATAAGCTACAACTTGAAGGAGATGAAGATGGAGGCCATTTTTTGTTTAGAAGCTTTAGGAAATGATTAGGGTTTTGATTAGGGTTGAATGAAGAAGGTTATGAGAGTTTGAGATAATATATAGGGGAGGTTTAGGGTGGGTTATTGGGTTAAGTCTACTAACCCAATAAGAAGAGGGTTATTTACCATGTTTCAAAAAAATTTCTAAGTGTTCATGTATGCTTATGAACTCATTTTTCTTACCCAAACCCATTTTAAAATCTCTCCTAAAATATTTAACTCTCCAAAATAACATTTTATCCTCATTTTAAAATCCCATATTTCCCATTTAATTAAAATAGCCTTTTTCAATAAATTTTGTTATTCCAAATCCTTTTATACTTCATTAAGAATAAATAAAAATCCTAACTTTTATTTATTTATTGGTAATGCAAATCCCGGGTTGTTACACTAAGCCTCAAAACATATTTTTGTTTAATAAATCTCTTTAAAAAATATTCATATGCTTATCTTTCTGACAAAAGTATATTTATAAAACATTTGTGATATTTTCCACTACCAAATCTTTAAAAAGGATTTAACTATATTATTAAATTGGAGAAAAGAATAACTCTAAGCACTATTCCTTCGTTTTAAATATGGAACGTATGTTCATACCAACATTTCTTTAAAAGGTCAACCTCGAATTACTGTTGTAATTATCTTGAATAATTCCTTATATAAATTTCCATTACCCATGAAATCCTTTTTCTTTAACCCAAACTCATTTACAAAGCATTTACAAACCTCTATACTCATTTATGAGACTCTTTATAATTATTTAAACCTGGCTATATAACTTCTTTATCAACATTCAAAACTCGTATAAAACTTCTCTTTATAGACATCCAAACCCATTTATAAAATCTTTTTATGAACATTTAAAACGGTTTCTAAAACTCCTTTTATGAATACCAAAAAATTATTCATAAACTTCTTTATATAATATTCGAAACAATTGTCAAATCATTCTTCAAATATGTTGTTCAAAATAGAATAATCTTGAAGATCATTTTAAAAAAAATGAAATATTAACTTTCCAAAACCAAACGGAGGCTTAATGGCTACAATCGATCGTTACATTTGGGTTTACTTATCCAAGTTATATCATGGGTATTGTTTAACATCAGATATGTAAGGGATTTAAGCATAACATACAATCAATCGTAGGTAGATGTCCAGGTTACAAATATTGATACATCCACAATTGGGTGAAAAATGTACAAATAGAAGTATATTTATATGCTTAAGTTATCATGAACCGCTTACAGAAATTAACATCCTTGTGTCTATCACTTTATCGGTATTCGACTTTGTGCTAAATATAAGTCAACTTACTTCCCATAAAACTTGTCAAAATTTTATAATCACTTCTTTAATTCATTTGGCTACTTAATGATCTAGACAAGAGATCCTTTGACTTAAAATCAACTAATCTTAAAAAAATTGATTTAATACATAACCGATTAAGTTTAAAAATATCTTTGAAAAGACTGAAGTATATTCAATTAGCTTAAACCCTAATTATATCTTAATTAAATCAAGATTAATTCATAATTAAATCTTAATTAACTTAATGAACTTGGTTAAGTCCTTATTAACTTCCTAATGCATCTTACTTAAGGTTTAAACAATTCATTATTAGTTAAAACCTAATTAATTAAAATTTTATTTAAAAATAACTTAATTAAATAATAACTAATCAACTAATTAAGTTGTTTAAATAATAATTAACCATTTAGTTACTTCTTAACTTCATAAATCACTAACTTAAAACTTTATTAATCGCTAATTAATCATTAACCTTACTTGAATGTTACTTAAACCTTAATCACTTACTTAACTACTAATTAATTGCTAATTAATTTTAATGAGTTTATTAAATAAATAAGTTATTAAATAATCTAAACTTAACTATTTTTATGCAACTAATCGAGTTTTGAATTTTTCGCAAAACGGTACAAAAGAAAACATTTTAAAACGAAAATGGTCAATTTTGTCGAACTGCGTCCATAGCGACTATCGTTATAAGCGCAGCTCGCTTAAACTTAATTTAAGCGAAATAGTTTTCTTATTCTTTGCTATTACAAGTTTTAAAACCTAATTTTGAAAGTTTTTGAAACTTAAAAACAAAGATAAAACCTTTGAAACCATTTCCAAAATTTAAAACTAGAAAACTTAATTTTGGTTCCAAAAGGATCTCACGTCCATCGCAACATACAAAGTTGTTAACTTTATTTCGACTCAACATAATTTAGTTTTTAAATCACAACCATGCATCCATACTGCCATACTTTTAACATCACAATGAAACACATATATAAGCATAAGGTTATATGCTTACTAACTCGACAACATCACATTCAAATCTCAAATTCAACACCAAACGCAAACATCCACCAAATCACATCGACTAACATAATAGCCATTAAACTTTCTCATCATATTATCACCGCAATAACACATCATAGTATAGTCAAAAATCTTTATAAAATAGACTAGTTTACTTACCGAAAATCCTTGAAACCTGAAATGCCTCAGATGCACCAAAAATTACCCTAAAAATATGTCATCTTCCACTTGATTTTTGGACATATTACTCAAGGATTTTGAAAACGTGATCAGAAGAAAAGTTTCAGAAAATTATTTTATCTCTAATTTAAAATAAAGAATCGCCCAAATCATATTAAGTTTGAGATAGATATGATCAAAAGAAGGAGAGCTATTTTCGGACTTGAATTTCTGAGTTTAGAAGCACGCCGCAAAGAAATGAGATTTTGACAAACCTAAGCTTGAAATTAGAAAAGGTGACAAAAAAGGAAGTTGTAGCTGCTCAAATTTTATGTGATTTCAAAAAATGAAAATCTTGATGGCGTAAAATAGAGGAAGTTATGGTTGTATAAAGTGGAGGAAAATGGAGAAGAAAGAGTTTAAAAACAAGTTTGCATCTTTAAAACAGTTTAATTTTTTGATTTAAAAAAAATTAAAACTAACATAAGAAGCCATAAAATTACGAAGAAATCTTTAGGAAAATGGAAATGGAGAAGTAAGTGAAAATATAATGAAGTGGATATGTATTTATAGGCACAAGAAAGTAGGAAAATTACCAAAGTAACCTTGGATTAAAATATCGTAACATGTCATTATTTGGACAAGTCACGTCACCACATTCCTTCCCCATATATGTCATGTCCTCCCCCCTTTTTAGTCACATCCCCTTGGCCATGATGGATAATGATGATGATACTTAAAGAAATAACAAGTGATAATGGTATGTACTTATACATAAGTTATTATTTTTAAAACCAGGACTTGTCACATCACTTGCTAAACATAATTACTATAAGATAATATAATATTAGTGTATTATTATTGTTTGGTTAACTAACTCTTATATATATGTATATATCTATATAGTGCAAAAAGACGAAAACGTTCTGGACAACATTCTGGTGTCGAAAAGTTGAAATTCCGAAAAACATTCTTCGGTCACGTTTTCTATTTTCTATGAACTATCTATTTTGGTAAACAAATTTTACAAAATATTTCAACCTCATTATTAAATAATTAAAATAGGTTTATTTATAAATAAAAACCCATTTATTTAATATTTAAACTTAACTTGAATTCCCAAAGAAACATATAAAACCAATGATATCAACTATCGATGCCATAAACATTTTATTTTCAGAAAAATAAAATATTTTATTTCATAATCTTGTTTGAATACATATATTAGTGTCTATATCCAGAGTCGTGCATGATCCTTATTGTTTAAAAGTAGATTTATATGATAAAACAATTTTTGGCTGTTTGATCAATATTTTACCTAGGATGATATCTACAAATTATCAATATTTTACCTCGGTAATTTGTCCGCAAATATTTTTCCTAAACAAAATAAATATTAGTATTTACCACTTAAAATAGGATTATTTCTTACCTTTAAACCCATATCTAAATATTTTAACAATAAATATAATTTATCCAAGTGATAAATTTGCAGGTCATTACATTCTCCCCCCTTAAAAGAATTTCGTCACTGATATTATACCACAATGTTATCCTCAGAAATACTTAAAACTATTCATCAATCCATATGATGTACATAGATCACTTCTATATAAAAATCTGGTTCGATCACTCGCTCGAGCACATAACTTCATTTTTGAACTAGTATCGCTCACTCGACTTCCTAGTGTAAACTTTGATCAGGCTTCTTAATTAGAAACCTCTGTTCTCCTTGCATAGCCATAAATTATGATAGAAAACCTTTGGTTCCACATAAGAACCCTTATCAATGCTCGCCATCAAAAATTGAACGATAAATCCCTATTCGGAATGGTGTGAAACACCTCGAGTCATGTACTCGAATCTTTGATCGAGAACTATGTGAAAAGGAGAAATGATTTATGTAAAACCTATGTACTAATCCCATTGGTTCCTACTTCCCAAGATAATAATTATCCTTTTAAAGAAACACCATTTTACTAAGAATATTACTTATGTCTATTTACATTCTATAACTCAAATTCATTTTAGTATGACACTCTTTTATATCCAAAAGAGTATATATAATTTCAAATCTTAATTTGGTTTTACTTAATCTAGGATGTTCAGCAAATTTAAAACTTTATTTATTAACCTGCTCTTAATCAAGACATCTTTTTATTTTAAAAACTATATTCTTTTAAGTGATTCGAGAACACAATATCTAAGTTTTATTTCAAAAAAACCTTTCAAAATGATACTTTATATTTAACCCTTTTCAAAACTTAATATATAACCGGCTAACTCTAAAATGATATCAAGGAAACGGACGTTACCAAATAGTATTATATATCCCTTTTACTAAGTAGGGAAATACTCCGGTGAAGTGTTTACCATCCAAACACATCTCTTCCCCATTTTTATTTATTTCTAAGACACTCGAACAAGTTAATCATAAAAATATTTATTTCTTCACAAATTCCCTTTTGAAACAATACAATTTATAGATAAATAGTTCTTTAATAAAATCAATCACTAGCTTTGGATTCATTCGGATTCGAACTCGTTTCGATTGTACAATGACAAAGAGGATAATTTGCTAAGTGCACTATCATATCTGCTTAAGAAAATATTCGACTATCACTTATAAGATTGTTCTAATTATCACAAAACAGATTGAAACTCATTCCCGAACTTTCCAAAGAAAACTTTACTTTCAAATCCATTTAAAAATATTTATATCTTAAAATCTCTTTAAGTACAATTACTGTAACTTTTCCAAAATCATTTAAATCCTTATCAAATCCACAAGGATTTAATTCTCTCACAATCCTTTTTATTTTTATAAGGTCATATATAGATTTTTTTTTAATTAAACACATTTTTTTTCTAAATCCAATTTTAACCCTACATCTCATCGATAACTATATAGACTTTTGAAAATCATTCCTTTATATATAAAATATATCATAGGTAAAATTATTTCATTTACCAATTATAAAACAATATTATGTCCACTAGACTTGTTCAAGTGTTTAGAAAACCCTTATCGACTAGGTCGGCCAAACGCATCGACCGGAATTCTTAAGCCACTCAGTAGATCAAACAACACAATATAAAACGTTTTTACTCACTAAAAAATATGCACAAATATTTATAATACACTTAGGTTCATTCTATGGTCTCACCAACCCAATCTCAAATGAGTATATCCCACCAGGGCCAAGGTTCTCGCTTAACCTTCAGCTCTGATACCAAATGTAACGAACTGGATTTTCGACCCTCGAAAACAGACAATAATATGTCCACTGTATCAAATGTCGAACGTTCAAGTGACGGAAATATCCGATTTGTAGGGTGAAATAAAAATGTAGAAGATAGAAGAAAACTAAACATTACAGAATCTCACAATGCAGCGAATAATATATAATACAATAATGATCTTTACAAAAATGAAACATCTTTATTCATATATACAATATCAGAGTACACTAGACTTATCCTAAATTTTTAGATTGTTATGGAAGCATTTCCTCACATTGACAAACATGCAGACTCTATAATACAACGAAAGTAAGAATACATGAATACGTCTGCCCATCCGGCTCCTCTCCAGCTCTATAGTATCTAGCCAAACCTGGGAAAAACATGCTCGGTCTGACCCAAGCATTACATGGAATAACGCCCAAGTCAGTCTGGTAAACCAGCATGAGTAAAACTCGATAACAAGTAACAAAAAAACTGATTTCTACATTTAAAAACCTTTCAAACAAAAGGTATTTTGTAAGACCGCACCACATGTAAAAACGGATGGGTTTTTACCTTACGATAATCAAAACATTTTATATCAAAATCCAATGATATTATCATAGTGTCTAAGTTTAAAGTAAATAGATAAAATAGCTGAAATGCTTGCATCTCACATTCCAACATACTAGGCTCTACAATTGAAAATGTAAGACATGTATCGGAGATTGGATTCCAACTAATGATTGGGCTACTGGAGTATCACCTGCCATAGTACACCTCTAGAAATATATACCAATGTTGTACCTAATGACTCCTGCCAACACAGAACTAGCTACCCCATATAGATAGTACCAAATATATCATCACCCCGGTTTCTTTACAACTTTTACCCGAGCGCTCCTACATACACGAATTCATTGATGATTGTGTGCATATCTAAAATGGAGATGATATACTTTAATGAGTGCGACCCACATAGCCCTGTTGTATATCCCCTGTTATAGTCATTCTCGGTTGATGAGGCTTGAGGCTACATTTTACCTTTCTAAATAGAAATCCATCTTGGTGTGCTAACATTGCCCTACAGGCGTCAATGCGATTACAGCATTCACCCATACAAGTTTGTTCGGGGTCTGAATGAAACCGAAGGAACTAACTCTATTACATCCATTTTGGAATTACCCTCAAGATAAGTAGCAGTAGCTCTTGCACATCAAAGAACACCGTCTTTAATCATCATTAAGATGCCTTCTACTCGAATGCATATATTGGTTCATAATTGCTTTTGAATATAAATCTGATCCCGATCTCTCCGTATCAACGACTAATATTTTCATGTTAACTCATTCTTGGTTCTTTTAAAAGTAAGCACTCAAGTCCTCATATGGGTACTCGAATTTACTTTTGTACTTCCTAAGTCAAATTAGGCCAAATTTGATAGTCGATTATTTAACAATTAAATGAACAAAAAAACCACTAATTCTGTGATGACACGTAATTTTTGGATGTTTAAAATCGGAATATTTAATTGATTTTAAATATTTAAAAGTTAATTTTTTAACTTGAATTCAAATATTACTATTTATTGGGTAATTCAATTATCAGATTAAATTATTTGAAGTTGGGAAAATGTTGAATCTGTAGTTTTAAGCTGGTTAAAAATAATTTGAAGGCTCGTAAAATTTATATTGATAGTACTGAAGATAATAAAAGTGTTAAAATTTAATTTGGAAGTGTTTTGTTCAGTTTTGAAAATATATCGTTTAAATTGATATTTAAAAATAGCCTTCCGAGGCACAGCCTCGGAATTCGACGAAACTAGTTCCATTGGATCCATAATAGTGTTTTATTATTGGATTTCGAATTTCGTAGTGATTGGAGTTGTTGTGTGAGCGTTCGATATTTAAACGCGCCGAAATTTATATCGAAAATTCAATATAATAACTAGGCCCAAAAAGGTATCTTCTCCATACGATCGAATTAGGACCTGAAACCTTTTCCATTGCGTTCAGAATAAGGATATAACATTATGAACGCCTAGCAGCACACCTCGATAGGAGTTTGAAATTTTAAGTTGCATTTATCGAGACAATTTGAATTAATTAATATATCCTAGTCAACTTTCAGCCGTATTCCTTTCACATCGATGCTTTTTCCCCTTCACATCACTGCAGCCTTCCTCCATATGCCAATATCTCATCCTGTTCCCTTTATTTTCGTTTTATAAAATCTCATTATCAAATTCATTTGGGAAATAAATGAGGAAACGATTTCATTCAAAAGATATCAATAATAGCCAAAATAAAAATTTCTTCCTCCAGTTATCATTCTCGAAATTTTCCACCTTTCTATTTTCAAAATCAAAGAGTGCCGAAGCCTCTCTTCCTCAATAAAATTTAAATTGGAATCGAAGTCGATTTTGTTCGTTCAAGAAGAGGGATCTCGTCATTAGCGCACTGTTCTACTCGAAACCCTCTCGTCGTTCGGCTCGAAGCTTTGAGGGAGGTGGCGCATCTTCTCGTTAAGGGTTGCGACTCGAAGTTAGGCTAGGGTTACCATTTCGGAAGCGGCGACACGAGGGTGTTGTAAGAGGCGAATGCAAGGAAGCATCACGCGTTCGCGTGCGTTCACGAATGAGAAGGAAGATCAGGTTCAAGTGGGTAGGGCGCATGGAGGTGGGGTAATTCATTTTATCTAGGTCGGCTTCATCATGCAAGGTTGAGTGAGGAAAGAACCGTAGCCATGGTTGATGGGCGTTTGTTTCGAGTCTGATCGCAGTAAGGTAATTAAAAATTTTATTTTAGTTAAGGAGGTTTAAAACTTTTTGAATTCAATTTGTTCATTGTTAATTATCAGAATATATGTATATAACCTGGTATATCGTTTTCTGTAAAGAATGTTTATCGTTATTATTAGTTTTCTAATTTGCAGAATTTAAGTTTACATATAGGTATTTATGTATACAGTAAATTATAGATGCAGACTTATATATATATAAACAGAAAAGGATATTTTATAATAAAATAATTTTGCTTTAATATATGCAGTTTCGGAAGGAAATAAATATACATTTTAAACTTACCGTTTATATTTTAAAAATAATGAATTATGTAATTAACCCGTAAATTAACTTATTTGACTATTTTAGTTGCTAAATATAGTTTTATTTAAAAAGGGAATCGGTTTTAAATTAAATCCTAGGTTAAAATAAAATCACTAGTAATTAAATTTATAAATGGAAATTTAATCATTCGAATTATTCGAATATTAATAAAAAAATCATCTAATGTTTATACAATGTCCAAATTGTGGAGAAGCAAGCCCGTGTGAATCAGATTTGCAAAATAAAATCAAAAGTGAGTTATCACTCATTTGGTAATAATTTAAATTTAAATGATTAAATTTAAATAATTGGTTGAATGATTGAATTGTTTTAATGTGCAATATTATATATAGTGGTATATAATATATCTGGAATTATTGATTTGCCGCATTATATAGCGGATGAGACCCTATGCGCCGCATAATAGCGGATGATATTATATTTAATCCCATATACCGCGATATTCCACCACGAAGTGGAATTGGTATTTTATGTTATGCTAACATCTGTGGATGCAGGGAAAATACGTTGGAGGGATCCAACTGGATTCCTCAACATTTATTTAAATTATTTAATATTCTCTGTAATGATTATTCGGATATTCTGCGATGAATTATATTAGAATATGGAATGCTATAGTTTGCTTGAATATTTCGGTACACTGAGTTATCTAAATATATAGAATTGGATTTTTGAAAAGAAATTAAAAGAGTGAATTCGTAAGTAAAATAATTGTAGAGAATTTGAATAAATAGAAGGATAAATTGCAAAAGAATAAAAGTGGTTTAAAATTCTAATAAATAAATTTCGAGTATGGAAAGGGGATTTTGAATAAACAGAGAAATAATGAATTTTAAACCTTAAGTGACATTATTTAAAGGAATAAAGAATTTATTTTAAAATAAAAGTTTTAAATTTATTGAAATAGATATAGAAGGAATTTATTTCAAAAAGGAGTAAATTGGAAATCAAATTTGGAAATTGATTCAAGTGTTTGAAATTGGAAATTTAAAGGAGAATGTGGCTAGAATTTATAAACTGGATTTATAGAAGCAAAGTAATATCTCAGTGGATATTTGGGGTAAACTAAATTCATGATGGAAATTTATTAAAGGAATGGGAACATTTGTTTAAAAATAAATAGTGATTTATTTTAAAAGGATGTGAAGAGAAGTATATTTCCCTGGATAGCCAAGTACGTTTCAAAATGAATTTTTAAATATAAGATAAAAGTTTTAATGTTGTTTTAAAAAGCATGTTTTAGAAAAATTTATTATGTCTATATGTTTAAATTCTAAAGTAAGTGTTTTTCAAATCTATTATCGTAGTAATTATTTAAAGGTGACTTAGTATTTTGTTTTAAAGTAGAAAATCTAGTTTTATATTTATGAAGTAACCCCATTTTAAATATTCCTAAAAGTATATATTTTTTATAAAGTATTGAAGTAATTTTTAATTTAAATGTTTTAAAGCATATTTTACAATAAAGTGTTTATAAATTATTTTAAAAAATCTAAAATTTTGTGCTTGGTGATTTCAGTGGAAATAGAAAATATTTGGGAAAGTTTATTCTGTAAAAGGAAGGTAATTTGAAACTGATTTCAAATGGGTTGAAAGTGGAAATATACCTTGCGAAGATAGTGTGAGATTAATAAATAATTTGGAGAAATATTTATGTTGATGTATGTTGTGAATATCAATTGATAGTTAAATCACCGAGTATCAATATTGGCCAATGCATTGATCGTTTCGAAGAGACCGGGATCGAGATTTATTTCTCGAAAACCACTTCGATCCGGTTTGTACGTTTTCGTGGAAAAACGAGTTTGGATTAGAAGATGGAGCAGTGAAGTGCAAGGGCTAATCGCTACTAATCCAGAGGATTATTCCAAAATGGATGTAGTAGGAATAGTGCCTTCGGTTCCGTTCGAACCTGGGACAGACTTGTATGGATGAATGCTTTCGGAACATTGTCAGGTGGACGATGGGCATTCTAAGGGATATGTTCTAAAAGGTAACGCTTAGCCTCAAGCCTCATCAACAGGGAATGATAGAAAATCAGGGGTTATGTAGCAAGGCTAGGTGGGTAGCACCCATTCAGGGTGAGGTCATCCCTGTCTAGATGTTTCTTTTTATTCGGCTTAGTGGTGCGGTTGCTGATCCCAACTGTGGGGTATTCTTACTCGGGTTATCCAGTAAGAGGTAGTCCCGGTCTTGTGTTGCAGTGGGTCGGAAGTGATCCTCGATACTGTGATCTAGGCCACGTACTGTACTGTGACAGGTGGTACCCCGGTGCCTAGTCATTAGTTGGAAATCAATTCTTCCTACGTGCCTTTTACGTGTTTTTTGTATTACCCACGATTGTGGCTAGTAGCTGGAATTTAATAATATAACAATTTCGGCTATTTTAATAAGTATTTGTATATAGACCTTATTATAATATGAGAGGATTTTAATAAAAGGTGTTTTAGTTATCATAAGGTAAAATCCCGACATGTTTATTTATGGCATGCTCTTACGAGATGCTTTTATTTTCAAAAGAACTTTTGAAACTTTAATAATCAATTTGAGTGTGATTTCTCACGCTGGTTTTCCAGAATGACTCGGGTGTTATTTAACTATAATGCTCGGGTCATACCGAGTATTATAGGATACAGGAAGGATGCTGTAGAGCTCAGGAGACGAGCTGGATGGTGATGTGTACTTCCGTATTTGTTTAAATATTTCGCTGTGTATTCAGATTGTGTGGACAGGTTATGGTTATTGTCCAGCTGTATGTTATTGATGTATACTCTTATGATGTAATATATAAACAGATGTATTTGTTTTATGTAGAGATTATTGAATATCTATTATATTTTATTTCCGCTGCGATGTTAAGATTCTGTTGTTGTTTTTCATTTTCTCTTCTTCTACCTCTTCTTCTTTAGCCCAAATGGTTCGTATTTCTGTTCAACTTGAGTTGACTGATGTAGAATAGTGTTGACTCAAGGGGTACGGATTTGAGGGCCATTACAGTTGGTATCAAAGCATAGGTTGGTGATAACCTTGGCTCTGGTGGGAATTACTCATTAAATAGAGTCCGTAAGTACTCTATAATGAGCTTGAGCGTAGTAATAGATATGAGCGTGTATTTGTTAGTGAATATAAAATATTGTGTTGATTTATCGGTCGAGTGCTTATGGATTCTGGTCGATGTGTGGGATGCCATATTATCGATAGGGATTTCTAAACTCTTAAACATGATAAACCGACACAATATTGTTTTAACTAGGGTAAATGAAATAATTTTACCCAAAATTATTTTTGTATATAGAAGAAATGATTTTTCGTAAATTGTTATAGTTATATATGGATGTTTGGTTGTTAGAAAGTGATAATATTAAATTATTATCATTGTATGAGAATTGAATAAGAAATTGAAATAATAACCAAAAATTAAGGAATAAATTAATAAATAAATGGAATTTGTAAATGTGATTCATAACTGAATAAGGAATTGAAATCATAATTAAAAGCTAGGAAATAAATTCATAAACAAATGAAATTGTAAATGTAAACTATAAATGTGAAATTATAGTGTGATTAATAATTAAAATAAGATAAAAATTTTAAAGTAAAGTTTGAATATAAATTTAAAGGATTTGGAATTTGGAAAATTTCCTCCTTTGAATTTGAAAAAAATTCTCAAAAAGTTGGAAAAACAAAAATTATATATATTTGAGAAATAGTTTTGAATCAGATTTGAAATCTAGAGAGATTTGGAATTTAAAAATAGTTGAAGGGATTTTAAAATGATAAAAGCATTGAACTCTTTTTCGGTCGCTAGAAAATAATTCCGATGATGATCGCGACATCATCGGTGTTCATTTTTTAGTTTATAAGAGGGGATTGCTACCGGGATGTTTTGGATTAATGTTTGTTTAAGAAATTTGGTTTGATTTTGAAATGCAAAGGAATAGATTAATTTAGATATATATTTTTTCAAAATTGGATTTGAAGATTTTAGTAATAAGTTTAAACGTGTGACGCCCCACCTCTATACCCACGCTAGCCAAGAACACTCCGGAGTAGTGCTGTCAACTAGCACGGAGAATAAGGCTGTTGAGGAGCGACCATCCATGTAATTGCTTATCACACGGTGGCTATAAATAATCTTCGGAAACAAACATAGAAATAATCATATCACAAATATCAGTCACAGATATCCATATCACAAAGGCGGAAGAAGATATGAATATATAACTAACACATGAAAGTGTACATCAGAGTAGTGGTCAGTAAGATCCACGATAATACAAAAGAATAGCAACACGTGCTATACAAAAGAATACAACTATGAGTCTATATCTCAAGTGTATACAACAAAAACTGCTAATCTAAACAGTTAGCCAAAAGTCAGAGTGATGAATCCCTGGGAAGAAGTCAAGCAGAAGCACCTGTAACATCTCGGTCTGACCCGAGTACTATTTAAGAAAATAATAAACGGATCAGTCTAGCTATAAATATCAGATGACATGATATAACATAAAAGATATGGCATAAACATAAACATCCATAACGACATACCACTATAAGTATGTAAATAATGATCAACAGAAGATCAATCAATAAGAGATAATCAATATCACAAGAATCTTCTCAAAGATTCGAAGAGGGCATCATACCCTAAACTTGTACTCATAACAAGTCAATGACATAAATTCCACAAATCAACACGAGAAATCCAGAAATCATAAAAAGGGAAAGAGGCCTATCACATGACGGTCCGAAGACCAAGGGGAGCTACCCCGCATGTGTGAATGGAATCACACAGATTGAGGTCAAGACTAACCAAAAAGCAGAAAGGTATGTGTGAATGGAATCACACAAGTGGTGTCTAGTCTAACCTTGCAATGAAAGAGACATCGCGCAATTGCTAGTCTAATTCATAAAGCGATCATCAAGATCAACGAGAAGTGTCAATTACACTAAGCTAGTAAATATAGAAGTTTAGCTTCATGTCCCATAACCACTTGCTTAACTTAAATATTTACGAACAAACTGTAAATCTTCACTAATAAAATTGTCACAAGAGGTTCAATCGAACAAGTCCAAGAATTAACCGACAAAGTGAACGCAAGCGTTTCATACCACTTGTTTTACTAAGTCGTTTAACTAGATTTCTCATCCGAGTGAGGTAAAGGCTTGTATATACTAATAGATTGGAAAACGGTTTAAGAAAAGAGCTTTGTTATTAAAAATAGAGTTGAAATTGTTTGTTAAAAGATTTTTGATATTTACTACTAGTATTGAAACCTTTATATTATAAAGTGACAAAACACATAAGCAAGTGTAGAAACCATCAGTCACAAAGATCGCATACGGAGATGCGAATAAAATCCAAGGAAATCAGCTCAATGTTTTTCAGATAAGATCCCCTAGCGAGGGGGGGTCCAGGGGGGGTGGCAACCCCCCAAGGTGGGGGTGCGGGGGCAACGCCACCGCTTACGGGGTTCGACATGCCCGGTCAGGTCGCGGGGGTCCAGGGGGCAGCGCCCCCGGCGGGGTGCGGGGCAGCGCCCCGACCAAAACGGTATGACCTAGTAAAGACAAAATGAGGTCTAACGACCTAAAGGGATAAGGTCGAGCGACCTAAAGGTGTTCGCGACCTAACGATGACTCGCGACTTAAGGAAGAGGGGGTGAGCGACCTATGGTCATAAACGAGACCGAGCGACCTAAGGGAATAAGGGCCGAGCGACCTAGCATTCGAACGACCTAAAAGAGGCGTGGCCTAAAGGAGACGCGACCTAAAAGAGGCGCGACCTAAAGGAGACGCGACCTAAAAGAACATAAGGTCAAACGACCTAACTGTATTGGGTCACGCGACCTAAAGAGAGGCGGCCTAGCGACCTAGAGTGCACACGTCCAAAAGTGGGAACGACCTATCGAGGTAAGGTCCAACGACCTACGACCTAAACAAATAGGCCAAGCGACCATTAGGGTTAACGGTCTAACGACCTAACAGTTATGGGGTCACGCGACCTAACTAAGTACGCGACCTAGTGGGTAAGGGAGTCGAGCGACCTAACTGCATCCAGTGACGAGCGACCTAATGGAGTCAAGTAGCGAGCGACTTAACTAGTTAACGACTCAAGGGGGTCAACGACCTAAAGGTCCAACGACCTAAACCCAAACACACGAAAAGTGGCCAGAACGACCTAGGGGTTAACTCACATGCGACCTACGACCTAAGGCCCATGCGACCTACGACCTAACTCTGATACGAGCTAATAAGGCCAGATAGACCTAGGAGCTAACTCACATGCGACCTACGACCTAAGGCCCATGCGACCTACGACCTAACTCCGATACGAGCTAATAAGGCCAGAACGACCTAGGAGCAGAAAATCCACCAAAACGCTAAAAATCAGAGTTTTTCGCCAACCCAATCCAAACCAAATGCAAATATACATGCAAACACGATAGGGATTCATTCCCAACAGTCCAATATTGATATAGACTAGATTTGTGAGATAAAAATCTCACCTTTGCACTAAAGTTTATGAAGATGAAGCTTGAAAGCAAGGAGAAGCAATCCAAAGCTTGAATCCAATATCTTCTACTTGAATTTGGAGTTGAATGTTGGATTTGCAATTGAATTTGTGCTTGGAGTTTTAATTTCCCATTCCCTCCACCATTAATGCCAAAGCTTGATTAGTTAGGAAATTTATGAAGAGTGAGGAGAAGAGGGTTGGAACTTGGGCTTAATAGGCTAAACTAACCCAAAGTCCAAAGCGGGAAAAGTTAGTGAAATTTCACTAACTCCAAACCTATCGATGTTTATACTTAAAAAGTTGTAAACGACATTTCGAACTCAATGGAAGTGATCTCGAGTCCTAATTTGACCGTTTGCAAAAAGTAGCTTTTCGGACCAAAATCCGATTAACGAGTTAATATTTAAATAAAATATTTAAATACAAACTCGATAAATATGCGGGTTGTTACAAAACGTGTAAGCAAAAGGAAATTGAAACTGAATGTTGAACTTAAGTTTGAATAGAAAAATTATTCAAGTTGGACTGAATCAAATAAAGTTTTGAGATTACAAGTTGTAAGTAACCGATTAATTTATATTGTATGCAAATGAAATGAAATTGAATATTGGATGATGTTTGATTTAAAATTTTGTAAAATAAAGTGCAGAATTAGTTCAAATGGAATAAAAACGATTAACTTTTGAAAATTAAATTTATTGGTTCAAAATGAATTTATGAATGAATATTAATAAGTGAGTAGCTTATAAAAATTTAAAAAGGAAATTAATAAGCCGGAATGGAAGTATTGGTATTCTGAAAGAAAAAAATGATAATCCAAACTTGGAATATAAAGTAAGATTTAACTCAAGAAAATTAAATATAATGGTTTTGAAGATAAAAGTATGGGATTATAAATTGAAAGTATGGTCGAATGAAGTTGAATTAGATTAAAATAGATTTGGTGTGAGTTGTAAACAAATCCAATTCAAGCATAAATTGAATGACCTTATTATTAATAAATTCAATAATGAATTGTTAATGTAAACTAAAATTTAAAAATGGATAAAAGAATAAACTAATTGAATAAATTAGTAAAATGGTTGGGATTTGATCAAAGGAAAATCAAATCAAAAATTTGAATGGAAGTTGATTGAATAAAATAAACTTAAGTTATTGGGTGGAATAGTTTGAAGAAAATAAATAGCGTAAGTAAATTTTGTGATGGTTATTTAATATATTGGTTATCGAGTTTAATAAAATGGTTTGGAATCAAACTTTTTGGATAAGAAAAAAAATGCAATGAAAGTTTGTGAATAAATTAAAATGGGATGGGATCAAGTGTAAATTAAGTTGGAATCAATTTAAAGTGGTTATTATTGGATCCGTAATAGTGTTTTTTATCGGATTTCAAATTTCGTAGTGATTGGAGTTGTTGTGTGAGCATACGATATTTAAACGCGCCAAAATTTATATCGAAAATTCAACATAATAACTGGGCCCAAAAAGCTATCTTCTCCATATGATCGAATTGGGACCTGAAACCTTTTCCATTGCGTTCAGAATAAGGATATAACATTATGAATGCCTTGCAGCACGCCTCGATAGGAGTTTGAAATTTTAACTTGCATTTATCGAGACAATTTGAGTTAATTAATATACCCTAGTCAACTTTCAGCCGTATTCCTTTCACATCGATGCTTTTTCCCCCTCACATCACTGCAGCCTTCCTCCACATGCCAATATCTCATCCTGTTCCCTTCAATTTCGTTTTATAAAATCTCGTTATCAAATTCATTTGGGAAATAAATGAGGAAACGATTTCGTTCAAAAGAAATCAATAATGGCCGAAATAAAATTTCTTCCTCCAGTTATCATTCTCGAAATTTTCCACCTTTCTATTTTCAAAATCAAAGAGTGCCGAAGCCTCTCTTCCTCAGTAAAATTTAAATTGGAATCGAAGTCGATTTTGTTCGTTCAAGAAGAGGGATCTCGTCATTAGCGCACCGTTCTACTCGAAACCCTCTTGTCGTTCAGCTCGAAGCTTTGAGGAAGGTGGCACATCTTCTCGTTGAGGGTTGCGACTCGAAGTTAGGCAAGGGTTACCGTTTCAGAAGCGGCGGCACGAGGGTGTTGTAAGAGGCGACTACAAGGAAGCATCACGCGTTCGTGTGCGTTCGCGTATGAGAAGGAAGATCGGGTTAAAGTGGGTAGGGCGCAATGGAGGTAGGGCGATTCATTTTATCTGGGTCGGCTTCATCGTGCGAGGCTGAGTGAGGAAAGAACCATAGCCATGGTTGATGGGCGTTTGTTTCGAGTCTGATCGCAGTAAGGTAATTAAAATTTTTATTTTAGTTAAGGAAGTTTAAAACTTTTTGAATTCAATTTGTTCATTGTTAATTATCAGAATATACGGATATAACCTGACATATCATTTTCAGTAAAGAATGTTTACTGTTATTGCTAGTTTTCTAATTTGCAGAATTTAAGTTTATATATAGGTATTTATTTATACAGTAAATTATAGATGCAGACTTATATATATATATATATATATATATATAAACAGAAAAGGATATTTTATAATAAAATAATTTTTTTAATATATGTAGTTTCCGAAGGAAATAAATATACATTTTAAACTTACCATTTTATATTTTAAAAATACTGAATTCTGTAATTAACCCGTAAATTAACTTATTTAACTATTTTAGTTGCTAAAAATATTTTTACTTGAAAAGGGAATCAGTTTAAAATTAAATTCTAGGTTAAAATAAAATCATTGGTAATTAAATTTATAAATGGAAATTTAATCATTCGAATTATTCGGATATTAATAAAAAAATCATCTAATGTTTATACAAGGTCCAAATTGTGGAGAAGCAAGCCCGTGTGGATCGGATTTGCAAAATAAAATCAAAGGTGAGTTAATCTCACTCATCTGGTAATAATTAAAATTTAAATGATTAAACTTAAATAATTGGTTGAATGATTGAATTGTTTTGATGTGCAATATTATATATAGTTGTTCGTCGACGGAAATTCTATCGGTTTAGAAAACCGTCGAACGAATTTAGAAATAAAAATAACCGCAAGCGCACGGTGTACGAATGTAGCACGCGGCGAATACGGGTCGATCCGCAGGGAATTGATGATTTTAAAATTCTATTCAATCAAATTAACCAAAGTTGAAAGTGTGATTAGATATAAATGTAAGAAACTAACAAAAACTAGCAAAAGAAAATGATAATAATATGAGAGTCAAAAGAACAATTTAGAGATAAATCCACTCTCTAGATCATATAAATCAACAAAATGAAGTTATGATCTCTCTTTTCTTTTCATTAGTGTAATTAGTTGATGTGTTTATCATAAGTATGATATATTTGTGCTATTAATTAGCCCAATATAAATCATCAAACTATAACACAACCACCAATACACTTTTAAATCTCATAAAGTATGACAACAAAGTTGAAAGCAAAATCTATTTTAAGCATGGCCTATTAACTATTAACTAGAAATATAAGCCATCAAATTTTAATTTCAATAATCACTTCTTTGCCATAATCATATGTAGATGAAGAGGCAATTTGTGTTTTGTTTGTTTAAGTATAGCCTATTTGTTATGAACAACATAGACTATCAAATTCAAAGCTAAACAACATCATTAAACCACTTCAATCATTCTCATTAAGCACAAAAAGAGAGCATAAACATCAAATTAAGTTGAAGCTACATGATTAGAGAGCTTCATTACCCCTAAATTGAAGGGGTTTAGCCTCTCATATTTGTCATCATATGAACAAATGTAGCAAACAACATTGAATAAAAAGAAGAGGAAAAAGAGAGCAAAATGAAAGGAAAAATTATTCTACTTGCATAAAAGAGAAGAGATCTACACTACAACATGAAAGTAAATAAGCATGAAAAGAAAAAAAACATATATTGAAGTTGCATAAAAAAAGAATTACATAAGAGAAGACATGGCTAAGTAGCCATGGAAAGAAAGAGAGATTTGATTTATTTTCTAAACTAAAACTAACTAACTCAGAGGAAGAGGCTACATGAAACATAAGGGGTATTTATACAAGTTAGAAACCCTAATGCATATTTTTAGGGAATGCCCAAAATGCCCCTTAGGAAGTGTGGAGGCCAAGTTATCATTAACATGTCTTAATCCCCCATTAAGTGTACATGAAGCCATTAACTCCAAAAGCATGTGCATTAGCCTTTAATTTGTACATTAAGGCAGGTGGGTAGGTGGGGTCCTCCATGTTCTTCACTTTGAATTATTTCCATCTTCATTCCTTTGTATTAATTTTGTGCATGCATATCTTCATGAAACCACTCCTATTTGGGACCATTTTCCTACAAAAATATTTATAAATTTCCAATCAATTTTTCTCAAAAAAATATATGCACTTAAATGACCGTTTTGCCCCTATATGAAGATGAATATGTGACAATTTCAAATAATATGAATTTTGGTTTAAACAAGTTAAAATACCCAATATGATCATTTATTTAATTTAAAAAGAATAAATATGGTGGTTAAAATATGCACATTTACATGCACATCAATAGTGGTATATAATATATCTTGGAATGATTGATTTCCCGATTATATAGTGGATGAGACCCTATACGCCGCATAATAGCGGATGATAATATATTAAATCCCATATACCACGATATTCCACCACGAAGTGGAATTGGTATTTTATGTTGTGCTAACATCTGTGGATGCAGGAAAACAGGTTGGAGGGATCCAACTGGATTCCTCAACATTTATTTAAATTATTTAATATTCTCTGTTATGATTATTCGGATATTCTATGATGAATTATATTGGAATATGGAATGCTATAGTTTGCTTGAATATTTCGGTACACTGAGTTATCTAAATATATAGAATTGGATTTTTGAAAAGAAAATAAAATAGTGAATTTGTAAGTAAAATAATTATAGAGAATTTGAATAAATAGAAGGATAAATTGGAAAAGAATAAAAGTGATTTAAAATTCTAATAAATAAATTTCGAGTATGGAAAGGAGATTTTGAATAAACAGAGAAATAATGAATTTTAAACCTTAAGTGGCATTATTTAAAGGAATAAAGAATTTATTTTAAAATCCAAGTTTTAAATTTATTGAAATAGATAAAGAAGGAATTTATTTCAAAATGGAGTAAATTGGAAATCAAATTTGGAAATCGATTCAAGTGTTTGAAATTGGAAATTTAAAGGAGGATGTGGCTATGGAATTTATAAACTAGATTTATAGAAGAAAAGTAATATATCAGTGGATATTTAGGGAAAAATAAATTCACGATGGGAATTTATTAAAGGAATGGGAACATTTGTTTAAAAATAAATAGTGATTTATTTTTAAAAGGATGTGAAGAGGAGTATATTCCCTGGATAGCCAAGTACGTTTCAAAGTGAATTTTTAAATATAAGATAAAAGTTTTAATGTTGTTTTAAAAAGCATATTTTAGAAAAATTTATTATGTCTATATGTTTAAATTCTAACGTAAGTGTTTTTCAAATCTATTATCGTAGTAATTATTTAAAGGTGACTTATTATTTTGTTTTAAAGTAGAAAATCTAGTTTTATATTTATGAAGTAACCCCATTTTAAATATTCCTAAAGTATATAATTTTAATAAAGTATTGAAGTAATTTTTAATTTAAATGTTTTAAAGCATATTTACAATACAGTGTTTTTAAATTATTTTAAAAATCTAAAGTTTTGTGCTTGGTGATTTCTGTGGAAATAGAAAATATTTAGGAAAGTTTATTCTGTAAAAG
Organism: Allium cepa; assembly: GCA_030765085.1. Taxonomy (NCBI): domain Eukaryota; kingdom Viridiplantae; phylum Streptophyta; class Magnoliopsida; order Asparagales; family Amaryllidaceae; genus Allium; species Allium cepa. Next base: position 871,719,337 of record CM060945.1, on the reverse strand, counting down.
GAAGGTAATTTGAAACTGATTTCAAAAGGGTTGAAAGTGGAAATATACCTTGCAAAGATAGTGTGAGATTTATAAATAATTTGGAGAAATAGTTTATGTTGATGGATGTTGTGAATATTAATTGATAGTTAAATCACCGACTATCAATATTGGCCAATGCGCTGATTGTTTCGAAGAGACCGAGATTGAGATTTATTTCTCGAAAACTACTTCGATCCGGTTTGTACGTTTTCGTGGAAAAACGAGTTTGGATTCGAAGATGGAGCAGTGAAGTGCAAGGGCTAGTCGCTACTAATCCTGAGGATTATTCCGAAATGGATGTAGTAGGAATAATAACTTCGGTTCCATTTGAACCCGGGACGGACTTGTATGGATGAATGCTTTCGGAACATTGTCAGGTGGATGATGGGCATTCTTAAGGGATATATTCTAAAAGGTAACGCTTAGCCTCAAGCCTCATCAATCGGGAATGACTGAAAATCAGGGGTTATCCAGCAAGGCTAGGTGGGTAGCACCCATTCAGGGTGAGGTCATCTCTGTCTAGATGTCCCTTTTTATTCGGCTTAGTGGTGCAGTTGCTAATCCCAACCATGGGGTGGTCTTACTTGGGATTGTCCAGTAAGGGGTAGTCCCGGTCTTGTGTTGTAGGGGGTCGGGAGTGATCCTCGGTACTGCGATCTAGGCCACGTATTGTAACGGGTGGTACCCCAGTGCCTAGTCATCAGTTGGAAATCCATTCTCCCTACGCGCCTTTTATGAGTTCTTTTTGTATTACCCACGATTGTGGTAGTAGCTAGAATTTAATAATGTAAAATTTTCAGCTATTTTAATAAGTATTTTTATATAGACCCTATTGTAATATCAGAGGATTTTAATAAAAAGGTTTTAGCTATCGTAAGGTAAAAACCCGACATGTTTATTTGTGGCATGGTCTTACGAGATGCTTTTGTTTTCAAACGAAATTTTGAAACTTTAATAATCAATTTGAGTGTGATTTCTCACGCTGGTTTTCCAGACTGACTCGGGTGTTATTTAACTATAATGCTCGGGTCAGACCGAGTATTATAGGATACAGGAAAGGATGCTGTAGAGCTCAGGAGACGAGCTGGATGGCGATGCGTACTTCCGTATTTGTTTAAATATTCCGTTGTGTATTCAGATTGTGTGGACAGGTTATTGTTATTGTCTAGTTGTTTGTTATTGATGTATACTCTGATGATGTAATATATAAACAGATGTATTTGTTTTGTGTAAAGATTATTGAATATCTATTATATTTTATTTCCGCCGCGATGGTAAGATTCTGTTGTTGTTTTCTATTTTCTCTTCTTCTACCTCTTCTTCTTTAACCTAAATGGTTCAAATTTCTCTCTAACCTGAGTTGATTGATGTAGAATAGTATTGACTCAAGGTTTACGGATTTGCGGGTCATTACAAATTCCATTTCAGATTTATCTATCAAAAGAAACCACTAAGCCTCAAAACATATCTTTGTTTAATACATCTCTTTCAAAAATATTCATATACTTATCTTTATGACATAATTATATTCACAAAACATCTGTAAGATTTTCCATTACCAAATCTCTAAAAAGGATTTGACTACATTATTAAATTGGAGAAAATGACAACTCTAAGAACTATTCCTTCGGTGTTAAATGTGGAACGTATGTTCCATACCACCAATTTTTTTAAAAGGTCGGCCTCGAATTCATGTTGTAATTATCTTCAATAAATTATTTTGTAAATTTCCTTTATCCATGAAATCCTTTTGCTTTAACCCGAGTCTGTTTACAAAACATTTATCAACCTCTATACTCATTTATGAGACTCATTATAATTATTCAAACCTGGTTATATAACTTATTTATAAACTTTCAAACCTTGCATAAAACATCCATTTGTAGACATCCAAAGCCATTTATAAAATCGTTTTATAAACCTTCGAAACCATTTTGAAACTCCTTGTATGAATACCCAAAAATTGTTCATAAACTTCTTTATATGATATTCAAAACAATTGTCAAATCATTCTTCAAATATGTTGTTCAAAATAGAATAACCTTGAAGATCATTTTAAAAGAAAATGAAATATTAACTTTTCAAAACCAAATGGAGGCGTAATGACTACAATAGATCATTACATTTAAGTTTACTTATCTAAGTTATATCATGGGTATTGCCTAACTTACATAAGGGATTCACACATAACATTCAATCAATCATCGGTAGATGTCTAATTAAAAAATATAGATACATCCATAATCAGGTAAAAAATGTACACACGGAAGTATATCTATATACTTAAGTTATCATGACCTGCTTATTGAAAATAACTTCCATGTGTTTATCACGTTGCCGGTATTTGGAATTTGTGCTAAATACAAGTCAACTTACATCCAGAAAAATGTGTTAACGCTTTATAATCACTACTTTAATTCATTTGGCTACTTAATGGTCTAGAAGATCCTTTGATTTAAAATCAACTAATCTTAAAAAGAATTTTTTTAAAACATAACCGATTGATTTTAAAAATAGCTTTGAAAAGATTAAAGTATATTCAATTAGCTTTAACCCTAATTATATCTTTACTAAATCAAGATTAATTCATAATTAAACTTTAGTTAACCTAATGAAGTTAAGTCCTAATTAACCTCCTAATGCATCATAGTGAAGATTTAAACAATTTATTATTAGTAGAAACCTAAGTAATTAAAATTTATTTTAAAAATCACTTAATTAAATAATAATTAACTTAATTAAATAATAATTAACCATTCAATTACTTCTTAACTTCATAAATCACTAAATAAAAACTTGATTAATCATGAATTAATCGTTAACCTTTCTTAAGTGTTACTTAAACCTTAGTCACTTAATTACTAATTAAGTACTAATTACATTTAATTAATTTATTAAATAAATAAGTTGTTAAATTATCTAAACTTAACTCTTTTTATGTTACTAATCAAGTTCGATTTTTTTTGCAAAACATCACAAAAGAAAATATTTTAAAACGAAAATCGACAATTTTGTCGAACTACATCAATAGCGATTATCGCTATGAGCACAGCTCGCTTAAACTTACTTTAAACGAAATACCTTGCATATTACTTGCTATTACAGGTTTTGAAACCTAATTTTGAAACTTAAAAATAAAGATAAAAACTTTGAAACCATTTCCAAAATTAAAAACTAGAAAATTTAGTTTTGATTTCAAAATGGGTCTCACATCCGTCGCAACACACAAAGTTGTTAGCTTTATTTCAACTCAACATACTTTAGTTTTTAGATCACAACCATGCAATTGTACTGCCCTACTTTTAACATCACAGTGAAACACATATATAAGCATAAAGTTATATGCTTACTAACTCGAAAACATCACATTCAAATCTCAAATTCAACACAAAACGCAAACATCCATCAAATCACCATCGACCAACATAATAACCATTCAATTTTATCATCATATTATCACTACAATAACACATCATAGTAAATTCAAAAAATTTCTAAAATAAGGTAGTTACTCACCGAAAATCCTTGAAACCTAAAATGCCTTAGATGCACCAAAAATCACCCAAAAAATGTCATCTTCCTCTTCATTATGGACATATTACTCTCGGATTTTGAAAAAGTGATTAAAAGAAAAGTTTTAGAAAATTATTTTTTCTATACTTAAAAAAAGAATCACTCAAATCAGATTAAATTTGAGGTAGATATGATCAAAAGAAGGAGAGTGATTTTCGAGCCTTAATTTCAGAGTTCAAAAGTACACTTCAAAGAAATGAGATTTTGACACCTAAGTTTGCAATTTGTAATGACCCACTTGTTCCGTACACTTTAAGCTGACAATAAACTACATATGTCCAACCCACATTGAATAGAAAGGTGGATAGTTAGGGAAAAGTACGAAGAGGGAGGACAAGAAAAGACTAAACAACCCAACATCTCGCAACGGAACGAATAATCTATATTATATAACAAGTCTTTGAACAAAAGCAAAACTGTAATTTATATATACATAGACATTAACCAAAGTATACTAACCTATTTAACTTGGACGGTTATAATAACTGTCCTTACAACTGTTGAAGAATATACAACAATATATGCAACGGAAATATAACCATCTACATGAATACGTCTCTAGGTGTCCAGCTCGTCTCCTGAAGCTCCAAATATCCAAGTAAACTTGGAATATGCTTGGTCTGACTCGAGCATTATAGAAAAACAACGCCCAAGTCAGTATGTAAAACCATCATAAGAACACAATCAAATGGATTCTTAAAGTTTAAATAGACCCTTTGAAACAAAGGTATCTCGTAAGACCACGCCGCCAGAAACGTGGATAGGTTTTTACCTTACGATAACTAAATTTTTTTTATCAAAAATCCAGTGATATTATAATAATGTCTAAGGGAGAAACTAGTAATAATCAAGTAGTTGTGATGCTCATGTGTGTTTATCACAACTATAATATGCGTAAAATCGAAAACCGATAAGGCTTATTTGCTAATTATGTAAGATTTCCATGGAAGTTCCCAGTACTTCAAGGAACGGTCCCTATGCACAAGGATCAAAGATATCCTTCTGAAGCATCATACATTCTTAGTGATATACCATATGAAAAACATAGCTGGTCTCGCTAAGACCGAGTGCATATCCCCATGTATGCATAACTATAGGTAACGTCTAGGTGGAGCCGACTACACCCTATGGGTATGCCAACCCTACTGTCCATGCCTCCTATCTCTGGTTTTAGTCATTTCCACTGATGAGGCTACATTCGGCATTCCAACTTATGCACCGCCATCGAATAGATCATGGAATCCTACATGAATTCCAATATTTCAACGGGTCAAAGAATCACATATAGACTCCCACATCTCAATTATATCTCGGAATCACACTCGAATTCTCATACCCCAATGAGTCTGGAATCACTCATGGATCCCAACATCTCAAAATATCACGAATCTCTTCCATATAACCATATATGGTTTTTGGAGTGGTTGGGGGTTCAAGTCATCTCTTACGAGCACACCCTTCCGTTTTACTAGGTGCTCACAAAACCAAGCACTGATTTCCGAAATGCTCAATAACGGTTCTTTAGGAAATAATCAGAGAATACATAAGAGCAGGGATCACCTCCTAACTGTTTAAATGGGGATCTCTTTATCATTTATCCTAGAAGAATGAAATGAGTTTAAACGAACTGTGTATCCCTACCGATAGTAACTGTACCATATAATTCCCATGTTTCCCCTATATATTTCCAGAGTTAAAATCCTTCGGTGTTAAGTAGGGAATATTTCCCTACCATCAAAATTAAGAAGGATTATATATTTAGGCCAAGATTTGACAGTTGGTTATTTAACTATCAAATAAACAAACATTCAACCAAAGATTACATTTTCCCTTGAAATCATCAAGCCTCATTTAATTCAATTTTGAATATCTTTATCAAAAACTGTCATATACTTATCTCACTGGAATAAGTATATTAACAAACCATTCCTTCCAAAAATACTTGAAACCTTTTTAATATATATATATATATATATATATATATATATATATATATATATATATATATATATATATAAAGTACCATTCGTTATCCACCATGGATCACAACTCAATGGTATGGTCTCTTTCCCAGAGAAATCCAAATTTAACTACAGGAAATCTCTGCCTCTCGAATTATGCCATGAATTCAATCATAGATCGCAGTTTGCACAGTAGTTATCGCTATCTCTGCGAAAACATAACAAATTATAGGCAATCTCTGCCCCTCGAATTATGCTATGAAAAATCAACCACTTCTTTTTAAATATCTTTTTACTTCATAAATATCTTCAAATTTATTTATAAAGTTTCTTTATAAACTTCCTAGTTTAATTAGAAAAATACTCTTTTATAAATCTCAAACTATTTGTAAAACTTTCCCTTTTTAAATCCTTTCGTTTAAAACCAATTCTTTAAAACAAAATCATTATTTAATTATAGTAAAATAAACTTTTAATATTTTAGAAATAACTTTAATGCTTTAAATTAGTTAACTTCAAACTATTAATATAATATAATATTTTTAAAACAATATTAATATTTGAACAATTTATCATTGAAATAATAATATTTTAATACTAATTAACTCTTAAATACTAATTAAATTCAAATCCAGTTACTACAAAATAACCTTAAATAAAAAATTAATATATAATTTAAACATTTCAAATAATTAAATAACTTTGAACAATAATTAAATTCTTTTAAATAACTTTTAAGAATCATAAAATAATTAACTTTTAATCATCATTAAATAATTATTAATTATCTTTAAAACGTCATTAATAAATAACAATTATCTTTAAAACCTCACTAATAAATAATAATTATCCTTACAATAACTTTGATTCAAAAATCAACTTCCAAATCTGGAAAAAGGCTTAGTAACTCCTATGGTACTTAATCAAGTCACCATTAATTCCATTAACTATTCAAGTTATAATCCCAATATTTACATAACACCACATATGTAAATTAAACTCACCATCAATAATTAATTATTAATACAACACTTATCCAATACTAGTTAATTGGAATATAATTAAGTATCCACAGTAAGGTAACAGAAAAACAGGATTTATTTCTACTAATTAAATGTTCAAATTTAACTTATCAAATTAATAATAGCAAAATAGGGATTTATTCTGCTAAATAGGGATCCAATAAATTAAATTAGCGAAATGGTATTTTATTCCTCTAAATAGATTTTCAGTTACCACATTTAATTCAATTTAACTCAACAGTATTTCATTTGGCCACATAAACATCACCATTTAAGGTATAATGATTTAAAGGACGTCATTATTTAAAATAACGTAATTTAAATCCAGTTTGTTTTAATCTGTTATAAATTTAATATTTGCCGAAGCTCTCAACAAGTTGTACTAAAATGTTATACTCGTTATTACGAGTCCAATGCAAAAATTTGGAGGTTAATCTGATTTCAAATGAGCATGTTATCGCATTTTGAACTTGACAACATTTTATATGGTTTATATATGTAAGTGAGTTTCTCACCATGATTGCTAAATGGGCTCAGCCCAATATCAAAGCTCCCAAACCCGCACCCAATCCTTGTAGAACCTCCTTCTTCTTCCCCAACCAGTCACTCCCTCCTTGTCGTAGCCAAAACTTGCACAGTTCATGCGCGTATACACCCCCCTCGAGCCTCCGATCACCCATCCAAGGTCACCGACCTATAGCACTTTGCCTCCCAGACTCAATGGTACCACGGCCTCATCCCTTAGTGCTGCCAAACAAAAAGCGACTAAAACTCCACTTCGACAATCCCCATAAACGTACGACACAAAATCTCGCCAAACCCTACCAAAACTTCACCACTCGAGGCCCTCTCCTCCATGATCGCCATCCCAAGTTCCAAATCATCCATCGTTGACCGTAGGCTGAGATAAACTGAACCATAGGTTAACAACATCATCAAACTTCATCACGAGAAGCCACCGAAACTTCGAAAAAAGTACTACAACTCGATATGGACCCGACGGTGCTAGGGCGTCGTCTAATTCACCAGGATCATTATAAATTGATTTCTAAAAGTTATGCACAAAATTTCTCTCTTTCAGTTTTTTAGTGATATCTCTCTTAAACTTAACGAAATCATGTGCAACCAATTTTTTTAAAAAAAAACTAGGACATACGAACAACTTCTGTTTTGGATGCTAAGGTTAAAACTCAATGGTTTGGGGCAGATTGATCTTTGAATAAGAGGATTGAGTTTAAAACCTTTTCTTTCTCTCATTACAACAACATCAAAAATGATCAAAATGCTCTGTCATAGATGCGTATTTATTTATGTACAAGTAATCAAAGTATACTACCATGACCAGAGCATTGTTTAATAAGGCATGGGACAAGGTGGACAAAGAGGTGGAAATGTACAACATGAGGTAGATAGAGTAGGGAAACAAAAGAGAGAAAGAGGAGCAAAATGGTGGCTAAGCTAGGTATGTGGATGTTTGAACTTTAGCTAAATTTGGGTACCCACTGTATCGTATCACGTTCGATTGCGAACCACTAATGATAGAATATAGAATGCAATCGCACACAACAACGTAACGCGATCTCAAAATGGCAATAAAACACACCGGTTAACAAATTCTGTAAATTTACAAAAATACCGACATTTGCTGCAAAAAGCGTCAAATAAAAATTTACATATTTTTCAAACTAAAAATTATGAAAAAATTCTAAAAATTAAATTGAAAATACGCCACTGGAAATCAAGTCCCAGTTTATAATAGACAATTTATCAAAATTTAGATACAAATTTGAATATTTAAATAAATTAAATATTCAAATTAGAAAACCCAAAATACAGGTTATTAAAAAATTAGAAAAAGTTATAAAAAGAAAGTTGTAGCTAATGAAATTTTATATGATTTGAAAAAAAAAATCTTGATTTGGTGTAAAAGAGAGGAAGTTATAGCCAAATAAAGTGGAGGAGAAATGAAGAAGAAAGAGTTTTAAAACAAGTTGCATCTGTAAAACAATTTAATTCTTTTGATTTAAAAAAAAACTTAATACTAACATAAGAAGCCATGAAATTATTAAGAAAGCTTTATGGAAACGGAAATGGAGAAGTAAATGAAAATATGGTGAAGTGGATGTGTATTTATCTGCATAAGAAAGTAGGAAAATTACTAAACCAAACTGAAATTAAAATATCCTAACATGTCAATATTTTGACAAATCATGTCAACACCTTCCTCCACCCCCTCATCTGTCATCTCCCCCAATCTCTAGTCACATCCCCTAGTTCATGATGGATAATGATGATGGTACTTTAAGAAATGACTAGAGATACTGATATGTACTTATATATTTAAGTAATTATTTTTAAAACCATGATTTGTCACATCACTTGCTAAACATAATCACTATAAGATAATATACTATTAGTGTATAATTATTGTTTGGCTAATTAACTCTTATATATGTATACATATAGTGCACAAAGATAAACAATGTTCCAGAAAACTTTCAGGTGCCAAAAAGTCAAAATTTCGGAAAACGTTCTTCGGGCATATTTTCTATTTTTCTACGAGGTAAAAATACTTTAAAAACTATTTTAACCACGTTATTAAATAACTAAAATATATTTATTTGTAATAAAAACCCATTTATTTAATATTTAAACTTAACTGAATTCTCGAACAAATATATAGAACCAATGATATCAACCGTCGATGTCATAAACATTTTAGTTTCAAAAAAATTAAAATATTTTATTTTATTTCATAATCTTGTTTGAATGCATATATTAGCGTGTGTATCCAGAGTCTATATGATCCTTATTATTGAAAAGAAGTTTTATTTGATAAAATGATTTCCTGCTGTTTTACCGATATTTACTTAGGACGATATCTATACATTATCAATATCTTACCTCGGTAATTTTTTCGCAAATATTTTTCCTAAACAAAATAAATATTATTATTTATAACTTAAAACAAGATTATTTCTTACTTTTAAACCCATATCTAAATATTTTAACAATAAATTCAATTTATCCAAGCGATAAATTTGTGGGTTGTTACAGGAATTATGAGACTAGATGTTGGATAACTCCAAACCAGTATAAAATTATATCATGTTCTTTCATTTTTACTTTTACTGCATTCAATTTTGTTTGCACTTTGATTCCATGATTGTTAATTACATTATTCCAAGAAGAATCTTAAAGAATATGAAAATATTTGTATAATCAATTAAACGCCGTTCACCCACCCCTCCCCCCTCAAGTGTCAATTTAGACTTAAGATCCATATTCCGCTGACTCACATTTGGTATCAGAGCGAGGTTTTTAAAGTATTCATAATATGATTTTTTTAAAAAGGGTTCAATGGTAAGTTTTGATAATATTTTTAACACTATTTTTGAAAAGATAATTTCAAAATCATCATAATATTGTTTCATGAATTTTCATTTATTCATTATAAAAAATCATATCATTATTTGAAAAGGTATGGATTGCAGGAACAGATGTGTAACATGGCTTCTGATGAACATATATCGAATGACCAAGCACTACAAATCAAAATGAACAAATTGACATTGGATAGTGGATGTTCAAGACACATGGCAAAAAATCTGGAAATTTTAAAAGATATAGTTTACAAAGATGGTATATCAGTAAATATTAGAGATGGCTCTAAAGGATATGTGATTGGCATCAATGTCGGTAATTCTAAAACTTCTACTATTTTTGTAACGACCTTGAAATTTAGACCCGGTTTAAAATTTTAAAATCGTTTATTTAGGGTAGAAATTCAAATTTGCACGAACAAATTCCGTTTCTATTCAAACTTCACATTTGGAATGCGTCTAGATAGACATGGGCATACGCCAAATTTCGTTGAAAATTATTGAAGAAAATTTCGTGCGTCGCATTTGCCTATTGATTTAAATTATATATGTAAATTCTCTTTCGTCCGAACTCAAATATTTTTCACATTTCCGAATAAGAAAAATATTCTAAATATGACGACGCAATTCGTTTCGTCAAATTTCGCTTTTAATTGCTAGCTAAAATGTTCGCTCGTGCAAATGGTTCAATAAGAGTTACCACTTTGCAAACAATGTCAAACCATAAATATTTTTATACCGTTGTGTTCGTCTCGTCGCGCTGACCAAAACGGTATATTTGTTTGTGTCAATCGGAGTTCGGCGCTGCGAACTATAATTGTTTAACGGATTACAAATCGGTCTGTTACGCAGCACAAAAAACCGATACCCGTTTTCTTCAACGTTCAGAATTCTAGGAGTCTTTGACTATTCAGCTGCCTTGGGAAGCCAACAGCCATTGCGGTTACCAAAACAATAACTTGGAAACTTTTGATATTTCGTATTTCATTCGTTTAAAACTTCAAAGCATCTCTGTATAAACAAGCTGCTATCTTCTTTTGTTCAGAGGCAAATTAATTTATGCGGTACGTATTCTCTTTCCCCTCCCTCACCTTCCTTTTACTATTTTGTTTTGTTCCCCAGTAATGAAACCCACCAGCCTTCGCCCAGATCCGCCAACTTCGCCCAGACCCCGCCAGCCTTCGCCCATACCCCGTCAGTTTCGCCCAGACCCCGCCAGCTTCGCTCAGACCCCATCAGCTTCGCCCAGACCCCGCCAGCTTCGTCCAGACCTCATCAGCTTCGCCCAGACCCCGCCAGCTTCGCCCAGACCCCGCCAGCTTCGCCCAGACCCCGCCAGCTTCGCCCAGACCCCGCCAGCTTCGTCCAGACCCCATCTAGACCCCGCCAGCTTCGTCCAGACCCCGCCAGCTTCGTCCAGACCCCATCAGCTTCGCCCAGACCCCGCCAGCTTCGCCCAGACCCCATCAGCTTCGCCCAGACCCCGCCAGCTTCGTCCAGACCCCATCAGCTTCGTCCAGACCCGCCAGCCTTCATCCAGAGCCCATCAGCTTCGTCCAGACCCGCCAGCCTTCGCCCAGACCCCATCAGCCTTCGCCCAGACCCCGCCAGCTTCGTCCAGACCCGCCAGCCTTCGTCCAGACCCCATCAGCCTTCGTCCAGACCCGCCAGCCTTCGTCCAGACCCCGCCAGCTTCGCCCAGACCCGTCAGCTTCGTCCAGACTCCACCAGCCTTCGCCCATACCCGCCAGCCTTCGTCCAGACCCGCCAGCCTTCGCCCGCCGCAGCCACCCTGTCGAACCGGATCCACCCACCGACTTGGCTGCTAACACCCGAGCCACTGCCTTCACTTCCCTCTTCACTTTGCCTAAGACCTATAGCCAATACATCAATATCACTTTGAACATGCTTTGTATATTCTCTGTTGGAAATTTATATGTCAAATGTTGTTGCATGCATATAGGCTCTACCTATTAGTATATAGGATTTTCATATAGGTTATGTATATGTCACTTGAAGACCCTCCTTCCTATAGCTAGCCTTTATCAATAGGAATTTGTTCCCAATATGAACAGTGGGTTGCATATGCCGTTATATGGAGCATGTGCTCTGACTTTGTTTTGCTTCTCATTTATCAGCTGCATAACCAAATGAGATTAGAGTGTTTTATATATTAGTATAGCAGTATATACTTTGAAAATTCTAATTTGCTTACATACAGTGTTTTACTGTGTTTGTATCAGCTACTGCTTCGGAGACTTAGACTTGCATCCGACTTGTCGAATCTATCTTGCTTCGTTGTTCGGTATGGTTTATATATATATTCAATTGATATATATTGCAATAAACAAATAGTTGATTTATTTAATTGTTTGATTGTAGTTTGTGTCGTTTTGCATCGTGCTTGTTCGTGTCTCTTATCTATTCGTCTTCGTGCTTCGTCGTCTTCTCTAACCACGCAAGGTGAATATTTCATTCATGACTCTATCTATTATGCTATGATAATCAAGTGATAAATTGTTGTTTATGTTAATTTGGATGTTAAATTGATGATTGTTAGGATTGTTGAAGTTAGGATTGTAAATCACTATGCAAGTTAAAAATTTAATATTGTTAGTTCACGACAAACAAGTGTGACACTAAAATTTGTTATGTGATGATTGAATTTGGTTGTTAATATAAGTGAATTTGAATATGAAATTGAAATTGATATAGGATAGTCGACAAAATTTAAATTGGACTATATATGTTGAACTTGACCCCTTTAACTGTTAAATCAACCGCCGCATAGAAATAGCATTAACTACACTTTGAACCATTGTATGTATGATTGATGTAGAAATGTGATAATAGACACCAAGTGAAACCATAAGATAATAATCTTTAATCTACATGAAACGATAGTGTAGATTCTAGGAATAATTATATTAATTTGCATAAATAACAAATGTAAGTTAATACGATTATTTCGGGATTATTTAATAAAATTGTTAAATTGTTATGTATGGTTGCTATTGCTTGTTTATTTACTTTGACACCATCCCAGTTATCACACTGCAAGTTCCCTTTGCTATGCTTGTTTTATATTGAATGATATTGGGTTGAAATGATAAATACCCATTTAAACAACTTGGCCTAGGATAGAAAATAAAAGTAAGAAGCCCGATTGGTCAACAAAACCATTTTCGAAATTGAAATATATTTTAAATTAAGTAATGAACTTAACAATTTGTTTGGAAATTTAATAACGAACTTAGGGATTTAAGTTGAAATAAATTAACGGATTTAAATTGAAACGGATTAATAACTTACCAAATTGGATAAAATGAATTGAAAATTTAATTGAAATAAGATTTAGGAGCAAGTAAGTTTAGAATTTAATAAGTTAAAGATTTAAAGATTTGTTAGCTTTAGATTCAAATTCAGGCTTTAATTAAATAGATTGAACTTGTTATAAGTTAAATTGAGATTTAGGAGATTTGACTTACTAATTTAATGAATTTAAATTAGGGATAATTTAAATTTAAAATGATTTTAAATTTAACGAATTAATCAAATTAGGACATTGCAAATGTAAATAGACTTCTTTGATTAGAAATTTAATTGAATCGGTAAATAAAACAAATGAAGTTTTGAAAAGGGGAATCTAGTTAATAAAGTTGATTTAATCGAATTTATGATAACAATGGATATAAACATAAAGTGACATGAATAGAATTTGTTTTAATAATTTAAACTAAGTTTAGCATTATATTGAATTCGTTGATTTTGAACTAAACTTAATAAGCGACTTTTAGACCTTATTAAATTGAACTTGAATACTTAATTTTATCGTTAACTCAATTGTTTGAACTTAAGATCGTATTTGGAAATATGTTTTAAAATATCTAAAATAAACTGAATCGTGAATTGTCAAATTTTGGAAGTCAAATTTTCACCTTGACTTTTGGACTTTGATTTGTTAAAACGTAAATTTAACCGACCATCGGGTAATAAATACGTAGTTATTAAAGAGACCGGGATCGGAAATGGACATACTCTCTGTCGATACCGAAAACCACTTTAATAACTATTATGCGCGAAGTGTTGATCCAGAATGAAGTGGATGGTTTGGTGAACGCGTTGACTAAAGAAAGAGAACGATATTGGATTACCCCTGACATGACTAAAACAGGAGCCGCGCCGGGCCATTGAGGATCGCCACCTCTAGCGGACACGCTTCTTCGATACCATATCTATTACTTTTGTGATTCGATTTGGGTGCACCCTTTGATTTGGGAGTGTTGTTTCGCGGTGTTGAGATAGTAGCTACTATGCTCAACATCAGTCCGGATCACGCAACTACTAGTATCCTAGTTGGTATTGCCTCATGTACCTTGTCATACTGATTATCCTATTCACGACCACTACGTTTTGATTTGTACCTTGAGTATATGGATTGCCCTCTGGTGACTTCCGGTTTTTGGGAAACTACGGTCTTGTATATGCTTTTGGGAATATAAAATGTGTTAAGGGGAATTATGGTAACGCTTAACGCTATTTTAATATTCTATTTTACTGATTAGACATTGCCTACATACCGTATTATATATATAGATAGTTTATCGGATCCTTAGAGATGTTATTTTATTCATCTTTGAGTTATGGACTTTATTTCCTGCAATTGATTATCCTGCATAAGATTTTGAGTCCTGACTCGAGTGTTTCTTTTGTATATGCTCGGGTCAGTCTGAAGCTATCCAGTTTGCTGATCAAGGTTGGTTGAAGATGTTGAAGACTTAGCATTTATCTTTATCAGTCTATTTCTATTCCAGTATTGTTGTTCTTGTCTGTTGGACATTTATGTATTTCCTTTCAGTCACTTTATGTTTAGACATTGTTGTATTTCATATAGTAGCTTCATGAACTGCTATTATGACGATGTATTTTCCGCTGCATTATTCTGTGACTGTTCTGTGTCTGTGATGTTGTATTGATTCTCATTTACATTTATGTATATATAATCCCATAATGATTCGTGTTTTGTATTATTTAACTTGACATGTATGGATTATTGTCAATTTAAATGGTCCAAATATACGGGTTGTTACAATTTTCAATGTTTTGTTAATTAGGAATCTAAAGCATTACCTATTGAGTATTAGTCAATTGTGTGATAAGGGTTCCAAATTAAATTCATGAAAGAAATATCACAGTAAAGATAACGAGTCAAACATTATCTTTGAAGGCATTAGGAAACGAAACACCTATATATTAAGTACGAAAATCTCAAATGATAACTTATGTCTTTTGGCTGAAACAAGTGACCCTTGGATTTGGCATAAAATATTTGGTTATTTGAATTTCAAACTAATATCTAAAATTTCTAGAAAAGATCTAATAAGGTCTTCCAAAATTGAATTTTAAAGTTAACAATTTATGCGACGATGCATGTCAATTAAGAAAAAATTGAAAAAGTTCTTTTAAATCAAAAGATATGATTTCTACTTCTCATCCCCTTGAACTTCTTCACTTAGATCTTTTCGGTCCCTGCAATCTATAAATCATAGTAGATATATATATTTGTAATCGTAGATGATTATTCTAGGTATACCTCGACTTAAAACTTAAAACTTAAAAGCGATGCTTTTGAATATTTTAAAATCTTTATTAAATGAATTCCAATTAAATAACTAGTAAAATTAAAACTATTTGGAGTGATCATGATGGAGAATTCGAAAATGAAAAGTTTAAAATTTTCTATAATAAGAAATGCATAACTCATAATTTTTCTTTTACCACAACAAAATGGAGTAGTATAGCGTGACGATTCAAAAGCGCGCTAGAACTATTCTAAATAATAGTAATTTACATAAAAAAAAATATGCTGAAGCAGTTGGCACTGCATCCTATATATTAAATAGAATTTTAATAAGACCATTAACTGAGAAAACACCATATGAATTATTCTTTAGTAAAAATCCTAAAGTGTCATACTTTAGAGTTTTTGATAGTAAATGTTTTATTTTATGTACTAAAGATAATTTGGATAAATTTGATGCTAAATCAGATGTAGGAATCTTTATTGGGTATTCAAATAGAAGTAAAGCTTATAGAGTTTTCAATACTAGAACTAATACTATTGAAGAGACATTACATATCTTATTTGATGAGAATTTTAAAGTTTATAATCCAAATATTGATGAAGAATATAATATTGATAACACAAACGAAATTAGTAGTAGTATGATTACTGAAATCAAAAACAATAATAATTCAAAAAATTCACATCCAAATAAAAAAACAAGATACTTGAAATATCGTCCTACAGAAAATATACTTGGAAATATTGAATCTGTTATTAAAACTAGAAATCCTAATGAAATGAGTGACGTTACTTTTATTCCAACTGTTGAACCTAAAAATCCAAAGGAAGCATTAACTGATGATTCATGGGATTATTTCTATGTAAGAGCAATTGAATCAATTTACAAGAAATGATGTCTGAGAATTAGTCCGAAGACATTAGGATAAATCCATAATAGAAAATAAATGGGTCTACAAAAACAAAATGAATGAACAATGAGAGGTTGTGAGAAATAAAGCTTGATTAGTGGCATAAGGTTATTGTCAAAAAGAAGGAACAGATTTTGATGAAACCTTTGCATCCATAGCAAGATTAGAAGCTATATTAATTTTACTTGCTTTCGCTAATCATAATAGCTTTAAGCTATTTCAAATGGATGTTAAAAATGCATTTTGAAGGAATTGGTCTATCCCATAGTGAAAGAAATGGGTGAATTTCAAAAAAAATTAACATTTTGGATCTTTAATGGGTCTACGAATTCTAAATTGCATTTAGAACTTTTCTAAATTTGGTTTAAATCAAATCATGTATTCTGTTTAAAATAGTTAATGGGAAGTTCAAATAAATTTAGTTTCAAATGTATAGTGTATAAAATACACCTAAATTTATTTATAAGTGTTAATGTATAGAGAATGAAACCTTACATTTCTTTCCCTAAAACAATAATTAATTGAGAGCATTAATGATATTAAATGGAAAGAGAAACTTTTCATTTTTCCTCTTTAATTTGAATTGGTTGATTTATTAAATGTCATTATTAATAATTTATTCATGGCAATAATTATTACTTTGTCCATATGTGTTCTAACTATACAATTTGTAGTTTGATATTTATCTAATTTTATTTATTTATTAAAGTGTGTCTATATATATAGGTATCATATACATATATATGTATGTGCATGTGTAACATCATAATCCATGAAGGGTATAATGTGTCTGTATATAGATGTGGAGATTTACATTGCAATGGACACATTAGTTCCATTTGTATGTACTGTAATTTGTCCAAATATGTGCTTGCATAATATGTCAAAACAAAATACTAATATATGTATATGTATGTACATATTTATATAATTTATTGAATAAAATAGTGTGTGCCATAACAAATTAATGTAAAATAATTATATGACAATAATACAAATTCTTAAAATTTTAGAAAACTTAAAAACACATTTTGGGCTTAATATTAATTTATGGAATTTTTTAGACTTAAAATAATACTTATTATTAAATAATCAATAATAGCCCAAAATCAAATCAATTCTTAAAAAGAGGAAATCAAGTTGAAAATTCTAAAAAAAAATTGAAGGTGTTTGAGTAATATTTTGGGCTTAGAAAAATTTCTAGAATTTTCTCAACAGAAATTATATTTTTAATTAAATAATTAACTGCATTTCGAAAACAAATTAAGTTATAAAAATTTAAAAATTTCTTTAAAGGTTCTAGATACATATTTAAGCCTTAAGAAAAACTTTAGAAATTTTTCAATTGAAATTTTATTTTTTATTAAATAATTGATCGCAGACCAAAAGTAAATTAATTTCAAAAATAGTAAATTAAATTTAAAAAATCTAATAATTTTATTATAATCTTGTTACATGGTGTAGCAAAAATATAAAATTGAAATTTTAAACCATTAATTATTTTATTCATAATAAACAAAATAATAGTAAAATATGTGTATAGACATTTAGTAAAATATTTTTATATCTTTTATGATTCATAATAGGTATAAATAATCATAAGAAAATTTTAAGATTAAATATATATGATATAAAAACACATATACAATTATACATATTCATAATTTGTAGATCTGTAAGCATTTAATCTAGATATATGTATATATATAGAATATAAATCAAAAATTAAAACCTTCTTTTTAGAAAATTAATTCAACAATAAATCAATAAAAAAAATATTATAACAGACACATAACCAATCTAATTGTAACAAACACATGTACCCATAAAAATATCACCTAATCTAAACAATAAATAGATCCGAATATAGACGGAGGATTTGAATGTAAATCAACTTTTATATGATAAACTTAAAATCAAAACAATTATAATAAATAAAAGTGCACCTCCTACTGAAGTCTTTGATTCCATGTTGAACAATGATTTCTCTTCTAAGAACAATTGGCCGTCAGGTTGCTAATCTGGGATCGGAAACCTTCTATTACAAATTAGTATTTTAAATTTTTAATTGGATTTGAGAATTTTAGGGATGATTTCAGAGGAAATTTGCTGGTATTAAAATGAGGAAGAGAAAGAAGAAAGTACTCAAAAATGAATTAGCTTGTAATTAGGGTTTTGAGATTGGCTTTTATATGGATAGAACAAAAGAGCAAAAAATGATCTCAATCATACATCTCAAAACCAAATCACACGGATGTTGTAGCCACCTCCTAAATTCTCCAAACCAATGTCTATCATCTCCAAATCTTATGGGTTACGAGCCTGTTTAACTCAAATTAAATATGTACAATCATATTTAACATATTTTGTTATCGATATCTCATATCGATAATATACTCATAATATTAATAAATAAATATGTGTGTGTGTGTGTGAAACAATTTTATTTCTCAAACCACATTCAAAATTCATACTTAATATTTCATAAATATTAATTTATTTAATTAATGTATAACAGCTATAAAGTAATTAAATTGTTTGGTCTAAAGAGAATTCATCGTTTCGGTTGTGTGACTAGTTGGTGTAAATTCGGCAGGCGATTAATGTCGAACTATTCGAATGTTAACATTCACATTTCACTTAGCAGGTGATGTGATATTAGGACCCAATTTATTGCTTACTCATTTTCAAAAGAATCTCATTTTAATTTAATAAGCATTACCCAGTTGTGACATTTATTTACACCAATTCTCTTCATTAAAACCGTATCACTTTAGACTTGCTGAATTAGGTAATGGTCAAATTTCTAACATCATCCACATTCAACTTTATAGTCCAAAAAAAATTTCTTGGTTCAATAAAAACAATTATTATTAAACGGACTACTCGGGTAAAAAATTTTGACTTTGGGTTGACTTGAGTTAATCGTGATATCAATCCCATATAACTGAGGAGACGAATCCTCTTCTGAATAGTACTTCACTTCCAATACTTCCACTCGACCCAACTATAGTCATTTGATCAATAATATGCCATAATTTGACTTTAATCAAAGCGGAGCTTTCATATTGAAGATTTACAGTATTCTTAACTTGAAAGAACTACGTAAATTAGTCACGTGATTTTCCTATTTGACCTTAGTTATATTTACCAACAGAAAACTATCTGGTGAGTCGTTCCATAGTTATCCAACAAATATTACTACGTAACCCCTAGATACCCCTAGCAGTCATGTGTAATACACTGCCCAACATCTGGAAAGCGTTGGTAACTCTAGTCTCAACAGATATATCGATATCCAGTCTCAATGCATCTTGACTGGAACGTTTAGAATGATATATTTATTTCATTGTGATAAAATACTCATGGTTACAACACTTTGTAACTACTATCACAAAACATACCATTTATGAATTTTCTATTAAATATACTTCTAATTAAATTAATTAATTAATGTAACCACATTGTATCAAGTGTATAATAGAAAGAAAATACCTTTATTTCGAATAAGATTGGTCAATGATTTAGATATATGTAACAAATTACATAATTACCCCTAGGACATACACCTAACTCTATCAATCTACCACCTGCACTTGGGTTTAGTTATGGAATCTATTTCCAATTGGTTTTCTCAAAACCAACTATGTCAGTCCCTTTGTGAATGAGTATGTTATTTTGTTTCAATTATCTACGTTGTCAATCAACTTTCTCCAGTAGTAATAAATTGTTTTATCATGTGGAACAATTCAGAGTATGTCTCTTAACCTCTAGTAAGCTCTAAGTTCTATTACGAACTATATCATGACATTGTTGTCATATAACAATATTATGATATTCTCAACAACTGGAATCGGCTTAGTTATAAATTTGTACACTTATATATTTATATACATTGTTTTTATTGCGGTGCTATTCAAGACAACAAACTTAGCCTTTTTATGAACCAACCATGATCTTTCATTTGGAACATTTTCAACTTAAAGGTTCTTAACTTAAATTTATCATTGACATATTATAATCAATATCACTTACGATGTTTGAGTCTGAACACTCCTTCATAAGGAGTTTTTGTTTCTGTAAACAATTCCCTAGTATTCTATAAATACACGAGAACATTTCAAACAACCATTGAGCGATGTCGTTTTGCATTTAATATTTGCTTCATGTGTCAAATACATAAACAAGTCACGATATCGTAGCCAACATAACATGTATGATAATTCCTATTGCCAATGCTTAAGGAACTCACATGTTCCTTATTAAACAATTTAATATAGTGTATTTACATATCGATTTGGGACATTCCCAATATCTTTTTACTCGCTATAAAAGACATTGTTTACAATCCAAAATTGAGTATTAAAACAACTAAGGTTAATTTCAACACATATACACCGTTAAAATCAATAATGTGTTGTTTACTTAGAGTTTAGAAACATCAATGTACCTTTTAGTGTTCTTTCTTATGAACACACGCTTCCCCTACACCTTGATTGAAAATCAAACTATATGATTTCTATAAAAAAATACTTATTCAATCTTCATGCTTATAAAATGATGCTTTCGTATCATTTCTTAGATCATATCCAAAGACTCACAAGCTCAATATCGCTGCCACTGACTTCAAGACATTTTTGGTTAATATGTGTAAACAACTTACTCTAAATCGTTATTTAGAATTTTATATTTCAATACATATATACCAAAACACTAAGTCTTATCAAGCGATAATTTTGTGAGTAAATTCAAATCAACTTAAGCATGTTGAATACTGAATCTATTATGCCAATTTCAACAATTGAATTTATGATATTATTCTTATCAACGTTGCTCATTTAATTCCAATTGAATTAGTCTTTTTCATAAAGACACAATCTCGATCGATGGATCACATCCCTTTCGTTACGACCACCAAAATTATATTCTGATAACGTACTTGGAATTCCTTTGGATTTGCGCATTATACCATATAGAGTTACATTCTTAATGGTTTAATTAAACAATTGAGGACTATGTAATTTTGACATTAATAAGGAACTCATAGTTTCTCTTCGATGTACAAGAATACTCATTAGATATTCTAATGCTATGTGTTCATTTAGGTTAGTTAATTTCATTTCATCTCATACAATTATTTATATCTATGGATCATATCCAATTCCATTTAACTACCAATAATTCCTCAAAGAAATTACTTCGCATTGAAGTTGGTATATCTTGAAACAACTATTGTTTCTCAAAGTAAATAGAATAGGGATTCATAAATTCTTTATGAATTTCTTTATTTATAAAACTGATTTGATTTTAGTTTACAAAAATTATGTTCAAAACATAAATATGCCATTCGATGACAGTCCTTTCCAAAATCCTTTTGGGAAGATTCATACAAGATCCCTCATAAACATTATTACATGCAATCTTTCGACTCTCATAACCAACCAACTCCTTGGCCTAGGATATGTTGGAGTTTATAATAAACCTTATCTCGTAAGATTTTGTAAACCGTTATTCAAGTGAAATAATATTAAACTTGTGTGCTACTTTTAAGTACATTACTTCATAGAAGAGATTAACTCAACTTCACTCACAATTAATCATACATTGTCTGACAAAATTCTATTACTCCTTATCAATGCATTATGTATCACATGAAGGAGTTAATTTGAGATTGAATCTTTGTTCATTTTAGGTACAAAATTATAATAATGATGGATAATGAATAAAGATTTATTCTCAAATTCTATTACTCCTTTCTATTACAATTAAATCTTTATTCCTTTATTCTATTACTCCTTTCAATCACTATAAGAGTAAATCTTTATTCAATGGAGTAAGTTTACGTTTAGAGTAATAGAATTTTACAATTAAATCTTTATTCTATTACTCCATTTTTATTACATTTAGAGTAATAGAATTTTACAATTAAATCTTTATTCTATTACTCCTTTCAATCACTATAATTACAATTCTCGTTTCCATTGTTTTTTTATGGAAAAAAATGATAATTTACTCCCTCCATCCCAACCATACATTAAATCACATTTACTCTTATACGTTCATTTTCCTTTCTAAATGGTCAAACCATTCAAAAGAAAACCCTTGTTATAATGTCATAACGAACTTACAAAAGCATATTTGATTATTCTTAACATTGAAGGACATCAAATATGTTGCTCTTTGCATAATGTAATTAAATTGACATTTCAGCGATCGACATCTGAGATCTATATTGTAGTTTTGGCCTTGTGCTACAAATAACATAATATGATCTTTTATATAATCAATCAAATTGAATACTCGATCTCAGAGTACAGTTTATTGGCTTATTTTGGACAAACTATATTCGTTGAAGTATCGTACATTACGAACTATGACTGCTCACTAGATAACATTTATATGTTATAATATATGGATCAAATATCTATCCATGGTCTTGTATTGCTTTTAGAGTTCGAAACTTATAAATTCAATACACGGTAACTAAATAAACATGTAATGATCATTTTACGAGTGTATTAAGTTGTTGTAAAAATTAGGCACTCGCATGGGTATAGAAAACATTAACATGCAATAGGAATTTAATAGTGGGTATTATATTTTCATTTGTCAACTTTCAATTTAGTTCATTTATATATGTTAATTGATAAATGTTTTATCAAACATATTAAATGCAAAAAATTATCATTGTAGATAATTATACCATTACTTAGCACATGTTCTTATAATATTAGAAAGGTTAAATGGTACCATTTCATTTTCTAATAAGGCTCCCCTTACTATTTTATGTTTCACTAAACCCTAAGCAAAACATAGAAGTCTTTCAGCTTCACTAGTGAGTGTTAGGACTCGTATGCCTTAGGATAATGACTATGAGGAAAGCTCGAAAAATCACAGGCCCGCATACGATGGATAACCTTTTATTGGTTATATCACATACAGCTCTTCACCTTTAGTTCCTAAACCCACCTTTACCTTTAGGAAAGTTCAACAAGTAAAGTGAGACTATTCATTTGGACCTATCATTTCACGACGGACAAAGTATAATGCGGTTATCTATTCAATATATTACTATTACTACACATAGCATCCTTAGTTTGAGAAAAGCTCAACAACTAAGGAGTATAGAAGTAATCTATTAATATATAAATGATAGATGACAACTTTATACTAAAGATTCATAATCTTCAATATATTATATCAAGTAATATCGACTTATGGAATAATGTATTTTTTATAAAATACTATCATGATTCAAGTGTTAGACATATCAGAAATCATGGTATACGTACATTTACATATGTATTTATTTCTTAAGTTTGTTTAGGGTTTCCTTAAAGTCCCACCTTTTCTGAAACATTCATATTACATAAGATGGATTACTATAAATTTTATAACTTAATTAACTTATATAATAGTATTATGTATTATATTATATTAATTAAATCTTATTTAATTAATTTCAATTGATGAACTCTTTAATTAATTTTATATTATAATTCCAATACAACATTTATATTGGACATGTCTACTATAACCTTTATAGTGCACATTATAATCTTTATAGTATAACACACACAAATATATATCTTATATATGTGTATTTATTTAATTAGTTAACCTTTAATTAATTTATTCAATTAAACAATTTTGATTAAATTTTATTAATTTCAAAATTTATCTTCTATACGTATATGCAAACTTATGTTATCCTAAACATTTTAAAACAACATAACATATATCAACATATATAGTGTATGCATATATGTACTAATTAATTAACATATTTAACTATTACTATTCTTATTAATAAATTTAAATTTGAAATTAATGTGAATTGTTTTCGAAGCATTTTGAAAAATTATGTTATATTATAACTTTTATGATAAACATATTTTATTTTAAATTTAACTGTTAAATATAAAATCTTTAACTTTAATTTTCAAAATGATTTGGAAAATTAGCCCAAGGCCCAATTCAAATTGGGCATTTTCTATCAAAGGCAAACTTTGGGCTCACATCACTATAATGACCCACATTTCGGAAGGTTTAAACTGACAATAATCTACATATGTCCAACTTAAACAATCCGGAACGTAGATAATCAATGGGGATAATTAAGAAAATAAGGAAAGAAGAAGAAAACAAACAAAGAATCTCACATCGGAATGATAAAATATAATATCAAATAACAGTTCATGAAGTTATTTATACCATACACTTGATTATAATTTATACAACATTTATCAAAGTTATATATACAACAGGGTTAAATGAATAATGCAGCAGAAAAGCTTGACGTAGAGGATAATAATAACAATAGTAATATACCAAATTTTCATCTTCATCTTCGAAAGAATAATCTTCAATATGTTGAAAACTCAGGACTGACCCGAGCGTAATGAAAAGACAAAACACTCGAGTCAGGACTAAAATACTCTTATGTAAGTCAAATCAATACTAGGAAAAATGAGTGTCACAGCCTCAGAGGTGTTTATAAGATTTTACATCTCCTATCCAGCATATAACGTGCATGCAATAACTTAAGAGATGTTAAGGGATTTTCCATCTCCTAAGGATACGTTAAACAATTTATATATAATAGTATATGCTATAATAGGTAATGTCTATCAATAATATAAGTATCAAAATAACGTTAAGGCTTTACATTGATCAACCTTAACATGTTTTTTAGGTAAAATACCAAAGTCGTAATGGGCTCATTTAAGGATAAGTATGACAAGGCACGTGAGGCAATGCACAAGGTAGGATTCTATTAGTTTACCTTTTCTAGCTAGTCGTAGCCCATCCGTGGCCGACTGCGATAATCAATCCAAACAAAAGGTTCACCCATCGAATACGAAATCACAATAGTAATATAAGGGATCAACATCGCAAGAGGTAGCTAACCTTATTGGCCAAACATAAGATCTATTTTAGTCATGTCAATTACGACACGAGTGTCAAAGCTATCCATCATCGCTCTCTTACTTCATTCCAATAAACGTTCGCCAATTCAACCACAACATTCTGGATATCATCCATCGCATACGGGGTTGTCAAACTGGTTCCAATGCTGACAGAGATTATGCCAATAAGAGACCTCAGTCTCTTCAACAACCAAACGTCAATTTACATATCGGTTGGTATATTTCGAAAATAATTCATCTTGATATTAAAATATAATATTTGCTTCAAAATCAAATCCATTTCGAAATCATCATATCTAAATTATACAATATCATTTTTGCCTTAATATCTCAATTTTGCTTCCAATATTCGTTTCGAATTTCAATTTAGGTTATAACTTGCTTATTCGCATTTGAATCCAAGATTTAAATATAAACATACCACCCTTAACCGGTTTGAATTTTAAGAAAATAGTTTGAATAATTTTAAAATAGCTTAAATAGTTTAATAGAAAATAGCTTGAGTATTTAAAATGGTTTATAAAGTAAAATAGTTTGGAAAATCAAAATAATATGAATATGTCATAAAATTGATTTTAAATAGTTTATACTAAACTAATTTATTTGAAGATAGTTTCAAAGTTAAACTGGTTCAATTCCAAATTTTCCAGTTCAAATCAATTCCAATTTTGATTTAATCGATTCAATTCCGATTTTAAGTCGAGTTTTACTTTGATCCCAATTTCAATTCATATAAATTTTATTTTGATTTCGAATAAATTCACTTTCACTTTCAATTCCAATTGATTTAAATTTAAATTCCAAATTAAATAAATTCTAATTCAATTCCAATTTAATTTCAATTCCAATTTCAAATTGATTTCAATTTCCATTTTCAACTATCCGATTCAACGATTAAATTTCAACTCAATCTCCAAATTTAAACCATTTTGATGTATATCAATTTCGAGTTCGATTAGTAAAATATCGATTCGAAACACTTAAATTAAATTAACCTTCAATATTCAGTTTACAAATAAATTCAATGCTGAGCTCAATTTTGAAATGTCATTTTTATATCACTTTTACTTAGCAATATCCAAAGTTTGAATAAAAGTCCAATCTTTTAAAACAAACCAATTTCTGAAATTTCATATCATATTTCGATTTTAACTTAAAAATCTCAACTTCAATTATTTAAAACATTCCTGTTATCTACTTTAAATTTCAACATTTCGAGCTCATGTTCAAAAATAACTCAATTTCTATAAATGCTATTTTTATTTCTTAAAGTCAAACATTTAAATAATTCTAAATAATTTTTTTTAAATCATTTAATTTAACCAATCCAGTGTCCGTATATAATTTTCTATAATATGGAATGTGAATAGATATTCAATTTTATTCAAGGATGGATATATATTCTTTCATTCCAAAACAAATGTCATAGGAAGATATATCATTTTAACTATTTCTTAATTTATTCAAAATAATTCGGTTTACAGTTTTTATACCAAATAATATACAGGATGATAACATGATATATCAAAATAAACAAACATCTAAATCATCCAAATATCAATCAATTTCCATCCATCTCAGCCAACATCCAAACAGTCAATAAACACATTAACTAACCAATATCAGCAATCTGGAAGTTTTACTAGAAGTTTAATTCTATTCAATTTAACCGTCAATTCAAATTCTATCAGTTAATTCAGATGTCAATTTAAATTCCAATTAAATTTATCAAATAACTATCAATAAATTAAATCACTTCACGATATAAATTTAACTAACATAAAAATTATTTCATTCAATTATGAGTGTATAAACACTCACTTTTTTATTTGAAACCAAATATATTTTTCAGCTTCAAATAAATTCCAAATCGACTTCATGACGTAGCCTTCGTCAATACAATTCCAACGTCTCTTGTTTTGCCCGAATTGGACCTCATACGAGGAAGTTATGCAAAAATTAATATAACACTAAAATACTAATCAATTAAAAAAATAATTAGCTTAATTAGATTTTTAGCTACCTTCTCCTCCGCACGATATATCACAAGGCCGAACCCTTAACAAATGCAACATCTAAGTTTAACCATGCACACAATTAATGACCAGAGATCGATCAGGCAGCGCCGCAGCATGCGCCGTTTGCACCTCCATCCATGCCAAAGACGTGATCGCCCTTGCTGCAGCCAATTTCATGAAAATCACCCAAGTGGGCACGACCTTCTAATGTAGATCTAGGCGAATCCGAGATACTTCGGCACGAATCAACCGTATGGATGTGTGGAGCTCGACAAGCTCTACGTTTTCTCTTTTGGAAGTTTTCTATTTCGTTGAACGATGAGGGAGATCGAAGGGGAAGAAATTTCAAAAATTCTCTACCGTTGAAGATAATAGGCGCCGGCCATAGATACTAGGATTTCCATAATATTAAAATAATAATTTTCTCGTTATGCGTGCCGTATTTATATAGTTAGGTCAAAAATCGTTCGAACTCCAATCGAGGCATGCCTGGCGTTCATAATGTTTACCCTTATTCCAAACACAATAGAACTAGTCCCAAGGCCTAATTCGATCGTATGTGGAAGATGGCTTTTCAAAGTCAAATTATTTAACCGAACTCCTTAAATGGATTTCTACATGTTTCAAGCTCGCATAGCCAAACGACAAGTCCGATCGCAACGAAATTTGAAATCCTACAATAATTCAGTATTATGGACCCGATAAAACTAGTTTCGTCGAAATCCGAGATAGTGGCCAAAATGGCTTTTTTCTACTTGATTATTACAATGAGTAATTCCCAAAAATTAATTTAATTACTTTAAATTCGTTCTTTAAGTTTAACAATCTTCATTGTTTTTTAAATAAAATTTATATCAACTTCCGACATAATTTTCAGTCATATTAATTCAAGATTCAATTATTTAAATAATTGCAATACTAAATTTTAATGATTTAATTTCCATTAAATCACCATTAATAAATAATTCACCATTTATTAACAATCATTTAATTATTATCTAAGTAATTCAACATTCATTGCTCAACTCCACTTATCAATTATAAACACAATCAATACATAGAATTTCATTCTTACAACCAATTCAACCACCACATTCTAGATATCATCCACCGTGTACATAGTTATCAAAGTGGTTCCAATATTGATAGAGAGTATGCCAATAAGAGGCCCTGGTTTCTTTAACAACCAAAGGACTTTTTACACACTGGTTGGTACTTTTATATTTCGAAAATAATTTGTCTTGATATTAAAATATCATATTCGCTTCAACATCAAATCCATTTCGAAATCATCATATTTACTCAAATTATATCATTTTTGCCTTAATATCTCAATTTTTCTTCTAAAATTCATTACGAATTTCAATTTATGTTATAACTTCATTTTAACCTCATTCGCATTTGAATCTAAGATTTAAATATAAACATACCTCCCTTGACCAGTTTGAATTTTAATAAAATAGTTTGAATAATTTGATATAGCTTAAATAGTTAAAATAGTTTGAGTATTTAAAATGGTTTATATAGTAAAATAATTTGGAAAATCAAAATAATTTGAATATGTAAGAAGATAGATTTTAAATAGTTTATACTAAAATAATTTATTTGAAGATAGTTTCAAAGTCAAACTGATTCAATTCCTAATTTCCCAATTCAAATCAATTCCAATTTCCATTTCGATTTAATCAATTCAATCCCGATTTCTAGTCGAATTTTACTTAAATCCCCATTTTAATTCACGTAAATTCGATTTTGATTATAATTAATTCACTTTCACTTTCAATTGCAATTGATTTAAATTTAAATTCCAACTTGAATAAATTCCAATTCAATTCCAGTTTAATTTCAATTCAAAATTTATTTCAATTTCCATTTTCAACTATCTAATTCAACGATTAAATTTCAACTCAATTCTCAAATTTAAATCATTTTGATGTATATTGATTTCGAGTTCGATTTCCAAAATATCGATTCAAAACACTTAAATCAATTAACCTTCAATATTCAATTTAAAATCCAAATCTTCAAATATAATTTAATGCCGAGCTCAATTTTGAAATATCGTTTTATATCACTTTTACTTAGCAATATTCAACGTTGGAATAAAAGTCAAATCTTTTAAAACAAACCGATTTTTGAAATTCAAATCATATTTTACTTTTAACTTAAAAATATCAACTTCAATTATTTAAAACATTCTTTTATCTACTTTGAATTTCAACATTTTGAGCTCAAGTTCGAAAATAACTGGATTTTCGTAAATTTGATTTTTATTTCTTAAAATCAAATCATTTAAATATTTCCAAATCAAAAATTATAAAATCATTTAATTTAACCAATCGATGTCTGTATATAATTTTCTATCCTAGGCCAAGTGAATCAGTTATTCAATTTTAATTCAAGGATGGATACATATCATTTCAATCCAAAATAAATGCTATAGGTATATATCATTTCAACATATTTCTTAATTTATTCGAAATAATTCAATTTACAGTTGTATATACTATATACATGCTAATAATATGATATATCAAAATAAATAAACATCTAAATCATCCAAATATCAATCAATTTTCATCCATCACAACTAACATCCAAACAGTCAATAATCACATCAATTGACCAATTATCAATAATCGGGAGTTTTCACTAGTAGTTTAATTCTAATTCAATTTAACTGTAAATTCAAATTCTATCATTTAATTCAGATGTCAATTTAAATGTCAATTTAAATGTCAATTAAATTTATTAAACAACTATCAAAAATTTAATTCACTTTACGTTATAAATGTAACTAACATAAAAATTATCTCAGTCAATTGTGAGTGTACAAACACTCATCTTTTTATTTAAAACCGAAAATTTTTCCAACTTCAAATAAATTCCAAATTGACACCATGGCGTAGCCTTCGTCAATACAATACCAAAGCCCCTTGTTTCGCCCGAATCGGACCTCGTACGAGGAAGTTACGCGAAAACTAATATAACGGTAAAATAAAAATCTAATTAACACAATAATTAACTTAATTAGGTTTTTATCTACCTTCTCCTTCACGCAGGTCGAACCCCTAACAAACGCGACGTATACTTTCAACCGCGCATGCAATTAATGACCGGAGATTGATTAGGCAACGCCGTCGCGTGCACCGCTTGCACCTCCACCCATACCAGAGACACGACCGCCCCTAATGCAGCCAATTTCAAGAAAATCGCCAAAATATGCACGAACTTATAACGTAGATCTAGGAGAATCTGAGATGCTTCGGTATGAATCAACCGAACGGATTTGTAGAGTTCGTCGAGCTCTATGTTTTCTCTTTTGGACGTTTTCGATTTCGTTGAACGATGAGGGAGATCGAAGGGGAAGAAATTTCGAAACTTCTCGGCCGTTGAAGATAATAGGCGGTGGCCATAGATACCAGGGTTTCCAAAATATTAAAATAATAATTTTCTCGTTATGCATGCAAGTATTTATATATTAGGTCCAAAACCGTCCAAACTTCAATCGAGGCGTGCCGTCTGGCGTTCATAATGTTTTACTCTCATCCTGAAAGTAATGGAACTAGTCTCAAGACCTAATTCGATCATATGCGAAAGATAGCTTTTCAAAGTCAAATTATTTTATCGAATTCCTTAAACTGATTTTTATGCATTTCAAGTTCATATAACTAAACGACAAGTCCGATTGCAACAAAACTTGAAATCCTTCAATAATTTATTATTACGGATCCAATGAAGCAGGTTTCGTTGAAATCCAAGATAACGACCAAAATGGCTACTTTCTACTTGTTAATTACAATGGGAAATTCCCAAAAATTAATTTAATCACTTTAAATTCAATTTTTAAGTTTAACAATCTTTATTGTTTTTCAAATAAAATTTACATCAACTTCCGACACCACTTTCAGTCATATTAATTCAAGATTCAATTATTTAAATAATTGCAATATTAAATTTAAACGATTTAATTTTCAATAAATCACCATTAATAAATAATTCACCGTTTATTAATTGTGACGACCCGCAAATCCATACCTTTTGAATCGATAATAATCCACACATGTACGACCTAAAAAGCACAAAATAACGGAAAGTCAAGAGAAAGAAAAGAAGAGAGGAGAAGAGAAGAGAAGAAAGAGAGAAGATAGAACCAAACAGAACAATACAGAATCTCACATCGCAGCGGAAAACATATAATATCATATCAATGATCTTTACAAAATAAAAACTGTATATATACACATCAATCAGAGTTCAGCAGTCAATCAATAGTTATCAGCCTGAACAGTTATAATGACCTGTCCTTACAAATGCTGATAATTAACAAGCATAGCGGACAATCAATAATCAAAACAGATATGTGTATACGAAATAAAGATCTCCAGCCTTTTTGCTGAAGCTCCAAAAGCACCAAAAATAAACCTGTAACTATACTCAGTCTGACCTGAGCATTGAAAGGGAAGAACGCCCGGATCAGTCTGGTAAACCAGCATGAGAAACACAATCAACTGAATTTATTAAATTACCAAACTTTTCCTTTATCAAAACAAAAGTATCTCGTAAGATAAGTCCACACATAAACACGGACATGTTTTTACCTTACGATAACTAAAACATTTCATATCAAATGTCATGTCATATTATAGTAGTGTCTGCTATATAAAAATAATATTAATCGTAGTCGAAATTGTTACATTGATTAAATTCCAACATATAGCCCAATTGGGTAACACAATCAAAATGGCAAACCCATAGTGGGGTTTGGATTTCCGTACAAATGACCAGGTGAAGGGACTACCTTTCGGTAGTACATCTCTAGAAGAATGTACCGAGAAAAACCATCACAAAGTTTCTCTACCAACACAATACCGGTCCACCTCTATAACTAGATGGTACCTAATAAGTCATCCCCTGGTCGTTACCACCTTTACCGAGGGCCCTTTAGCATACAAACCACAATAATCAGATATACGACGTGATAGTGTGCAAAGATATATCTAGAAGAGGATGATCATATCCTATTTGGGAATGACCCACTTAACATTGCCGCATCTAACCCTGTTTTGGTAATTTTCGTTTGATGAGGCTAGAGGTAACGATTACCTTTCATAATCACATATCACATCACTTTGAATGCCACACGGTCATTTCCATTGACTACTAATTGCCTTCCATAAAAATACAACCCTTAAGCTCGTATGTCTTAAGGAGGGTGTTAAGCTAAGAGAAGTTGCCTTCTCCGCCACCATTGATGTACGTTTGTAAAAACCAATGTACGTAATCTTTAGAAATGCAATGTCAGACAAACATACGAGTTGTCCAAGAACAGGACAAACCGAAGGTACTTTCCTACCACATTCTATCGGAAAATCCCTAGGATCAATAACGAATAGTCCTCGCATTGGATATTTCATAATGAAGAGACCACTGCTACTGGATGTATATTGGGATTTTAACCCCAAACGATCAGCAAGCAGTCCCCCACTATAAAAATCCGGATATCAATATCATCACAAGCAACCTGCACAATCGTTGCATATACGTTGGTCCGAAGTGGTTTTCAGATAAATTTGATCCTGGTCTCTTCGCACCAACGCAAAAGCGTTTCTCAACCTCACACAGAAACTAAGTCTCATAGACTTATCACGTCTCCAACTTTCAACTTGTTATCCTTTGGGCCAAGAAGGAAGCTCGATAGATTGGAGTAATACTCCGCACTATACGAATCAACATCCTCAACACAAATGATAATCAAGCCGACACAGAAGGCTACGTACTAAGTGTACGACTAAATAGTTTCCACATCAAGTCGAGAAACTAAAATTTTGGCCAAATCTGATAGTCGGTTATTTAACTATCAAAACAAACAAACAAATATTCAGCACCATAACAATCACTAGGCCTTTTAATTAATCTTTTATTAATTAAACCATTTGCTAAATATTCACTTCAAATTATCTTCAAAAAGATATAATCTCAGACCATTTCAATATTTCAACATTGGAAAAAATTTCCATATACTTATTTAATAATAAGTAATTCACAATTCTATTTATTTTCAGCACTTGGAAAATAATACATATACTTAAATCTTAATTAAGTATATATTTTACTTTATAAGGAAAACATTCTATTTAACACATTTATTTGGGTCAAAACGAATGTTGCGTAAAACATCGTTACGACAACCCAAAATCACTAGTATAGGGATTCGAAAATAAGATAGATATATAAATCCCAATACTATACAAAAACATTTCCTTTCGAAAATCATTTACTATAACAACAGTGTTATAGTCCATCATTTCCTTACTACTTGGAAACGTCTATTTCAACAATGAATGTTGAAATCTATGGTTTCGATCCTTAACACATTTTAAAACATCTTTAAATCATTTAAATCCATTTAAAAGATCACTTTCCAAAACAATATTTAAAATATTATTCACTTTCCAAAATCGTGAATATACTTCATTTACTAAATCTAATATTTCTATATATTTATTAAAGGATAATCCACTATCCAAAATTGTGGATATAATGCCTTTAACAAACATTCATATCTTAACTTACCAAATTCAATTGATTTTGGAATTATGAAACAATTTATAAACTCCATTTATATTTTATAAAAACTTCAATTTATAAATCTACTTTATTAACCAATTCCATTTATCTCGTTTATGTGCCAAATCCAATTTATAAGTAAATTACTTATAAATCTCTTTATTTATAAAATCATTCTTTTTATAACTTCACAATTATAAATCTATAGATCTTATTTACTAATAAAACCCATTTATAACTTCATTTTAACATTCACAAATCTCCTTTATAATTCAACCATTTCGATTTATAAAAATCAAATTTTATAAATCTTATATATAAACCATTTATAATAAATGAAAAAAATCACCATTTAAATTATATTTCTCCAAAAACCATAATTTCAATTATATTTAACAAATATCATAATTTTTATAATGATAAAATTATAACATTTATTTATTTAAAATAGTTTCCTTCCTTTATAACAAATCAAATCATATATTTTCGAATCGCTTAAAAATCCTTTTTTTATTTGAAAATCATCACTTAAACATTTTTAAATTTCCAAAAATAGGCCCAATGCTGCAGCAGCACCAAATACATCAATCACAACATCCAAAACATCATATCCATATAATAACAGAATATATCACAATATCTATAAATAAATCAATACTGTTGAGGAATCCAGTTGGATCCCTCTAACCTGTCATCTGCAACAAATATACATATTAGAATATGTGTACAATGTTCGCTTCGAGGCAGACGCACGTACAAATAGTCATCCTCTCATACATGGGAACGTATATGGTCGTCTCCTCCACTAGGCAAGTATATATCCAAATACCAATCAATACATCATATATCATCCAAACAATCATCAATCATCATAAATAATATTTATTCTCACTTATATAAAAATATTAGTGAGTCATAAAGAGTAAGTTGTACTCACATTGCTTCCAATAGCAGTTATAGTGTTTTATTCCAAATAAAATTAAACACACGTTTAATTTTACCCAAAATTCACACTAGCTCCAATCAACACCAAACCAGCTTCCTCGCGTAGTGTTCGTCCATACGAACCCAATGCAATTCGTTTCGTGTGAAAAGGATCTCGTACGACAAAGATCGCAATTTAGAAGTTAATACTAATTTATATAAATTAATTTCAATTTCTATTTTCAAGTTTTTATACCCTAGCTTCATCCAGGCCATTAAATTTGCAAAACCAAATCATGGCCGACTGTTCTCTTCTTCTCCCCTTCATGATTTTCAAACATAAATAAACCCATAGCTCATGATCAAAACTTGAACCCTGCGGCAACTATCGACGTCGAGAAGATGGTCGACGACCTTCATTCTAAAGCTTGTGCTCCACTCCACCCTCGCCGAGTACGACGCAAAGTTCGATGCATCTAGGGCTGAGAAAAATGCCCACAAACGTGCGTCGTTCATTAGCCGATTACAACGAATCCACCACACCAAACACCATCACAACCGTTAAGATCCTAGATCTCAATGCCCTCTACAATTTTTGTTTAGAAAGTTTTTCGTATAATTGCATAGATTTGAAGAGATCGAAGGGAGAAAATGAATGATTTTCGGCCATTGAAATGATTAGGGCCGGCGGCTAGGGTTTCTAACCCTAATTTGTGAAAATAAGAAAATTATTTGGCCTTTTATAGAAAATTTTCACGCACTGTTCACCTGAAATTTTTCCGAATTCCAAACGAAGCGTGCCGCCTAGCGTTTATAATGTTTTACCCCCATTCCAAACGCAATGGAATATATATCGAAAGCCAATTCGATCATATTTGAAAGACAGATTTTCAAATTGACTATTCAAATTTAAATTTAACTTAAAAGATTTCTACGCGTTTTAGCTTGCCCGGACAAACCGAAAATCCGATTGACACGAAATTTGAAATCTTACAAAATTTGACATTGCAGATCCGATGAAACTGGTTTCTTCGAAATCCGAGACTGTTTGAAAAATGACTATTTTTACTCGTCAATTAAATATTAAAATATTCAATTTCTAGAGTTTAACTTTTAATTCAATTTTAAAAGTTCTGTAACATCATTCTAATTCAAATAGAATTTAATTCGACTTTATAAATCATTTTTATTCGCATTAAATTCAATTTCCAATTATTTACGCAATTTCAAATATTCAATTAACAATTTAATTATCCAATTTAAATCTAGATATTCGAAATATAAGTTATTCGACTTATAAAATTTCCTTGTGCATATTTAAAATCAATTAAATATACGAATTTCAAACGATTGAAATTTTGGGTCGTTACATTCTCCTCTACTTAAAAGAATTTCGTCCTTGAAATTACCAAGTAAGAAAAAGTCACAAAATGCATTAACTTTCAAAACAATTCGTTCAAATTAGATTTACCAAATCTATTTAACCTTTTAACTTTTTCCAAAATCCATTCGTTAAACTTCTTATAAAAACTTTTCTAAGTTTTCAAATCCATTTATAGTTATCTTTTTCAAAAACAACTATGCCATTCACCTTTAACTCAAAATCAAAAAACTTCCAATTTTTCTAACGCCTTAGATATTCAGAAAATTTCGCCATAGTCTCCTTTTGTGCGGTTCGATCCGAAAAAAAAAGCAATATATATATATATATATATATATATATATATATCACAAATATACATCTCATCATCAAGGATGAGGCATCCCAAAGGAAAAAGGTGTAAAAGTACGATATGTAATCCGAGATATGTACCTTATATATTATTAGCGAGCGTATACGGCTAATATAGCAGGAAAGCAAGCTCCAAATGTGAAGCAAGCGCAATCCGCACCTACTATACACTCAACAAACAATGAGAAACATGTATATATGAAAGTAATATCAATATACAACATATACCACTGCAACTACTACATATGCCAATACAACGAATGCAACAAAAGACATCAAATCCAATCATCAAACAACTATCATCCAATTAATCCATATCTATCCAGTAAATCCATAACCAAATCAATACACTTTCACTTCTTATTAATATTCATTGAATTGGTTTTCAATTTAATCACATTTGATTCATTAACATTGGATTTACCAGCATTCATTCATTCATATTCAATTAGTTTACATTCACTATTCATTCATGTTAGTTCATTTTGAATTCAAATTAAATTCAATTCTATTTAAATTTACTTACTTCCACTTCGAATTCAATTACTTTAGCTTTCAATTTCATTAATTCAATTTCATATGAATTTTCTATAAAATCAATTAACATTCATCTAACAATCCATGCATATCCAACATTACCAAATTAATTTACTTTACTCATATTCAATTTGATTTAACACTTTTAATTTCAATTGGTTTAATATTCAATTCAGGTTGAATTCTAGTATTTAATCACATTTTTATACAACACTTCCAATATTGTTATTGATTCATA
This sequence comes from Allium cepa, assembly GCA_030765085.1. Taxonomy (NCBI): domain Eukaryota; kingdom Viridiplantae; phylum Streptophyta; class Magnoliopsida; order Asparagales; family Amaryllidaceae; genus Allium; species Allium cepa. The sequence continues at coordinate 871,681,933 of CM060945.1, read as the reverse complement.
ACTTCCTAACTTAAGTTTTATACAATTCTTAACAACATCATTTCTAATGTTGATTCATTTTACAATTAAAGTTGAATTTCTTTATATAACTCAAGTTCACATTCATTTAATTCACTTTATTAATTAACTTCGATGCCAAAATCAATTTCATTCAACATCACTTCAGTTATGTTTCTTCACAACATTTTACTCTGTTTGACTTAACTTAAATTTCATCCCTAAGTCATTTTATTAACCTTTTACTAAAGTCAAATTCCATCGCTTACTCAAATTCTATTTTATCTAACTCTTACTTAAGTCAAATTCATATCACTTTTGAAATACAGATTTTGTTTTACTTGACAAAATTGTTTAACCATTTTAACATTTGGTTTTACTTACCTTTTTCACATTTTATAAGTTATACAACTTAGTTATCTAAACTTCCAAATTCATATTACATAATCACTTATCTAATCCAATTAAAATTTAATTCAATTTAATCTTCCTTAGTTAAATTTCAAACCATATATTTCACTTACTAACTCAAATTTCTTTCAACTTTACTAAAGTTAAAATTTTCATTTCATATTTTAAGTCAGTATTCATCTTACTTATATTTATCAGTTTCAACTTGGATTTTAAATCAAATTTTCTTATCACAACAAAACTTCAATTTCAATTTACTATTGGTAGCAAATCCATCACACAGACTCTCGAAAATGATATTGATGATGCTGTAATCATCACCCTTATTATTTCCCAGTAACAGTAGTGAATTCAGTGCTTTATGTTCTTTTAAAAGTTTCTTTTTATTCATAAATCACATTTATAAAATCTTTACTTATATAATTTCACTATTTTACTCTACTTATATAAGATTATTTCAAATTTATCTATCTTACTTAGTTTTATAACAATATGATCTCTTTAACTTTGAAAAACAACTTTCAAAATCAACGGGATTCAACTTTCATAAATTCTTAGTTAAATCCATTTTCATTTACGACTCAAATAGTTTCATTTCTTAAGTATAAGATTATTTCACAATTGTAAATCATATTAATTATAATTCCATACTTATATAATTCATTTTCTTATACAGTTTCATTCTTTTACAATTTTTGTTTCTATTTAGATTATTCAACCAACTTTTATCAATTTATATATATTTTTACATTTTCAAACAACCAAACAATCAATTTATATATACTTTAATAAATTCTGAAAAATTATTCCTTTACGTATAAAATATAATCGAGGTAAAATTATTTCATTTACCCAATTTATAATAATACTATGTCGACTTGCCTCGTTTAAGTGTTTGGAAATACCTATCGATAACATGGCATCCCACATACTGACCAGAATTCACAAATAGCTCAACGGATAAGTAAACACAATATAAAACATTTTATATTCACTAACGAATACGCGCTCATATATATAATACACTCAAACTCAATCTAGGGTGCTACTGTCCCTATCTATAATGAGTACACATCAAAGCTTAAGAATATACAAAATCTAAGCTCTGATACCAGCTGTAATGATCCAGGCTTTTCAACCATCGACAACGGCCACTTTTCGGCGTAGCTTACACTGGTACCTGATGCTTTGCTTTTATGGCTAGCCTCTCGATTGTAAACCAACCCTTCGATACTCGATCTCAAGGACATGTAGGAGTAAGAGTCATCCGTTCGCTACCTAACAAGAAGCGAGAATCCCCTATCATGTACGAACCTCACTAAGCAAAGCGGATAGTCAATAATCAAAACAGATACGTGTATATGAAATGAAGATCTCCAGCCCTCCTGTTGAAGCTCCAAAAGCACCAAAAATGAACCTGTAAATTTACTCGGTCTTACCTGAGCATTGAAAGGGGAGAATGCCCGGATCAGTCTGGTAAACTAGCGTGAGAAATACACTCAACTGAATTTATTAAATTACCAAACTTTTCCTCTATCAAAACAAAAGTATCTCGTAAGACAAGTCCACACATAAACACGGACATCTTTTTACCTTATGATAACTAAAACATTTCGTATCAAATGTCATGTTATATTATAGTAGTGTCTACTTCATACAAATAATATTAATCATAGCCGAAATTGTTACATTGATTAAATTCCAGCATATAGCCCAATTGGGTAATACAATCAAAATAGCAAACACGTGGTGGGATTTGGATTTCCATACAAATGACCAGGTGAAGGGACTACCTTCCGACAGTACATCTCTAGAAGAATGTACCGAGAAACCATCACAAAGTTTCTCTACAACACATGTGAAGATCCTGACTCGGCCTTCGAAAATCGGCACCAAATACGTCGCCTATATTCAAATGCCACAGATTCAAACGCCGAATCTGGCTCGCTGGAGCTTATAACACCATTAAGTACAAAACAGCGGAAGAAAATGAATAATATCATATACAACATCTGATACAATATTTAGATACAATGATGGAACAATAGAATGATATAACCGATATCAATACTACATCAGAGATATGAGGAATAGCAGCGGAAAAGAATATCTCCAGCAGAATGCAACTGAAACACCATCTCCAAATTAAAGATCTACTCGAACAACCATCAAGTTGCGCCAAGCTAAGCAGGGTCAGCCATGAAAGCTGAAGTGTAGAAAATGCGATCCATGATCCAAAAGGCTTCGAAGGTTATCAAGTCAATTCCTACTATTCGATTATCTGAAAAACCCATCCCTAGATTGCCCGTGTGGAAAATTGTAGGCACCTAGAGTTTAGAAAAGGAACAATAAACTCCGGGTCAGCCATGGGACTGGTATGAGTAACAAAACAATTATCTTTTAAAACAACCAAAATATTTACTTTTGAAATTCGCAATGTTTTTGGAAAATGAAACTGTCACACGGCCTCCCACCACACACACAATGCAAGCGCACACTTGGAGGAGATTTCTCCTTATGACAGTAAAAAAAAAGTTTGATACGAGAAAACCATTTGATATTATTATTGGTGCATAGTGCAGAAAACCTTTCGAAAATATAATATTAATCTTAGTCAGCATGGGCATTTCGCAATTATGCCAACTATAGCTACTATGTTCAATAGCAGGTTACCTCCACATTCCATGGCAGGTTATACAACTAAAACCGTACAGGGCTCGTATTGTTTCTTTGGATTTCCAACAAATGGTCAGGCAAAGAAACTTCCCACATAAAATGGAACGCCTCTGGAAGGACGTCCCCGAGAACCTTACTGGATCTCTGCCAAACAAGGCCGATGTTACCTCACGCTTTAACCAAGTTGTAACTAGGTAACTAACACACAAGCTATGCCATCCCCGGTCGCTACCGATCTTTATTCCGGGATCCCGACAACCAACAACCATAAAGTAATAAATTTGCAGTAACCACATAGATTCAATATCTGGGCTCTATACCATGATATCTCCTTTTATCCAGAAGGAAATGGACATGACCTAGGGGCGCTACCCCTAAAAAACTTTGCCGCAACATTCCTGTTTCGACCATTATCGGGTTGTGAGGCTCGACGAAGTCTCGTCCACAAAGCTACGCTTTTTCACAAAGTCATGCTTCAATCAACAAATGATCAGCACCACTTCGTATGCCACATTACTAAATTGGGAATGTATCACTATTAACCATCAACTATATAACCTCTGTGCTCGTATGTCTCAGAGAAGGGTGTTAAGCTAAGAGAATATATTCTCTGCCACCAACAAAAATGTATTTGATAGAAACTAGCTTTACGTCTCAATTTGTAACGTCGGACATACATCCATACAAGTCTGTTCTGGGTTCGAACAGAACCGAAGGCACTTCCAAAGAAGCCCTCGTAAATTCGGGTATTTACAATCCTGATCGGACTTTCAATCACTTAGGGAATCTCTATACCGGCGCGACTCGGTGCAGAGACAATCGATAGGTCATCCTATCGCTCTCGCAAATACCCGGTCTTCACCAACGGTCTTCAAATGCTATCCATATCGTCGTATCACTATTCGGAATAGGTTATATGACACAAAGGTCCTCTCCCGGCTAAATCGAATAACGAGCGCAATATTAAAAATCATATGGATACTGTGGTTTCAGTTAAATCATAGCTTAAAGCCCAAAACCTTTCATTCGAATGGTTGAAACAAATTACCATTTCTAATCTTTTGAACAAAAAGATTCATTTCAACAACCTTCAACGGTTTAAACAATTCCCACACTTTTAATCTTTTAAACAAAAGATTCAATTCACAAAGTTCACCCCGTTCACAAAGATCCATTCGTAGATTTCAAAACAATTTCCATTTCAATTGGATTAACTCGTTAAATCTTTAAATCAAGATTCAATTTATAGCTTTCAAAATTCGTTTCCAAAGATTCATTCATAGCCTTTCAAAAAAATTCCATTTCAAGTTGGATTAACTCATCCGGTCTTTGAATCAAAGACTCGTTTCATAGCATTCAAAACATTTCAATTCCATTTCAAACTTGAAACTTTTCAACACAATTTGGAAATCCTCTCTTTAAATGAAAGCTGTTATTATTTGAAAACAAGTAGTTTTCGTTTCGGGGAAATCCGATTTCATTTTCTCAAGTTAAAACCCTTCAAGTATAAAACTTGGGTTGAATTCAAATTCTCAAAATGGTATAAAATCCATATAAACACATTTATAACTTGTATAACCATTTTTAAACCATAATCTCCAAACACAGATTTCAATTTCAAATCTTGAATTCAAATTTAATTCAAGTTATTTAAATTCCGAAACTTTATCAAGTTATTCAAAATAAATTTTATCCTCAAAAACCCCAAAAGCATTTCATATTTAACCCAATTCCATTTCCAAACCATTTGAATTCAAAATTCAAATTTTAAACTGTTTTCAAAAATCTGTGACTTAACCGATTTCCTCGTGAAACCCATATTTGTGTGTGTATGGTGTAGTCCAGGGGTTCCACACAATAGTGCAACATCATAAATCATCACATCACACATTTAATCACATCGATATTGATAAGAGGTATAATCTATAACGCTTATCATTCATTCACAAGTTCACAGATACATAATATAAATTTATCACATATAAATAAATTACATTCATCACAGATCACACTGAAACAATCCATAGCACCAAGCATTACATATCAGATATATCAAACAGTTCAACAATCAATAGAATACAAACATCCATAGATAAGCTCAATTAATTATCTGATTAATTTAAATCAGATGGGTCATCAATCAAAGTTAATCAATTTTAATTGATTTCAAATCATTTGATTAGTTGTCCTTTAATCATTTATTAATTAAATTAATCAACCTTTAATTATTGAATAATTGACCTTTAATTATTTAATTATCCTTTAATTATTTTCCCTTAATTATTTCACTAACAAATAAATCAACCCCTAATTAATTACAATTACAATTTAATTAACCAATCTTTACTTACCATTATGAATAAATCATTCTTAATTACTTTCCAAAATAATTAATTAATAAAAATAATTATCTTAATTAACATAAAAAAAACTTCCTTAAACCTTGAAAACAAATTATTACTAATTTGAAACTTTAATGTTAATTAACTTTAACACTTATTTTAAATTAACTACTTAATTAAAGTGTTAATTTGATTTTAGAGCATTTAAATTAACATGTTAAACATGGAAAAACTTTACCGGGAAATTTTGTTAACACTTTGTTTTAAAAACCTTGTTTAACATAATTTAATAAAAACTTTTGCTTTTATCTTTAAGTTTACAAACTTATTTTAATACTTTGATTTCCAAAACCAAGTCTTGTTCTTTCTTTAGTTTTAAATTTTGGTATGATATTTATAACTTAAAACCCGGTGCAGATTTTATTTTCAAAATTTTTGTTTTTAAAGACGTGTATTATGTTTCAATTCAACAAGCCCGAGTACTTCCCCTGTTTCACTCAAGAAACACACGGTTTCTTACCTGCTCCCTTGAGTCACTTCTCGTACGCATCTTCTTCTTCTCCTTTTTTTTCAGTTGAATTTAAGTTTAAACTTTTATACAGGACCACACACCTACGTGCCCCCAAATCCAGCTCGAAGCTAACCTTCCCTTTACCCGCATAACTACTTGAGGCAAACGATCCTTACACTTGAGTGATAACTCGAGATGGCTCACCAACACGGCACTAACACCGTATCACCACTGTACACGTGCACGGCATCGCGCTCCCCTCTGGCGAACTCCACGACCATCGGCAAGTCATGGACATCCCCTATACTCGAAATCAAACTTCGATTTGAAACCATTAACTCGAAATCAAAAAATAGCAGTTTGGCCCAAGAAATTGCAACCAACTTGACCAATACAAACGCCCCGATGCCGCATCTCAGACCACCGGAGGAGCTTCCCCTCCGGCTACACCACGCCAATGTCCTAATCTTCCATCCCCCCGAGTCTCATGGAACTCGATCAGCTCGTGGTGACGAAATCACCACGTTTTACAGAACATTGCAAAACTAAGGGTTAAACCCTAAATTGAACTCGTCTAGTCAACTCGTGAAATAGAAAAAATTTCTGACAATTTTCCTGAACTCAACGATGTTCAAACCTGCTTCAAACCAAATCTTAGCATTCAATGTTGATTCGATCATCAGAAAACGATCAAAATGCATATTTTGTTCAAACATGAATTGCATTTTAATTACTTAACTAAAAATCATCACTGTTGTTTTAAAAATCCTATTTTCGAATGCAGTTTCAAGTTATATAATTGAATCGATGAATTAAGATTTTCGAATTTTTCATATGTTCATACTTTTAATGTAAAATTCAATTTATAGAAACAACACTTCAATATTGAGCTTAAAACGGATTCTAAGTCATGATTTAATTTCAAACAAACTTGTTTAATTAAAATTTCTAAGCTTAAAAATGTGGTATAAAGATATATGAATTTTTTTTCTACTTTGCTTTACTCTGTAACCAGAGATTAAGAAAATCAGACATATGAAATTCACGGCACAATCATATAGGTACAGAGCTCCTTGCTTAAAGATATACAACAAACACGACATTGATTTATAAAACAGATGCACAAGTTTAAAAAATAAAATGATATGTTACTCACCATTGATTTGAGAAGATGAACAGAGCCTTCTATACTTGAAACTGGCTTGAATTATTAGCTGAAGTCTCCTTCTTTTAATCTCTAGTTGTAGTTAAGTTGTTGTTTTAAATTGAATTTTTGTTTTAAAGTTAATGATGAAGCCTACTTTAGTTTTACTCGGTTCTGAATAGACGAACTGTGATGAAGATGATAATATATAGGAAGGAAGTTTAAGGGTGATTATTTTCTTTTGTACAGGGTAATTATTTGTTTGTACCACATAAGCCAGGGATATTTTTTATGTTTGGAGGCTAATGGATCTACTTTGGTGGTTGATAATCTATTTTGTGTGCTAAGATATTTTTTTACATTCATTATTGTTGTCTTTATTTTCTCAAGTCTTCATGGTTAAACATATATCTGTCTTCTTATGCAAGCTTCATACTTGAATGTTTATATGTTCTTCTTATGTTTACATACTTGTATTAATTGTTGTTGTCTTATTACTTTATACTATGAAGAAATTTCTATTTTAATATGTTGTTATAATTTTTCAAATGTATTCACTTTATATTTTTAATTTATCTTTTATATATATATATATATATATATATATATATTTCTAATTTAAATATTTATTATCATGTATGTCTACATATATATATACATATTTATTATTTTGTTTGTATTAACACATATTATTTTAAAGAAAATGATTTTAAAACAAACTACCCATAATTTTAATTTACATAAATAATATTTTCTTAAACCCAAATTATTTTTCTCTAAGTCATTTTATTTAAATTATAAATTCAAATTCAATACTTCAAATTTAGATTCTAAAGTCAAAATCAATTTTACTCATATATACATATACATATATATTCCAAATTCAAATTAATTCTAAAATTTATTCCAAAATTTATTCAAAATTTACATTAATTATTAATTAAATTAAATTCAGAACTGGGATCATTACAGTTTCCCCCCTTAAAGAAATTTCGTCCCCGAAATTTGCCAGGCACGAAAACAACAAAGATAAATACACAAAGATAGATACACAAAGATAGAGAAACAGTTTTCCAGGTAAAACTGGATATCTATTCTGCATTTGGCTTACCAAATCATAATATCACCAATATGAGAACAACTCATACAACACTACACAGGATACTCGGGTCATCAGTCTACGAAATATGCAAGGCACTGGTTAGTTTGAAGGATAACTAACCATTCGTAGAACATATCTGCACCCAAAAATAGATAGATATATGGATACAATTTCAAAACTTTTAGTTTAGAAACTAAAGTATACCTATTAACCATAGTAACCAAAGCAACCAATTCATCCAAACAAACAATTCTGACCTATTTGGAGTTTATGTCCCATGCAAATATATCAAATCTTCTTCTTCCTAGATCTATCAGGAACCATCGAAGAATTGAAAAGAGATGCTGAACAAAAGAGATTGACAGAGGAAATATTGTTCCTTGTTGTTACAGGGTACTGACCATTTATAGTCGTATTCCCCTGTCCCCTATCTCATCCTCTTCTTGCACTCATATCTACTATCAGTGGATAGTAAGAGAATTTACTAAGGCATTTGAACGGATATCTTAGGGATATACTCATTCTAGGGTTTACTTCACCCTATCTCTAATGAGCTACTTAATGTGTTATACTCCTGAACTAAAGTTTCAACCTTCAGCTCTGATACCAAATGTGACGGTCACTCGACCTAACACAACGACGGTCAACGACAACAGCTCGACTGGTAGGCTTTGCAACCATCCCAGCCCCACCATGGCTCACAATGGTACCCTGCCCTTGCTTTTACGGCCAGCCTTTCGACCGTCACAGCTTACGCCTAACCAACCCCGTAAAGAGGACGTGTGGGGGGAAGAGTCTCCTGCTCGCCACCTAACAAAAAGCGAGAATCCCCATCACGTTTCACCTAGATAAGCAAGGTCAGTCATGGGACTGATATGAGTAACAAAAACAGTTTATCTTTTAAAACAACCAAAAGTTTTACTTTTGAAATTCGCAATGCTTTTTGGAAAATGAAACTGCCATATGGCCTCCCACCATACACACAATGCAAGTGCACACTTGGAGGAGATTTCTCCTTATGACAGTAAAAAAATGTTTGATACGAGAAAACCATTTCATATTATTATTAGTGCATAGTGCAGAAAATCTTTCGAAAACATAATATTAATCTTAGTCAGCATGGGCATTTCGCACTTATGCCAACTATAGCTAACATGTTCAATAGCAGGTTACCGCCACATTCCATGGCAGGTTATACAACTAAAACGTACAGGTCTCGTATTGTTTCTTTGGATTTCCAAAAAATGGTCAAGCAAAGGAACTTCCCACATAAAAGGAACGCCTCTGGAAGGACGTACTCAAGAACCTAACCGAATCTCCGCCAAACAAGGCCGATGTTACCTCACGCTTTAACCAAGCTGTAACTAGGTAACTAACACACGACCTATGCCATCCCCGATCACTACCGACCTTTATTCCGGGATTCCGACAACCAACAACCACAAAGTAATAAATTTGAAGTAACCACATAGGTTCGATATCTGGGCTCTATACCATGATATCTCCTTTTATCCAGAAGGAAATAGACATACCCTTGGGGTGTTACCCCTAAAAAACCTTGCCGCAACATTCCTGTTTCGACCATTACCGGGTTGTGAGGCTCGACGAAGTCTCGTCCACAATGCTACACTTTTTCACAAAGCCATGCTTCGATCAACAAATGATCAGCACCACTTCGTATGCCACATTACCAAATTGGGAATGTATCACTAGTAACCATCAACTACATAACCTCTGAGCTCGTACGTCTCAGAGAAGGGTGTTAAGCTAAAAGAATAAAATCTCCGCCACTAATAGAAATGTATTTGATAGAAACCAGCTTTACGTCTCAATTTATATCGTCGGACATACATCCATACAAGTCTGTTCCGGATTCGAACAGAACCGAAGGCACTTCCAAAGAAGACCTTGCAAATACGGGTATTCACAATCCCGATCAGACTTCCCATCACTTAGGGAATCTCTATACCGGCGCGACTCAGTGCAGAGACAATCGATAGGTCTTCCTATCGCTCTTGCAAATACCCGGTCCTAACACCGGTCTTCAAATGCTATCCACATCGTCGTATTACTATTCGTAATGGGTTATATGACACAAAGGTCCTCTCCCGGCTAAACCGAATAATGAGCGCAATATTAAAAATCATATGGATACTGGGGTTTCAGTTAAATCACAGCTTAAAGCCCAAAACCTTTCATTCGAATGGTTGAAACAAATTACCATTTCCAATCTTTTGAACAAAAAGATTCATTTCAACAACCTTCAATGGTTTAAACAATTTCCACACTTTTAATCTTTTAAACAAAAGATTCAATTCACAAAGTTCACCCCGTTCACAAAGATCCATTCGTAGATTTCAAAACAATTTCCATTTCAAATGTATTAACTCGTTAAATCTTTAAATCAAGATTTAACTTATAGCTTTCAAAATTCGTTTCCAAAGATTCATTCATAGCCCTTCAAAACAATTCCATTTCAAGTTGGATTAACTCATCCGGTCTTTGAATCAAAGACTCATTTCATAGCTTTCAAAACATTTCAATTCCATTTCAAACTTGAAACCTTTCAACACAATTTGGAAATCCTTTCTTTAAATGAAAGCTATTATTATTTCGTTTCAGGGAAATCCAATTTCATTTGCTCAGGTTAAAACCCTTCAAGTATAAAATTTGGGTTGAATTCAAATGCTCAAAATGGTTAAAAATCCATATAAACACATTTATAACTTGTATAACCATTTTTAAACCATAATCTCCAAACACAAATTTCAATTTCAAATCTTGAATTCAAATTTAATTTAAGTTATTTAAATTCTGAAACTTTATCAAGTTATTCAAAATAACTTTTATCCTCAAAAACCCCAAAAGCATTTCATATTTAACCCAATTCCATTTCCAAACCATTTGAATTCAAAATTCAAATTTTAAACTGTTTTCAAAAATCTGTGACTTAACCGATTTCCTCGTGAAACCCATATTTGTGTGTGTATGGTGTAGTCCAGGGGTTCCACACAATAGTGCAACATCATAAATCATCACATCACACATTTAATCACATCGATATTGATAAGCGGTATAATCTATAACGCTTATCGTTCATTCACAAGTTCACAGATACATAATATAAATTTATCACAGATAAATAAATTACATTCATCACAGATCACACTGAAACAATCCATAGCACCAAGCATTACATATCAGATATATCAAACAGTTCAACAATCAATAGAATACAAACATCCATAGATAAGCTCAATTAATTATCTGATTAATTTAAATCAGATGGGTCATCAATCAAAGTTAATCAATTTTAATTGATTTCAAATCATTTGATAGTTGTCCTTTAATCATTTATTAATTAAATTAATCAACTTTTAATTATTGAATAATTGACCTTTAATTATTTAACTATCCTTTAATTATTTTCCCTTAATTATTTCACTAACAAATATATCAACCCCTAATTAATTACAATTACAATTTAATTAACCAATCTTTACTTACCATTATGAATAAATCATTCTTAATTACTTTCCAAAATAATTAATTAATAAAAATAATTATCTTAATTAACATAAAAAAACTTCCTTAAACCTTGAAAACAAATTATTACTAATTTGAAACTTTAATGTTAATTAACTTTAAGACTTATTTTAAATTAACTACTTAATTAAAGTGTTAATTTGAGTTTAGAGCATTTAAATTAACATGTTAAACTTGGAAAAAATTTACCGATAAATTTTTGTAAACACTTGGTTTTAAAAACCTTGTTTAACATAACTTAAATAAAAACTTTTGCTTTTATCATTAAGTTTACAAACTTATTTTAATACTTTGATTTCCAAAACCAAGTCTTGTTCTTTCTTTAGTTTTAAACTTTGGTATGATATTTATAACTTAAAACCTGGTGCAGATTTTATTTTCAAAATTTTTGTTTTTAAAGACCTGTATCATGTTTCAATTCAACAAGCCCGAGTACTTCCCATGTTTCACTCGAGAAACACATGCGTTTCTCACCTGCTCCCCCAAGTCACTTCTCGTATGCATCTTCTTCTTCTTCTCCTTTTTTTCAGTTGAATTTAAGTTTAAACTTTTATACAGGACCACACACTTACGCGGCCCCAAATCTAACTCGAAGCTAACCTTCCCTTTACCTGCGTAACTACTCGAGGCAAACGATCCTTATACTCGAGTGATAATTCGAGACGGCTCACCAACACGGCACTGACACTGTATCACCGCCGTACACGTGCACGGCATCGCGCTCCCCTCTGGCGAACTCCACGACCATCGGAAAGTCACGAACTTCCCCTATACTCGAAATCAAACTTCGATTTGAAACCATCAACTCGAAATCAAAAAACAGCAGTTTGGCTCGAGAAACTGCAATCAACTTGACCAATACAAATGCCTCTCCGCCGCGTCTCAGACCACTGGAGGAGCTTCCACTTCGTCTACACCCTGCCAATGTCTTAATCTTCCGTCCCCTCGAGTCTCATGGAACTCAATCAACTCGTGGTGACGAAATCACCACGTTTTATAGAACACTGCAAAACTCAGGGTTAAACCTAAATTGAACTCGTCTAGTCAACTCGTGAAATAGAAAATTTTTCTGACAATTTTCCTGAACTCAACGATGTTCAAACCTGCTTCAAACCAAATCTTAGCATTCAATGTTGATTCGATCATCAGAAAACGATCAAAATGCATATTTTGTTCAAACATGAACTGCATTTGAATTACTTAACTAAAAATCATCACTGTTGTTTTAAAAATCCTATTTTCGAATGCAGTTTCAAGTTATATAATTGAATCGATGAATTAAAAATTTTGAATTTTTCACATGTTGATACTTTTACTGCAAAATTCAATTTACAGAAACAACACTTCAATATTGAGCTTAATACAGATTTTTAGTCATTATTTAAGTTCAAACAAACTTGTTTAATTAAAATTTCTAAGCTTAAAAATGTGCTATAAAGATATATGAATTTTTTTCTACTTTGCTTTACTCTGTAACCAGAGATTAAGAAAATCAGACATGCGAAATTCACAGCACAATCATATAGGTGCAGAGCTCCTTACTTAAAGATATACAGCAAACAAAACATTGATTTATAAAACAGATGCACAAGTTTAAAAAAATGATATGTTACTCACCATTGATTTGAGAAGATGAACAGAGCCTTATATACTTGAAACTGGCTTGAATTGTTAGCTGAAGTCTCCTTTTTTTAATCTCTGATTGTAGTTGAGTTGTTGTTCTAAATTGAATTTTTGTTTTAAAGTTAACGATGAAGCCTACTTTAGTTTTACTCAGTTCTGAATGGACGAACTGTGATGAAAATGATAATATATAGGAAGAAAGTTTAAGGGTGTTTATTTTCTTTTGTCCAGGGTAATTATTTGTTTGTACCACATAAGCCATGGATATTTTTATGTTTGGAGGCTGATGGATCTACTTTGGTGGCTGATAATCTATTTTGTGTGCTAAGATATTTTTTTACATTAATTATTGTTGTCTTTATTTTCTCAAGTCTTCATGGTTAAACATATATCTGTCTTCTTATGCAAGCTTCATACTTGAATGTTTATATGTTCTTCTTATGTTTACATGTATTAATTGTTTTTGTCTTATTACTTTATACTATGAAGAAATTTCTATTTTAATATGTTGTTATAATTTTTCAAATGTATTCACTTTATATTTTTAATTTATCTTATATATATCTAAATCTATTTCTAATTTAAATATTTATTATCTTGTATGTCTATATATATATATATATATATATATATATATATATTATTTTGTTTGTATTAACACGTATTATTTTAAAGAAAATATTTTTAAAATGAACTACCCATAATTTTACTTACATAAATAATATTTTCTTAAACCCAAATTATTTTTCTCTAAGTCATTTTATTTAAATTCTAAATTCAAATTCAATACTTCAAATTCAGATTTTAAAGTCAAAATCAAATTTACTCATATATACATATACATATATATATTCCAAGTTCAAATTAATTCTAAAATTTATTCCAAAATTTATTAAAAAATTAAATTAATTATTAATTTAAATTAAATTCAGAACTAGGATCGTTACAACACAAGACCGACCTACCTCTATAACTAGATGGTACCGAATGTGACATCCTCCGGTCGTTACCCACCTTTACCGAGGGCTCTCTAGCATACAAACCACAATAATCAGATACACGACGGCATAGCATGCAAAGATACATCTAGAAGAGGATGATCATATCCTACTTGGGAATGACACTTAGCCTTGCTGCATTTAACCCGGTTTTGGTCATTTCTGGTTGATGAGGCTAGAGGTAACGATTACCTTTCACAATCACATATCACATCACTTTGAATGTCACACGGCCATAACTGTTGACTACTAATTGCCTTCCACAAAAAATACAACCCTTAAGCTCATATGTCTCAAGGAGGGTGTTAAGCTAAGAGAAGTTGCCTTCTCCGCCACCACTGATGTACGTTTGTAAAAACCAATGTACGTAATCTTTAGAACCGTAATGTCAGACAAACATCCACACAAGTTGTCCAGGAATAGGACAAACTGGAGGTACTTCCCTACCACATCTTGTCGAGAAATCCCTAGGATTAGTAGCGAATAGTCCGCGCATTGGATATTTCATAATAAAGAGACCACTACTACTGGATGTATATTGGGATTTTAACCCCAAACGATCAACGAGCAGTCCCTCACTATAAAAATCTGGAATATCAATATCATCACAAGCAACCTGCACAATCGTCGCATATACGTTGGTACGAAGTGGTTTTCAGATAAATTTGATCCTGGTCTCTTCGCACCAACAATGTAAAAGCGTTTCTCAACCTCCCACAGAAACTAAGTATCATAGACTTATCACGTATCCAACTTTTAACTTGCTATCCTTCGGGACAAGAAGGAAGCTCGATAGATTGGAGTAATACTCCGCACAATACGAATCAACATCCTCAACACAAATGATAATCGATCCTACAAAGAAGGCTACGTACTAAGTGTACGACTAAATAGTTTCCACATCAAGTCGAGGAACTAAAATTTGGGCCAAGTCTGATAATCGATTATTTAACTATCAAACAAACAAACAAATATTCAGCACCATAACAATCACTAGGCCTTTTAATTAATCTTTTATTAGTTAAACCATTTGCCAAATATTCACTTCACATTATCTTAAAAGGGATATAATCTCAAACCATTTCAACATTGGAAAACATTTCCATATACTTATTTAATAATAAGTAATTCACAATTCTATTTATTTTCAACACTTGGAAAATATTACATATACTTAAATCTCGATTAAGTATATATTTTACTTTATAAGGAAAATATTCTCTTTAACACATTTATTTGGGTCAAAACGAATGTTGTGTAAAACATCGTTACGACAACCCAAAATCACTAGTATAGGAATTCGAAAATAAGATAGATATATAAATCCCAATACTATACAAAAACATTTCCTTTCGAAAATCATTTACTATAACAACAGTGTTATAGTCCATCATTTCCTTACTTCTCGAAAACGTCTATTTCAACAATGAATGTTGAAATCTATGGTTTCAATCCTTAACTCATTTTAAAACATCTTTAAATCATGTAAATCCATTTAAAGGATCACTTTTCAAAACAATATTTAAAATATTATTCACTGTCCAAAACCGTAAATATACTTCATTTACTAAATCCAATACTTCTGTATATTTATTAAAGGATAATCCACCGTCCAAAATCATGGATATAATGCATTTAATAAACATTCATATCTTAACTTACCAAATTCAATTGATTTCGGAACTATGAAACAATGTATATAAACTCCATTTATATTTGATAAAAACTTCAATTTATAAATCTACTTTATTAACCTATTCCATTTATCTCATTTATATGCCAAATCCAATTTATAAGTAAATTACTTATAAATCTGTTTATTTACAAAATCATTCTTTTTATAACTTCACAGTTATAAATCTGCAGATCTTATTTACTAATAAAACCCATTTATAACTTCATTTTAACATTCACAAATCTCCTTTACAATTTCATCATTTCGATTTATAAAAATCCAATTTTATAAATCTTATATATAAACTTTTTATAATAAATTCAAAAATCACCATTTAAACTATATTTCTCCAAAAACCATAATTTCAATTATATTTCACAAATATCATAATTTTTATACTGATAAAATTATAACATTTATTTATTTAAAATACTTTCCTTCCTTTATAACGAATCAAATCATATATTTTCGATTCGCTTAAAAATCCTTTATTATTTGAAAATCATCACTTAAACATTTTAAATTTCCAAAAATAGGCCCAATGCTGCAACAGCACCAAAACATCAATCACAGCATCCAAAACATCATATATCAATATGATAACAGAATATATCACAATATCTGCAAATAAATCAATGTTGTTGAGGAATCCAGTTGGATCCCTCCAACCTATCGTCTGTAACAAATATACATATTAGAATATGTGTACAATGTCCGCTTCAAGGCAGACACACGTACAAAGGGTCATCCGCTCATACACGGAAACGTTTAGGGTTAGCTGCTCCACTAGGCAGCTATATATCCAAATACCAATCAATATATCATATATCATCCAAACAATCATCAACCATCATAAATAATATTTATTCACACTTATATAAAAATATTAGTGAGTCAGAAAGAGTGAGTTGTACTCACATTGCTTCCAATAGCAGCTGCAGTGTTTTATTTCGAATAAAATTAAACGCACGTTTAATTTTACCCAAAATTCACACTAGCTCCAATCAACTCCAAACCAGCTCCATCACGTAGTGTTTGTCCATACGAACCCAACCAAATTCATTTCGTGCAAAACGAACCTCGTATGACAAAGATACGCAATTTAGAAGTTAATACTAATTTATATAAATTAATTTCAGTTTCTATTTTCAAATTTTTATACCCTAGCATCATCCAAGCCGTTAGATTTGAAAAATCAGATCCTGGCCAACCGTTCTCTTCTTCTCTCCTTCGTGATTTTCGAACGCAAGTAAACCCATAGCTCACGATCAAAATTTGAACGTCGCGGCCACTATCGACGTCGAGAAGATGATCAGTGACCTTCATTCTAAAGCTTGTGCTCCACCCTCGCCGAGTACTATGCAAAGCTTGGCGCATCTAGGGCCGAGAAAAATGCCCACGAACGAGCATCGTTCATCAGCTGATTACGGCGAATCCACCACACCAAACTCCATCACAACCTTTGAGATCCTAAATCTCAATACCCTCTACAATTTTCGTTTAGAAAGTTTTTCGTATAATTGCATAGATTTGAAGAGATCAAGGAAAGAAAATGAATGATTTTTGGCCACTGAAATGATTAGGGCCGGCAGCTAGGGTTTCTAACCCTAATTTGTGAAATAAGAAAATTGTGTGGCCTTTTATAGAAAATTTTCGCACACTATTTACCCGAAATTTTTTCGAATTCCAAACGAAGCATGCCGCCTGGCATTTATAATGTTTTACCCCCATTCCAAATGCAATGGAACATATATGGAAGCCAATTCGATCGTATTTGAAAGATAGGTTTTCAATTTGACTATTTAAATTTAAAAATCACTTAAACAGATTTCTACGCATTTTAGCTTGCCCCGGACAAACCGTAAATCCGATTGACACGAAATCTAAAATCTTACAATAATTTGACATTACAGATCCGATGAAACTGGCTTCGTCGAAATCCGGACTATTTGAAAATGGCTATTTTCACTCGTCAATTAAATGTTAAAATATTCAATTTCTGTAATTTAACTTTTAATTCGATTTTAAAAGTTCTGTAACATCATTCTAATTCAAATAGAATTTAATTCAACTTTATAAATCATTTTTATTTACATTAAATTCAATTTCCAATTATTTACGCAATTTCAAATATTCAATTAACAATTTAATTATCCAATTTAAATCTAGATATTCGAAATATAAGTTATTCGACTTATAAAATTTACTTGTGCATATTTAAAATCAATTAAATATATGAATTTCAAATGACTGAAACTCTAGGACGTTACACTAACAACCATTTTATTATCATCTAAATAATTCGACATTCATTGTTCAACTCCAATTATCGATTATAAATACAGTCAATACATAGAATTTCATTCTTAAACTTGTTATTTCCAAAACCTTCAAAATTGTTTGTATCAAAATTTTATTCAAGTTAATATTCTATAACTACATTAATAAATCACTAAAAAGATTATTTCTAACCATTTTTATTCAATAATCATGTTAAATTTAATAATTTAATCTAGCTAAAAATACGAGTCATTACAATCATCTTATAGGCCAGATTAGTAACTAGGTAGGCCCGATACTTGGTTATCCAATTCCAATCTTTGACATTACCTTTATTTATACCGTACTAAGTGGACAAGCTCAATTAGTTAACCCTAATATGACTAATTTACATCGCATAGGTTACTGAGCTCTGATACCACTGAAGGAACTGGGTCAACTTGCAACGGAAGAAAATGGTGAATTTTAAAAACAATTACCATTTTGGATCTTTAATGGGCCTACAAAGTCTCAACTTCATTTATAATCTACTAAATTTGATTCAAATAAAATCTTGTATTCTGTTTAAAATAGTTAAAGGGAAGTTTAAATAAATTTAATTTCAAATGTATAATGTATCAAATACACCTAACATTTATTTATTAGTGTTAATGTATAGGGAACAAAATCATTCATTTCTTTCCCTAAACCAAGAATTAATTGAGATCATTAATTGTATTAAATGGATAGAGAAACCTTTCATTTCTCTCTTTAATTTGAATTGATTGATTCATTAAATGTCATTACTAATAATTTATTCATGGATATTTTATAACTATGTCCCTATATGTATTAACTGTATAATTTATAGTTTGAGATTTATATAATTTAATTTTACTTATTTATATAAATATACATATATATATGTGTGTGTATATGAATATATATGTATAATATACATTTATACATACATATATGTGTGCATGTGTAACATCAAAATTTGTGAAGGTATGATGTGCCCTATATGGATGTTGTGATTTACATTGCAACAGACATATTAGCTCATTTTTTTGTATTGTAGTTTGTCCATATATTTTCTTGTATGATATGTTAAAACAAAATACTAATATATATATGTATGTATGTGTGTGTGTGTATAAAATTTAGTGAAAAACACTTTCTGCCAAAAAGTACTTTCATGGCAGAAGTAGCCTCTCTCCATACCCATCCCCCGTCCCTTCCCTCTGTACCTTCCTGTGCTTCGAGCCCCCACCCATCGCATCCTATATCATTCACCAGCTGCCTAAACCCCCAACACCTCTTGAACCTCCACCGAAGACCTCCGTCCCGTCTCTGGTTATCTCAATATCTCCTTCTTCCTTTGAGGTAGCTGTTCCACCTTGTGAGGTTGGTTTTTCTCCTTCTCCTAGTCAACCCGCATGGACCTCTCTATTTAAAAGCAAGTCGCGCAATGTGGGGAAGTACATACCAGTTGACATGGCTCCTTTATTAATGGTGATGCCTTGCTTCACTTTAATGAAGTGTTGAAGGCATGCTCCTTAGTTTGGAAAGACTACCTTGTTGCCTTCTTTCTAGACAAACCATTATCCTACATATAGTTATTCAAAGACTCAAAGCCATCTGGAAGCTAAAGGGATCAATAAAAGTGATATCTGATAGGTTTATTTTAATATTTCAACTCACTAGTGAGGAAGATAGACTTTGCATTCTTCAAGGAGACCCTATCATTATGAAAAATAAACTTTTTATTGTCGAGCCCTATGATCCTGTAGTAAGTAACGTTTGTGGTCTGTCACGTCAGTACCAGTATAGGTGCTGTTTGTGCCAAAATTGGTCACAAACCCCGAATACCATGAAAGCACCAGTGTATGAATACAAATCAATAATATTCAAACACAAATCTCAGATCTTAGCAAATATTAAAAAGTAATCCCAAAGTAAAGAACAGAGACACAAGTTTTATAGTGGTTCGGCTATCTCCGGCCTACGTCCACTCCAAAGTTGTTATCCTTTTATTGATTATCCTTGATGATTACAGATGATTACAGCAGTTACAATGTCCAAAACTTAAAATAAATAGCAGCAATGATGATATGGAATGATTCTGGCAGCATCCAAGCGTCCTTTCTTTCTATAGAATCTCCGACCCCTTTTCTGAATGACCAGGGGCTCTATTTATAAGCGTAGGAGGCTGATATTTCTCCTAAAATCCGGGAAGACCGCTTCAGGCATGTGAGGGGGCCCACACGCCCGAAATCTGGAGGTCCGGGCCCACCTTGGGATCGATTCGAAGTAAGGTTCGAACCGATCAAGAAATCATCCAATTGAGCTGAAATTTGGTGAGAACATTCTTCAACATGTATGTAAGATCCTGTGAAAATTTCATAGCATTTGGATCAACGGTTTGGAAGATATGATCGATTCAAGTTCAAAGCTTCGTATGTTCTGCCTGGTTCGAACCTATACATCGAACCCACTCCCTTCGAATCCATCCCCCTCGAATCCATCTTCTTCGAATCCATCTCCCTCGAGTCCGTCTTCTTCGAACCCATTTCCTTCGAATCCATCGCCTTGAATCCACGAAGCCGACTCCCTTTCTTCGAATCCACGAAGCCGACTCCCCTCCTTCGAATCCACGAAGTCGACTCCCCTCCTCTCCTGATCGATACGAACTTCATCGATTCGAACCACCATCGATACAAACTTCACCAAGCCGAACCTATGTTGATCGATACGAACCGTATCGATTCGAACCGTCTCTGCATCTTGCCTTCGATCGACGCGAACCTGATGGGTTCGAATCCGATGGATTCGAACCGAGCACCACCTTGATGGATTCGAACAACATACCTTTCCTACCTTGAATCCATCATATTTTCTTCATACGAACTCCGATTAACCTGAAATTTGAAACATAGCCTTTCCTAGTCCTTATCATCATCTCCAATCAATTTCGTCCTGATCGGAGTTCAACAAAATTTTGACAATATCGATCGTAGCCTTGATTCCAACCGATCTCCAATCCTGATATTCATAATTTCATGCCAATTCGTTGATATTCCAGTTTTGACCAAAAAATGGGATAACATTTTTCCCCCCAAAACATGCCTTGTGATAACAAGGCGTGTTTTGAATAGTACCGAATCCAATATCCGAAGTCCATAGCCACATTGCCAGAGTATATCATCCTTGACTGCTTCGAGTCGATGCCCGATTCCAAATCCTGTAACCAAAGCCTTAGCCAATTCCATATCCATTCGAACTCGACAATCGAGTCCCAATCCATCCTTATCCAATGGCCAATGACCGAATCCAGGACCTTTCCGAGTCGATATCCGAATCCATAACCTCTCCGGGTTCTTTCCAAGCGTGATCCATACCTAACGACCGTGGTCCAGTGTCCCTGGACGTTGAGCTAACCTCTCCGGGTTCTTGCCAAGCGTAATCCACACCTGACGACCGTGGTTCAGTGTCCCTGGACGTTGTGCAATGCCGTGGCTTAAGTCCTAAGCCGAATCCTGGTCTCTCCGGACCCTTGTTGAGCATAGTCCATACTCAACGACCTGAAACAATATTCGATAATATAGGGCCTAAGTCCTAGGCCGAATCCTGGTCACTCGGGACCCTTGCCGAGCATAGTCCATACTCAACGACCTGAATGAGTCAATTTACCGCGTTCGGGCAAAGCGACTCACCCCTTGCCAGGCATAATCCATATCCGACGACCTTTTATCAAAAATCAGATAAAAATCCAACTAAAATCCAATCCAAAATCCAAATCCGAAAATCCGAATCAAAACCAGAAAATCAGAAAACCAAACCAGCAACCAAAACAAAATCAATCATCCGAAGGAAAAATCCAAACAAGGAAGCAAACAAAAACCAAAAGTCCAATCCGAACTCCAAAAACAAACCAGAAAACCAAGTGTCCAATCCAAAACAGAAAAACAAATTTCACAAGCCATAGCTTCGCAGTTTATCATCATTCAGAGCATGCCTAGGGGCTATGTCCGTCCCCGTACATGTGTAAACGACTTAGCCATTTTCTAATAGCTTGTTACTTATTCCATATTATCCATGTCAATTGATAATCAATCGACCATCATTCCTGGGCCTCACATCATCACGGTGTGAGGTAGATGGTGGCTGCTCCTTCTCCACTGCTGCATTCCGTGTTCCAATATATTGCCTCAGTTGCCCATTCCTCACATGCTCCTCAATTATGTCTTTTAAATGTCTACAGCTATTGGTATCATGTCCATCTAAGTCATGGAAGAGACAATGCCTCCCTGATGCCCTCTCTCGTTCAGAAGGCTCTCTCCTGGCTGGCCTCCGGTAGGGAAGGCGATTCCGAGTATCCATGTATATCCACTCTAGCGTCTCGTTCAATCCTGTGTATGTGGAAAACTTTGGATCCTTCCATCGCTTCCTAGCGTTTCCAGAATCATCATCCAATTTCCTTTTTCCTTTGTCTTTATCCGAGCCACTGCTGGATACTGTTCCAACCTCGATTGCACTAACCCTTTTCAACTTTAAATCCGTACTTGCATCTTCCTGCCGAAGGAACCTTTCTGCCTCGTGAAAGAATTCGTCGAGATCCTGTGGGGGATCTCGTATCAGAGATACCTTGAAATCCGAGTCCTCCCTGACTCTTGATACTGATGCCATTAAAACCATCGATGGATCAGGCCGATCCACCGAAGCGACTGCCGCACTGAATCGAGTTAGAAAAGCTCTAAGCGATTCATCCATCCTTTGCTTCACTGATGTCAATGTCATCACATTCTTCGGCCTCTTGACGTGAACCCGAAACTGTCCCAAAAAATTTTCCACCAATTCCCTCCAAGTCCTGATAGATCCTTCTCCCAGCTGCCTAAACCACATTGCAGCTAAATCCGTCAGATACAAAGGGAAGCATCGGGCCATCACTTCTTCCGATGCCCCCAGCACCTCCATATGTCTGGTGTACCTCATCAAGTGATCAGTTGGGTCTGCCTTACCATCATATACCTCCATGCTAGGTAGCTTAAACTTAGGTGGATTCTGAGCCATCCTTATTTCCTGAGCGAACGGACTCCTATTCACTCCTTCCAAGTCTCTGTTGGTCAAACCACCTCGCACAGTTCTTCTGATAATCTCCACTAATCCGGTATTGTCTGTTGGGGGTTCCCCCCATGCCTCCGAGGGAACTCTGGTACATATTCCTCGTGTGGTTCACTAGGAGCAATGTTAGCTCTAGCCTGTTGAATTCCTTCCAAAGGTCCTCCTGTATTGGATCCCGTGGGCCTGCCCCCAAGCCCTTGATGATTGCCTTCTGGCTCTGTATCTCGTCCTCCATTGGGTTCCACGACCCTAGTCCCCTGTCCTGCATCCACAGCGGCTGTAGCTGTTCCTAAGTTCTGCATCCCTACAGCTCTCATTTGCTCAAAGAAAGTCTGCATCATTTCCTGTTGGCTCTTCAATAATCTCTCTTGCAAAGAATTTGCCATAGCCTCCATTTCATCCCGAGTTATGTAGATTGAAGCCTGTCCTTCCCCAGCTCCGGAGGATGCTTGTTGACTTCCTTCCTGTTGGCTTCGTTCAGCCCTTTGCCTTCTACTGTTTTGCCTAGTCATTGTTTTCAGATCGAAACTCCGCGAACTTCTTCAAATCCAAACTCCAAATCCGATGTAGCGGGTGCTAGTCCTTCTCAGTGAAAGCACCAAAGTGTTTGTGCCAAAATTGGTCACAAACCCCGAATACCGTGAAAGTACCAGTGTATGAATACAAATCAATAATATTCAAACACAAATCTCAGATCTTAGCAAATACTAAATAGTAATCCCAAAGTAAAGAACAGAGACACAAGTTTTATAGTGGTTCGGCTATCTCTGACCTACGTCCACTCCAAAGTTTTTATCCTTTTATTGATTATCCTTGATGATTACAGATGATTACAGCAGTTACAATGTCCAAAACTTAAAATAAATAGCAGCAATGATGATATGGAATGATTCTGGCAGCATCCAAGCGTCCTTTCTTTCTCTAGAATCTCCGACTCCTTTTCTGAATGACCAGGGGCTCTATTTATAAGCGTAGGAGGCTGATATTTCTTCTAAAATCTGGGAAGACCGCTTCAGGCACGTGAGGGGGCCCACACGCCCGAAATCTGGAGGTCCGGGCCCACCTTGGGATCGATCCGAAGTAAGGTTCGAATCGATCAAGAAATCATCCAATTGAGCTAAAATTTGGTGAGAACATTCTTCAACATGTATGTAAGCTCCTGTGAAAATTTCATAGCATTTGGATCAACGGTTTGGAAGATATGATCGATTCAAGTTCAAAGCTTCGTGTGTTCTGCCTGGTTCGAACCTATACATTGAACCCACTCCCTTCGAATCCATCCCCCTCGAATCCATCTTCTTCAAATCCATCTCCCTCGAGTCCGTCTTCTTCGAACCCATTTCCTTCAAATCCATCGCCTTGAATCCACGAAGCCGACTCCCCTTCTTCGAATCCACGAAGCCGACTCCCCTCCTTCGAATCCACGAAGCTGACTCCCCTCCTCTCCTAGTCGATACGAACTTCATCGATTCGAACCACCATCGATACGAACTTCACCAAGCCGAACCTATGTTGATCGATACGAACCGTATCGATTCGAACCATCTCTGCATCTTGCCTTCGATCGATGCGAACCTGATGGGTTCAAATCCGATGGATTCGAACCGAGCACCACCTTGATGGATTCGAACAACATACCTTTCCTACCTTGAATCCATCATATTTTCTTCATACGAACTCCGATTAACCTGAAATTTGAAACATAGCCTTTCCTAGTCCTTATCATCATCTCCAATCAATTTCGTCCCGATCGGAGTTCAACAAAATTTTGACGATATCGATCGTAGCCTTGATTCCAACCGATCTCCAATCCTGATATTCATAATTCCATGCCAATTCGTTGATATTCCAGTTTTGACCAAAAAATGGGATAACAGGTGCAATTCTACAACATCCCCTTATTTGCATGGTCTCCCCTTGGGATTAACCGGTTAGCTAGTAGATGGGCAAATTACTCTGCTTAGATGAAATGAAAAATAATGGAGAGGTTAGAATATGCTAAGTGCCTAATAGAAGTTAGACCAGACAGTGAGCTTGTAGATGACTTCATGGTGCAACAAGATGATGGTGGAACATAGAAAATAATCGTGAAGTACTTGTGGTGACCAGACATTTGTTGTTCATGCAAAGCATTCAGTCATACATCAATGAACTGTGACAAAATAAATGAGAAGGCTGGTGTAGTTGAAACCTCTTAAAAGAGAGATGTGAATTGGACAAAAGAGAAGGTGATTGAAAAAGCCCCAAGTGGAATAGCGAAAACTGAAAAGGTTCAAAAATGGCAATTAGTAAGTAGAGGCAGGGAAAAAATCACAGTACAAAATATACTTATAATACTAAAAGACAGAGTGATAAACTACACAAGGTGTTAGTGTGGAGCACAGTTTTATGAATGGAGATTAAACATAGGAGAAGGAGAACAAGGGAATGTTTGTTGCTACAATTGTGACTGATTTAGGTCAGCTAGGAAAACACGATGAGGAAAGTAAGAATGAAAATTTAAATAAAGATAAAAGTGGAATACAAAATTATAGGCCTTCAGACATAGAAGAAGGAGAGTGAGAGTAACATGTATAGATCATGGAAGTGATAAACTTGAAGTAAGAGGTGCTAATATCATATCCAAGAATCCATTTAATACCCCGTTGAACATGCATGAAAATGATAATTGGGTGATTGCATTTATTGATGTTCCTGACATGAATATTGACCCTAGGCCGAAATTGATATTTCAACGATTAATGAAAGATTTAGGTGTGACTCAAAGCAAGCATCAGGAAACAAGCAAGTATGTTTGATGAACGAAGCAAAGGAATAAATGAAAGTGGCACATTGCATGGTCCAACCATAGAACAAGGCAAAAGTATACCACCTGAGATAGGCAAATCTGGAGCATAGGTCGAAAATAATGACATGTACAATAATAACTCATCAACCCAAATTATAACACCCCATCTCCTTGTTCAACATGCTTCAGTAAATGATAAAATTGCTATCAAAGAACCATGTGTTTCAGAATATGTGCACATGCATATGCACAATAGACAGTGCGCTCCCTTCTTCCCTTCATCTAACAACCTTTCTTCCAAACCCAACCTTCCTCATTCCTCATATAAATCTCCTGAGATTGATATTGTTCCGACTAATTCAAACTTATATTCTTCTCCCAAGTGAACATGTGCACACTTCTTCATGCTACTCTTCCAGGATTTCTGTTGCCACCTTTAATGCAAACCCCATGTGTAACAACCCATATATTTGTACCATTTAAATTGACGATATTTCAAACTTGTCAACTTAAATAACACAAAACACGAATCATTAATGGAGTGTATATATATATATATGAGAATCATCAAAGAATCACATAAAATAACATCACAGAATAGTGCAGCGGAAATACAACATAGTCATAAGAGTAGTTTATGAAGCTACCCATAAATACAACAATGTCTCAGATAAAATAAAATAGAACAACATAGATGTCCAATAGTCAGAATAGAAAGAGCAATACTGATAAGATAAGATAATGATAGTCTTCGGTCTTCAGCTCCAAGTAGAAACAGCAACAACAATCCTCAGTCTGATCCGAGCATATGCACAAACAAACACTCGAATCAGGACATATATTCTTATACAAATAATATGATCCAAATTCAAAATAACAATAACTCGAAGATGAATGGAATAACGTCTTTAAGGATCCGTTGAACTATTTATACATAATAGTGTACGATACATAGATAATGTCTAACAGTAAAGTAAAATATCAAAATAGTGTTAAGGCATTACCATTGTCCCCCTTAACACATTTCATATAGCATTATAGACTATACAGCACTGTAAACTCCACCGTAAACTAGTGGGATATGAGGGAGTACTCCATAGGTATAATACAAAACAAATTCGTAGTGGTCGCGTTTATTGGAATACAAGTATGACAAGGCACATGAGGCAATACCCAAGGTAGTGAAACTACCGTTTGCCTGATTCGGACTGGTGAGAACGCATCGCCGCAACGATCGCAACACCGCTAAACAACACTCCAAATTCAAGGGTGCGCACCAATCAATCACAAAAGCAAATGAGTAGTGTACAAAGAAGTGTGTTCGCTCGAGGTAGCTAACCCCATTTGGTCCGGCACGGCTCCTGTTTTAGTCATTTCCAATTTGATACAAGTGTCAAGGCTATCCATTATCGTTCTCTTTCTTCAGTCATCGCGTACGCCATTCCAACCACTTCATTCTGGATCACACTCCGCGTATAGTTATTAAAGTGGTTTTCGGTTTAGACAGTGAGTATGTCCCTAACCGATTCCGATTCCTTTAATAACCTTCGTGATTAATTTACCGATTGGCTGTTTAATATATTTCAAAACCAATTCAATTTCAATTATAATTCGTAAATCAACATTTCGTTAGTCATTCTAAATCAAGTTCCAAAATTTACATTTCATAAATTCATAATTTCATTTCAAATTTCTATAATTCAATTTCAAAGTTAAATTTAAACCATTCAAATATTCATTTGATTCCGTATATAAGTTCATTCCATAATTATTTAACTTAATTTAACGTTCAAATTGAGTTAAATTCATTTATCGATTTCATTCGATCTTCATTAATTTAATTTACCATTAAACAATTTCAATTAAATTTCCAATTCCTTATATTACTTTCTTAAGTTCAACTTATTATACCAAGCTTACAAATTTAATTTAAATTAAATTTGTCGAATCCAATTCTTTAAATTTCAAGTCTTTCATTTGTTTCGATAAACGCATTTTATTTCTTGTTAAAGAAATTCATTTCATTTATTATTTCCTTAGTTACCAATTTCAATACTAAATTAAAGAACTTAGTTTCACTTATTCAAAAATTCAATTTCACTTAATATGAAAATTTCAATTTAATTTTAAATAATTCAATCTCATTACTATCAAATAATTTCAAATCTTAATTGTCAGTTGTAATGACCATGAATTTTGAACAATTTAAATTGAAAATATTTAATAATTTTTAAATATTTTACTGATGGTTTGACTTGAATTTCAAATTATCAAATGAATTTGGCGATTAAATTTTAGAATTTAATCTATTAAAAGTTGAATAAAATTTGAATCTTCAATTTTAAGTTGGTTAAAAATAATTTAAAGGCTTAGAAAATTCACATTGATAATACCGAAGATAATAGAAGCTTCAGAATTGAATTTGAAAGTGATTTGTCCAGTTTTGAAATTTTATAGTTTAAATTGAATTTAAAAATAGCCTTCCGAGGCACAGTCTCGGAATTCAACAAAACTAGTTCCATTGGATCCGGAATGTTTAATTATTACCGGATTCCAAATTTCGTATTTATCGGAGTTGTTATGAGAGCATACGACGTATAAACGCGTTGAAATTAAATCAAATTCAATTTACATTTAAAAATTTAAATGGGTCAACATCAGCACTCTTTGGCCTCAAATCAAAACACTGTAGAGGTAAGGTAGGCACGTTAATATCAACGACTTATCTCTATTAATCACGCCTTAACTCAAGCCTAAAATCATGCAACCTTCATTTCAAAGCATGGCCGAAGCCTCGTTCGAAGTCAGAAAGAAAAAAAAATGGCGGCTCTGTCCTTCTCTTGTTCATTCCTCATTTCAAATTAGGGCTTCAGGAATTCGAAGGCGCCGGCTTCGAATTGTTCGATCAATTCAAGGGTTGGTAGCGTGTTGCCTTGCTCGATCGATTCTTCGTTACTCGCCGCGGCTGCTTCGATCCGGGCTCTTCGTTCTAAGGTGAGTAATTCTAGTTACTCGCATCTAATCCAATATTTGTTAATGATTTCTGTCTCGTTCAAACTTGTGATTTTTGTTGTTGATTATTGGAAATTGTTAAATCTTTATCTCAGCCACTCGATCTTTTTTTGGTGTTGATAACTTCTCTGATTTTGTATGATTTGGTGATGTTTGATACTCGCGGCTTTGTATCTCCTTGATCACCATAGTTTCGATTTTTGCTAGTTTGACTTTGTTCGAACATACCTCCTGAGTTGATTTCGTAGTATTCTTCACTTACATGATAATGTTGAAGATATTTTAAGAAAGAAAAATATAACCTGTTACAGTTGATTCTCTGTCATTTGTTGCTTCGGCCATTATGTCTTTGATTTTTTTGTATCATTTTGTTGATGATACTTTGACTGTTGAACTTGGGTTGAATTTGTAGTTCGGTCGACATTCGAATTCTGTTTGTTCATTGACATATACACCACGTCGATAGCAATTGTGGTCTGTTCATTCATGTAGCTAGTCTGCACTTATATACTTCACGGTGGTATTACCACTGCCTATTTCAAATTGCATTTTGATGTTCACCTGTCATCACTGATTCAAGCCTAGTAGTACTTCTGGTACTCTGATTACTCTATCTTTGATGTTGAGGCTGCTGGTTTGATTTCTTTGTAATTTCTGTGCCCTTGCGATCTTGTGGTGGCTGCAGTATTTGTTGCAGTTTACCCTTGTATCCTTGTGTGGCAGCAGTTCCATTTTTGTTGCACTTTTGGATTATATATGTTGACTTGAGCCTTTTTGTTGTTATACTGCAACTTTGGTTTGCATATATGATATGCAGTAACCTGTAGCACTTGACTTTGGAATACCTTAATTACACTGCAGTTATCTTGGTTCAAAACTGATAATTGCCCCTAGGCATTGTATTTTGCTTATTACTGAGTTGACTTAGTTTGGGTACACATGCCTATTTTACTTTTAGTGGCAGTAGTGATGCAGTCATTAACTTGTACCACTTGCTGTTTCAATTTTTGATTGCACTGTTACTGTTTGGTGCACTTGTCATTCGAATTGATAATGTTCATTGAAGTGTTGTATCACTTATTCATGTATTTATGTTCTGTGGTGCCATATCTATGGTGCCCTCACCTTCATACTGCTGTGTTCATGTAGTTGTACTGGTGCCTTGCCTATGTGCTTGTTTTTGCTGGACATTTACTATGCACTTGTGTGTCCTTGCTATCCCAACTACCGAGTACAGGTTGCATGCAAATTTCAATTGTTGTCAACCTGTGGCCTTTGTGCCTTGATTCTAATCTTTTATTTTATGTATGATGTGCATTAGTTTCATGTGTAATTGCAACATGTTGTTGTTGCAGTTTGTATTTGCGATGCCCTTGAATTCAGGTGGTGGCTGCATTTTCGTTGCAGCCTTGCCCTTGAATACTTGTGGTGGTTGCAGTTTCTTATGTTGCAGTGATATTCCTTTCATTCTGGTATACTCTATGTTGCCAGTACTCTTGTTATTTTTACTGAGATTTGGGTATTCTTCTTTATATTTGAATTGAGTGATACTATGGCCTTTGGTCATGATTCACTAGTGTGCTTATGCATGCTGTTGTTCCAGTTTTGCCTGTATATGTTTTGATTTTGGGCTGCTCTTGAGCTCCTGTGCATGAACTGGACTGCACTTGTATACCATCAGTTGCAATAGCCTGCTTCAATATCCATATAGTTTTTCCACTGTTGCTTTCTTTGCACCATTCATGTTGCAAGTATTTCTGGTCGAAATTTTGGTATGTGCATTGAGTTCCATCACTGGCCTTTGTATTGTTGAGTTGTCCTTGGTGTTTTGTTGTACATATGAATTTAATTCATATGTATGCTAAACATTGCTTCTCAGTAACATTACTTGCATTCATATGCTTAAATGTTTTGGGATGTTGCTGTGTTGACTTTGGCCTGCTATTCAAATGGCAGCGGCATAGATATTTGAAGTGTTGCATATATGTTGCCTTAGTTCTGACCAAGTTGCACTATAATCTGGTTTGGGTTTAAGCATCACTGATCTGATATACATTGGATTTGTTTTTCTAATTACACTTGAGTTGAATCCAGCTGAAACGCTCGGGTTTGACCTTGTACTCGTTTGGAACTTCCATTGATCTTTTGTGCATTTCATACTGTAGTGGGGAGGCAGTACACGCGTGCGTGTACTGCAGCCCTACTAGATCTGATGTTTTAAATTGATGTTTTCTATTGATGGAAATTGTTTTATGTTGCCAATTCAATATATTTTGAATCGCTGTAACGACCCGTAAATTTTCGATAATTAAAATAGCTAATTTAATAAGGTTTCGTGATTTAATGTTAGAAAAAAAAATTGTAATTCGTTTGGAATAATAATAACTAGAATGAAATGCAACAAATTTTATCTAAGTTAATTATTTATGAATTGAACGGAATCCCAAATCAATTGAAATAATATGTAGTCAAGGTAATTGAATGAATTTGTATGTATAGGTAAATTGTGACACTTGTTTGTAAATAATAAACTTATAAGTAATTAAAAGTTAACAGTGATAATTATTTTAAGTTACCTATTCAATTAGTTAGTCGAATAGAATTTGTGAACCAATTGCAATTAAAATGAAAGTTTATATATTAGTTGAGTGCATTATCTCTAACCGTAGTTAAATAATAATGTGGAATTCATTTGATGTAATATAGTAAATCGACTAATAATGAAATTTTTATTTAAAAATCCAATATTGAAATATGTCAAATATTAAACAATTAAATTGTTTGAATTTAATATTTGAAATTTATTGAATAATTGAATAACGGGAATTGAATAACTGTTTTAATGAAAATGGTTGTTCTATAATTTGAATTTTTTAAATCTTATAAGTTCGTTTTGAATATTTCAAAAGATAATGAATTATTGAATAATCAAAATTGTTTAAATTTAATATTACAAATGTTTGAATAATTAAATTCTGAATTTGATATGATTAATTTGATATTGAAATTTAATATATGGAAATAGAGTGAACAATTGAAATTTGATTTAATATGATTCAAATTGGTTTCCAAAGTGAATGTAAGTTATATCGGGATTATAATAGAGTTAATAAGATTTTAAAATTGGAATTTATTGGATAATTGAATAACGGGTTTAATATGATTAAAAACGATTTGTAAAATTTTATTTTATCATATTAAAGTTAGAATGATGTTGTAGAACTTTTAAAATCGAATTAAAAGTAAATTTGTGTAAATTGAATATTTTAATATTTAATTATCGACTGAAAAATAGCCAATTTTCGAACAGTCTTAGAATTGGACGAAACTAGTTCCATTGGATCCGTAATAGTTTGTTATTATCGGATTTCAATTTTCATAGCAATCGGAGTTTTCGTTTGACCGTGGCAGCTCGAAATGCAACGAAATTGTTTTAATATTAATTTGACGTGTTAAAATAGTCATTTTTCAAACAGTCTCGGATTTCGACGAAACCATCTTCATCGGATCCGTAATGTGATATTATTGTAAGATTTCAAATTTCGTGTCAATTGGATTTACCGTTTGCCCGGGGCGAGCCAAAACGCCTAGAAATTTAGCTAACCGATTTAATTTAAATTTGATCGTTTATTTCCGTAACTCGCACATACGATCGAATTAGCTTCCGAAACCTATTCCATTGGGTCCAGAACGTGGGATAAACCCTAGAAACGCCGGTCACCGCGCGTAAATCCGAGTTCGGAAAACCCGGGATGAATAGTGTTCGTCGTTTTCTATAAAAGCATGATATTGTTTCATTTTGCAAAAGAAAATAAAAACCCTAGGGTTTGTACAGCCGCCGCCTCTTATATCCATCAATGGCCAAAAAACACTCTTCTTTCCCCCTTGATTTCTTCAAATCCGCTTATCGAATCGGAAAACTTCCACCTAGTAAAGTGTTGAGCACATCATGAACTACATATCCAACGGTAATGATCGTGAATGGAGCAAAGAATCAACGACAATAGGGGCTGGAACCATGGCCGTTCGGCCTCGTATTGCGTGCTCCATGGAGGACCGAGCCTGGCCATGCTCTGGCCGAAGGTAGAGGAAGGCGTGGGGCTTCGTTTGGCATTTCCTGATCGAACTCCGGGGCAACGCGGTAGTCACGTGTATTAGGGTTTTTGGGGCGGCTTGGGTTCGAATGCACTGGAGCTCGAACGAACGTGACGAAGGAGAAAGCATGTGCGGCCGCGATCATGTATTGCAGAATGGACGGCTTGATGATGGATTAGGTTAAAAATTAAATTTAAGTTGTAATTAATTATATAAAAATTCGTGTTAGCTTTAAACTATCATATCTTATTCATACGAGGTCGAAAACGCACGAAACCAGTTGCGTTGCAATCGTATTGGCGAGCATTACGCTATGGAATTGGATTGGAGTCGTTTGGAGCTAGAGAAAATTTCGGATAAAATTAAACGCTCGTTTAATTTTATTCAAAATAAAACGCTGGAACTACATTGAAATCAAGGTGAGTGTTTTATAACGCTCGCAACATACTAAATATCTTTATGCTAGTTAAATTTGACATTATGAAGTGTTATGATTTTATTTGTCGTTGTTTGATAAAAATTTAATTTTTATATAGCTTGTCATTTGAATTAACCGTTGAAAAATTAAATTGACAGTTAAATTGAAATTAAAATTAAATTGCGATTAAATTACCTGACATTGATAACTATGAAATTGCCATGAATTGTATTGTCTATTGGATGATGTATTTTGATGGATGTTATTGGTTGATATTTAAATGTTTGGATGTTTATTTGCTTATATATATATATATATATATATATATATATATATATATATATATATATATATATCATGTTAGGCATACATATGAAACTGTGATTGGATTTAAATGACATATATTCATCCCTGACATTTAATTGAAATAAATAATTACTTTGCCATAAGATAAAAAATTATATACGGACACTGAATTAGCTAAATTAATAATTTTTAAAATCGTCGATTTGAAATTTATTTAAATGTTTTGATTTAAAAGTTATAAATGGAAATCAATTCATAAAAATCGAATTTATCGAAAAATTGAGTTTGGAATGTTGAAATAAATTTTAGTTAAAAGAAATTGTTAAATAATTAAAGTGGAGACTTTGGAATTTAAAATCGGGATATGATTGAATTTCGAAAATTGATTTGTTTAAAGATTTAACCTTAATTCGAGCTTTGAATATTACTAAGTAAAAGTGATATAAAAATGATATTTTGAAATCGAGCTTGGAATTGAACCTTATTTGAAATTTGAATTTAAACTTGAATATTGATGGATAACTTTGTTAAGTGTTATAAATGGATATTTTTGAAAATCAAGCTCCAAATCGATATAAATCGAAATTGAATTAATTGAAAGTGAATATAAAATTGAATAAATTTGAAGTCAAAGTCGACGTTGATTGAATCGAAATCCAAATTGAATCGGTAGAACGGAAACTGAAATTGTTTTGAATTGGGAAGTTATAATTGAAATGGTTTGGTTTTGAAGCTGTTTTATTTTGTTTTCCAAATTACTCAGTTATATAAACCATTTTGAATACTTAAACTATTTTAATCTATTTTAAATCTTCTTAACCCGATTTAATTATTTTAAACTAATTTATCTATTTCAAATCCATTTTAAGATTTTAAGTATTTTTAAGTATTTTAATTATTTAAACTACTTTTAAACTCCTTAAAACTATTTTCTAAAATTCTAAGCTGGTCAATAAGGTGAAATGTTTATATTTAAATCTTGAATTTAAATACGAATTGGGTTAAATGAAGTTGCAACCTAAATTGAAATCCGAATTGATTTTGAAATCGAAATAAGATATTGAGACGAAAAATGATTTTTGAAACGGAATCTGACATTTTAATAGATACGATGATATTTGAAATGGATTTGATTTTTGAAGCGAATATGATATTTTGATATCAATTATGAATCGATTTGAAATGTAAAAGAGCCAACAGTGTAATAATACGTAGTTATTAAAGAGACCGGGATCGGATAGGGACATACTCTCTGTCGATACCGAAAACCACTTTAATAACTATTATACGCGGAGTGTTGATCCAGAATGAAGTGGATGGTTTGGTGAACGCGTTGACTGAAGAAAGAGAAGGATATTGGATGACCCCTGACATGACTAAAACAGGAGCCGCGCCAGGCCATTGAGGTTCGCCATCTCTAGCGGACACACTTCTTCGATACCATATCTATTACATTTGTGATGCGATTTGGGTGCACCCCTTGATTTGGGAGTGTTGTTTCGCGGTGTTGGGGTAGTTGCTGGCTATGCTCAACATCAGTCCGGATCACGCAACAACCAGTATCCTAGTTGGTATCGCCTCATGTACCTTGTCATACTGATTATCCTATTCGCGACCACTACGTTATGTTTTGTGTTATACCTATGGGGTACCCTCTGATAACCACCAGTTTACGGTGGGGCTTACGGTGCTGTATAGACTATGGCATTATAAAAATGTGTTAAAGGGGATTATGGTAACGCCTTAACGCTATTTTGATACTTTATATTACTGATAGGCATTATCTACTTAGCGTACATTACTACATAGTGGATAGTTTAACGGATCCTTGAGAGATGGAAAATCCTGTAACATCTCTTGAGTTATTACACGCACGTCGACACTGGATATGAGATGTCAAACCCCGTAAACATCTCTGACGCCGTTACACTCATATTTATTTATGATTGATTTAACTTTCATAAGGATATTTTAGTCCTGACTCGAGTGTTTTGTCTTTTTATTTCGCTCGGGTCAGTCCTGAGTTTTTAGATTTTTGAAGACTGTTCTGGAGGATGAAGACGAAGATTCGGTATACTATTACTATTATTATCCTTGCATCATGTTGTCTGCTGCATTATTTTAATTATTCTGTTGTATATGTATAACTCTGATAAATGTTGTATAAATAATGATCAAAGTATTGTAAACAGCTTCATGAACTGTTTATTTGACTATTATATTTTATCGTTTCGCTGCGAGATTTGTGTTGTTCATTTCCTTTATTTCTCTTTCTTTTCTTTTCTTATTTACCCCAATAACCATCTGCCCTTTTGAATGGTTTGGAATCGGCATGTGTATTTGATCATCGGTTTTAAACTGTCCAAAAAGGCGGGTCGTTACAGTTGGTATCAAAGCTTTGGTTTAGCGATAACCTTAGCTTTGTGGGGTCTGACTCTTTATAAATAGGGTAGTAATACCCTATGATGAGTCACTGAGTGTATATATATGAGAGAGCGTATTTGTTAGTGATATAAAATGTTTTATATTGTGTCGGTTGATTTGTTGAGTGGCTTATGGATTCTGCTCAATACGAGTAATTAACGTCATTGATAGGGATCTCTAAACACTTAAACAGAACAATTCGACATAGTATTGTTTTTTAAATTGGGTAAATGAAATAATTTTGCCCTAATTATATTTTGTATATAAAGAATTTATTTTAAAAATTATTGTGATCTATCTAGCTTATTTGGTTGTTGGAAACGATAATATGGATTGTTATCATTAATTGGATATTATGTTTTAATAAATAAGGTTTATTAAAAAATAAACAATAATGAAACACTAGTGGAATGTTTTAAGAAAGAAAATCTTATAAGAATATTTTATAAAGGTGACTTATAAGTTAAAATAGATTTAAATTGAGAAATATTGAATTTAAGACCCGGGATTTTGAAAATGGTTCTTAAAGCTCTGAAGAAATATATAGTAATATTATTTGGAAAATGTTTATAGAAATATTTTGAAAGGATTTTTAAGAAGGAATGAATTAAGTACTCCTCTCTTATGTCGCTGGAAAATAATTTCGGTGATGACTGCGCAGCATCATCGACGTTTATTTTCGAGTCTCAAAGTGGGGAAGACTTTAGAGAAGCTTTGATTTTCTTCGAAATTATTTGAATAAATGGGTTTTGGTTTAAATTCCAAAGGTATGATTTGATATATTAAAGATATAAGTGTATATATTTATTTCAAACGATTTGATAAGAACAGCGCATTTAAATTTTTAAGTTCTGTTAATTAATAATTTTCAAATTATTTGAATGAAATGTGAATAACCAGAACTTATAAAATAATAGGATTAAGATATCTAAGCTTATTGTTTTGGGGAAACTTTAAAGTTGAAAGGTAAAGAGGATTTAAACAAATTAAATTTGTGAACATTCTAATTAAGTAAAATGAAATTCTATAAATTTGTATAATACAAAATTTGCATTCTGATAACATATAACAAGACTTACCAAATGTTAAAAGTTAAAATGATGTTTTGGATATGAAATGAGATATTGTACAAATAAACAGAACCTGAAAGTAATTGAAATATACAAGTAAGGAAAACTCAAAAAGGAATTAAAATGTATATAAATGGAAAATTTGGTTGTGATAAAAATTATAAAAACTTAAATATAACATGAAATGATGAATGGATAAATGGAACAAGTAAGTGAACTTAAGAAAGAAGATAAATGAATCATAATATATCTTTGTAAATTGGTTATAGAAAATAAATATAAATTGCAAAGGAGTTGTAAAATTTTTCTGAATTGGTAACCTTTAAGATAACTGTAAACTAAGAAAGGTCATTTATGAAAGGTTAGACTTTTATAGGATGATTAATAAACTAGAGTACCGGTTGATAAAATGTTCCACAAATGAATTTGTTATTAACTGAAATTATGAAAATGCAATAAATGTAAACAAAGGAATTTCTTATAGCTAAGAATCAATTGGAAAATGAAATTGGATTTAATTAAATTATATAGAATGTTTAAAATGAGCTTGAGTAAGCAAATTCTATGATATGATGTTTAAGAAAAGATAATGTTAAAGAACATGCTATGTAAAGAAATGAATATACTAACTGAATAATAGTATGAATAATTAATTGAAAAAAAAAAAGAAGTCAATAAAATAATTTAGTATAGATAAATTGGATAGAAATCCATTAGAAGGTAATACGTGAGATTGTACGTATATTATTTTATTTGCATAACGATTGATCCAAATTCGAGCATAAAATTTCGAGATGATTTATATCGATCCAAGTTAGGATTTTTCACTCGATTTTCGACGGCGAACCCTAGATATGGATTT
Source organism: Allium cepa (assembly GCA_030765085.1). Taxonomy (NCBI): domain Eukaryota; kingdom Viridiplantae; phylum Streptophyta; class Magnoliopsida; order Asparagales; family Amaryllidaceae; genus Allium; species Allium cepa. The sequence continues at coordinate 871,643,550 of CM060945.1, read as the reverse complement.
TTAATTTGATTCTGAAATTCTCTATCATAGCATATGGCTATGCAAGGGGAGTAACAGTTTCCAATCAAGGAACAAATCTGAGTCCGCACTAGAGAGTCGTGTGAACGATACTAGTTTGGAAGTGAAATTGTGTGATCAAATAAGCGATTAGATTTGATATTGCTCACGGATGATATATGTACGGCTTACGGACTTAATTAAAGTTAACATTGGAAATTTATGATGCCAAATATAAAACGATTCTTTTAAAATTATGTGATTTGGTCGTTATATGATTGCTAGTTGATTGTATATAATTCATTAAGTGTTAATGAAATTGAAAGCTATAAATCATTGAAATCAAATTGGAAGTTAAATGAATTTAAAAGAATTTAATTTGATTCAAATTGGAAGTGAACTAATGTAAATATAAATTAGTGAATGTTAACTAATTGAATGGAGAATGAATGTTAGTAAAATTCAACGTTAATGAATCAACTGTGGTTAAAATTGGAAACCAAGTGAATAAATATTAATGACAAGTGAATTTATATTGATTGATTATGGATTGGTTGGATGATAGTTGGATGATAATTGATTTGGTGGATGCATTTGTTGTTTTGTTGCATTTGCTATGTTGGCATATGTAGTTGTTATGTTGCTATATGATGTATATTGATATTATTTTCATATATGCATGTTTCTCATGGTTTGTTGAGTGTTTAGTAGGTGCGGATTGCGCTTGCTTCGCATTTGGAGCTCGCTTTCGCGCTATATTAGCCGTACATACTCGCTAATAATATATAAGGTACATATCTCGGATTACATACCGTACTTTTACACTTTCTTCCCTGCGGGATGGCTCATCACTTAATGAGATGTATATTTGTGATATACATACTGTAATTTTTTTTCCGATCGAGCCGCGCAAAGGAGACTCTGCTGAAATTTTCCGTAAATCCGGGTGTTAGAAAATTTTTCAAGTTTTAAAAAAAAAATTAACTTATTTTGATAACTAACTTTTAAAGTTAGAAAGCCGTTCGGAGTAACTGAGTGGAAGCGTAATTATGACTTTATAAATGGAATTTCATTGTTTTATAAGTTGGTAACTTTGAATAAAATATATCTAATGTTGAATTCTATACTTAGTTCCTTTTTCCCTTCTTTTTCCTTTTCGGGGACGAAAAGTTTTGAGTGGGGGAGAGTGTAACGACCCGTAAATTTTCGATAATTAAAATAGCTAATTTAATAAGATTTCGTGATTTAATGTTAGAAAAAAATTGTAATTCGTTTGGAATAATAATAACTAGAATGAAATGCAATAAATTTTATCTAAGTTAATTATTTATGAATTGAACGAAATCCCAAATCAATTGAAATAATATGTAGTCAGAGGTAATTGAATGAATTTGTATTGTATAGGTAAATTGTGACACTTGTTTGTAAATAATAAACTTATAAGTAATTAAAAGTTAACGGTGATAATTATTTAAGTTACCTATTCAATTAGTTAGTCGAATTGAATTTGTGAACCAATTGCAATTGAAATGAAAGTTTATATATTAGTTGAGTACATTATCTCTAGCTGTAGTTAAATAATAATGTGGAATTCATTTGATGTAATATAGTAAATCGACTGATAATGAAATTTTTATTTAAAAATCCAATATTGAAATCCGTCAAATATTGAACAATTAAATTGTTTGAATTTAATATTTGAAATTTATTGAATAATTGAATAACGGGAATTGAATAACTGTTTTAATGAAAATGGTTGTTCTATAATTTGAATTTGTTAAATTTTATAAGTTCGTTTTGAATATTTCAAAAGATAATGAGTTATTGAATAATCAAAATTGTTTAAATTTAATATTACAAATGTTTGAATAATTAAATTTCGAATTTGATATGATTAATTTGATATTGAAATTTAATATATGGAAATAGAGTGAACAATTGAAATTTGATTTAATATGATTCAAATTGGTTTCCAAAGTGAATGTAAGTTATATCGGGATTATAATAGAGTTAATAAGATTTTAAAATTGGAATTTATTGGATAATTGAATAACGGGTTTAATATGATTAAAAATGATTTGTAAAATTTTATTTTATCATATTAAAGTTAGAATAATGTTGTAGAACTTTTAAAATCGAATTAAAAGTAAATTTGTGAAAATTGAATATTTTAATATTTAATTATCGATTGAAAAATAGCCAACTTTCAAACAGTCTCAGAATTGGACGAAACTAGTTCCATTGGATCCGTAATAGTTTGTTATTATCGGATTTCAATTTCGTAGCAATCGAAGTTTTCGTTTGACCTTGGCAGCTCGAAACGCATCGAAATTGTTTTAATATTAATTTGACGAGTTAAAATAGTCATTTTTCAAACAGTCTCGGATTTCGACGAAACTAGCTTCATCGGATCCGTAATGTGATATTATTGTAAGATTTCAAATTTCATGTCAATTGGATTTACCGTTTGTCCGGGGCGAGCCAAAACGCCTAGAAATTTAGCTAACCGATTTAATTTAAATTTGATCGTTTATTTCTGTAACTCGCACATACGATCGAATTAGCTTCCGAATTGGGTCCGGAACGCGGGATAAACCCTAGAAACGCCGGTCACCGCACGTAAATCCAAGTTGGGAAAACCCGGGATGAATAGTGTTCGTCGTTTTTCTATAAAAGCATGATATTGTTTCATTTTGCAAAAGAAAATAAAAAACCCTAGGGTTTGTACAGCCGCCACCTCTTATATCCATCAATGGCCAGAAAACACTCTTCTTTCCCCCTCGATTTCTTCAAATCCGCTTATCGAATCGGAAACCTTCCACCTAGTAAAGTGTAGAGCACATCACGAACTAATATCCAACGGTAATGATCGTGAATGGAGCAAAGAATCAACGACAATAGGGGCTGGAACCATGGCCGTTCGGCCTCGTATTGCGTGCTCTAGGGAGGACCGACCCTGGCCGTGCTCTGGCAGAAGGTAGAGGAAGGTGTGGGGCTTCGTTTGGCATTTCCTGATTGAACTCCGGGGCAACGAGGTAGTCACGTGTATTAGGGTTTTTGGGGCGGCTTGGGTTCGAATGCACTGGAGCTCAAACGAACGTGACGAAGGAGAAAGCATGTGCGGCCGCAATCGTGTATTGCAGAATGGACGGCTTGATGATGGATTAGGTTAAAAATTAAATTTAAGTTGTAATTAATTATATAAAAATTCGTGTTAACTTTAAACTATCATATCTTATTCATACGAGGTCGAAAACGCACGAAATCAGTTGCGTTGGAATCGTATTGGCGAGCACTGCGCTATGGAATTGGATTGGAGTCATTTGGAGTTAGAGAAAATTTCAGGTAAAATTAAACGCTCGTTTAATTTTATTCGAAATAAAACGCTGGAACAACATTGAAATCAAGGTGAGTGTTTTATAACGCTCACAACATACTAAATATCTTTATGCTAGTTAAATTTGACATTATGAAGTGTTATGATTTTATTTGTCGTTGTTTGATAAAAATTTAATTGTCATATAGCTTGTCATTTGAATTAACCGTTGAAAAATTAAATTGACAGTTAAATTGAAATTAAAATTAAATTGCGATTAAATTATCTGACATTGATAACTATGAAATTGCCATGAATTGTATTGTCTATTGGATGATGTATTTTGATGGATGTTATTGGTTGATATTTAAATGTTTGGATGTTTATTTTCTTATATATATATCATGTTAGGCATACATATGAAACTGTGATTTGATTTAAGTGATATATATTCATCCCTGACATTTAATTGAAATAAATAATTACTTGACCATAGGATAGAAAATTATATACGGACACCGAATTGGCTAAATTAATAATTTTTAAAATCGTCGATTTAAAATTTATTTAAATGTTTTGATTTAAAAGTTATAAATGGAAATCAATTTATAAAAATCGAATTTATCGAAAATTTGAGTTTGGAATGTTGAAATAAATTTTGGTTAAAAGAAATTGTTAAATAATTAAAGTGGAGACTTTGGAATTTAAAATCGGGATAAGATTGAATTTCGAAAATTGATTTGTTTAAAGATTTAACCTTAATTCGAGCTTTGAATATTACTAAGTAAAAGTGATATAAAAATGATATTTTGAAATCGAGCTTGGAATTGAACCATATTTGAAATTTGGATTTAAAGTTGAATATTGATGGATAATTTTGTTAAGTGTTATAAATGGATATTTTTGAAAATCAATCTCCAAATTGATATAAATTGAAATTGAATTAATTGAAAGTGAATATAAAATTGAATAAATTTGAAGTCAAAGTCAACATCGATTGAATCGAAATCGAAATTGAATCGATAGAATGGAAATTGAAATTGTTTTGAATTGGGAAGTTATTATTGAAATGGTTTGGTTTTGAAGCTGTTTTATTTTGTTTTCCAAATTACTCAGTTAAATAAACCATTTTGAATACTTAAACTATTTTAAATCTTCTTAACCCGATTTAAATTATTTTAAACTAACTTATCTATTTCAAATCCTTTTTAAGATTTTAAGTATTTTTAACTATTTTAATTATTTAAACTACTTTTAAACTCCTAAAAACTATTTTCTAAAATTCTAAGCTGGTTAATTAGGTGAAATGTTTATATTTAAATCTTGAATTTAAATACGAATTGGGTTAAATGAAGTTGCAACCTAAATTGAAATCCGAATTGATTTTGAAATCGAAATAAGATATTGAGACGAAAAATGATTTTTGAAACGGAATCTGACATTTTAATAGATACGATGATATTTGAAATGGATTTGATTTTTGAAGTGAATATGATATTTTGACATCAATTATGAATCGATTTGAAATGTAAAAGAGCCAACGGTGTAATAATACGTAGTTATTAAAGAGACCGGGATCGGATATGGACATACTCTCTGTCGATACCGAAAACCACTTTAATAACTATTATACGCGGAGTGTTGATCCAGAATGAAGTGGATGGTTTGGTGAACGCGTTGACTGAAGAAAGAGAACGATATTGGATGACCCTTGACATGACTAAAACAGGAGCCGCGCTGGGCCATTGAGGTTCGCCATCTCTAGCGGACACACTTCTTCGATACCATATCTATTACATTTGTGATGCGATTTGGGTGCACCCCTTGATTTGGGAGTGTTGTTTTGCGGTGTTGGGGTAGCTGCTGGCTATGCTCAACATCAGTCCGGATCACGCAACTACTAGTATCCTAGTTGGTATCGCCTCATGTACCTTGTCATACTGATTATCCTATTCGCGACCACTACGTTATGTTTTGTGTTATACCTATGGGGTACCTTCTGATAACCACCAGTTTACGGTGGGGCTTACGGTGCTGTATAGACTATGACATTATAAAAATGTGTTAAGGGGGATTATGGTAACGCCTTAACGCTATTTTGATATTTTATATTACTGATAGGCATTATCTACTTAGCGTACATTACTACATAGTAGATAGTTTAACGGATCCTTGAGAGATGGAAAATCCCGTAACATCTCTTGAGTTATTGCACGCACGTCGACACTGGATATGAGATGTCAAACCCCGTAAACATCTCTGACGCCGTTACACTCATATTTATTTACGATTGATTTAACTTTCATCAGGATATTTTAGTCCTGACTCGAGTGTTTTGTCTTTTCATTTCGCTCGGGTCAGTCCTGAGTTTTCATATTTTTAAAGACTGTTCTGGAGGATGAAGACGAAGATTCGGTATACTATTACTATTATTATCCTTGCATCATGCTGTCTGCTGCATTATTTTAATTATTCTATTGTATATGTATAACTCTGATAAATGTTGTATAAATAATGATCAAAGTATTGTAAACAGCTTCATGAACTGTTTATTTGACTATTATATTTTATCGTTCCGCTGTGAGATTCTGTGTTGTTCATTTCCTTTATTTCTCTTTCTTTTCTTTTCTTATTTACCCCAATAACCATTTGCCCTTTTGAATGGTTTGGAATCGGCATGTGTATTTGATCGTCGGTTTTAAACTGTCAAAAAAGGCGGGTCGTTACAATCGCATTTTGATTTGGTTAAATTTGATGATTTTGTTGTTAATTGCCGTTTTGGCAATTATGTTTTTTTTCAAATTATCTTCATTGATAATTCTTTCATATATCTTCGTTGATAATTTAAATCTACTGATTTGTTGTTTTAACACTGTTAAGTGTTATAAATTTCCGTTATCCGATTTATTTATAAAAAGGGTCGGATAAACGAGAATTATTGTGACTGTCGTCTAATTGTTATTTAATTATTATTGCTTCTGTGCACTAATAACTGAGTTTGAATTAGACTGACCTGGGTATTATTTTCTTTCGAATGTAATACTCGGGTCAAACCGAGTGTTTTGCAGCTTGAAGATTTTCGGGCAGCGAAGTTAGAGAGAGGGGGAAAACGCTTCACTTTAGTTCGGGGATTTTTTTTGTACTTAAAGAAATATTCCTTTGTATAAATTTAATTCATTGTATAAACTCTGATATATGTAAAAAAAATCATTTTTTGTGAATATTATTATTATTCTGTGTTTCTGTGGCTGATTCTGCTTAAACTCTATAAATTAAATAACAGTCCATCATTTTGAACGTTTCAAGTTGGTTTAATTACCGACTAAGGGCAGTCAGAATGGGGGATCGTTACAAAAGTGGTATCAGAGCTTTGGTTTATACAAAGCTTAGTTTATGACGTTTAATATGAATAGTCACTAGAATCACTTTAAAGAAAGCATTTTTCAAATTTAAAGAAGTATAAATTGTTTTTTTTGAAAATAAAAGGTATTTTGGAAAATTCAAATCCTTTTCGGAAACCCCCCTCTCTAAATTTAGGTTTATGATAGTTTCTCTTTGGTAAGGTCTCCTTAGATTTGAGTCCCGATCATTTGAAAAACCATTATCGAATTGCTGAGATATATGAAAAATTAAAGTTAAGTGAATTAATGAATTGGTTTAAATCAAATATTTTGAATATCTCCAAAGTAATAATTGTGAAATAAAATGACATGTCAATTTAGTTATAGCCAAGGGGATCATTGAACTATAACTTGGGAATTTGATTCTGAATTCTTTTGAAAATTTATTTCAAATGTTTTGAAGAACAATACTAGTAGAATATATAGGAAAAAAATGTTTATAAATTCCGCAAACGACTTATTTTGACAAGTAAATTGTTATAGCTTACTAAAGTAGTTATATCTACGATTTTGGACAGCGAATAATATATAAAAGGAATGTTTTGGGGAAGTAATATTATAAAATGAAGTTAATCGATTTAAAGTTGTTTCAAAATGTGTTAAGGATTGAAACCATAGATTTCAACATTCATTGTTGAAATAGACGTTTTCGAGAGAAATAAAAGGAAATGGTGGACTATAACACTGTTGTTATAGTAAATGGTATCCGAAAGGAATGTTTTATATAGTATTGGGATTTATATATCTATCTTAAATTTGAATCCCTATACTAGTGATTTTGGGTCGTCGTAACAATGTTTTACGCAACATTCGTTTTGACTCAAATAAATGTGTTTAAAAGAACGCTTTCCTTAAAGAATGGAATATATACTTGATTATGATTTAAGTATATTGAATATTTTCCAAGTGTTGAAAATAAATGGATTTATGAATTACTTGTTATTAAATAAGTATGGAAATTTTTTCAATATGAAATGAAAGGTTTGAAATTTTATCTTTTAAGATAAATTGAAAAGTGAATATTTGAAATTTGTTTCGAATGGTTAAGTGTGGAAAATTATATATATCTTGTAAAGATATTTTTGGGAAATTTGAACAATTAGTTCAACTTGAATTTTTTTTCAAAAAGATTGAATCTTGAGTTAAATTGAGTTTAACTTCGACACCAAAAACAATATATGTTGAGCTTTGAATTTCGGATAGTCGGTTTGGATTGTATGTCTAACATGGTGAATTGATGACATAGCAATTGATCTCTATTAAATATATATCTGTGGTGGCGGAGAATTTATTCTCTTAGCTATATACACCCTTCTCTGAGATGTACGAGCTCAGAGGTTATATATCGGTAGACATCAATTATGTGTTGAGAATTGACGATGTAACGTGAAATCCAAATCGAATGTGAAGTCGATAATAAATTGAATTATGAATGTGAATTGGGTTTGAGATAACCTTAAAATTCCAAATCGACTTAGAGGAAAATTTTTGGTAATGAGATGGAAAATTTAGGAATCCTCTATTTGTTATGGGTATGGGATATTGTGGTTTTCGAAACTTATATATAAGAATGCAGTAAATTCGAAAACCATCAGTTTGGAAAGTAATTGTTATGGAAATCTTATGTAAGTTTACATAGGTATGATATGTACGAAATGTGAAATTAAGTACTATATGTATATGACATTATGTTTTCTAAACTGAGGATATTGAAAAGTACCTTCCATTAAAAATTTGTGAAGGTGCTGGAACTCGATATGAGTGTCCATTTGAAATTCGTAGCTACGTAGAATTTCCATTAGTTGGAGTATCCATTTGGATTAGAATCCCTCGTGATAGGATCATGTTGATGGGATCATGTTGATTGATGATGATGTATGCTAGCGTAATTTGAGGGGCATGATGCCTACAGTTACAAGCGATTCCACTAGGATAGTGGCGCAACCGCCGTGTAAACTACGATCTAGATGCCAAAGCGTAATTCGAGGGGCAAGATGCCTATGGTTACAAGCGATTCTACTGGAATAGTAGAGTAACCGCCGTGTGAACTGCGATCTATGGCAACAACCATGGCGAAATTCAAGAGATGAGAAAACTACATATTACAAGCGATTCTACTGGGATAGTAGCGTAACCGCCGGGTAACTGTGATCCATGAGGGAACGTGCTTTCCATATCCATTTTTTAAAAAGAATTTTAAGTATTTTCACTAGGAATTGAAGCAAGTATATTTAGTACTTGGAGATTTTTAGTCATGCACCTGGCCAGCGTATGCCTAATGTCTGTAAGAACGATGATAGACTTGTTAAATTTCGAGTTAGTAAGTATTTTCAAAACTTCAAATAGCAAATCAATAGTATGAAATTAAAATTAGATAATTCCAACCTAATGAACTAAGGAAGAAGATCTTTAAAATGTCTTGGAAGTCCACAGCTTTGGAAAAGATATAATATGCAAATCTCTAACATGAAGAATTTCAAGTTTAAATCTGAGTTTTGTAAGTCGAAAATTTTGGTAAAAGACTTTTCCGTCTTGATTGTAGAAATCAATGAACAAAAGGAGATAATGAACAAAGCTAGTGAGATAAAATAAATGGAATGAATCCTATATTTATTTATTTTTAATAAGTTTCGAACTTGGTAAAATTGTGTAGGGTATAAATATCGGTGAGATTTTAACAATCGTTTTTCCTAACTTATAATTTCGAGACGAAATTCTTTTGAGTGGGGAAGATTGTAACGACCCTGAATTTTGAACAATTTAGATTGAAAATATTTAATAAATTTCAAATATTTAAATGATTGTTTGACTTGAATTTTAAAATATCAGAATGAGTTTGGCGATTAAATTTTAGAATTTAATCTATTAAAAGTTGAATAAAATTTGAATCTTCAATTTTAAGCTGGTTAAAAATAATTTAAAGGCTTACAAAATTCACATTGATAATACCGAAGATAATAGAAGCTTCAGAATTGAGTTTGAAAGTGATTTGTTCAGTTTTGAAATTTTATCGTTTAAATTGAATTTAAAAATAGCCTTCCGAGGCACAGTCTCGGAATTCAATAAAACCAGTTCCATTGGATCCAGAATGTTGAATTATTACCGGATTTCAAATTTCGTATTTATCGGAGTTGTTATGAGAGCATACGACGTATAAACGCGTTGAAATTAAATCAAATTCAATTTACATTTAAAAATTTAAATGGGTCAACATCAGCACTCTTTGGCCTCAAATCAAAACACTGTAGAGGTAAGGTAGGCACGTTAATATCAATGACTTTTCTCTGTTAATCACGCCTTAACTCAAGCCTAAAATCACGAAACCTTCATTTCAAAGCATGGCCGAAGCCTCGTTCGAAGTCAGAAAGGAAAAAAAAGAAAAAAAGAAAAATGGCGGCTCCGTCTTTCTCTTGTTCGTTCCTCATATCAAATTAGGGCTTCAGGAATTCGAAGGCGCGGGCTTCGAATTGTTCGATTGATTCAAGGGTTGGAAGCGTGTTGCCTTGCTCGATCGATTCTTCATTACTCGCCGCGGATGCTTCGATCCGGGCTCTTCGTTCTAAGGTGAGTAATTCTAGTTACTCACATCTAATCCAATATTTGTTGATGATTTCTATCTCGTTCAAACTTGTTATTTTTGTTGTTGATTAATGGGAATTGTTATATCTTTATCTCAGCCACTCGATCTTGTTTTGGTGTTGATAACTTCTCTGATTTTGTTGATTTCGTATGATTTGGTGATGTTTTGATACTCGTGGCTTTGTATCTCCTTGATCACCACAGTTTCGATTTTTGCTAGTTTGACTTTGTTCGAACATACCTCATGACTTGATTTCGTAGTTTTCTTCACTTACATGATAATGTTGAAGATATTTTAAGAAAGAAAAATATAACCTGTTACAGTTGATTCTCTGTCATTTGTTGCTTCGGCCATTATGTCTTTGATTTTTTTTTGTATCATTTTGTTGATGATACTTTGACTGTTGAACTTGGGTTGAATTTGTAGTTCGGTCGACATTCGAATTCTGTTTGTTCATTGACACATACACCACGTCGATAGCAATTGTGGTCTGTTCATTCATGTAGCTAGTCTGCACTTATATAATTCACGGTGGTATTACCACTGCCTATTTCAAATTGCATTTTGATGTTCGCCTGTCATCACTGGTTCAAGTGTAGTAGTACTTCTGTACTCTGATTACTCTATCTTTGATGTTGAGGCTACTGGTTTGATTTCTTTGTAATTTCTGTGCCCTTGCGATCTTGTGGTGGTTGTAGTATTTGTTGCAGTTTACCCTTGTATCCTTGTGTGGCGGCAGTTCCATTTTTGTTGCACTTTTGGATTATATATATTGACTTGAGCCTTTTTGTTATTATACTGCAACTTTGGTTTGCATATATGATATGCAGTAACCTATAGCACTTGACTTCGGCATACCTTAATTACACTGCAGTTATCTTGGTTCAAAACTGATAATTGCTCCTAGGCATTGTATTTTGCTTGTTACTGAGTTGACTTAGTTTGGGTACACATGCCTATTTTACTTTTAGTGGCAGTAGTGATGCAGTCATTAACTTGTACCACTTGCTGTTTCAATTTTTGATTGCACTGTTACTGTTTGGTGCACTTGTCATTCGAATTGATAATGTTCATTGAAGTGTTGTATAACTTATTCATGTATTTATGTGCTGTGGTGCCATATCTATGGTGCCCTCACCTTCATACCGTTGTGTTCATGTAGTTGTACTGGTGCCTTGCCTATGTGCTTGTTTTTCTGGACATTTATTGTGCACTATGCACTTGTGTGTCCTTGTTATCCCAACTGCAGAGTACAGGTTGCATGCAAATTTCAATTGTTGTCAACCTGTGGCCTTTGTGCCTTGATTCAATTCTTTTTTTATGTATGTTGTGCATTAGTTTCATGTATAATTGCAACATGTTGTTGTTGCAGTTTGTATTTGTTGTGCCCTTGTATTCAGGTGGTGGCTGCATTTTCGTTGCAGTCTTGCCCTTGAATACTTGTGGTGGTTGCAGTTTCTTATGTTGCAGTGATATTCCTTTCATTCTGGTATACTCTATGTTGCCACTACTCTTGTTATTTTTACTGAGATTTGGGTATTCTTCTTTATATTTGAATTGAGTGATACTATGGCCTTTGGTCATGAATCACTAGTGTGCTTATGCATGCTATTGTTCCAGTTTTGCCTGTATATGTTTTGATTTTGGGCTGCTCATGAGCTCCTGTGCATGAACTGGACTGCACTTGTATATATACACTTGTATACCATCAGTTGCAATAGCCTGCTTCAATATCCATATAGTTTTTCCACTGTTGCTTTCTTTGCACCATTCATGTTGCAAGTATTTCTGGTCGAAATTTTGGTATATGCATTGAGTTCCATCACCGGCCTTTGCATTGCTGAGTTGTCCTTGGTGTTTTGTTATACATATGAAATTAATTCATATGTATGCTAAACATTGCTTCTCAGTGACATTACTTGCATTCATATGCTTAAATGTTTTGGGATGTTGCTGTGTTGACTTTGGCCTGTTGTTCAAATGGCAGCGGCATTGATATTTGAAGTGTTGCATATCTGTTGCCTTGGTTCTGACCAAGTTGCACTATAATCTGGTTTGGGTTTAAGCATCACTGGTCTGATATACATTGGATTTGTTTTTCTAATTACACTTGAGTTGAATCCAGCTGAAACGCTCGGGTTTGACCTTGTACTCGTTTGGAACTTCCGTTGATCTTTTGTGCATTTCATACTGTTGTGGCGAGGCAGTACACGCGTGCGTGTACTGCAGCCCAACTAGATCTGATGTTTTAAATTGATGCTTTCTATTGATGGAAATTGTTTTATGTTGCCAATTCAATATATTTTGAATCGTATTTTGATTTGGTTAAATTTGATGATTTTGTTGTTAATTGCCGTTTAGGCCATTATGTTTTTTTTTTCAAATTATCTTCATTGATAATTCTTTCATATATCTTCGTTGATAATTTAAATCTACTGATTTGTTGTTTTAACACTGTTAAGTGTTATAAATTTCCGTTATCCGATTTCTTTATAAAAAGGGTCGGATAGACGAGAATTATTGTGACTGTCGTCTAATTGTTATTTAATTATTATTTCTTCTGTGCACTAATAACTGAGTTTGAATTAGACTGACCTGGATATTCTTTTCTTTTGAATATAATACTCGGGTCAGACCGAGTGTTTTGCAGCTTGAAGATTTTCGGGCAACGAAGTTAGAGAGAGGGGGAAAACGCTTCACTTTAGTTCGGGGATTTTTTTTGTACTTAAATAAATATTCCTTTGTATAAATTTAATTCATTGTATAAACTCTGATATATGTAAAAAATTCATTTTTTGTGAATATTATTATTATTCTGTGTTTCTGTGGCTGATTTTGTCTAAACTCTATAAAATAAATAACAATCCGTCATTTTGAACGTTTCAAGTTGGTTTAATTACCGACTAGGGGCAGTCAGAATGGGGGATCGTTACATCAGTAATTCCAAACTTTATTATTAATAATTTTAAAACTTAATTATTAATAATTCCAAATAATTAATAATAATTCCAAATTAATTATTACTAATTTCAAAACTTAATTGTTAATAATTTCAAATAATTAATAATAATTCCAATTTAATTGTTACTAATTTTAAAACTTAATTATTAATAATTCCAAAACTATATTATCAAATAATTCTAAATTTAATTATTAAATAATTAAATTTTAAACAATATTCTTTTGTCAATTACGACGTTCTTATTTGTTTCAAATTCAAATATTCACATTTACATTCATTCGAATTTAAATTCCAATTTTATTTCAAAACTTTGTTATTAGTCCAATAAAACTTTAATTTATTTTAAATCAAACATTGACCAATCGGCTTTAATTTAATTTTCTATCCTAAGTCAGAGTTATTCGGGCATTTATCATTTCAACCCGATTCCATTTCAAATCAAAGTCGAAGCATACAAAGGGAACTTGCAGTGTGATAACTGGGATGGTGTCAAAGTAAATAAACAAGCAATAGCATCCATACATAACAATTCAACAATTTATTTAAATAATCCCGAAATAATCGTATTAATTTACATTTGTTATTTATTTAAATTAATATAATTATTTCTAGAACCTGCACTATCATTTCACGTAGATTAAAGATTATTACATTTCACTCGTCGTTCAATTCAATTTCAAAACTACAACAATTTATCAAATATGCGTTCAAAGGTTCAAAGTGAAATTTATCAAATTATACGTGTCCATTAACTTAACAATTAAAAGAGGTCATATTAACTAGTCCATATTCAACATATAAGGGGGTCAAGTTAATCAACATTCAACATATATAATTCACTTAATATTGTTAAATATCCTATATCACTTTCAACTTGCATAATTTATCACTTAACAATAGCAATCAACATTCAATTTAATTATCACATAGCAGTCAGTTATCAACCAAACTAGCATAAGAATATATGTCGTGAAAATAAATTCACCTTTCGTGGATAAAGGAATTTGACGGCGAAGCAAAAGAAGCACGAATGAAGCAAGAATAGAGTCGGTATAGCACGAACAACGAACGCTGTAATATCGTCAAAAGAAAATGATATTAATCCAATGAACGTTCGTATATAATTTATGAAATTATATAAATGTGCTTACCAACGACGGGGAAGGATGAAAACTGAAAATTGATGCCGCTGCAACAGAAGCTCAATCGGTTGCTTCTACACACAACAAGCAAAGAACAAATGGTTACTCTTTTTGGCGACCAAAATAGATATATGCGCAAATGCTCTTCTGCAATATCTAAAAACTATTTGGAAATCTCAGTTTCATTCTTTTTTTTTTGATAAACTGAAACCCCCATCAGTTCACAGAGACAAAACTAGTTGTTGTAGCTCCACACTTTTTTCATGCTTTCTCCTTCAGCACGTTGCTGCAACACACACAAATTCATGCGCATAACATCCCCAGTTACATCCTTCATTTTCCCCCTCAAAAGCATGTTGCACTTCCTCCTCTACTCACACATGCACAGTTTCTTTATATTTTTTTTCAAACAGAGGCCGAGACCTCCCTCTTACTTTCACCTTTAGCACGCCTCTACTTGCAAACAGCTACACACATAACCCAGGTCCAACATTCCTCCCCTACATACGCATGCCCATACTCTCGCATTCTCCCACTCCCCTTTATATGCAATACAAGCACCCAACTAACACACACAGTACACGCACTCAACACATGCACATACCCACATATGCACACACGTATCACTCTTCACCAAATACATGCACATGCATGCAGTAGGAGGGGCGGTGGAGTGAGCGAAGGCTAGAGGAGGTGGGCATGTGGTGGTCTGGATTTGAATCTGGGCGGGTACAGTCTCGGGTGATGGCTACGGTGGCCGAGGCAATGGAGAGGGGAAATGAGTGTGTGCCTCTTTGTTTCGGCCAACTTCCCTCTTTTATTATTTTATTTTTTTACAGGAAGGAGGTATGGGAAGAATAGAAAGAGGGAGAGGTGAAAGTATGTTACCTGATGTTTGAAACGAAGAAGAAGGAACAGTAGAAAATGAAAATGGGAATAGTTGTCTTCCTTTAACTTTAACAATCCAGTACGTTAATAAAAAATTTCCGTTTGAGTTTCCAAAGCGTTACCCTGGTTCCCAAGTTTCACCGAATTTCCAAACATCTCTATCAATTCCCAAGCCAACCACTAACTCTCACCTACCACCATCAATGCATCAGCTAAATTTTATTTTTCAAATTTTTGAATGTATACGGGCCAAAGAACTTTGGGCTGAAATTTGTTTAATCGGTACGTCCGAAACGGTTAAATCACTGCAACTATTTTACGTCGGACTCTGATTGGCACGAATAAATATACCGTTTTGATCAGTGCGACGATGAACTTCCAATGGTACACAGATTATTGTGATATGATGGTTTTATAAAATTCGCATTTACGCCGCTTAAATTGTACGTTTTACAAAACAATTTAAACGGAGCAGGCGATGACAGTTTTTGACGAAACGAATTACATAATCTTGATCGTAATAATTTTTACAACATGACTGTGTAAAAATATTTGGATTTGAAAGATAAATTTTATGCAGCTTTATATGGACTGATATACCGTAAAACGCGAACGAAGTTTACTGTAATATTTTATGACGAAACTTTTTCTATATTCATATCTAGCCAGACATATGTCATAAATAAAGTTTGGACGTTAATTGAGATCGTTTATAAATTCCACAAATTTTATATTAAAACGAAGGACTTAAAATTTTAAATTGGAATGAAAAAGTCAGGGTCGTTACAATCTCCCCCACTCAAAACTTTTCGTCCTCGAAAAGGAACGAGACAAGTGAAGTTGGAATGAAATAAGCAGAGATGTTAAGATCGATTTTGAGAAATTTGAATTATACCTGAAATTAGTAATTCGGAGTTTGAATCCCGAATAATATCCTCAGTTTCCCATTTGCAATCTTGCTCATCTGCACTCCATTGGACTTTGACGAGATTTACCGACTTCCTTCTAAGTTGCTTTGTCTCACGATCAACTATCCGAAGCGGCTTACGCTCAATAGTCAAGTCAGGCTCAATAACTATCTCCTCCAACTGAGCAGTAGGGATGGTCATCGATGGATCGTGCACAACTTTGCGAAGATGTGGGACATGAAACACATCGTGCACACCGACGAACTTCTCTGGTAATGCAACTCTATATGCCAATGTTCCGACTCTTTCCGTAATCTCAAACGGACCAACAAATCTCGGAGCTAGCTTCCCTTTCCTTCCAAATCGAACAATATTCTTCAAAGGCAACACTTTCAGAAATACTTTGTCCCCCACACTAAATTCGAGCTCTCTTCTCCTTTTGTCAGCGTAGCTCTTCTGTCTATCCTGTGCCGTCTTTATCTTCTTCCTGATTACTTCGACTTTTTTCAGAAGCTTCCATAATTATTTCTGGACCAAGCACTAATCGATCACCCGACTCTATCCAACAAGCTGGCGATTTGCACGGCCGTCCATATAAGGCTTCGAACTGTGCCATACCAATGCTTGCCTGATTTATTAAATATGATTAATTCAAATTCAAATATACTTATTCTAATTTGAAATTCAATTTCTTTACCTGGTAACTATAATTATAAGTGAATTCTACCAAGTGAAGATGGTCTTCCCAAGATCCACCAAAATCAATAATACAAGCTCGGAGAAGGGCTTCCAAAATCTGATTCACCCTCTCAGTTTGGCTATCTGTTTGAGGATGGTAAGCTGTGCTCAGATTCAGTTTGGTGCCCAAAGTATCCTGAAATGCTTTCCAGAATTTAGTGGTGAAAATAGGATCTCTATCGCATACAATACTGGATGGTACACCATGCAGTTTAACAACTTCCCTCATGTATATCTCGGCCAAACTCGAAGCTGTACGAGTGGACTTGACTGGAATAAAGTTGGTGGATTTCGTCAGTCTGTCGACAATCACCCAAATGCTTTCATTCCCCTTTCTAGTCCTTGGAAGCCCGTCAATAAAGTCCATAGAAATCTGCTCCCACTACCAACCTGGAATCTCTAGTGGCTGGAGCAAACCTGCTGTCTTCCTGTGGTCAGCTTTAACTTATTGGCAAGTTGTGCATCTGCTAACATATGTAGAGATATCGCGCTTCATCCCTCTCCACCAATATAACTTCTTCATATTCTGGTACATTTTAGTAACACCGGGATGAAATGAGAGTGAAGATTGATGGTTTTCTTTCAGCACTTCCTGCCTAAGACCATCAACATTAGGGACACAAATGCGATTATCAATTCTCAAGACTCCATTACTATCAACATGTCCACCCAATTTATTATCAGCATTTCCAACTCTTCCGAGAACTATTTCTTTGATGCGATAGAGAAAAGTGTCCTCGTATTGCTTGGCTATAATACGATCCATAAGAGCTGGGGAGACAAAAAGCTGGAATAACATTCCTTCAACAAGATTACAACATACCATAGCTTGGTTTCTACTCAAAGCATCGGCTACAGCGTTTGCTTTCCCCGGAGTGTAGTTAATATCAAGATCATATGCAGCTAGAAATTCGAGCCATCAGACTTGTCTCTGATTCAAATCCTTTTGCGAGAAAATATATCTCAATGACTTGTGGTCAGTGAATAACTAGAATTTGGTCCCCAATAGATAGTGCCTCCATAGCTTAAGAGCAAATATAACCGCAAGAAGCTCTAAATCGTGAGTTGCGTAATTTGCTTCATGGGTCTTTAACTGACGACCCGCATAGGCAATAACCTTCCCTTTCTACATTAAGACTGCTCCAAGACCATCACGACAGGCATCTGTATAGACGGTCAATCCTTCGCTACCATCAATAACTGTAAGAACTGGGGCAGATGTCAATCTTCGCTTCATCTCATTGAAAGCTGCTTCGCACTTTTCACTCCAAATAAATTTCACATTCTTTCTGGTCAGTGCGGTAAGTGGGGCAGCGATACGAGTAAAGTTTTCTATAAATCTGCGATAATAGCCAGCCAAGCCCAAGAAACTGCGTATATCTGTAGGAGTTATGGGAGTCTCCCAATCCTACAAATTCCAAGGATTCGAATTTAGATATAGATAAGTTGTTTAGATAGAATTGACGAGTAAGAGTAGAACTTACATTGATTACGGCGATCTTAGCTGGATCAACCGAAATCCCATTCTCTGAAACAATATGGCCAAGAAAACGAACTTTATCTCTCCAAAAGTGGCATTTCGAAAACTTGGCTTTAAGCTGGTGTCTGCGAAGAGTTTCGAGAACAAAAGCCAAATGTGACCTATGCTCTTTCTCATCTTTAGAGAAAACGAGAATATCATCGATGAAAACAAGAACGAACTTGTTAAGAACATCCCAGAAGACTCTATTCATCAAATCGACGAAATAAGCTGGAGCATTAGTGAGGCCGAACGGCATAACTAGCCATCATAGAAACCATTTTCTATGCGGAATGCTGTTTTAGGAATACTATCCTCAGCGATTCTGAGTTGGTGAAAGACGGTAGCCAAATAAAGTTGAGAAAAGATTTTAGCTCCATGAAGCTGATCGAATAGGTCGTTGATGCGAGGCTTCGGATACCTGTTCTTGTGTGTGAGCTTATTTAGCTCTTTATAGTCTACACACATTCTGAGTGAGCCATTAGATTTTGTGACAAATACAACCGCAGCACCCCATTCTGAATGACTGCGCCGAATCAAGCCTTTAGAAAATAAATCTTCAATTTGAACATTCAACTCTTCCTTTTCTTTAGGAGCCATTCTCCTAGGAGGAAGAACTACTGGTCGTGCACCAGGAATAAGGTCGATGCGGAATTCGATTTCTCATGGAGGTGGTAGAGAATTGACTTCCCCAAAAACATCAGAAAAGAGTTAAACTACTGGAGTGGAGCTAAGTTCATTTGGATGAGAGTCAAGAGAGAATATAAAACTCCCAGCATATTCTTGAGGCGATTTTCCTTTAATAATTAAAGGTAAGCTCTTGTCGTCAATAAGAGAGACGATTCAAGCTTTGCAAGAGATAACGGCTTCAAACTTTCGTAGCCAATCAATGCCTAATAGAATATCAAATGCCTCGAATCCAAGGACATAGAAATCCCAAGTAAAACGGTGAATGCCATGCATAAGAGTGACATATTTGCAAACCCTTTTGAGGTTAGCAGGCCCTCCAATAGGGTTAGATACACATAAGGAAATAGATGCAAGAGTGGGTTCCATGCCAAGTTTATCACATAAATCAATAGATATGAAGCTGTGTGTAGCTCCGGTGTCAAGTAGAACTCTAACAGGCAAGGTATGTAACATAAAAGTACTTTGCAAAGTACCTTGATTATCCGGAACTTCCGGGGCAGGAACTTCCGGGGTAGGTTTGGAAAGAGCAAAGACTCCTCACGGTGTACCTCTCTTCTATGTTGGGCAGTCTTTCTTGAAGTGTCCAGGTTGTAAGCAGATATGACACACATTCCTCCTAGTCATCTGTGCCGGTGGAGGAACAGCTGCGCCCTTTGGAGATGGGAAGCTACTAGCATAATGACCCTTTTGGTTGCAGTTGAAGCAAGTAATGGATGATATGTCAATGGGCTTCTTCTGGGAGTATCCAAGCCCTGTTTTCTGCCGCCAATTCTTCTTTTGTTGTGCAAAGTTTGGCTTTCTCTTTCCCGACTTACTAGCTGATGTCTGAGAAACTGGAGCTTTGGCAGTTGATGTTTCCTTTGGCTTCCCTCCGTATCGAAGAGCAAAGTCCATCAACTCAGTGAAAGTTCCATGGACATGAGCGGTGAGGAGCTCGTAATACTCAGGGCGTGCGCCATGTATGAACTTCTCATTCTTAAGCAGAGGTGTATCAATCAAGCCAGGTCCGAACTTAGATAGTTCGTTGAATTTCCTTTCATACTCAGTGAAGGTCATGTTGCCCTGCTTGAGATCCATAAAAGACCGATAGAGTTGGGCCTTCCCAGCAGCTGGCATCCACTAAGCCATAAAGGAATCCCTATATATACGTGATATAAAGATGAGTCAAAAATTTGACGAGATAGAAGAAATTTAAGTTAGATGAAATTTAGATAGATTACTACCTAAACTGGGCCCAAGTGATGGTTTCCTCATCAGTACGAGAAATGACTGACTCCCACCAATTCTTTGCAGCATCGTGAAGCTGCCAAGTGGCCAACTTACGCTTCTGAGCGTCTGTGATCTCTAATCCAATAAAGATCCTCTCCAAACTCTTTAGCCATTGCTGTGCTTCAATGATACTCTCGGAGCCAGTAAATTTGACTCCGCCAAGCTGAGTGTACTCCTTACTAAGAGTGGAGAATCTGACTGCGGGAGCTGGGGCATATGGTTCGGGAGCGTTTCCCCTACCCCTGCCTCTAACATTTCTTCTGGTAGCCATCCTGGAATACCAAAGTGAATTTAGAATCAAAGATAGAAATTTATGGAACTTAAAGAAATTCAAATCGAAAGAATTCAATAAGAAGAATGGAATCAAAGGATATGGATTCTGAAATGATTCTCCTCATTCTAGGGTATGTTTACCCTATCTCTAATGAGCTTTAAACTCCACAGGCTAAGGTTATCGGGAACCAAAGCTCTGATACCAACTGTAATGACCCGTATATTTGTACCATTTAAATTGACGATATTCCATACTTATCAACTTAAATAATACAAAACACGAATCCTTAATGGAGTATATATATATATAAATGAGAATCATCACAAAATCATAGAAAATAACATCACAGAATAGTGCAGCGGAAATACAACATAGTCATAAGAGTAGTTCATGAAGCTACCCATAAATACAACAATGTCTCAGATAAAATAAAATAGAACAACATAGATGTCCAATAGTCAGAATAGAAAGAGCAATACTGATAAGATAAGATAAGATAAGATAAGATAATGTTAGTCTTCGGTCTTCAGCTCCAAGTAGAAACAGCAACAGCAATCCTCAGTCTGATCCGAGCATATGCACAAACAAACACTCGAATCAGGACATATATTCTTATACAGATAATATGATCCAAATTCAAAATAACAATAACTCAAAGATGAATGGAATAACATCTTTAAGGATCCTTTGAACTATTTATACATAATAGTGTACGATACATAGATAATGTCTAACAGTAAAGTAAAATATCAAAATAGTGTTAAGGCGTTACCATTGTCCCCCTTAACACATTTCATAGAGCATTATAGACTATACAGCACTGTAAACTCCACCATAAACTAGTGGGATATCAGGGAGTACTCCATAGGTATAATACAAAACAAATTCGTAATGGTCGCGTTTATGGGAATACAAGTATGACAAGGCACATGAGGCAATACCCAAGATAGTGAAACTACCGTTTGCCTAATCCGGACTGGTGAGAATGCATCGCCGCAGCGAACGCAACACCGCGAAACAACACTCCAAATTCAAGGGTGCGCACCAATCAATCACAAAAGTAAATGAGTAGTTTATGAAGAAGTGTGTTCGCTCGAGGTAGCTAACCCCATTTGGCCCGGCACGGCTCCTGTTTTAGTCATTTCCAATTTGACACAAGTGTCAAGGCTATCCATTATCGTTCTCTTTCTTTAGTCATCGCGTACGCCATTCCAACCACATCATTCTGGATCACACTCCGCGTATAGTTATTAAAGTGGTTTTCGGTTTAGACAGTGAGTATGTCTTCGTGATTAATTTACCGATTGGCCGTTTAATATATTTCAAAACCAATTCAATTTCAATTTCAATTATAATTCGTAAATCAACATTTCGTTAGTCATTCTAAATCAAGTTCCAAAATTTACATTTCATAAATTCATAATTTCATTTCAAATTTCTATAATTCAATTTCAAAGTTAAATTTAAACCATTCAAATATTCATTTGATTCCGTACATAAGTTCATTCCATAATTATTTAACTTAATTTAACGTTCAAATTGAGTTAAACTCATTTATCGATTTCATTCGATATTCATTAATTTAATTTACCATTAAACAATTTCAATTAAATTTCCAATTCCTTATATTACTTTCTTAAGTTCAACTTATTATATTAAGCTTACAAATTTAATTTAAATTAAATTTGTCAAATCCAATCCTTTAAATTTCAAGTCTTTCATTTGTTTCGATAAATGCATTTTATTTCTTGTTAAAGAAATTCATTTCATTTATTATTTCCTTAGTTACCAATTTTAATACTAAATTAAAGAACTTAGTTTCACTTATTCAAAAATTCAATTTCACTTAATAAGAAAAATTCAATTTAATTTTAAATAATTCTATCTCATTACTATCAAATAATTTCAAATCTTAACTGTCAGTAATTCCAAACTTTATTATTAATAATTTTAAAACTTAATTATTAATAATTCCAAATAATTAATAATAATTCCAAATAATTAATAATAATTCCAAATTAATTATTACTAATTTCAAAACTTAATTGTTAATAATTTCAAATAATTAATAATAATTCCAATTTAATTATTACTAATTTTAAAACTTAATTATTAATAATTCCAAAACTATATTATCAAATAATTCTAAATTTAATTATTAAATAATTAAATTTTAAACAATATTCTTTTGTCAATTACGACGTTCATATTTGTTTCAAATTCAAATATTCACATTTACATTCATTCGAATTTGAATTCCAATTTTATTTCAAAACATTGTTATTAGTCAAATAAAACTTTAATTTATTTTAAATCAAACATTGACCAATTGGTTTTAATTTAATTTTCTATCCTAAGTCAAAGTTATTCGGGAATTTATCATTTCAACCCGATTCCATTTCAATTCAAAGTCAAAGCATACAAAGGGAACTTGCAGTGTGATAACTGGGATGGTGTCAAAGTAAATAAACAAGCAATAGCAACCATACGTAACAATTCAACAATTTATTGAAATAATCCTGAAATAATTGTATTAGTTTACAATGTAAATTAATATAATTATTTCTAGAATCTACACTATCATTTCATGTAGATTAAAGATTATTACATTTCATTTGTCGTTCAATTCAATTTCAAAACTACAACAATTTATCAATTATACGTTCAAAGGTTCAAAGTGAAATTTATCAAATTATACGTGTCCATTAACTTAACAATTAAAAGAGGTCATATTAACTAGTCCATATTCAACATATAAGGGGGTCAAGTTAATCAACATTCAACATATATAATTCACTTAATATTGTTAAATATCCTATTTCACTTTCAACTTGCATAATTTATCACTTAACAATAGCAATCAACATTCAATTTAATTATCACATAGCAGTCAGTTATCAACCAAACTAGCATAAGAATATATGTCGTGAAATTAAATTCACCTTTCGTGGATAAAGGAATTTGACGGCGAAGCAAAAGAAGCACGAATGAAGCAAGAATAGAGTCGGTATAGCATGAACAACGAACGCTGTAATATCGTCAAAAGAAAATGATATTAATCCAATGAACGTTCGTATATAATTTATGAAATTATATAAATGCGCTTACCAACGACGGGGAAGGATGAAAACTGAAAATTGATGCCGCTGCAACAAGAAGCTCAATCGGTTGCTTCTGCACACAACAAGCAAAGAAAAAGTGGTTACTCTTTTTGGTGACCAAAATAGATATATGCGCAAATGCTCTTCTGCAATATCTAAAAACTATTTGGAAATCTCAGTTTTATTCATTTTTTTTTATAAACAGAAACCCCCATCAGTTCACAGAGACAAAACTAGTTGCTGTAGCTCCACACTTCTTTCATGCTTTCTCCTTCAGCACGTTGCTACAACACACACAAATTCATGCGCACAACATCCCCAGTTACATCCTTCATTTTTCCCCCTCAAAAGCATGCTGCACTTCCTCCTCTACTCACGCATGCACAGTTTCTTTATTTTTTTTTATTTTTTTTCAAACAGAGGCCGAGACCACCCACTTACTTTCACCTTTAGCACGTCTCTACTTGCAAACAGCTACGCACATAACCTAAGTCCAACATTCCTCCCCTATATATGCATGCCCATACTCCCGCATTCTCCCACTCCCCTTTATATGCAATACAAGCACCCAACTAACACACACAGTACACGCACTCAATACATGCATACACCCACATATGCACACATGTATCACTCTTCACCAAATACATGCACACACATGCAGTAGGAGGGGCAGTGGAGCGAGCGAAGGCTAGAGGAGGTGGGCACGTGGTGGTCTGGATTTGAATCTGGGCGGGTACAGTCTCGGGTGATGGCTACGGTGGCGAGGCAATGGAGAGGAGAAATGAGTGTGTGCCTCATTGTTTCGGCCAGCTTCGCTCTTTTTGTAACGACCCGTATTTTACGCGTCGATAAATCGTGGAATAATTATCATTTGGTCATTGTTATTCTTAAGCCATCTAGAGTTTAAGTCGTTCAAGGTAGAATGGATCGACTTGGAGAAGTGAACGACCTAAGGAGATAGGCCGTATGATAGTTAGGTTGTTAGTGTCGATTGAGTCGTGTAGTGGTTAACTCGAGTGATGCTTAGGTCGTGGGAGCAAGTTTAGGAGGCAGAGCGACTTAAGAGGTTTAGGTCGTTGGGTAGTTTAGGTTGATGGAACGACCTAAGGAGTTGGCGACCTAGGCGAGTTAACGAGCTAAGGGGTGAGCGACCTAAGATAGAGGAGCGACTCAAGATAGTACGACCTAGTAGTTAACGAGTTAGAGAAGCCAGCGACTTAGGGGATTTACCGACCTAAGGAATAGATGACTTGAGGATTGGGACGACCTAAATATAGTTAGCGAGTTAATGGGTTAGTTTAGGTCGTAGAGGCGACTTATAGAATTAAGCGACCTAAGGAGTTAAGGTGTTTAACGACTTAAAAATAGGAGCGACCTATAGTATTGAGCGACTTACAGGTTTGGACGATCTAAGGGTTAACGGCTTAGGGAAGTTAGGTCGCTCGAGAGACTTGAGGAGATAAGATAGGTCGCCTTGTGTATTTAGGTCGGAAATGACCTATGTGGAGGTAGGATGTCTAGTTAGGTCGCGTGAGTATTGCAGCGTTAGGTCGCGTGCATGTTTTAGGTCGCATGAGTGTTAGGTCGGCCATGTCGTTAGGTCGGCTGTGTGTTGAGTGCTTTTAAGTCGTGGGTCGTGGGAAGCAGTAGGTCGTAGGTCATGGGGTTTGGTAGGTCGGCAGTAGTTAGGTTGTGGACGACCTAAGGGGGCAGACGACCTAAGGTTTCAGCCTATAAATACACGTCCATATCTTCACTTTTTGGCCCCGGATTTTGAAGCAACGAAGTGCTGCCATTTTGAAAGCTCGACTACAACATTTCTTCACTTCTTTTCTCCACTCTAATCTAGTGATTCCTTCCATCTAAATTGAAGATCAAATCGAAGATCCAAGAGCCAAAGTTGAAGATCTCCATTCATCGAAGAGAGATTTCATCGTTTGAAGCGGAGCTTTGGAGGATCAAGCTTGATTCTTTGCTGTCCAGATCTGGAGTTGGTTGTTTTTGAGGTGTTTAGGTGATTCGGTGAGTGGTGGTTATCTCTCACACGGACCCAAAGGAGTATATTGGATCGGTGGTTTGTTTATGTGTTAAAGAGAGTGATTTCGTGCATTTTTCTCAAGTCTGCATGTAGATCTATTGTTCATGATGATTTGACATCTATTTTACTACATGTTCACTTATGCAAGTTCATTCATCAAGTTGTAGAGATATTGTTCATAATTCATGCTTGTTAGAATGCATGTTAGATTTGGACTCTTTATTTACAAAATTGTCATTATTGTTGTAATTGTTTGTTTAGATCTTGTTTGAATGATTGATTACTTGGATTAATGTTTGATTTGATGGATTAGTTGATTGATAACTTGATTTGGGCAAGTTGGTCGAAGATGATTCAAAAGCTAAGTGGAAAGGCTCTTGAATAGTGAAAGCTGCTTGTGGCATATGAAGCGGATGGTGAGGCTCATATGGATAGATTTGATGATGATGGACTTCGCTATGATGCGATGGAGAAAAGCCGGATGTGAGAGCTTGGTTTAGTCCAGACGGGATCATCCCAAGCATGTTGATAACTCGATGATGCGGTTCGAGTTGGTTGATAATGGTTGGCTCGAGAGGCGCTTGAGCTAGTATGAGAATAGTCGTCAAGGAGGATGACTAGGAGGCTGAGATTTCATTGTTATTGAAGGTTCTAGCATGCTCAAAGCAAGAGTACGTTGGGACGGGTCACGACGACGTCTCAGACACGGGTCACGATGACGTGTTAGTACTCTGGGCAGATTCGATAGTCCTAGGCACGGGTCACGACGACGTGCGGAGTTATGTATAGAACCGGGGTTGCCATTAGCCCTTGACGGACGGCTGAAAGAAGGTGTCGGTCATTCAATTAACGGTGATATCAAAGCAATGATAACAGTGATAGCCAGAGTCATGGATGTTTGGTTGTACCATCATTCGATCTCAAGAGCGATGCTTTCTGGGTGTTTATCTGATCTTGGTTTAGGCCTTGGGGGTTTGTGCTTGGAAAACATCGACCTTGACTCGAGTGATAATTGCTTTACTTAAATTGTCTGCTTTGCTATGTTTGTTTATGCTTAGAGAGTCTGGGGGCTATCACTGTAGAATGAGGTGGAGTGGGATGGTTGAGTTCCTATTCCTTTTACCCTTTATGCTCTTTTGGTATGCTTGATAGTTGATTTACTGCTCACTAAGACTGTTTTCTGACTCAAGGTTTTATGTTCAACTCTTATTACCTTGGGCTGTTCATCCATGTTGGGATGGGCAGACTAGGTAACAGGTGACAGGTGCTGTTCTTAGTGATTGACGCTGTTGATGACGAAGACGAGCTAGAGGCTTTTGCATATTGTTTTCCTACTATATGTACTGGATGTTCCGCTGTTTGTTTGATACTCTGAGTGTTATGTAGTGAGGCTTGATGTATTGACTATTCAGATGATTGTATAAAACTATTATGAGTTTATATGATGAGACTTCTGTTCTATAGAGCTTCACTATGCATACTTTCTATTGTATTTTATCCATGCGCTGTGAGTAATACGATAGAGTCTGCTGTTTTATCTTACCCTGACTATTGTCCATGACTGCCTGGCGCACCTTTCAGCGCACCATTCTCTTGTTTTAGTACGGGAGTCATGGGCGGTCGTCACATTTGGTATCAGAGCTTTGGTTAATCGATTTTAGCCAACGCTCGTTGACGTAACTACGTATGAGAGACGTAATTGTAATTTTGATGGATGATTACTATATATAATATAGAAGCTTAGTAGTATTAGAACCTCTTATGCAGTTGTTTCTCAGGATATATTAATCATTTTCTAATAGATATTAGGAATGAGTTGAAGAGGGAGACCAGCTGCTAGGGAAGGCCATGCTGTTGAGGGGGCTGCTGATTATGCTCCTATGTTCGAGGCTATGATGACTTCGATCATGAGGAGAATGCCAGCTCCGAGGCCATCAGTAGATGTTGGGGTTCAAGTTCAAGCTCCAAGACCAGTGGATTTTGCTAAGTTGTGTAAGGACTATACTGCTCTTGGAGGAAAGGTTTTCTTGGAAACAGAATCAACCATAGAAGTCCAGAGATGGATAGATGCTTGTAGAAGGATCTTTGGTGACTTGGGAATTGAGGATGCAACTAAGAGGAAGCTTGCATCAAGGCAGCTTCAAGGGAGAGCTTCAAATTGGTGGAACTCTATCACCATTGATACTCCAGAGGAAGAGATCACTTGGGAGCAATTCCAAGTTAGATTTGAAGCTATGTTTATTTCTACGGCTCAGAAATCTGTTTTGTTTAAGAAGTTTGTGGAACTCAAGCAAGGTGGAAGATCAGTTCTTGAGTATGTTTCTGAGTTTGAAGCTTTGTCCAAGTATGCCAGATCGTATATTGAATCTCCCTACCAGAAGAACGAGAAGTTTGTGACAGGCTTGGATAGTTATCTTGGGAGGCAATTGGTGGATCATCTGGACGATCAATTTGAGAAGCTTGTGGAGAAAGCTCTCAGGCATGAGAGTTTGTTTCCTAAGGAAGGGTCTGT
This sequence comes from Allium cepa, assembly GCA_030765085.1. Classification (NCBI taxonomy): domain Eukaryota; kingdom Viridiplantae; phylum Streptophyta; class Magnoliopsida; order Asparagales; family Amaryllidaceae; genus Allium; species Allium cepa. Next base: position 871,615,212 of record CM060945.1, on the reverse strand, counting down.
TGTTGCTGTGACCAAGGAAGAGTCCAAATCACAGCAGGGTGAAAACAAGAAGAGGAAGCAGCAACAGCAGAAGGGTAAGGATGGCCAGAAGAAGCCAAAGGGTGAAGTGACCTGCTATAATTGTCGGCAGAAGGGCCATTTCTCTAGGGATTGCAAGAATCCAAAGGTGAAGTTGAAATGCCACAACTGTGATAAGCTGGGGCATATCAGGAAGGATTGTCCAATACTGAGGAAAGACAGACAGATTGTGCAAGCTTATGCTTTGGGGGCTGTGTCGTCATCTTTAAAAGCTCCAACTGCGGAAGAGAAAGGGAAGAGTGTGGTGGTTCAAGGTACTCTTTCCATATGTGGTATTCCAGCTAGAGTATTGTTTGATACTGGGGCGTCGCATTCGTTTGTTTGTAATGATCTTGTAGACCGGTTGGGTTTGGAACCTGATATTGTTGATAGACCATTGGTTGTGACTAATCCAGTTGGGGGTTCGTCTTGTTTGTGTATGGTATGACGTGGTCTAGTTGTATCGAGTCATGATTGCTCTTTTGTTTGTGATTGTTTTGTTCTGAACTTTGCGGGGTTCGGAATTATTTTGGGTATGGACTGGCTTAGGAAGTATGCGACAAGGATTGATTGTGAGAGGCTGGAGGTGACAGTCGAGAACGTGGAGAGGCGAAAGGTTGTGATACGATGTAAGCATGAAGAAGGCGTCTTCATGAGCTTCATGTATTCGCTGGTTGTTCCACGGGATGGACTGTCATCGATGTCGGTTGTGAATGGATTTAAGGACGTCTTTGACGAGGTCAAAGGGTTACCGCCGCATAGGGAGATCGAGTTTCGTATCGATCTAGTTGAGGGAGCCAGACCTGTTGTAATGCCTCTTAGGCGGATGGCGCCTAGGGAGCAACAAGAGTTGAAGGTGCAGGTTGATGACCTTTTTCAGAAAGGATTCATTCGGCGAAGTGTGTCCGAATGGGGTGCACCAGTTGTGTTCGCAACCAAAGCGGATGGATCGTTGAGGTTGTGTGTGGATTATCATGAGCTGAATAAAGTGACTAAGAAGAACAAGTATCCATTGCCGAGAATAGATGACTTGTTTGATCAGCTTCACGAAGCTAAGGTGTTTTCTCAGATGGATTTGGCAACAGGATTTCACCAATTGAGAGTGGCTAAGGATAGTGTGCCGAAGACTGCTTTTAGGACACCATCCGGTTTCTATGAGTGGCTGGTAATGCCATTTGGATTGACTAACGCACCAGCATACTTTGTGGATCTTCTGAATAGAGTGTTCAGGGATCAGTTGAATAAGTTCGTACTTGTGTTCGTGGATGATATTCTGATTTATTCCAGAACTGAAGAAGAGCACAAGACGCACTTGCGTATTGTTTTGGAAATCTTACGGAAACATCAGCTGAAGGCTAAGTTTTCGAAGTGTCACTTCTGGAAGAGTGAAGTGAGGTTCTTAGGCCATGTTATTTCTGGAAATGGAATAGCGGTTGATCCCACTAAGGTGGCAGCGATCCAGGATTGGGTTAGACCTAAGAATGCCTGATGTGAGAAGTTTTCTTGAATTAGCAGGATATTATCGTCGGTTTATCAAAAACTTTTCCAAGATAGCTTCACCGTTAACAAGATTGACGAAAAAGAACCAAGTGTTCAGATGGGATGATAAGTGTGAGCAAGCTTTCGTAATCCTGAAAGAGCAACTGACAAGTGCTCCTGTTTTGACTATTCCAAGTGGGAATGATGAGATGGTGGTATACACCGACGCATGTGGTACTGGACTTGGAGCAGTGCTGATGTAGAAGGATAAAGTTGTTGCGTATGCAAGTCGACAACTGAAGCCGCATGAAAGAAATTATCCGACTCATGATTTGGAGTTGGCGGCGATTGTTTTTGCTCTGAATATGTGGAGACATTATCTATTGGGAGTTCGATTCGAGTTGTTTACAGATCATAAGTCGTTGAAGTATCTTTTCTCCCAAAAGGATCTGAAACTTCGGCAGCAAAGGTGGCTAGAGTTTTTGGCATCATATGATTTTGGTATAGCCTATACTCTGGGAAAGGGTAACGCAGTGGCTGATGCGTTGAGTCGAAGACATGCAGGATTGGGAGACATGTTTTCAGAATGGAAGATTCTCGAGTATTTGGCTGGATTTGACTTCAGGCCTAGATGTGAATTGGAACCTGAAATGTTGGCAAACTTATCAATAAGACCTACTCTTGTGGAAAGAATTGGCGAGAGTCAAAAGCGAGACGATAAGATTGTCAAGATTATCTGTGATTTGGAATCTGGATTGAACCCAGAAAAAGATAAAGGATTCGAAGTCGATCGAGAGGGTTGGCTTCGGAAACAACGACGACTAATTGTTCCCGATATAGATGAATTGAGAGATGAAGTTCTGAAGGAAAGTCATCACTCGAAGTTGACAATTCATCCAGGTGGAAATAAGATGTATCGGGTATGAAGAGAACCTATTACTGGGAAGGCATGAAGAAGGATGTTGGAAATTTTATTTCCAAATGTATGAATTGCCAGTTGGTAAAAGCCGAGCAGAAGAAGCCCAGTGGATTGCTTCAGCCATTGGAAGTTCCTACATGGAAGTGGGAGCAAGTATCTATGGATTTTATCGATGGTCTACCTAGAACCAGGGCAGGGAATGAAGGGATTTGGGTCATTGTAGATCGTTTGACTAAGAGTGCATGATTCATTCCTGTTTGATCAACTAGGACTGCATCGAAGTTGGCTGAGTTGTATGTCAAGTGGATAGTACGATTCCATGGTATTCCGAAGAGTATAGTGAGCGATCGAGATCCATTGTTCACTAGTGGATTTTGGAAGAGCTTCCAGGAAGTTTTGGGAACCGAGTTGTGTTTGAGTACAGCTTATCACCCCCAAACAGATGGTCAGACCGAGAGAGTCAACAGAGTTTTGGAAGATCTCCTGAGGGCATGTGTTTTGGATTTCGGAGGATCATGGGAAGATCATCTTCATTTGGTGGAATTTGCGTATAATAACAGTTACCAGTCAAGCATTGGTATGGCACCGTATGAAGCATTGTATGGAAGACCGTGTAAATCTCCGACATGTTGGTTGGGAACTGGAGAAAAGCTGATACTTGGGCCCGAAATGATTCGACAGACTTCGGATTACATAGAGATCATTCGGCGACGAATGAAGGCAGCCCAAGATCGTCAGAAAAGTTATGCCGATAAGCGTCGTAAGGATTTGGAATTCGACGTAGGCAATATGGTTTTCGTGAAGGTTTCTCCACTGAAGAATGTTATTCGATCTGGGAAGAAAGGAAAGATGGCTCCGAGATTTGTTGGACCATTCCCGATCATCGAGCGAATTGGAAAGCTCGCATATAAATTGGAGTTACCAGAAAAGATGGCGGGTGTGCACAACGTTTTTCATGTATCTTATCTACGGAAGTATGTGCACGACTCGAATACGGTGGTTTCTGCTGATAGCTGTGAAGATTTAGAGGTTGATCCAGTTGTTACGAGACCTCGTAAGTCGCTTCGTGTTGTGGAAACCGACACGAAATAGCTTAGGAGGAAGACGATTACATTGCTCAAGATACAATGGAGTGATGATGTTAATGACTGTACGTGGGAGTAGGAAGAGAGGATGAAGGCAGCTCATCCTGAACTCTTCGAGGTATGGCCCTAAGGTGTCGTAACATCTCATGAATTTGTAACTTGTTCTAGTCTTAGAATTCTGCATGATAGGCTAGTAATTGGATGTATGGTTTGTTGATTGCTATGAGTGGTAGGCATGCAGAATAGTTTTGATTGTTCTTGGTTGTTTGGAATTTCGGGGGCGAAATTCCTAAGGGGGAGAGAATGTAACGACCCGTATTTTACGCGTCGATAAATCGTGGAATAATTATCATTTGGTCGTTGTTATTCTTAAGCCATCTAGAGTTTAAGTCGTTCAAGGTAGAATGGATCGACTTGGAGAAGTGAACGACCTAAGGAGATAGGCCGTATGATAGTTAAGTTGTTAGTGTTGATTGAGTCGTGTAGTGGTTAACTCGAGTGATGCTTAGGTCGTGGGAGCAAGTTTAGGAGGCAGAGCGACTTAAGAGGTTTAGGTCGGTGGAACGACCTAAGGAGTTGGCGACCTAGGCGAGTTAACGAGCTAAGGGGTGAGCGACCTAAGATAGAGGAGCAACTCAAGATAGTACGACCTAGTAGTTAACGAATTAGAGAAGCCAGCGACTTAGAGGATTTAGCGACCTAAGGAATAGATGACTTGACGATTGGGATGACCTAAATATAGTTAGCGAGTTAACGGGTTAGTTTAGGTCATAGAGGTGACTTATAGAATTAAGCGACCTAAGGAGTTAAGGTGTTTAGCGACTTAAAAATAGGAGCGACCTATAGTATTGAGCGACTTACAGGTTTGGATGACCTAAGGGTTAACGGCTTAGGGAAGTTAGGTCGCTCGAGAGACTTGAGGAGATAAGATAGGTCGCCTTGTGTATTTAGGTCGTAAACGACCTATGTGGAGGTAGGATGTTTAGTTAGGTCGCGTGAGTATTGCAGCGTTAGGTCGCGTGCATGTTTTAGGTCGCATGAGTGTTAGGTCGGCCATGTCGTTAGGTCGGCTCTGTGTTGAGTGCTTTTAAGTCGTGGGTCGTGGGAAGCAGTAGGTCGTAGGTCGTGGGGTTTGGTAGGTCGGCAGTAGTTAGGTTGTGGACGACCTAAGGGGGCAGACGACCTAAGGTTTCAGCCTATAAATACACGTCCATATCTTCACTTTTTGGCACTGGATTTTGAAGCAACGAAGTGCTGCCATTTTGAGAGCTCGACTACAACATTTCTTCACTTCTTTTCTCCACTCTAATCTAGTGATTCCTTCCATCTAAATTGAAGATCAAATCGAAGATACAAGAGCCAAAGTTGAAGATCTCCATCCATCGAAGAGAGATTTCATCGTTTGAAGCAGAGCTTTGGAGGATCAAGCTTGATTCTTTGTTGTCCAGATCTGGAGTTGGTTGTTTTTGAGGTGTTTAGGTGATTCGGTGAGTGGTGGTTATCTCTCACACGGACCCAAAGGAGTATATTGGATCGGTGGTTTGTTTATGTGTTAAAGAGAGTGACTTCGTGCATTTTTCTCAAGTCTGCATGTAGATCTATTGTTCATGATGATTTGACATCTATTTTACTACATGTTCACTTATGCAAGTTCATTCATCAAGTTGTAGAGATATTGTTCATAATTCATGCTTGTTAGAATGCATGTTAGATTTGGACTCTTTATTTACGAAATTGCCATTATTGTTGTAATTGTTTATTTAGATCTTGTTTGAATGATTGATTACTTGGATTAATGCTTGATTTGATGGATTAGTTGATTGATAACTTGATTTGGGCAAGTTGGTCGAAGATGATTCAAAAGCTAAGTGGAAAGGCTCTTGAATAGTGAAAGTTGCTTGGGCATATGAAGCGGATGGTGAGGCTCATATGGATAGATTTAATGATGATGGACTTTGCCATGATACGATGGAGCAAAGCCGGATGTGAGAGCTTGGTTTAGTCCAGACGGGATCATCCCAAGCATGTTGATAACTCGATGATGCGGTTCGAGTTGGTTGATAATGGTTGGCTCGAGAGGCGCTTGAGCTAGTATGAGAATAGTCGTCAAGGAGGATGACTAGGAGGCTGAGATTTCATCGTTATTGAAGGTTCTAGCATGCTCAAAGCAAGAGTACGTTGGGACGGGTCACGATGACGTCTCAGACACGGGTCACGATGACGTGTTAGTACTCTGGGCAGATTCGATAGTCCTAGGCACGGGTCACGACGACGTGCGGAGTTATGTCTAGAACCGGGGTTGCCATTAGCCCTTGACGGACGGCTGAAATAAGGTGCCGGTCATTCAATTAACGGTGATATCAAAGCAATGATAACAGTGATAGCCAGAGTCATGGATGTTTGGTTGTACCATCATTCGATCTCAAGAGCGATGCTTTCTGGGTGTTTATCTGATCTTGGTTTAGGCCTTGGGGGTTTGTACTTGGAAAACATCGACCTTGACTCGAGTGATAATTGCTTTACTTAAATTGTCTGCTTTGCTATGTTTGTTTATGCTTAGAGAGTCTGGGGGCTATCACTGTAGAATGAGGTGGAGTGGGATGGTTGAGTTCCTATTCCTTTTACCCTTTATGCTCTTTTGGTATGCTTGATAGTTGATTTACTGCTCACTAAGACTGTTTTCTGACTCAAGGTTTTATGTTCAACTCTTATTACCTTGGGCTGTTCATCCATGTTGGGATGGGCAGACTAGGTAACAGGTGACAGGTGCTGTTCTCAGTGATTGACGCTGTTGATGACGAAGACGAGTTGGAGGCTTTTGCATATTGTTTTCCTACTATATGTAATGGATGTTTCGCTGTTTGTTTGATACTCTGAGTGTTATGTAGTGAGGCTTGATGTATTGACTATTCAGATGATTATATAAAACTATTATGAGTTTATATGATGAGACTTCTGTTCTATAGAGCTTCACTATGCATACTTTCTATTGTATTTTATCCATGCGCTGTGAGTAATACGATAGAGTCTGTTGTTTTATCTTACCCTGACTATTGTCCATGACTGCCTGGCACACCTTTCAGCGCACCATTCTCTTGTTTTAGTGCGGGAGTCATGGGCGGTCGTCACACTTTTATTATTACTATTTTTATAGAAAGGAGGTATGGGAAGAATAGAAAGAGGGAGAGGTGAAAGTATGTTACCTGATGTTTGAAATGAAGAAGAAGGAACGATAGAAAATGAAAATGGGAATAGTTGTCTTCCTACTTTAACAATCCAGTACGTTAATAAATTTTTTCCGTTTGAGTTTCCAAAGCGTTACCCTGGTTCCCAGTTTCATCGAATTTCCAAACGTCTCTATCAATTCCCAAGCCAACCACTAACTCTCACCTACCACCATCAATGCATCAGCTAAATTTTATTTTTCAAATTTTTAAATGTATACGGGCCAAAGAATTTTGGCTGAAATTTGTTTAACCGGTCCGTCCGGAACAGTTAAATCACTGCAACTATTTTACGTCGGACTCTGATTGGCACAAATAAATATATCATTTTGATCAGTGCGACAATGCACTTCCAACGGTACACAGATTATTGCGATACGATGATTTTATAAAATTCGCATTTACGCTGCTTAAATTGTACGTTTTGCAAAACAATTTAAACGTAGCAGGCGATGACAGTTTTTGACGAAACGAATTACATAATCTTGATCGGAATAATTTTTACAACATAACTGCGTAAAAATATTTGGATTTGAAAGATAAATTTTACGCAGCTTTATATGGACTGATATACTGTAAAACGCGAACGAAGTTTACTGTAATATTTTACGACGAAACTTTTTCTATATTCATATCTAACCAGACGTATGTCATAAATAAAGTTTGGACGTTAATTGAGATCGTTTATAAATTTCAAATTTTTTTATATTAAAACGATGGATTTAAAATTTTAAATTGGGCTGAAAAGGTCAGGGTCGTTACACCATGTCTCCCAAGCCTTCTAAAACCAAACTAATCCAACCTTATGCCCACTTAAATCCCTGTAGCTTGGAAACCCCCTTGTCTTTCTCTAATTATTCCCAACTCCTCTTCTCTCTCCCTCTCGTCCAAGAAAACTCAATCAAATCCTCAATGAAATCTGACTCAGCTGCTATTATCAATGATGAAAAAGAATTTCCCAGCAATCACTCCCAACAAAGTGAGTAGCACAAGAAATACAGATACGTCAATGCTTTTCTATGATTTTTCATTATCTAATACTATTCCTGGTTATAAGGAGTTAACTAATCCCTTAATAAGGAGTATGAAAGAAGAACTGCTCGATGCCTCAAAGTTTAATCAATGATACATAATATATAGTATTGGAACATAAGAGGAGCACGCGGTCATATTAAGTTGGACCGGTGCAAAGAACTTATTCAACAACAAAGTCTATGCGTTTTAGCCTTACTTGAAACTAAGCTAAGTTTGGATCTCTCTATCCAAGCTGCAAAGTACAGAAGACCTAACTGGAAGATGATCTACAACCATGACCATGCCATGTATGGAAGAATATTGATTCTTTTTGACCCTACCAACATTAACCTTACCACGACGAATCTTCTAAGCAAATGATCCACTGTCATGTCCTCTTTAACCTTACCTCTTCCTCTATATATCTCTCCTTTGTATATGTTGAAAGCTCGGTCAATGCAAGGTCCTCCCTCCTTCAATATATTCCTTTCCTTTATCAAGAGTCTCATCCTTGGATAATAGGTGGAGATTTCAACTACTCTCAAAGATTTACTGCTAGAGTAGGAGGCAACCCTTTGACCTTTAACGAAATAAAACCGTTAAACTTGGCGATCCAGCATTCCAATCTTATTGGAATTAAAACCACTGGTGCTACATATTCTCGGAACAATAAAAGAAGGGTTGGCTGTAGAACCTTCTCTAAGATTGACTTTGCATTCTGCAACCAAATATCTCTATCCAAGTGCCAAACATGTACAACCACTTTCCTTGTCCCATGTTATCTGACCATTCCCTGTAGATTTTCCAATTGGATGCCTATGTCATGAAAATAAAATCAAATTTTAAATTTTTTAACTCTTGCGTTGGCGAACTCGACTTTTTCAGCATATTTGAGATGATATGGTCTAAACCTAACTATGGAAATCCTATGTTTGTCTTGCAAAAAAAGCTTAAAGGGGCAAAGGAGATGCCGAAGAAGCGGTCAAGGAAAAAGTTTGGTGCTGGTTCAAAACAATCTGATATGTTAAAGGCTCAGCTTAAAAATATTCAATAGAACACGCATAGCAACGTGGATGATGAAACATTGGATGGTTTGGAAATAGAGGTAACCAAACAATACTCTGAAGCCCTTGTCGAAGAGAATGAAATGCTAAAACAAAAGTAAGGCTCGGATGGAAAGTTGAAGGTGACCGAAATAATGCTTACTTTCATGCTGCTTTAAAAAGCCAAACAAACTCAAGAGAACTTACGTAGTACTCATGATGAAAATGGTACGCTCCACAAGGACCACGACAACGTTGCTATGGCATTCATAAACTACTTCTCTAATTTGTTTGGCAATGTTGAGAATAGTATCCCTGATATTGAGGCTATTAACCCGGTGCTCCTTCCTAGTCTATGCCAAGAAGATATCATGTTTCTTAGCAATGATGTTATAGACTTAAAGATAAAAACAAGCCATGTTTTCTCTAAATAAAGAATCTAGTGGTGGTCCATATGGTTTTAATGCTTGCTTTTTCACTTGGTGACAGTCTGTTGTTCAGGTGGACATGCTAAAAGCAATTAAAAATTTCTTCAAGAAAGGTGAAATGTTAAAATTCAATAATACTTTCATTGCCCTAATCCCTAAGTCTAGAAATGTAGACAATGTTCAAGCATTCCACCCCATCTCTTGCTACAACACTATATACAAATGCATAACAAAAGTCATAGCTTCTCATATGAAAATTATTCTGCCTAACATCAAATCTCATAATCAGGTTGCTTTCTTACCTGACAAAAATATTCTAGACAATGTTCTTGTTTCACGTGAACTTCTGCATTGCTACAAGAATGCTACCGCTTCTTCTAAAGGCATATTGAAAATCGATATACGAAAAGCATTTGACTCTCTCTATTGGGATGCTAATTTTCCCAAACATTTCATCACCTAGATTTATGCTTGCATTTCAATCGTGAATTTTTCTATCAAGTTAAATGGTTTTAATGTTGGATTCTTTGGAAACAAACTGGCATTAGACAAGGAGACCCCATGTCGACCTACATCTTTATTACTGTCATGGAACTACTCACAAGAATTCTAGATGACCTAGTCAGAAAAAAGCTCTTCCAACTTCACCCTCGTTACAAAGAACCGCAGATAACTTGCCTTATGTTTGTAGATGATTTAGCTGTCTTCTGCAAATCTACTGTTGAATCCATTAATGCCATCCTTTGGGGGCTAACCTATTTATAATATAACAGGTCTTAAGGTGAATTTAGATAAATCCAACATCATATTGGTAGAGCCAGAGCATGAACAAATGGAAGCTATTCCCATCTCCACCGGTCTAAGTCTGAGAGAGGAGACAATATCCTACCTTGGGGTTCTGCTAGCTACCTCTCATATTACAACCAATCATTGCTTGTCGTTGTATGAAAAGATCACGGCTAGACTCGAGTGTTAGTTTAACAAATTGCTTAATCAACTAGGGAGACTTACGTTAATAAAGTCGTTTATATTTTCAATGAGTGTATACTGGGCTAGGTCCTTTGTCTTACCGCAAAGGCTTATTAAAATGATTAGAAGTGTTGTGATGAAATACTTTTGGAAGGTAGTACTCTAGGTCATTATATGGCTCCGATATCTCTCAAACATATTGAAAAACCCTTGAAGAAAGGAGGATTGGGCATTCATAACCTATCTCTGTGGAACAAAGTAGCAGTTGCCAAGTATTTAGATGACTTCTTAAATAAAAAAAGAACTTATGGGTTAAACGGTCTTATAAATATGTTACTAAAGGAAGAAATGTATGGAATATGCAACCCCCACAAAATATCAATTAGTCACGGCGTAATATTTTCAAGTTAAGAGAACAAGTTCTGCCTCTTATAAAGTACGTTATTGCTCCACAAAATAAAGTTAGCTATTGGGAAGATCCATGGTGTAAGCAGGGATGTATTCTTAGTAGGCAAATAACACATCATGAGATAATTCAATTTGGCATTGGAGAGAATGCTCAAGTTAACTCCTTCATACAAAATGGAAGCTTTATCCTTCCTAAAAATTTGAATCAAAAGATCACTTCTCGCTAGAATTCCTTGCAGGCAATGGTTATTTATACTCCAATGATAACATAACATAGGGCCATATTAAGGCTAGATTTAGCTCTAAGGTTGTCTACAATTTTCTTTCAGGTAAACACACTCAAGCGAGATGCAAATGGCACTCGATAGTTTGGAGAAGAGAAAGCTCTGCCAAAGATAATCTCATGCTTTGGAGGGTTATAAACAATGCTAAGTTTACTAGAGTTAAGCTTGTTAGTAGAGGAATGAATTTATGTGTTAAATGCATCTTCTGTAATGATCTTACTGAAACCATCGAAACCTTTATTTCAATTGCCCTATCGGCATTGGCACAAAGTGCAAAATGCTGTTTGTATCAAATTAGAGGGAATGAACAGTTCAGATGAGCGGGAGAAACTCCTAAGGGTGTCAGCCAAGAAAGACGTGCATTCTAAAAGATATGGTGTTATTTTCAAAAAATTCATACGGCTGGTTTGGTTAGAGCGAAACACTAAGATTTTCAATGAAGTGAAAAGCAAAAACTATATGCAACTATCAGACTATCTCATATATAAGGTTAGGAAAGGACCTTGGGATACTAATATCCCCTATGATCCTAAGGATGGCGTTAAGCTATAATGACATGTTTGCCATGATTGTTTGTGTTGCTCCCATTATTTTCTCTTTTTAATTTTTGTGCCTTCCTTGGTTTTTGATCCACCTTCTAGCTTTTCTTTATTTGAAGACCTTGTTTTCTGTTGTTGTTTTTCTTTGAATGTATTTTTTTAGGTTTTCCATGATGGATCAATAAAATGGTAGGGGACCATTCAACCCCATCAGCCTTGCAAAAAAAAAGAAATGGTTTCTACCATAACAAATTAATGTAAACTAATTATATGAAAATAATACAAGTTTTTAAAATTTTAGAAAATCTAAAAACACATTTTGCGCTTAAGATTAATTATAGAAATTTTTTACAGTTAAAATAATATTGATTATTAAATAATTGATAACAGCCCGTAATCAAATTAATTCTTAAAAATAGGAAATCAAGTCAAAAAATTCTAAATTTTTTTGAAGGTTCCAGATACATATTTAATCTTTAAGAAAAATGTATAGAATTTTATGAATTGAAATTATATTTTAAATTAAATAATTGATTGCAGTCCGAAAATATATTAATCTTAAAAATAATAAATTAAGTTTAGAAAATTTAATTTTTTTACTGTAATCTTATTACATGGTGCACCAAATATAAAAAATATAAAAAATATAAAATTTAAATTTGGATCATTAATGATTTTATACATAATAAACAATTCACAAAATCATTAAATAGTAATAAAATATGTATATGCATATTTAATAAAATATATTTATATTTTTTATGATTCATAATAGGTACAAATCATCATAAGAAAGTCTTAAGCTTAAATATATATGATATATAAAAACATATACAATTATACACATTCATAATTTGTAGATCTGTATACATTTAATCTAGATATATACATACACACACACGCACATATATATATGCTAATATAAATCAAAAAATAAAACTTTTTTAGAAAATTAATTCAACAATAAATCAATAAACAAAATTAAGCACATAACCAATCTAATTGTAACAAACACATGTACCTATGAAAATCTCATATAATCTAAACAATAAACAGATCTGAATACAAATAGAGGATTTGGATGTAAATCAACTTTAATATGATATAAAATCTAAACAATGATGATAAATAAAAGTGAACCTCATAATGAAGCTTTGGAGTCCATGTTGAACAATAATTTATCTTCTAAGAATAATTCACAGTCCGCAAAATTGCTTATCCGGATTGAAGACCTTCTATTGGATTTAAGAATTTTAAGGATGATTTTAAAGGAAATTTGCTACCATTAAAATAAGAAAGAGGAAGAAGAAAGTGACGGCTAAAAAATGAATTATCTTCTAATTAGGGTTTTGAGATAGACTTTTATATGGATAGGACAAGAGAGCAAACAATGATCTCAACCACACATCTCAAAACCTAATCACACATGTTGTAGCCACCTCCTATCTTTCTCTAAACAAATGCCTATCCTATCCAAATCTCATGGGTTGCGAGCCCATTTAACCTAAATTAAATATGTAGAATCATATTTAACATATTTTGATATCGATATCTCATATCGATCAATATATTCATAACTTTTATAACTATACGCAACGATTTTATTTCTCAAATCACATTAAAAATTTCATAATTAATATTTCAAAAATATTATTTTATTTAATTAATTTACAATAAATTATAAACTAATTAAATTGTTTAGTTTAAAGAGAATTCATTTTTTCAGTTGTGTTACTCTTGGGTGTAAATTAGGTTGGCGATTAGCGTCGAACTATTCGAACGTTAACGTTCATACTTCACTTAGTAGGTGGTGTGATATTATGGCCAAATTTATCGCTTACTCACTTTCGAAAATAATCTCATTTTAATTTAATAGCCGCTACCAAGTTGTGACAATTATTTACAGTAATTCTCTTTGTCAACACTATATCACTTTGGACTTGCTGAATTTGGTAATGGTCAAAATTCCAACATCTACCACATTCAACTCTATAGTCCAAACAATAAGTCCTTGGTTCAATAATAACAACTATTATCAACCAAACTACTTTGACAAGAGATTTTGACTTTGGGTTTACTTGAGTTGACCGTGATACTAACCCCATATAACCAAGGAGAAGAATCCTCTCTCAAGTAGCGCTTCACTTCCAATACTTCCACTCAACCCAAATATAGTCGCTCGGTGGACGCTATGCCATGATTTGACTATAATTAAAGCGGAGCTTTCATATTGAAAATTCACATTGTTCTCAAATCGAAATAATTATGTAAATTAGTCACATCGATATTTTCTGTTTGACCTTAGTTATGTTATCGTTCTATAGTTATCTAATAACTATTAGTACGTAACCCCTAGGTGCCCCCCAACAGTTATAAGTAATACATTGCCCAACATTTAAAGAGCGTTATGTACCATAGTCTCAACGGATACATTTATTTCCAGTCTCCATGCATCTTGAACTAGGAACATTTAAAATGATATATTTTTATCATTATGATAAATTACTCACGGTTAAAATACTCTATAACTACTGTTACGAAACATACCATTTATGTATTTTCTATTAAATATACTTTTAATTAAACTAATTAATTAATATAACCACATTATATCAATTATATAATAGAGAGAAAACACTTTTATTTCAAACAAGATTGGTCAACGAGTTAGTATAACAAATTACATAATTATCATCTAAAACATACGCCTAACTCTATCACATTTTTAGATGGTTTTATATAAGAAGATGTGTATGTAGAATAACCCCTACTTTTTGAAGATGAAAAACTACCTACTCATGTTTACAAATTAAAAAAGGCTTAATAGTCTCAAACAGGCTCCAAGAGCGAGGTATGACAGACTTACATCCTATCTATTATAATCAAATTTGGAATAGGCAAAGTAGATAATTCATTTTTTATTAAAAGGGACAAAAATGATATTCGATTAATACTAACATATATGGATGGTATCATTTTTGGATCTACCAATGATAAACTAAATAAGGAATTCTCAGAAATAACGATTAAGGAATTTGAAATGAGTCATATGGAAGAACTAAATTATTTTCTAGGATTACAAATAAAATTACTAAGTAATAGAATTTTTATTAGTCACGAAAAATATACTAAAGATTTAGTTAAGAAATTTGGTATGTAAAATACTAGTGGTAAACCAACTTCCATGGCAACTAATGAAAAAATAAATAAAGAAGAAAATTCAAAAGATGTAGATCAAAAATTATATAGAGGAATGACTGAATCACTACTCTATATAATTGCTAGTATGCATGATATAATGCACAGTGTTGTCTTTGTGCAAGATATCTATCTCAACCTAAAGAAACTCTAAAATCCATAAAACAAATTTTGACATACGTAAAAAACACATTAGATCATGGACTCTTTTACCTAAAAGAAGACTCCTTTGAATTAATTTCATATAGTGATGCAAGCTATGCTGGTTGCAAATCAAACCAAAAAAGTACAAGTGAAACCTGTCACATTTTTGAACATTCTCTGGTTTCCTTGTTTAGCAAGAGTAAAACTTCATATCTCTGAGTAAAACTTCATATCTCTGTCCGTGACAGAAGAAAAATATATTTTAGCAGCATTAACTTGTTCACAGGTTATCTACATGTAACAAACATTAAAAGATTTTGGTTTAAATTTTACTAAATCACCAATATACTATGATAATACAAGTGCGATCAATATATCTAAAATTCCAACTCATCATGTCTAAACATATTGATTTAGGACACCATTTTTTAAGAGATAATATAAACAAAGAATAACATCACTTGAATTTATAAACACTGAAAAGAAAATAGCTGATATATTTACAAACCCACTAAATCAAACATATTTTACTAAGTTAAGAAAGGAGTTAGGAATTTGTTCTCTATCGAAAATATAAAAATAATAAAGTAAAAAAATTACGAAATATAAAGAAAAACAAAATAATCAAAATTATAACATGTATGTTGACATATCCTATCCCCCATGTCAACATATAACGATAAATTCTGTTTTTTTAATTGCCCTCCAAAATTCAAATTGGTGGTTATATAATAATCAAAATTTGACTTTCTTCTTCTTTTCTCTACATTCTCTCTGTTTTAAACTTCTGAAACAAATAAAATATGACCTCATATGTTCCTAAACATTTTAGAGAAGAGAGTTCATCGTTTTCCTTCCCTTCTCCTATCCAAGGCCCCTTCCAGAACACTACTAGGGACAAAGTTATTAAACTGGAAGGAGAAATGAGGAAAGTTCTGGAGATGTTGATTGATATACAAATTGTAAAACTTCGTATGTTCAAAGAACAAGAGAAACAAAGTAGAATCTTTCGCAATTTGTAAAAATATCTATTGGATAACCTTACGAACCTAATAGTTATTGAAGATGATTCTATAAATTTAGCCATTCATAATTCCATTCAAGGTAGCGACGACGGGGAAGAAAAGGAAGAAAAAGAAGATGAAGAACACATAGAGGAAGATAATGAAGTCTGATGCATCAGAGAAATATGTTTCAATCGAGATGGAAATCTCGTTGAACAAAAGGGAAACTTTTGCCTTCATTATCCTCATTATCCTATTCGCAAATCCCCTATCATTAGAAAATCACATTAGCATAATATTTGATTTGCCTTAATTGCTTTGAATGTATGGTATGTATAGTTGATTTGATTTGACAGTTTTACTTTGAACTTATATGTATAGTTTAGGATTTCACTGGATCGTGATTACTTTGTATTGTAATATTGGATGAATATATAATTTGATATGGTTACTATTAATGGTTTGTGTTATCCCTCATCATGTCTTAGATATCATTCTTATCATTATTACTATAGTATTTTAGTTAGGGGAAGTTATAGTTAGTTAGTTTTTGTTGATGACAAATGGGAGAAATATATAAACTTGAGGCATAGATTAAATGGGAGTCATATCATATTTTATACACAAAGTTGTCATCATAAAAAAAGGGAGATTGTTATTAACTTAGATTTTGGTTTGATGATAACAAGTATATGACATTATATAAAATATAAATACTAATGTTTTATCAAGTTATATATGATATATAGTGCAAGATATTAAACAATTGTTTATTAAGAAGATTGATCAAGAGCAGATTCAAGATGATAATAATTGAAGACTCATGATTATTGAAGAGTTCAATTGTTTGCGCCAAAATTGGCCACAAACCCCAAATACTATGAAAGCACCAGTGTATGAATACAAATCAGCAATATTCAAACACAAATCATAGATCTCAGCAAATAACCCAAAAATGTTTGCACAAAAAATGGGCAAACACCTCCAAGTCGTATGATTTAGTTGATTTTATGTTGTTCGTAGTGATTTGGATGGTTTATGCAAATACGTAAAAAGCAGGGACTAAACTGTAAAAGACACACAAATTTATAGTGGTTCGGCCAGAATGTGCCTACGTCCACTTTATATGTTATTCTCCTTTTCCGATCCGATTACAAGTACAAAGCTTTGATTACAAGTATATCAAAGTTGTTTGAAAGTTCCTTCCAGGCTTGAGCTCTCAAACTTGTCCCCCATTGTTGTACCCCTGCCCCTCTATTTATAGAGTGAGGCTGGGGGCAGGGGTCTTGGATGTATATAGCTGCTGGTGGGCCTGGGCTGATGCAACTTGGCCTGGCAAAGTTGGTTCGGCAACACCTTGGTTCGGTAGTACTTTGGTCCGGTAGTAGAGGAGAGAGGGGTTGGTTCGGTGTGGTTGATTCGGTGATGGTTGGAGCGGCAGTTGGTTGGTCCGGCGAGGCCTCGGACCGGTGGAGCTTGGTTCGGTGGGATGGTAGTGCATCTGGTTCGGCATGTAGGGGAGTGGCACCTGGTTCGGCAGTGAGTTGGGAATGCCGAATGAACTTTTATATTTGGGAGTGCCGAATGAGCTCTTGTATTGCGAACGCCGGATGAACCAAGGCATCTTGAATGCCGAATGAGATTTCGCTCTACATTGCCGAATGAAACTTTAAACCTTTGATACCGAATGGACTTTTATACTTGAATCATGAGTGAAATCCCAGACTTATATACGCTTGCTGGCTGCTTCTTCTTACCTTGCATCGATCATATCTCCTTCATACGAACCCCGATTAACCTAAAGTTTGAAGCATAGCCTCTCCTAATCCTTATCATCATTTCCAATCAATTTCGTCCCGATCGGAGCTCAACCTCGATATCCAACATTCCTTGCCAATTTGTTGATATTCCAGTTTTGACCAAAAAATGGGATAACATCAATATTTCAAGATATTCCAGATAAGTTGTAGAGTCATAAAATTTATGTTAAAACCCTGATAACACTTTCTTGATCTCTCTCTCGCTATCTCAAATAAGTTTTAAATATTTTTCAAATATCTAGTTTTCAAAATAATCTTTTCAACATTTATACAAAACATATCTCAAAATAAATTCTTAACCTTTTATATTTACAAAGATATTATATTAAGTTTTTAAGTATTTTTTAATCTATTACATTTTTTTGGTATTTTAGTTTATATCTTCCTTATGTTTATTTTTGATATTTATATTTTAATTCAGACATTTACTAATAATTTATAACAACATTGATTTTATATTATTTACATTATATTGAATACTCTTATTAAATCTTTCAAAACTATTTTATAAAGTTTTAATATGAATAGAATATGTATAAACTATGTTTGAATGTTTGTACAAAGTTTCAAAATATTTTACTAAACTTAATATTTTCAAAATAATTTTTATTAAATGATTTTTCAAAATACAAATGGATATGTCGACATATTCTCTCTAAGTATGTTGACAAATAGGCCTGGAATTTTAAAATTCAAATTTGAATGAAGGTGTCTTTTCGTCATATCTCTTCGCCAATGGACATGACTGTTGTATTCGTATATATACTAGATGTCCAAATGAAGTTTTAGACATCTACTTTCTTACTCTTTTCTCCTCTTTTCACACTCTAATTTTCTAAAGCAAAAATATACCCAAACTCTACCGGAATTCAACAAGAATCAAATTTAATCATCACTAGTTTGATTCTCCTCATCTACTCTTTGATTTCTCCCATCTCTCTCACTCAAACCAAGATCAAAGTGCTATTCAAGAGTTAAATGATCCATTATAATCAATATCAAAGATCTTAGTCTGTAAAACTCTATCAAATCATACCACTATACTTATGAGTGTGATTGTAGCCCGTGAAATCAATGGGATGTGCCTAGTAGTCTGTAAATCTGGTGGGTATGCTTGTAGCCCCGAAATCAAGTGACTTTACCTAGAGGTCAGCATTATAGAGGATGTGTCTCGTAGCCTTAAAATCGAGATTTTATTTGCATTTACTAGTTGAAAAGAAATTCGTACAAGGAATTGTGCGAGACTAGATGTAAGATAGCTCCGAATCGATATAAAATTCTAATGTGTTCGTTCCTTTTTACTTTTATTGCATTTACTTCTATCTGCACATTAATTATGTGATCGCTAGTTACATCACTCCAAGTAGAATTTTAAAGAATTTGAAAATATTCATATAATCAATTAAGTACTATTCACCCCTTGGTGTTAATTTAATCTTAAGATCCCCATTCTACTGACTCACAAACATATCATTTGTTTTGGCTATAGAAGACAACTTAATTTTTAATTTAAATTTAGATGTAAATATTAGTTTTATAAACTCATAATTCTTATTTAAATGTATGGTATGATTTTGTTTGACCTAAACTCAATTTTTTATTTAATCAAATATCATCCATCTTAACCAATCTATGATTTAATACAGTTTTATGATAGACCATGTAATATCCATATGCAACATATGATTTCCATTGAATGCATGGCTATCATTAATTTTCTGGAGCCCTCACGAAACTTTTTGGTAATTTATTTTCTGTATATTGCGTTTATGCTATATTATGTTGAATTTATGCAGCTTAGAGATGTTTATAAATAATTATGGATGTACTTATTTATAGGGTTTATAAGAACTAATCTAAAACTAGAAGGATCATATCAAACTATTTTGTCCTTAAATAGACAAGCTTCTAATTTACTTAATTTGAATTTAGATTAACACGATCATTAGTAATGTTTAACTCTTTTTGATTGAATTTAGTGAGAGAATAAACTGTACATTGATTATTTTTAGTAATTAAATTTGATTCCACTTTTATTTCAATATAACATTGTATTTTGTACTAAATCAAAATTGCCTTTTAGTTTCCTTAGCTACTATTTTTCGATAAATGATTTTATTGAATCATGTTGTGTAATTTTTATTAATAATATTTGCATATTTTGTTCCAAAATAAGATAATGCTCAAGTAGCCAGGATCAATAAAGCAAGAAGATGCACATTTGAGGAGTTAAGTTTCTTTAAAACCCAATGCAGTGAAAGTGATATGAGAAATACTAAAGTATACCAAACTATTAGCTCACAATTTAAGATGCTATTAAAATGCATTTTGATCTTCTCTTGCTGATACCATGTTTATAAAGTACCAATAAATTATTTGTTGCACTTTATAATACCATTAATGGTGCTTTAGACTACAATCATGTATATTTACGGATTAAAAACTACTGATATTCCTCAAGCAAACAACCAAATAAACTTACTTTGTCTTCCTCCTTGATTTTAAAATAGCACCAAATGCAATAATAAGCGATTCACTCAATTGCTAATGAGCTGGAATCATGAGAAAATGCTTAACATAATCTATGTATCAGTATATTGCTTTGGAAAGGGAAAAAAATATAATATATTTATTTAAATATTCTAAAACTAAAAAGTATCAAGTGCTGCATTTTAAATTTTATAACCTTCGCAAAACGTAGTTTTCAATAATGTTATTATTAACGAACATTTAGCTAAAATAATTGTTAACAAAATTAATTTAGAAACTTTTCCAAAAATTGATGAGTGATGACAATGTTATATCGAAAGTCATATTGAAATTCACCAGTATAATTTAGTGGAAAAACTGCATATGAATTATAAAATTGGTAATGCCAATTAATTAATTGTTAAATGATGAAATATAATTGTGACATTAAAAATAGTGAATTTTTAAATGGGTATAATTAAAGTAAGCGGTATTAATAAGAACAAATGAATGTATCTTTGGCAGCTCTAATGCCATTGGCAATGGTTTCTAGCTGTCCAGTAAAAGGAGAGGGTTTGATCCTTGACAGCTACACTTTAGTGGTTTGTTATTTGTGGAGGCATGTAATTATCCATTAAATGTGTAGAAAATCTAGACATTAAAAAATGTCTATGTGAGAACCATAGTTAAAAGGGGGTAAGACGGTGACATACCTTCTTACATCCCTATCCTATGAAAGTAGGTTTTAATATAAAAAAGGATGTATCATTAGTAATACATATAATTTATGTATGATTTGTAGACTTAAATGATGAATTAACTATCCAGTTTGAAGGGCCAAAAGATGAAACTTTCACATCTGTGATTTGATTTTCAAAAATAATGTTAAATTTGACTCAGTTTATGCTTCTAGTTTAAACATATATTATTTATAAAAATTATTTTGTACAAACTTAATAGAGAAAATGTGTGATTTAGTTAAGTTAAATATTTAAAAACATGTTTATTTCTAGGTTTGGTTGGTGATGGTATTATAAATGAATATCATCATATTTTCCCAATGCTAATATTAATTTAATTAATTTTTATTAAATGAATATGCACACTAATGGTAATTAGTATTTAATTAGCATAAAAGAGTATTATTCTGGAATCAATATGTAATTACTTCTCCAATTCAAATTGGAACCAAGGTAGAAAGATATAAATAATAATGAACAGAAGTTAATTGTTTTTCATTTTCCATTTGGTTTCAACTCAAATTTAAATAACAAATCTATTTATTATAATTTAATTAGGTTGCACAGAACTATAAATATATATTCGTTCTCATGTGGTGTCTATTTTACGTTGATTGGTATTGAAATTTTTTATACTTACCACCAATTATTTACTAATCGAAGAGATTTTCATATTTCAAATTATGAGAAACATATCACCGTCTAAATTTCAGTGCATAAAATGTAATTGATTTCAAGTTATTTATCAATTTTAGCTCTCCAAGTTGATTGAAATTTAAATAAAAGCCATAAAAAAAACATTAACATGGAATTGACAAAAATTAATAACTTAAAATTTAGTTTAGAATACTTACATTATTAGTGATGTAATGCACAAATTAAGAATGTCTTATAGTTGATGTTAGTGTTTGCCGTATGACACTAATGTATCCCACTACATTAGTTATACTTTGTCTCATTTGAAATTATTTAAGCATGCTTATTGTTAGTAATATTTGAGAAAAAAAATCCAATAAAATTACAATCCAAAAATATTTCATTTTCATCTAGCTTAAAAAAAACCCTAGAATGCTCAATTAAAAAATTAAGCGAATCTCGGTGCATAACACGAGCTCACGCTAGTTAGAAAGAAAAATAATAATAAAGTGAGATAAAATAATGATTAATTATTAAATTAGTCATCTAATTAAAGAATAGAGGATCCTTTATTTCTTTTTCAGAAATGTTGTTTTACTCGTATATGGTTTTGTCACGCAGGCAGAAGACTGAATCATCGAAGGGCCCAAAGTAAGTTTACAATAATGTCGAAACTCTTCACCCTCAACCCAAATCCACTGAGTCATGCTGGTAGGACCGAAAGATAATTTGTCAAAATAAAAGAATTGAAATCGTAGAAAAGAAAGTAACGGAGCCAATTTCTGTTTTATGGCTGAGATGCTGTACACTGTGATTCCACGCCATTCCTCGTGGAATGACATCTTCCATTTCGGGCAATGTAGCAAAATTGGGTCTACTGATTTGCCTATTTCGCCCTAAACGGAAATTGTTTCGGTCAGAGCAGCATCGCATTTTTTTTTGTCAGCGGTACCCATCTATAGCTCTACTAAAATACTTCTTGCCTAAACCCGTTAATCGAACCTCATCCATGCAATTACCGCGGTTAAACCCCAAAGCCGTGCAATTAAACCGCTCAATAATCTCTAAATCATTTTCTCCTTCCCCATCATTTTTCCGTTCTCTCAACGTCAGATACCTCCAGAACTCCAGAACCCTAATCCCTAAATTTCCATCGCTGCCGCCGTAATTGCTACAACCAACCACTGGAGCCACTGTTAACGTACTAGAGGCTGCGCAACAGCAACTGCAGCCTGTAATAATTCTTACTCTTTTTTTTAAGCAGCCGTTAATGATCCAGTTGATTTTGTTGAGCACTGCTAACTATTTATGTCAATCTGTAGTTGTAATAGAGTTTCATTATCTATTTGTTATATTTTTTATGCTAAGCATTAATGGTTTTATTTGTAATTGATAGATTTCATTGCAAGAAACCATAATTGCTTCACTGTAGTGATACTTTAACTGTAAGTGGAAGTATAATCTTGGTAGTCTAACTCAAATTGATTAACTGAAAATATTTGTTTTGATTAGAGGGAGGTTTGAGGTTCTCTTATAATTAGTATGGCTATGATATGATGTGCACTTTCATACTCTTGTAAGTTGCCTCTGAAAATGTAGAAATTACAGTTGCATTTGACTTTGAAATGTAGAAGAAAAAAACATGCACGGTTCTTACGATCCTGACCACCAGAACCTTGAACTTTGAGTTAGTTTGACTCATGGTCCGGTTCCGAAAACATTGGCCTAAACCAATGTTTTCAAAACGAGATTCAAATCGTAAATCGTAAAGTTCAAATTTTAAATCGAAATGAGATTCAAATCAGTAAATCGTAGATTCAAAAGATTTGTATTTGAAGGTTTGCACACAATTTGAAATTGATTTTGATGTTTGAACTTCTACGGTTAAACAAAAAACTCAATTTCCTCTCTTATCATATTTTTATTTTATTTTGAAAACATTGTATTTTGAATTTTGAATCCAAATAAACATATTAAATATGTTAGTATATAAATAGAATGTTTTTTAATTTGCGGTTTTGACTAAGTTTGGATCGGAATTAAATTGAATCGTTAAGGGAGAGATACGATCCGAATCGGGATTTAAATCCTAGGATTTTAATTTTTTTAACAACAATGGCCTAAACAATATCTATATTTAAGAAGCCGCGGACACACGCACGCGCGCGCGACGCACGCACGTACGCGCGCGCGACGCACGCACGTACGCGCGCACACTCACACTAACTATGAGAGCTGCTTCTACTTGCCTTCTCAGCTCGTCTCAACTCTCAGCTCTTGGGTATGTTTTTTTCCTTCTTTCTTTCTCATTATTTCAATTTCTTACAAAATTATCCTACAAACCACAAACTTCTTTTAAATTCCAATGGGATTTTAATTATCCAGGTTGATTCTTTGACTGAAATTTGAGTTTAGATGCAAAGGTTACCATATCTTTCTTTGACTAAAGAGCCGATCTTTCAATTGAGGTAGCAAAATTATTTCATTCAAACTTTTTTGGGGGTTCTGGGTATGTTGATTAATGGTTTGAGAACTTGTGATTGCTTTTTTGGATTAGATATATAGGTTTTTTTGGAGGTAACCCCACAGGCCATAATACCTATTCCTATTTGAATAATTACTGAACTTGAATGAAATCAAGCCATATGTATTGCTGAACTGACATTTCAAAAATAAGGAAATTTTATTGATGTTAGCAAACATGTAATTAGAGCATAGCCCACTGTAGGTTTACAATCTTACGTTTTTGTAAGTGCCAACAAATGATTTACTGTTTGGCTCTAGGCATTTATATACTGCTTTTATTCAGTTTTGTTTTACACCGTTAAAACAGTGCAAAACAATAGGTATAAGTTATGCTGCATAACCTTATCATGGTTAGTAGAGTTTGAGGGAACATGCGTATACGAAGCAAATAAAAGCATAATATGACAAACATATGGTAATTGTTGTTGACATTAATTTGAGCGAAGGATGCATGGTTTTCTTCCTTGTGTAGATAAATGGAACTTTCTTCTTTGTGTTGATAAAGGAATATTTCTTTGTGGTAGTTAACCTAGACAATAAGAAGTCTCTATTTATAAGGAAAATGTGAATTTAAGCCTTATTTCTTATCTTCGGAGGCCCTAAGGTAGTGTCACAAACATTTAGAAAGATTTCATTTCCAAAAACATATTTAATTGGGTTAAAACAGATGTCGTTTAAAAACACTGATAATAATAAATCCAAACATTTTTTGTGCAAGTAAATTGATCGTGTAGAAATTAGACCAAGTATATTTACCATCACTTTCCAATTTCAAACTTGTACTATCTCTCGATTAACAATGTAGTCAGACAAGCGTACTATCATTGCCTTGACGTACATTCTTAAACTCTCACAGATAGAGATGAGTTTTCTACCTCGAAGTTTGGTATTAAGTATGAAAAGAATTCTTTCATACCACCATAATTATAAAGATCATTTATGAAATTGAATTTCCTACACTTCACGTTTTCGATATTTCGACTTACTCCATCCTCGCTCAAAGAGTAAGTCAAGACACTGATTGTTACTATACTTGCTTTAGTTAAAACACTCTGATTTTAGATCTCACAGATAGAGGATCAATCTACTTATTGACATTTAGTGCCAAGTAAATGATTCCTTAATTTCCATAAGTAATCGAATCTGCGAAAATAATACTTTATATACTTAATATCAATCTTTGTTTTCAAACTTAAGCTATTCCTTCATTAAGAATGAAGCTGTTCAAGTTGAAGAATTATTATCCCTCAACCCTTGACTCGAATATTCCTATCTTTCAGGCTAGGTAGAAGTTTCTCTATCTCGAAGTTTAATGACATATCTCGAAGTTTAATGACAGGTGTAACACTTCATAAGTTCCGTATATTATCTATATAAAACAAGAGGTGGAACCTTGGCACAATGATTAGGTCACCCGCATGTTGATTTGGATGTCCAGGTTCGAGTCCGCAAACAGCCTCTTTGCAATACAGGGGAAATGCTGCGTACATTATCAACCTACTCAGAGTTCGCTATCGTGCGAGAGACTCGTGCACCGAGTTCCAACTTTATCTATTTAAAACAAAGTGTTATAAATCAAACTTCTTTCTACTTTTTTCAAAACCATTTACTATAACAAGAATGTTATAGTCCATGATTTCCTTCCTTTTTAAAGACATCTTTAAAACCTTTTTAAAGTATAGATTAAAACTTTATTTAAAAACATCACTTATAGATAAAAATGAAACTTGACTTTTGAAAGGAAAGACATTTCCTTTATTTAAATCTATTCTTCTTACTTACATATCTCAATTTGATTTAAAGCTCCAAAACTACTACTTAAACAGTTCTTTATTATATTAAGAAAAACTTAACAAAAAGGTTAAGGAAAAAAAATTAATTTTTAAAACACTTTTCCGAATAATTTCAAAGTCTGAAAGCAAAGGTCAAACCCTTTTATAAAATATTATAAAATTGGAAGTCATTTTAAAATCCAACTTTAAAATTCATTTTCAAACCAAGCGTCTTCCAAAATCAATATTTAATGAAATAACTTTTTTTCAAATTTTCCAAAAAAGAGACTTAGTAATTTACTTTAGTACAACTTCAAATACTTGTGACTATTCCTCAACCCATAACAACATTTACATTCAATAGGCTGACTATTAAGCTTTTGACACACAAGCCATTCACATAACAGACAAATAAATATATACGAAGTAAAATAACCATTTGCTAGGGATTGGATTCCTACATAAATCTTGCGAAAGTGTATTCGTCGCGGTCTTTCCGCTACGAACCACTTCGACACTTCCAGTATCCCCTGTCTAATCCTATGTGTTTCATAGTCCCCTGTAAAATACAAGTCATATGCTTGCGCTAACCAAGCGGGAGTATAATTCCAAATCCAATCACATATACTTTGACATACATACATATGAATACATCATAATCAAACAACTCAATAATTATTATATCATTTATCATCAATAAAAATATATAGCAAAATTTTAGAAATCTCACTTTCCAAAAGTGATGAAATGCAAGCTCAAGCTTACTACTTTAGCAATCAACCACCTAACTACTAAACCACGATACTAAACTACAGAAACACGACACGTTCTCTTGCACAAATACGCAAATGGACTTGGGAAGCACAAGGGGGCGCACATCCAAGGGTCGAAATGGGAAGTAGAAGGCTAAAGTTGATGACTTTGTCGTAAGAGGTGGCTTTGAAATGGAAGTGGAAACTTATGCTACGGTTTGGGGCTGATTTGAGTAAAGATTTGAATGTGGTTTGATTTTGGTTTTGACAATAGAAACAATGAAGAAGACGAGAACAAAATGGAAGAGACGATGTAAAAATGAAACGCGAATATGTTGCACACTTATATACACAAGTTCAAATGGAAAATGATCAAGTTAACCCTCTCCGCTACCTTTCTCTAAAAGTCATCTCACCACACCTTCCGTGTGCCAAGTACATGAAGCCACACCCCTTAGGATGATTAGGACAAGACAATGTACTTTACATACAATTTAATACTTTTAATTATATTTTAAAAGCTTTTAGAAATGATTTTTTTTAAATAACTTTATTTTCATATTTTGTCTCATGTTATATGTTATAAGGTGTGTGTGCATATGGGAACATAAGAGTGCAACAACGTTGTACTAATTTTTGTTCGATAAAAAAGTCGAAAATTCGAAAAATGAGTTTCGACCACATTTTCAATTCTTCATCGAACTATTTATGTAAATAAATTTTCAAAAGGAGTTCAACATTATTAGTTATTAATTAAAAAAAGGTCATTTGACTACTAAAATCCATTAATCAATTGAAATTAATTATATATTTACAAATCAAAACGATAAAATTTCGGGTCGTTACATCCCTTCCTCATTAAAAGAATTTTGACCTCGAAATTTCATCTCAATCAAACAAGAAAGAAATAAGTCAACACAAAAACCTTAATCCTTTTACTTAAGGCCGTATGATGCGCATGAATCATCTGTACGCAATATCTGACCATAATTATCTCGTCCAAACAAGTATAGATCACTTAACTTCTCCATTGCAAAACCCTGATCTGGTTTCTTGATCTAATAATTATGTTTTTCTTACATAGTTTTAAACTATTATAGAAAACACTCACACCATCCCAAAAATCCATCTCAAGTATTCGTTGTTGAGAAATCGAGTGAAAAGCATATTGGTAAGTTGTTACGTGTCGTTTCACAAATGAACATATACATAATTTTTGATGTTACACATCATCAAATATACTCAAGGGTTATAACATTGTTTCCAAATTAACGAGCTTTACACAGGCTAATACACCGTGTATAATGAGATTTCTTTCCTTATGCCATAGTACACGATGTAAAACGTTTAGAACGTGTGTTTAAGCCTTGAGTCAAAATTTATGATTGCAGTCCCATTGCAATGTAATTAACGCAACACAAATTTATGAACTTGATTAACTCATAGAATGTGCCTATTATCATAGAATATATTAATGAGAATACCTATATCCCATTAATACAAATAGCATCATATTATTTTGAACTTGTATTACACAAGCTTGTGTATCCCGATGGTAAAACACCGGATTTCGAGACTGAAGGTCACAAGGTCAAACCTTAGTAAGGGCATAGATTCAACATTTCTAAAGGTTATACTTCGATTCGCAACGACATCAAATGCATACTGTTCAAAAACTCGTACTTTCGGAAGTTGTTTACCTTCTAAAACTTGTATATCATGATATAAGAGCATTTGAGCAATAGAAAACAGTTTAAAAAAATTGAACTTGTTTGAATACGTATGAATCCGTAATTATTTTTTGATAAAGCTAACACGATTGCTAATACCCAATTATAGTCCAGTCACAAGTTCGAGCCTTAGTAAGGACATAGATTCAACATTTCTAAAGCTTATACATCGATTCTCAATGACATCAAATGCTTGCTGTTCAAAAACTCATATTTTCGACAATTGTTTACCTTCTAAAATTGGTAGCTCATGATATAAGAGCTTATGAGTAATAGAAAAACTGTTTAAAAAAATTGAACTTGTATTGAATACATATGTCTGTAATTATTTTTTGATAAAACTAACACGATTGCTAAAAGATACCCAATTATAGTTGACACCTAATTTTGAAAACATCATTTTTGTTCCTGTATTTCTTCGTAAACTCCAATAATTTCTTCAATTTTCTCTTTTCTTTATCAAGTGTGGTGTGATATTATTCAATTTTGTCGCCAAGTAACCGAGTAAGCAATCCAAAAGCTAGTTTCTTATTTATTGAACCAAATTCACTAAATGGTGATTAAACTTTTGTATTTAACATACGTTTATTATGAATAAACAAATAATAGTATGAAAGGTTGTACATGTTGTGTTTTGATACTCCAACATGTCCCATAAACGCGTGCTACATTATTCTGAAACGACGTCACCCTAATGAAGCTTCCGATGGGCCAGCGTCCCGATTGAACATCACTTTCATCGTCGTTCGGGACAAACATATACATGGTCTTGACAATAGTTTCTTGTAACAAAATTAATTTCCAGTGTTACACATCATCAGTCTCACGTATATAGTACGTTATGCGTTATATTTCTTGTGATGTGAGACTTTATTGTTCAATCCATGTACTGTAACGATCCGGTATTTCGAACTATTCAAATCGATAATCATCCACTCATGTCAGACTTGAATTGCTCAAAATAACGGATTATTAATTTATATTTGACAAAACTTAGCATATATAGTAAATAAATCAATCGCAGACACAAAGTAATATAACAATGAGCAACAAAATATATAAATAGTAGTTCATGAAGCTAGTATATAAAACAACAGAGTTTGAAACAATATACAACGGAAATATCACATAAAGAGTAGTTACTGATACAAATGCCAATGACAAGTCTGAATAAAACAACTAGAATAAACTGAAGTAACTGGAAAGCTGAATAGACAAAGAACAATCTTCAAGCAAAGCTCCAAACTCTAAAGATGAGTCACAAAATGCTGTAACACCCAGTCTGACCCGAGCATTAAGCAAAACACAAAACACTCGAGTCAGCATTAACATTCTTATACCTGTAAATTTAACTTTAGTGAAATGTCAACAGAAATACAATATAACTTAGAGAAAGTTTAGGATACCCATCCTCTAAGGATCCGTTAAACTATCTATATACATAGTACAATACGCTACATAGATAATGTCTATAATAAAGTAAACTATTAAAATAGCGTTAATGCATTATCCAGATCTCCCTTAACACATTATATATATATATTCCCATAGTTTATGCAGTACCGTAATTCATTCGTAAACTGGAGGACTATCAGAGGGCACTCCATAGGTATGATGCAAACCGAACTCGTAGAAGACGCGATAAGGCACACGAGGCAATGCCAGGGTAAAAATACCGTTTGCACTCCCGGACTGGTGGTAACGCATAGTGGCTACTAAGCTCACCTCGAGACACACTCCCAAGTCAAAGGTGCACCCAAATCACAAAGTAATAAAATGATGTCGAAGAAATGTGCCCGTACGACCTCACTTGGCCCGGTATAGCTCCTGTTTTAGCCACATCAAGTTGACTCACGGAAGTTAGGGCTGCGTTAATACCTCATATAGAATCGTTCGCCAAACATCCTATTTCGTTCTGGAATCTCCACTACGTACACAATTGTTAAAGTGGTTTTCGGTATTGGTAGAGAGTATGACAATATCCGATACCAGTCTCTTTAACAACCAAACGTTTATTTCACACCGGTGTCATTTTATAGAATCGCTTTTATAATCAATTTAAATAGTACATACTTCATATCAAAATATCATATTCTTTTTCAAAAATCGTATCGTTTTCGAAATCATATTCACTTCCGAAATCATTTCACTTTCAAATCAGTATTCACTTTTGAAATCATATTTATTAAAAAAAATCTTAACCACTAAAATAGGCTAAACCATCATATCAAATATTTGCATTTAAATCCATTAAATCTAAATCATAACAATTCCAGCTTAAACAGTTTAAATATTGAAAATAGTTTATATATTGAAATAGTTATGAATTAAAATAGTTTATATATTTAAAAGAGTTTATATACGAAAATAGTTTATATCAGAATAGTTCAAATTAGAATTGTTTCCTTCAATTTCACAAATCAATTCAAATCAACTTTGGTTCCGAAATTCAATTTACCTCAGTTCAAATTCTTATCAAATTCATTTTTAATCGATTTCAAATCCAGGTTTGAAATTCAAATTTAAACCACTTCAAACTCAATAGGTTTCAAAGTTTAATTATTCAACAATTTACAATAACTCAATTTGATAAATTTCATTTATATTTCAAAATTTTAAACCAAATTTTATTTAAATCTAAAAATATCCACTTAATCATTTTAATAATATTTAAATAAATCTCAAAAGTACAAATTTAAATAAAATCAATAATTAAATATCTAACTTTAATTATACTTAATTCTAGAATATTCATCTAATCACTTTTAATAACATTTAAATAAAATCTCCAATTACACATTTACATCAAAAATAAATATTCAATTTATATTTATTTAAATTTGAAAATATTCATTTAATCACCTTTAATCAAAAATAAAGTTATAAAAATCATATTTTTAAAATTTCAAATTCAATAAGTTTCAAATCAATTTTGTTTAATACAATTCTCAAACAAATACAAATTCAAATCAATTTTATCTTTCCAACCTTAATTTATTAAAGTTATTACAAAATCTGTTTTTTTAAATATAATTTTAAATAAATACTTAAACATAATATATATTAATTAGATTAAATTTTATTTTATATATTTTTCAAAATAATAAAGTTATAAGAAAAATCTTAAAAATTATATTTTCAAAACAAACATATAAATTTAATATTTCCAAAACATATAATTTTAAAAATCTAAATTACACATATTAAATAACATTTGTATTAAATATTTTTAAAATCAATATTTATTAAAACCTATCTATTTTCTTTCAATATTTGGAATCATTTTCAAAATATAGACCAACGGTGTGCATATATAATTTTCTATCTTATGGTCAAGTGATACGGATATTAATCATTTCGATCCGCAATTTAAATATTTACGGATATATATCATTTCAACCAAGGATTGAGGTTTCGGCCGTTACCCCGAAATTTCGAGGGTATCGGACCGTTACCGCTCGTGCACGATCCGAAACCGACAGTCAAAATGGGTTTCGGATCTAGGGCGGAAAAAAAAAGAACCGAATCATTTTTGCTTAGAAAAATTAAAACCATCAGTGCGGGATGAAGACCGAAAGCAATCAAAAATCAAAAGAAATCGAATAACATATCAAATCAGAAACTTTATTCACCCAAGCGTGAATCAACAGGGAAAAGCGAATGATTAATTCAAGTTGAAAGCCTATAAAATACAGTGCTTCAATTACATACTCACAGCACGGTAACTTCTTCTTCCTTATCTGAATTCGACGTCGCGATTCTTCTTCAGACGCTTTCGTGTTTTTTTTAAATCAAGAACTGGAAATCACGTTTTCGTATTTTTATTTTTTAATCGTGAACTGGAAATCGCGATTTAGGGCTGGGAATGGAAGCGTGAATTATGAAAGAGGAAGGGGGAGGTTGTAGGCTGGGCTGAAAATTTCAAATGAGTTGCGGTTTGATTAAGTTTTATTATTCAATACTTTGGGTTGGGCTGTTTATATTTAATAAATAATTTAGTTAAAGGAGTTTGCTTAATTTAGTTTAGCTTGTTTGTTTAAACAGTAAGTGCAATTTGATTGTTATAATAATTATTCGCACTTTCTGATAATATTTTCTCAATTTACAGGTACGCCATGGAAAACCAAGCAAACACTACAGAGATCGTTTATTAACAAACTACTGAAAGCCAAAATTTTGGACCGAAACAAAACCGAAACTTTCGAAATTTACGAAATCATCCGAAACTAATAAAATTTCACATGGTCGAAACTGAAACCAAAACCGAGTTCTCGAACCTTGATTTCAACTCGCAATCACAAAATTCAAAATCAATGAAAATCACTTGGGTTTACATTTCTACACATAACGATATTTTTCTAATCTATAAGGTCATTCGGGTATGCATCATTTCAACCCATAGGGAATTCTAAACTAATAGGAACTTGCAGAGTGAGAATAAATATGATTATAATATAACATATCAGCAATAGACATATATCATCGGTAACAAAATCAAATATAATATATACAACATGATATGGTGTCATATGACACAGGTAAAATGATAGATAATGACATATCATACTTAGCAATTAAATAACTTAACAGTTCAAATTTAACAGCATATTTCAATCGTCATTTCATGTGAATTAAATTTACTAAATATAAGAATGTTAATCATGAGCGATTGCTCACCTTTTGAGGTTAGAGAAACAAGAAGATGACACAGACACACACATGGATACAGACACGAACTAGCGGGATAGCGACAAGCTAGAAATGTTGCGATAAATTCGATATTGAGAAAGTAAGTCAAGATGGACAATAGATCGATGAAACAAAATTTATGTTATATATATAGCACAAGAAATCGATGAAACAAAATATGTTATATATATAAACAATTTTTTTTTCAAAAATCTGTTGAATATGCGCTTATATGATTTTTGTTTGATGATAATAAACATATATACATTCGTTTAAATGTATTTGTTAATATACTATTTTATTTTCACAGATTAAATAAATATTTCTTGAATAAATTAAATAACACAGAACGTGAATTCAAACAGAAATTTTATTCAAACAAATATTTATTACAATTTTAATAGTACAAATTCAAGCTCTCACTATTCACTATACAACTTTGATACAAATTCAATTACATCACAATTCAATTTACATTAATAACCTCACTACATATCACTCACACTCGTATTTTGTCTTCAACTGCATTCCAGTTTGAATCCAGCATCTGAGCAATCTGCAAAAATATTCACTAACGCAGTAAAATTGAAAAGGAAATCTTTTTGCAATGTAAAATGAAATATGATTTTTGAAAATATTATTTGCCTCAGTTATTTTGGTTATTCGTCATCATTCACATTTGAATTCATCACACACGAACAGTGTGACATGCACAGTGTATCACTGTACATGCCACAAGACCGTGCACATCGATATACACTTGATAATGCTACAGGGACATGTGAGCACATGTCAAACCCAAATGAAAAGCCGGGTTCAACTCACGTGCAACATAAATAAAATATCAACTTCAGCACAAGGTCAAACCCGAGCTGTGAAACTGGATTCAACACAGGTGCAAATGGCCAAAACTCAAGAATCAAGTGTCGACTAGTCCAATATAAACAAGACCAATACTAATCAAGTCACAAATGAACAAAACTATTTGCAAACTGAACCAAGACAGTAACTCAGTGCCAACATGGTTAGAATAAAGACAAGTACAGCTGGAATCAAGAAATGCAACTTAAGTTAAAAGCTGTGTATGTGAAGTATACCAGAGAGAGTATGCAACATGACAAAGTCTCAGTGATCAAACATGAAAGCAAGCAAGTTCGACATACAGAAACCATGGATCAAAATAAATACTAAATCCTACAAAATGAACCAGACAGTGATGCACAAGTAAAGTTAAGAACAGACCAAGGCTACAACCCCAAATGAAGTACAAAGCATGCATTGATGAACATGTGTACATATGGTGATACAGCAAGTCTACGTGGATATGTAAGTAGTGCAAAATCAAATGCCACTAGAACCAGTTAATATCAGGTGCACATGGATGTCAAACTGCAAACTACACATGAACAACATGACATGAACAATGCAATCTACAAATGCAATGACCAGACTTATACATGAATCTGCATTGAAACAAATAATGGCCAGAACCAAACTACAAGCAACAGATATCAGTGCACATAATCTAACGACCAAATATACAACCAAAGAAGCAAACTCAAGTAGACAGTAACATGTGTTACAGTGATGATACAAGCATTTACACAAGCATCAAGTACATAATGAAGCAGCCCAACACAATACATGCCTGAGTTTACTTAAAGCCGTGAATGAACAGATTCAAAACCGAGGAACAAAATCAAGTATGCTCAAGTACAAATGTAACAGCAGTTTTTTAAAAATCAAGTCAAAGCCGAGTACAACAAGAACGAAATCAAACAGTGCCGTAATAGGCTTGGCAATGAAGAAATCGAACGAAGTCATAGTTCTCTACCGTGTCAACCAAGGAATCAAGGGCATACGATTATGAATTAGTCAGAGATAAATCTCAACATTCAATCAAAATCATACGGTCGAGATAAAGCAATTGACAGTTTCAAATAAATTATCAGACGAAGTCGTATATGAAATACGAACGAAAATTCAGGGCATTGAACCCTATATAAACCATTCAACATCATCAGCAAGAGTTAAGAGTTCGAATACAAAAATAAAAAAACATCAGAGCAAAAATTCTTACCGAAGCAATAATCGAACTCATCGAAGCAACCGAAGAAAGCAACACGAAATCGATCGAGCCAGACTAAATCGCGCACAACCAACAACGATCGAATTAGTATCGGAACTTCGCAAAAGCCCTAATTCAAATCAAACAGAGCCGCCACTATCTCAAAGAGGAACGAAGCCCTAATTTGCAAAGACGAGAAGAGAACCATCATTTTCACAAAGGAACGAGGCAAAAAGGAACGGGCTAGAGTAAACGAAGAAATAAAAGGGGCCGGCCTTGTTAAAAGAAAAAAGGGGATTAATTTTAATTAGGCCTTTATTTTTTAATATAGGGTTTATTTGTTTTTAATTGTTGTTTTTTACTTTTCGAGTCAAAGAATTGGTAAATCACCACCTAGGTTGTAGGTAGTGTCAGATTGTCTAGTTAGAATTAGTTCAGTGAGCAGGGTGTGCGAGTTTGCAAAACTCTATAGGCGGGAGTAGAGTTTGCGAATAAGCAAAGCTCTATAGGCGGAGCAGAGGGTGCAAGTCTAGTAGAGTGTTTGTGAGCGGGAGCAAGGGTTTGCAAGTCTAGTAGAGTGTTTGTAAGCGGGATACTGTTTAATTCTAATAGAAATCTGGGAATGCAGCAGTAGGCAGGGGTTGCCGAAGCTGGGTAAATTTTGTGTGTGATTTACTTTTCAGCATATTTATTTCTGCAGTTTGTTTCTGTGTTTAATTCGAGAAAATTTGCTATAACCCTATTCACCCCCCTCTAGGGTTAATCTAGATTCTACAAGTGGTATCAGAGCCTGATATTTTTATTTAACTCTAGAGTCATGAATCCACCAAATAATGCTTTTTCTGAGGGGCAATCTATTGCTAGGTCACCCATGTTTAACGGGAATGATTATGCTTATTGGAAAGTTAGGATGAGTATTTATCTTAGTTCCGTTGATTATGATGTTTGGGACATCATTGAAATTGGTTATAAACCTCCCACTATAACTGTTGGTGGTACCGAGATTCCTAAACCTAAGGATAGGTGGGATGCTAACGATAAGAAATTAAAAACTACAAATGCCAAAGCAATGAACGCTTTGATCTGTGCTCTTGATAAAAATGAATTTAATAGAATTTCTCATTATACAACAGCACAGGAAATTTGGCACACTTTGGAGGTGATACACGAAGGAACTTCTCAAGTCAAGGAGTCTCGTCTAGCCCTATTCAGCAATGAATACGAAAACTTTGTGATGGACAAAGGCGGGAGCATAAAGGATATGTTTGGACGTTTTTCAACTTTGGTGTACAATGCTAGAGCGCTTGGGAAGGTCTTCACTGAGGTAGAGCTTGTGAGGAAGGTGCTACGAGTTTTACCAATAAACTTTGAGGTAAAAGTCACGGCAATACAAAAATCGAAAGATCTGAGTAAACTAAGCATGGAGGAGTTGATTGGTAACTTGATGACATATGAGCTTGAGCTAAAAGTAAAGGAAGAACG
Organism: Allium cepa; assembly: GCA_030765085.1. NCBI lineage: Eukaryota > Viridiplantae > Streptophyta > Magnoliopsida > Asparagales > Amaryllidaceae > Allium > Allium cepa. The sequence goes on along the minus strand of CM060945.1, from coordinate 871,578,733 downwards.
CAACAACTCCGAACCAAAGAAGAAGACGATTGCCTTAAAGAGCAAACAAGAGAGCGATGAAGAAGGAGAAGATCCAATTGAAGAGCTTGCAATGGCTGTCAATAATCTTAGAAAATTGTCAAGATTCAAGCCACACAAGAAGAAAACAAAGGGTAATAGGTCAAAAGATTCTGATAATTCCGATAATGAACTGACGTGTAATAACTGTAACAAGTCTGGCCACTTTAAATAAGAATGCCCACTTCTCAAAAACAACAAAGGAAAGAAAAAGAAGAAGAAGACCTTTGCAGCGACTTGGGATGATGAAGAAGGAGAGGAAGTTTCGGATAGCAGCTCAGAGGAGGCTAACTTGTGTTGTATGGCAAAATCAGAATCAAAAGCAAGCTCTGAGGAATCTAGTGAGGCAGATAAGTATTCCTATAGAGATCTTGTTTTTATGTGCTTAGATCTTACTAAAACAATTGATAGTCTTGAATCAAAAATTGAAAAACTGAAATCTGAAAGGAGGAAACTCGCCCATGAAAATTCTAGGTTAGAAACTGAACTTGAAAATATTCAAAACCTAGACTGTAAAAAATGTAAAACTTTAGATTCAGAATTATCAAGACTTAAGAATAGTTTTGAGAATCTTGAAAAAGAAAACTTGAGTCTTAAGGAAAACATTGACACTAGGAAAAATGATTTTATAAATAGATGCACCTCACTTGTAACTGAAAATACAACATTAAAAACCAAAGTCCAAAATCTTGAGAAATCTCTGAATAACTTTTCAAAAGGAGAAAAATCTTTCAAAATATTATTGGGAAATCAAATTTTTGCTAACAACAGAAAAGGTCTAGGTTTTGGGAAATCACAAGATGATGATAATGCAAAAGGTAAAAGTGTCTTTGCTTGATCTGAAATAATTGGACATCATGTTGAAAATTGTAGTCATAGGAACAAAAACACAATTTATACAAGTTTGGGTTCCTAAGAATTCTACAAACAAATTTCACGTCTATTGGAACAAGAATAAAAGGACAAAACAAGTTTGGGTTCCAAAAGGTTTGTTTATTCACAATGCTTCAGCCACTAACAACCATGGACCTATAAAAACAAATAGGTCACAAAAATCTTTCATCGTGTAGGTGTGGTGGCAGGCTAAGGAACAACAACAGTGTTCTCTGAATTTTGGCTGTTCCAGAAACACAACGGGCGACAAAGCAAAGTTTCTTAGCCTAGTATAAAGGTGACAGAATCACAATGGACGGCAACGAAAAATTATCGTAAAGGTAAAACAGGTAAATTTGTTTTGAACGATATATTAAATGTGATAATCTGCACCGTAATCTGAATTAAATCAGCCAGTAATGTGATGATGAAATGAATGATGTCTTTAATTCTGACTTATTCTTAATTGATATGATTTTTTTTGACTTATTCTTATTTATGACCTTGATTTGTGCTTAAATGATGACCAATCAGATTTTCAACTTTGAACTAATCCATATAAATTTGTTCGGTCAAATGATGGTATTTTATTGATCTTTGATTACTCATGCTACACGTAGATATATTTGTTTTGACATTTCGGTCACTGCTTGTAAATTTGCACGATTTCAAATTTCATGTGAAAGCTGTTAACAAGGATTTTAAAAATTGTTGAAACTTCAAGAAATTGTTTTTGAAATAATTATGATGTTGATTGACTGTTGATTACTCATGAATATAACTGTTTATTCTACGGTTTCTGAAATTAACACTATGATATTTGTTTGAGTGTTAACATGGCTTCATTTCAAATTTCATTCTGAGATAGTTTGTTGAAATTTCACAATCTGGTCTTTGACATCCAACGAGTGAATATTGAGTGAAATTTAAATTCAGATGCAGATTACACTGGTAATATAGTTGGTAGAAAAATTACTAGTGGAACGTGATTAATCTTTGAAACATTCATTTGCTGCATCGTTTTTCAAAGAAAACATCTACATATTTTTCACTTGAAATAATTTTTAGCAGAATTTTTTTTTAAAAACCCCTTCTAGAAAACTATCTCTGTTGACCTTGTATCAGATTAGTTATTTAGGAAAATTTGATTTATAATTATTTTTGAATTTGATTTTAAATGATCACTTCGACTAATCTGACTCCCTACTAATTATCTGAAAAGATATATAGTAATTCAAAATAAGATGAGTGTTGATATTAATCATATATTATGACTTGAGAAAGTATAATTAGAAAATTTCTTTAGAAACTTAAACAAGAGTTATAAAAACTTTTTGTTGATAAATATTCCATGACCATCTCTATTTCTATCATTTTTTTCTTCTATCGACCATCACTCATCAAAATCCAATATAGTAGGTCAATATGTAGTATTTTAAACGGGAAATCATTTGTGCTTCAATTTATTATATTTTTATCAATAAAAAATAAATATCCGAAGTATTCACTCTCATTTAAAAGTCCTCACGGTTATGCATGGGTGAATTACTTGGATTTTTGATTATGTGCTTTCATGCTCATTTAAAAGTCCTCACGGTTATGCATGTATGGAACGCATATCAAAATTAATTGATTAAATAGACAAGTTGATTCTAATCCCATTTAAAAGTCCTCATGCTTATGCGTGGTTAGAAGATACTTGAATTCATTTTTAAAATAAAAATAAAAATTGTGAATACTATTAATCTCATTTAAAAGTCCTAACGGTTATGCATGATTAGTAGATATTCAAATTTTCTGAAATAAATATACCACAAATAGACACAACTATATGGTTTTATTTGATGAAATCATTCATATCATTCTAAAGTGGAATATGCGTCAATTAAAGTATTTATGATTTTTGTTTGATTTTTTATTGAAATTTAATATTTATATTCAATTGAGTTTTAATGTTGAATTAATATCGATCACCTTATCTTTATTTTCTCTAACACTATTATTCTTTTGCTGATAACAAAAGGGGGAGGGAAAAGTTAAGATTTTGTCAAATAAAATCAAGCAAAGGTCAAATAATTTTCCATTTGCATATAGGCTCATTTGCATATTTCTATTTGTATGCATATATGTAGGGGGAGTATTGTGTAGAGAGGGAGCATTTAAATAGGGGGAGCAAATTGAACGATCAAATACATTTAATACATTCAAAATCTTAAATATATGTTTGTTATCATTAAAAGGGGGAGATTGTTGAATATGTGCTTATATGATTTTTGTTTGATGATAATAAACATATATACATTCGTTTAAATGTATTTGTTAATATACTATTTTATTTTCACAGATTAAATAAATATTTGTTGAATAAATTAAATAACACAGAATTTGAATTTAAACAGAAATTTTATTGAAACAAATATTTATTACAATTTTGATAGCACAAATTCAAGCTCTCACTATTCACTATACAACTTTGATACAAATTCAATTACATCACAATTCATTTTACATTAATAACCTCACTACATATCACGCACACTCGTATTTTGTCTTCAACTGCATTTCAGTTTGAATCCAGCATCTGAGCAATCTGCAAAAATATCCACTAACGCAGTAAAATTGAAAAGGAAATCTTTTTGCAATGTAAAATGAAATATGATTTTTGAAAATATTATTTGCCTCAGTTATTTGGGTTGTTCGTCATCATTCATATTTGAATTCATCACACACGAACAGAGTGACATGCACAGTGTATTACTGTACATGCCACAAGACCGTGCACATCGATATACACTTGATAATGCTACAGGGACAGGTGAGCACATGTCAAACCCAAATGAAAAGCCGGGTTCACTCACGTGCAACATAAATAAAATATCAACTTCAGCACAAGATCAAACCCGAGCTGTGAAACTGGATTCAACACAGGTGCAAATGGCCAAAACTCAAGAATCAAGTGTCGACTAGTCCAATATAAACAAGACCAGTACTAATCAAGTCACAAATGAACAAAACTATTTGCAAACTGAACCAAGACAGTAACTCAGTGCCAACATGATCAGAATAAAGACAAGTACAACTGGAATCAAGAAATGCAACTTAAGTTAAAAGCTGTGTATGTGAAGTATACCAGAGCGAGTATGCAACATGACAAAGTCTCAGTGATCAAACATGAAAGCAAGCAAGTTCGACATACAGAAACCATGGATCAAAATAAATACCAAATCCTACAAGATGAACCAGACAGTGATGCACAAGTAAAGTTAAGAACAGACCAAGGCTACAACCCCAAATGAAGTACAAAGCATGCATTGATGAACATGTGTACATATGGTGATACAGCAAGTCTATGTGGATATGTAAGTAGTGCAAAATCAAATGCCACTAGAACCAGTGAATATCAGGTGCACATGGATGTCAAACTGCAAACTACACATGAACAACATGACATGAACAATGCAATCTACAAATGCAATGACCAGACTTATACATGAATCTGCACTGAAACAAATAATGGCCAGAACCAAACTACAAGCAACAGATATCAGTGTACATAATCTAACGACCAAATATACAACCAAAGAAGCAAACTCAAGTAGACAGTAACATGTGTTACAGTGATGATACAAGCATTTACACAAGCATCAAGTACATAATGAAGCAGCCCAACACAATACATGCCTGAGTTTACTTAAAGCCGTGAATGAACAGATTCAAAACCGAGTAACAAAATCAAGTATGCTCAAGTACAAATGTAACAGCAGTTTTTTAAAAATCAAGTCAAAGCCGACTACAACAAGAACGAAATCAAACAGTGCCGTAATAGGCTTGGCAATGAAGAAATCGAACGAAGTCAGAGTTCTCTACCGTGTCAACCAAGGAATCAAGGGCATACGATTATGAATTAGTCAAAGATAAATCTCAACATTCAATCAAAATCATACGGCCAAGATAAAGCAATTGACAGTTTTAAATAAATTATCAGACGAAGTCGTATATGAAATACGAACGAAAATTCAGGGCATTGAACCCTATATAAACCATTCAACATCATCGGCAAGAGTTAAGAGTTCGAATACTAAAATCAAAAAGCATCAGAGCAAAAATTCTTACCGAAGCAATAATCGAACTCATCGAAGCAACCGAAGAAAGCAACACGAAATCGATCGAGCCAGGCTAAATCGCGCACAACCAACAACGATCGAATTAGTATCGGAGCTTCGCAAAAGCCCTAATTCAGATCGAACAGAGCCGCCACTATCTCAAAGAGGAACGAAGCCCTAATTTGCAAAGACGAGAAGAGAGCCATCATTTTCACAAAGGAACGAGGCAAAAAGGAACGGGCTAGAGTAAACGAAGAAATAAAAGGGGCCGGCCTTATTAAAAGAAAAAGGGGGATTAATTTTAATTAGGCCTTTATTTTTTAATATAGGGTTTATTTGTTTTTAATTGTTGTTTTTTACTTTTCGAGTCAAAGAATTGGTAAATCACCACCTAGGTTGTAGGTAGTGTCAGATTGTCTAGTTAGAATTAGTTCAGTGAGCATGGTGTGTGAGTTTGCAAAACTCTATAGGCGAGAGCAGAGTTTGCGAGTAAGCAAAGCTTTATAGACGGAGCAGGGGGTGCAAGTCTAGTAGAGTGCTTATGAGCGGGAGCAAGGGTTTGCAAGTCTAGTAGAGTGTTTGTAAGCGGGATACTGTTTAATTCTAAGATAAATATGGGAATGCAGCAGTAGGCAGGGGTTGCCGAAGCTGAGTAAATTTTGTGTGTGATTTACTTTTCAGCATATTTATTTCTGTGTTTAATTCGAGAAAATTTACTATAACCTTATTCACCCCCCCTCTAGAGTTAATCTAGATCCTACAAAATCAATTTATAAACATATATTTTCAAATCAATATTTAATTCACACATATAAAATAAATCTCCATATATATTTGAAAATCAAACTCATATATTCTTATCTGTATAGACTAATATACAAATATATATACTTATATACATATTATATTTTAAAAATCAATATTTATTATAAAAAATCAATATAAATTTATTTTATTATAATATATATATATAGTTTATATATATATATATATATATATTACTTTTATATATATATATATATTACTAACATGCATGTATTAGATACAAATTGACATATATAATCACTATACATACTGACACATATCCCTTTTTAAAATCAGAGAGGGCTGCTGTTTTATATATATATATATATATATATATATATATATATATGCAAACATATCAGACGTATGTATTTATCTTTATAAATATGAAGTAAAAGAAGGCTTCTGATAGATTGAAACAAAACATATTATATAGATATTTTTAAACATATTATATCATCCAACATATAACATAGACCTTTTTTTTCATTCAAAGAAGAAGAGAACTAGAGGCTGGTGCTCAAGGCAAAAGAGGACAAACTCGAATCTCAATCTCAATATACATATATGAAAACTTTGGACTCTATATATATTTGTAGAACGTTTTTCGTTAGTTCACGCTGACACCAAAAATGTATAGCACCGAAGATATTGCAGCTATAATTAGATATATTGAATTGTGAACACATTCTATAAGTTCATATGTATCTATTAGAGCCTATAGAGTTCATTGTATGTTGTAGAGTCATGTCTAAGAGAGTAGCATGTCAGTGTAGAAAAAAGGGTGTAAGAATGGTGTGTGTATCCATATGTTTTGTAATTGTAAAAGCAAAAGAAAATTTAATGTGATAAATTATAAAATAGTATTATCTTCCTCCACTAACTTCAGTTTGATATCAAAGCTTGGTGAATAAGTCAAGGACCGCTAGCTCAATTGGTTAGTGGTACGATGATCTAGACTTGGGTTTTAGAGGTCATGGATTCGAACCCCTAAGACATCAAAATGAGTGTTATGCTTGAATAAAGTATTACTCATACTATCAAAAAATTTGGTGAATAAGGGAAAAGAGAGCTTTTGATCATGTCGTCCTTTTTTCTTGCCAAAGGTGATTTGAATAGTGGAACACTAGAAAGAAAGAGAAATTGATATCCGAAAGAGTGTGGAAGATTTTTGAGAATGATTATGATTGGTCAAAATATTTGAAAAATATGACGGAAAAAGGGGAATAATGTATTTGTAAAATAAGATGGAGTAATCATCGTGTGTTTGTGTCATAATTAATGACCGTGGCTTATGATCGTACCGTATTTTTGAAAGATGCATGAAACATATCGAAGGAAATATATGCAAAAAATGAGATCCAAAACAATAATAGAAAGAGACTACCAAAAGTCAAAGATGCGACAAGAGAGAGAGAGTTGAAGCAATGAAAGAAGAATAGCAGACAAAAAGTAAATAAGAAAAAATGGAAGTTGGAGGAAAGAGTAGAAAAGATGAAAGTTGTTGAGGATGTCCGAAAGTCTATTGGTGAATTTGATGGCGATGTCAATGAAGTAGAAGAAAAACGTCAATTTGTGTTAATTCAAATAAAAAAGAAACATTTAAAGAAGTTGGCATGCTTTTATTAATATCCGAAAAGTTGATAATCCAAAAGTTGATGTGAAATCCAAGTCCAACAAAACAGTGAACAAAATTTATATGATTCACACCGACCTATTTTGTTTTTGAATTGATGACTTTTGGAAAAATTAATAAAAGTGAAATATGTAATCAATGATAACATAGATTTTTCGATCAAAATTAATGAAAGTGTAACAAAATGGATGTTGGAAAGTTCGCATTTTGAAAAGGATACTTCAGACATAATGTGCGAAATGCAAAGTGCAAAATGTGGACTCATAAATTCACTTTTAAGATCTCAACAATGAATGACAAGGTCAACAAAAAAAAAAAAAAAACTCACATTTTTCAATTCCTAAGATAAGTGTGGGATATAAAACTGTTGGAGCAATGTGCAAATGGCGTAAGAATGCAAGGTGAACATTGAAAAGCTAATGGCTTAGCTATAAGCATAATATTTGGAATAATTGCAAAAAAAGGTATTAATAAGAAAAGTTCATGGTAAATTTGGTTTAGAAGAGGCATTGTTGGACTAAACCAAATTTACTAAAAGGTGACTAGACTTTAGTAGCTGATACATATTTATTGTGACTAAACAAATGATGGTATGAAAGGTTGCATGTAACAAATAATTGTATATTGACCTGTGAACGTATATTATTGACTCATGTACGCCAGTTGGAGCGTGCAGAGTTCATTGTATGTTGTAAGTCATGTCTGAGAGAAGAGTCATGCCATAAGAGTATTATATGTACATGTATGTATCCATATGTTTTGTAATGGTAGTTGCAAAGGAAAAAATTGAAGTGAGAAATTAAAACAAAAAAAAAGAAAAAACCTTCCTTCACGTCCTTCATCACTAAAGGTTCTTCATTTGATATGAATCGATTGGGTCAGCTATTCCATTGTAAAATGTTGGTCGTGTTTATTCCTTTTGTAGTCAGGTGTAAATTATTGCATTTCTTTTTCAGCTGTTGGACTAATATTAAATCCAGTTTAGGGCCAAGGGGATAGGTTTTTTTAACAATAGTTATTGATCTTGCAAAGTAAGAAACTGAAGTGGCTGATGTTTTTGGATGCAAGGGTTGTTTTTATTCCTCTTCTGATCTATACAACTCAAAATTGAAATGCTTACCTTTCATAAGTAGATTTTATGATTACTGCATATTATATTACTTTATTGATATGCTGTGGAATTTGGTTTTAATCTTGCAGGTCAGATAGATCAATGATTTGAGTTTGGCATGTTCGTTTTGATTTTTTGGTTCTTTGTCTTAAAACATACCACTTCTATTCTTCACTTGAAAATTGTATTTTGCCGAGGCGAATATATATTCTTTCATTGTTACAAGTTGACCTGACGTATATTTATATTGCAGATGAAAGTAGTTTTGTTGAGCTTATTGTTTTCCAATTCATTTTCTTTGAAACCATTTTTTTCCCTTTTGTAGTCGATCGCGTTTTTGCTAATCCATGGATTGCTGTGGAAATGATCCATCTGTTGCTCGAAACCAGACAATTTTATAACAATCTCAAGCTGTTTTCTGGAGCATGCCAATTTATATCATACTTCAGCACTTTGATCACATCTGCTAGGGATTCTTCAAAGGCAAAACACAGGAACCTTGGCAAAGTACTGAATATTTTAGATTTTGTTAACCCAAAAATTAATAAAGATATAAGAGAAGGTTGCCACCAACGACTCATTCAGATTTGTATGCACGACCTTTTAGATGCTGATCATCAGCAATACTCTGCAGCTGCTGTGTTTAATTATAAGAGCAATGCTGGATTTTCTGATCCTCCAACCACAGAAGTTTATGTGGAGGAGGATTCTCTCTCTCAATTTGATGCATTACTTAAAAGAGGTATCAACCTTGAGGCTGCTACCCTTTCTTCTATTATTAGTTCAAGTGGAGCTAAGGGAAATTTTGACAGTGTACTACAACTTCATGCTTTCTCAGTAAAAGTTTGTCTTGATGTGTGTGTTTCTGTTGGAAGTTCACTGATCGGTTCTTACTCCAAATATGGGAATTTGGATGATTCATACAAAGTTTTTCACTACATGCCCTTGAAAAATGTTGTCACGTGTACCGCAATCATATCAGTATATGCACAACATGGGCAACTCGAAACATGCCTACACCTCTTTAATTTGATGCGACATTCAAACTTGAAACCAAATGATTTTACATACGCTAGTCTTCTAAGTGTGTGCACAAATTGTGCATCTCTTTCTCTTGGAAGAACCTTTCACTCTTTACAGGTGAGAGAAGGATATGTATCATGCACACACGTTTCAAATGCGCTTATATCAATGTATTCTAAATGTGGGGTACTTGAGGAGGCGGGCTACATGTTTATGAATTTGCAATCCAAAGATTTAATTTCTTGGAATACTATGATTTTTGGATATGCACATTATGGTATTGCTGATCAAGCACTAAGTCTTTTTAAAGAACTAGTGAAGGGCGGTATATTACCTGACAGAATAACATTTTTAGGTATACTTTCTGCATGCCGACATGCTGGTCTTGTAAAAGAAGGTCGTTATTATTTTGATTTAATGTGCGAGCATGGAATACAGCCAGAATTAGATCATTGCTCATGCATAGTTGACTTACTGGGTAGAACTGGGTTACTTGAAGAAGCAGTTGATTTTATTGAAGAAATGCCTGTTACCCCAAATGCAGTAATATGGGGTTCACTATTGACTTCGTGTAGGGTCCATGAAAATGTATGGATTGGTATACATGCTGCTAAGAAAAGATTGTTTTTAGAACCTGGATGTGCTGCAACATACGTGCAATTGGCTAATTTATATGCAAGTATAGAATTTTGGAATGATGTAGCGGATACTAGAAGGCTAATGAAGGAGAAAGGGCTTAAGACTACTCCGGGGTATAGCTGGATTGAAATTGGAAATCGGGTGTACCAATTTAAAGCAGAGGATGGAACAAATAAAAAGCTTAATGATATGATTGCTATTTTGGATAAGCTGGGAGAACACATGTATCATTTGGAGTATGAGTATAGAAATCAATTTAGATAAATTAGGGAGTATGGGAATATATGATTCATATTTCATAGTCATAAAATGTGAAGACACATAATTCTTTCATAATAAAACCTTGACCTTAAGCTTATCAATTGGCTAGTCGATTCTTTATTATTTTGTGATATACTTCGTGTCATCAGTTTAGCACATGCTGTTTATTTTAGTAAGCGAACATTTTGTATTTCTACAATCTATTGCCAGCTTTCTTATCAAAATCACCGGCCTGCCTGCGACCTTTAGAGTTCCTTCCAATGGGGAGTGCCTCTGCCACTCCCTTGGTTGGTTTACTGTCTCAATGGAGTTGCATGGTTTTTTTTGAAAGGTAGTGTATATATTCGGGACAAAATTAGTTAAAAATGCTTTGGTAGTATGAAAGCTTTTGTGTTATCTAGTTACAAACTAATGTTGCAGATATATGTGCAGCAGTGCAGAATTGTGGAACTTAACCGAATACGAGTGAAACGATCATTTATTGAATTTGTTGTAAAACCAGAAAAGGCTGGATATACTGATCCCGAACCAACAGGGAATAATTCATCAGGAACTGATGTTAGCAGGGGCTCATTATGGTTTTCTTATATAAATTTATAAGTCATTATATTATTGAACCTGCTCGTTATGTTCCTTCTGAGAGTCATATCTCAGTTTCCTGTTATAGTGTGTGTACCCATATCCTGTAAATTTTCAATGTTTGACATGATTTTTCTGTATGAGAAATAATTTACACAACTTGTTTTTGATAATTTTATGGTATGGTTATATTAGAGTTTGCTTATTAGACACGTGCGAACACATCCATGATTATGTTAATTGCAACCAACAGTACCTATGTCATTGTGAATCACTAAAATGTTATTGCAACAGTAAATGCACTGATATTTGTAATTAGCACAACTACCAGTATTTTAAATAGCTGTTTCTTTTTTGATTTTATTTTGTCAACTTGAATATAATGTAGGTCTTGGGTAAAACTTTGATTACACAATTAGACATCGTACCATTATTATCAGCGGACGCAGGCAGCATCGTCCATGTTTTATAATATAATGAAGTCTATAATTATGACATGTACACACACTGCTAACATAGAGTTGATATAGGTATTTGAATTTGATACCATGTGTTTTATGACTTTTATTCTACGGAAGATTGGAATGATCTTTCTTTGAATATATTTTTTCCTCTTTTTTCTCCTCTTTTCTTTTCTTTTTCTAACATAAGGTCAGGGCCCTAAAATGGTGGACAATATTCTCATTAGACGACGATGAATGTGAAGATGAAGTTGATCTGAATATGTTATTGAGGTAATGCTCCCATTTTTTGACACCTAACATTTGCATTTCACAGCTTCAAAATCTGATGAGAAACCTTTATGAATAATAATCTTGAATTTCGAGAATTTTTTTGGATGCCTGAACCTTTGAGAGCTGGAGAAGAAATGTAAAGCTTTCGGAATCAATGAGTCAGTCCAATGTCTGCTTCTAGAGTTGGAGAGATCATACGATGTTACAACCAATACATATATTTGTTGCTGTCTTTTTATGATGGATTTTTTGTTGAACTGAAAGTCACTATCAACATCTTTCCTTGGCAAAAAATCGCTAATATTTCATCTAAAAGTCTGAGGTTTGTAGTTGTTAGTTTCTGGCATGTGGATTTTACATTTAATTGGCCTATTAGTATTGTGTGGTTTTGAGTAATATGTCAGGGACGTGCCTATGTGTGGGTTTTTTCTTCAACTTATGTTACCAGTAAATTGTAACTTTGAAAAGTTTCTCGTTGTTGCATCTGGAAAACAATGTTGAATCTGAATATTAATAAGTGAAAAGGCACCCTCCCTTCACCATAGTGCACAGTGCACTATGTAATGCACCATCGTACAAATAAATACTGCACAATTGACCATGGTACAAATTCAGACGGTAGTGCAATATTAGATTTGTTCTAAACATGGGGTTTAATTTTGTGTTAAGTCTTATTAGCTTTATAACTGTTAGCTGCAGATTCAAGGTGCCTAAACGTTTTATCAGCACTTGTTGCTTTTACTTTCGCCCTAAAAGCATTTTATTTGTTTGTTGCTAAAAATGTCATAGCTTTTACTAGAATATTTGGGCTTTGCCTATGACCTAGATTCTCTTTATTCTGTTTTTTGCTGGTGATTTTCATTTGATTGGAATCATCTTAGTTTTCTAGTACTCTTCTAGACAAAGTTGTTATGCTTATTTTCCTGTTTATCTCTTTGCTTTTCCTTTTCCTTTTCCTTTTTTTCTAAAGAAAAAAAAAGTTTAAAATATGTAACATAAAGCGTAATCCAATTTGCACGTAACGTTTAGCCATTTCTTACTCATGACTCATGAGATCAAATTTCTTTTCATCCACAAACTAATAGGAAACGTTATTGTCAGCAACCAAATACAGCAATTGTTAAAAATAGTATGTTTACTTGCATTCTATTCCTAAACTCATGCAATTTCATTCAAAAACTTAATCCATTATATTCTCATCATTGAGTGGTAAATCTAATTATGCAGAGATAGGGGTAGAAGGGAAGAAAGGAGAGGAAAATATATTTCATTTTTCCTCTTCTTCCTTCATCTCTTTATGAACAATAAGCAAATAATCTAACAACCAAAATTCTATAAAAATGGCATCAAGTAAATTGAAGAAGGCCATTGGAGCTGTGAAAGACCAAACAAGCATTGGCATTGCCAAAGTAAGCAACAGCAATTCCATTTCTGATCTTGATGTGGCCATCGTGAAAGCAACCAGCCACAATGAATACCCAGCCGAAGAGAGGCACATCCGTGAAATATTAAGCCTAACCTGTTACTCACGTAACTTTGTTAGCCAATGCGTGTCGACCCTTTCACGACGCTTGGGCAAAACAAGAAGCTGGACTGTTGCTTTAAAGACTTTGATCTTGATTCATCGGTTGTTATGTGAAGGTGATCCTGCATATGAACAAGAGATATTTTTTGCGACTAGGAGAGGGACGAGAATGCTTAATTTGTCCGATTTTAGGGATACGTATAGATCGGATTCTTGGGATTATTCAGCATTTGTGAGGACGTATGCGAGGTATTTGGATGAGATGTTGGAGTACAGAATGCATGGGAGGAGAACTAGGAGGAGGAGTAGGAGTCAGGTGATGCATGAGGATTGGAATGAGGAGCAGCAACCAGTTGAAGATGTTAGGGCTTCGCCTTCTTCTGCAGCTGTGGAGGCTAGGTCCACGCCTGTTAGAGAGATGAAAACCGAAAGCATTTTTACTAGGACTCAGCATCTGCAGCAGTTGCTTGAGCGGTTTCTTGCTTGTCGACCTACTGGTATGTGGAACTGTTGCTCAATTGGGAATTGTTGAATTTTTTCAATTCACCAAAAGAGCTCTATTTATTGTTATTATTATTTTTTTGGAGTTTTTTGACTTACATCCCTGTTAGACCACAACCTTCCATCAAAAAATATACATCTTGATTATATACTTGTAAAATTGCTATTGAAAATGGTGTTGAAATTGATGAGGCAAGAAACAACTCAATCATTATCTAATTAAATATTTATGAATGCAGAATTTAATGTACTAAAATATAGTAATCAAAATTTTTAGAATGCATATATTTGCTGTGCAGTAAATTAGGACTGCAAATTTTTGCACAATTTGCATTGGAAACACAAATTTTTTCCAAGTTTAAAGTCTGGAATATTTAAAATTGGAAATTTGGTTTTGTCCCTTGTTGTAGATTTAATTGTTTTAAATTACACCCATTTTTTTAGTTTCGGTAAAAAAAAAAAAATCGTTTTTTAAAAATTAATTCCGAACATTCATCACATGATTTTATGATCAAAATAATTTTTTTAAATTTCTTTGAATAACTGCAAATATTTGCAGAAAACTCTCCAAATAAATATTTGTGGTCCACAAATTTTAAATATTTGTAGAATTCTCAACAAATATTTGCAGAAAACTCTTCAAAAAAAATATTTAAGGTCTAGAATTTTAAATATTTGCAGAATTCTCTGTAAAAATTTATTTGTGGTCCAAATTTTTTAAATATTTGCAGATAACTTTTCAAATAAATATTTACGATCTAGAAAATTTAAATATTAACAGGAAACTCTTCAATAAATATTTGTGGTTCAGAAATTTTAAATGCAGAATTCTCTACGAATATTTGTAGAAAACTTTTCAAATAAATATTTACAGTCCAAAAAATTTAAATATTTGTAGAGTTTTTTAATAACATCTTTTTTAGACGACTTTTTATTTTTGGAACTTAAAGAGAGTTTTACAAAAATTCCATATTTAAAAAATAACAGAAAAGGCAATTTCAAAAATGTTAGTTATGTTGAAAGTTAATAAGCGGGTAAGGACAACTTATATTCACAAAAAAAAAAAAAAGGAAGAAGAAGAAGAAGAAGAAGGAGAGTAGGAAGATGGATTTGCAGTGTAATAGTTTGTAGTAAATAAATAGGGAATTGGGAAATAGATATAAAATGACAAAATCTGGAAAAAAAAAAAGCAGAAAATATGAGAAATTCTACAAGGAAGTGAGTCGAATTTCAATTTTATAAATGTATATATGTGTGTTATCCTTGTTATCGCATGCTGTAACATGGTACAGTACTTAAAATTTGCATCTCAGTGCATCATGTTTCATTGGTGTTCTTGAAATTTTCATATATATTTTACCTGCTCAACATAGCGGTTCCCAAAAATATCTCCGTTTCTGCAATCTAAACCATCTACTTTAACCTAAGCCTACGTATAATTGAATATTATCGCATATTTCAGGTAGTGCAAAGCACCACAGAATAGTGGCAATGGCGTTGTATCCAATACTGAAAGAAAGCTGCCAACTCTACTTCGACCTGCAAGAAATAATAGGGATCTTCGTAGACCGCTTCATGGAGCTCGAACTACCCGACTGCACAAGAGTCTTTGAAATATTCACCCGCCTCTCAAAGCAGTTCGACGAGCTCGACAAGTTCTATTCCTGGTGCAAATCCGCAGGCATCTCCCGCCCATCCGAATTCCCCGAAATCACCAAAATCACCCAGCAAAAGCTAGACGCCATGGACGACCTCATCCGCGAAAAGTCCAACTTCTCCCACAAAAAGGTAAAGAGCTTCGAGCAGCTCACAAGCGAAGAAGATGCCCAGTACGAGTCTTCCAAGATCAAATCCTTACCCGCTCCAGAACCAGAACCCGAACCACCTCAAGAGGAGGATAATAACGAGGAGGAGCAACCCAAAGAAGAAGAATCACCAAAGAAAGAAGAGAACAATCTAGCCATAGTAAACGCCGACGAACCAGTTGATTTCCTAAACCTAAGAGACGACACCGTAACACTCGAAGACCGCGCAGATAAATTCGCACTAGCGTTGTTCGACGGAAGCCAAGCTGGTGAAGCGACGACCGTGTCTGCATGGGAGACATTTAAGGACGGTGAATCGGACTGGGAGACTGCACTGGTGGAGAGTGCGAGCGGTTTATCGGGGCAAAAAGCAACCATGGGAGGAGGGTTTGATATGCTGCTTTTGGATGGGATGTACAGCCAGCAGCGGCAGCCAAGCTCTTTTGTTTATGGGGGAGGGAGTGCGAGCAGTGTCGTGCTTCCCAAGTCGCAGTCTGCGCCGGTGCTGGCTTTGCCTGCTCCGGAGAGCGGTACGGGTACGGTGGGTGGGGACCCGTTTGCGGCGTCTCTATCGGTGCCGGCTCCGAGCTACGTGCAGATGACGGATTTGGAGAAGAAGCAAAGGCTGATGGTGGAGGAGCAGGTGATGTGGCAGAGTTATGCGAAGGGTGGAATGCAAGGGGAAGTGGCTTTGGCTAAGTTTAGACAGGGTGATGGTTTTGCTCAGAGATTTTGATTTTGTGTTTTTAGCTGATTTTTTGGTCTTGATGGTCAGGGAGTTGGGTTTGATTATGTTTGTGTTGTTTTGAAGCGTTCTTGGTGTAAGAATATGTGATTTTGGTTGTGTTTCGTTGTTTTATTCAGGATTTGGTCAGAATAATGTAACCAAACGGTTATTTTTAATGTTTAGCCATGAATATATGAATCATATGATGAAAAAGGGAATTTTCGGGGTTGGTTTTTTATTTGTTAAGTTCCATCTGCATCCCAGAATTGCTTTGTAGGTGAAAGAGAACTTAGGAGTTCAAATCGTGGTCAGAAATTAGTGTATTATTTCAAAAGTTTGATACATAAGCAAGTTCACAAGTACAAATTTTACCCAAAAAAAAAATTCGTACTTTTTATCTGTATTATCCGTGTTAGTAAAAACTATAAATAAAATTTGACTTTAACTGTTAAATATTATTATATAGAGATATTGTTATATGTGCCATAGGATTTCGATTTTGGTGTACATACTACTACTTTCAGGATATAAGATTTGCCTTCACAACTTTTGAAAATTATACCTTTTTACAAGGCAATTTCAATTGCGCACTACACCCATTTTAGGTTTACCTACGTCATACAAATAAGTAAGCACTTACTCCTTTTTTACCTCGATACACATATTGTTTAAAAGAGGATTTTCACTCGAATGGCTTCTTTGTGCAGGATAATAAGTTTAAGAACAACAATTTTGAAAAATTAATTTTAAAGACAAATTACAGAAAAATGATAAATGAAGCTATCATTTTTAGTTATACAAAAATAATGATAAATTAATTTATCATTTTTCTATAAATTGTACTTAAAACTAATTATTCAGAATTATTGTTCTTAAAACTTATTACCCTGAAATAAGAAACTCTTCAACCTAATTTTCACTTGTTTTTAAATCAAATGAGATGGATGTAATTAGCCTGTCAATGGTACGAGTGTTAACAAGAAAGCTTGTCAACGTCCCTAAAACTATGTGAATAGCAAATAAGATTACTGAATGAAGATTGAAAGACATTACTTCCTTCGAAACCTCTCTTCCGACCATGTTGACTTGGTCAAATCACTTTCAGAAGATAATTGATATATTACTAGTGAATTATTGATCAAATTAATCTCGTCAAGATGAAAGTAAAGGAGGAAGCATCTTATTCGAAACCCCTCTTTCGAATGAGTCGAAAGTAGCTATTCATATTCAATATTCATCCCTTTCGACCATGTCGAAAGGCCCACTCAAACCCTTTCGATCATGTTAGAAGGTCTGCTTTGCCTTTAAAGCGATGTAGCTGCTTTCGACATCATTGGTTTCGTTCCTTATGGAAGAACTCATTCGAAAGGGTTGAAGATGTAGTCACGTGTACGTTCCTTTCAAAGGAATCCATCCTTAAATGATAACTTGTCATTCATGAACTAGATGTCTTTCGTAACATCACTTTCGACCAGGTCGAAAGAGATTTTGTCCTTACGAAACAAATCTAATTCACAATGGAGCAAGCTTCATTTGGTGTATTTGGTAGAAGATCATCTTGGATATATGTAAGTTCTGTGAACTTATCAACGTCGAAACATCATCATCATCATCATCTTCATTTGTCATTATATTATGCTTATCGCGACGATAATGTCTTTCACATGTATTCCATCCAAATTGATCCCAAAGCTTTGCAAAAGATAGAAAGAAGTTAAGAAAATAAGATAGCATCATGTGCAATTGATCATTAGTCTAGCTAATGATCATAATGATTTTCCTCATAATCGAAATCCTTAATGAATCCACGCATTTCTCCCTTTTCATTAATCCAAAATGAGTTACAAGTTTGAGAGCTTTTCCCCCAAATCAATATAGGGTTACAAAGATTTTGTTGTTGAAAAGAAGTAGAAGTAAAAGAAAAGAGTTTTGAATTCTAAAATCCGGTCCTCAAAATCGGACCTCTTGGGTCTTATTTATAGATGCAGGTCGACCTCCATTCGTGCCAATGCTTTCGACCCAGTCGAAAGGTCACTTTATCTTCCGTATCATTCCTTTCGACGTGGTCGAAAGGCCTCGTATGCTTTTAATGCTATCGAAAGGCTTTCCTTTCGAGTTCTTTAACTCATCATTGCGCTTCTCATCTTCTTAGTCCAGACCTTTCGACCTTGTCGAAAGGGTCTTTGTCCACCTTTCGCTGTTGTTAAGTTTTAAGTGTTCATTCTCTCTGCTTTTTTCTGAATTGCTTTTGACGTCATCGAAAAAGCCACAGATGCGCTTTTCTCTTCGTGTTTCTTTGTAATCATAAGAAGTAAAGATAAGAGCTTCCGACTCTATCAATAGGTTGTTTATTAGGGTTTCGAAGGTGTTGAAGTATTGATGATTCCGACGTGGTAGGTAACTTTTGAATACATGCTTGTGAATTGATGCAGAACCTTCTCCTGATGTGATAGGCTTCGACAGGTTCGAAAGGCTCGACTATGTTTTCAAAAGGGTTGTTTTGAGTAATTTGAATGATGGCGAAACCTTTGGTTTCAAAAGGTTTGGCGCGCATATGAAAAATTATTCTTCATTGCCTTCGAAAGGGGTTCCAAGCCCGTCCTTTCTTTTCTCTATATTCGTGAATCCATCTGCATTGAAAGATTAGAATGAAGCATAAGGGTAGCCCCGCTTTCTTTTTCATCTTTTTCGAAAGCTTATTGCACTGTTTATCATTTGTGAGGGCGCCTGGTGCTTGCGACTCCTTCGTAAGCTCTCGTAATGCCTTCGAAACATTCTTTCATAATCCTTGTCGAAATCCATGCCTGTAATTTCAGTAGAGTCTGACATTTTTATTAATCTTCTTTCATACCTTTGTTTTTAAGTGGGTTTCATGGCTAACACTTTGCCTCCTCCCTTTGTATGAAAGAAGCTTTTGTTCTTTTGGACAAAAATTTCACAACTTCTTTGCTCCTAATAACTTTGTTTTCCTACAAAATTCAAAGCTAACTCATTATCTTATAAATATGCTTCATGATAAGCCAACATAGCAGTGCTTCTAAATTTAAATCGTTAATTAATCATAATCCTGAGTTAATAAAGGATATGAGGACCGTAATTAATAGTTATCCATGCATATAATAATTGGAGTCTAAGAACATCCTATTGGAGACAGTCAATGTTTGGAAATAGGAAGTCATAAGCTATCATCTGGAAATAAGTCTTCGTAATCCATAAATCTTAATGTGTATTTAGAAATTCCTCTTGGAGATAAGAATTATCCCGGAGTCCAAATTCAGATGTTGGTGAACGTCGTTCAGAGTTGCAACTAATAACCTTAATTTGGGTATTAAGAAGACCAGCTCGAAGTTTTTGGTCGAAGATTTAGATGTCCATTGTAGTTGCAATACTACTGCTTTAAAACCCAGATTCTGGAGTTGATAGACGGAATCCAAAATTGATGAGAAAAGACCTGAAATTCAAATTATGATATTAGAAAGTTATGAAGTCTAAACCCAAATTAGGGCATCAACAAGTGAAGTTTAGAAGTTAACAGTAAGATGTCCAGAACCCAGATTTGGGTTTGAATAAGTAAGATTCAGAAATAGTCTTCAAAATAGAATTCTCAAACCCAAATTCAGGTATTAGTGGTGGACAATCAAAAATTCATCATAATTGTCTTCATGACAAAAATATCAAGCCTAGATTAGGGCATATGTCAGATAATCGTAAATCCATAATAATTATCTTCACAATAGAAATCCCAAGCCCAGATTGGGGCATATGCTGGATAATCAAAAATCCATAATAACTATTTTTATAACAGGAATCTCAAGCCCAGATTTAGGCATTAATAAGTGAAGTCGAATGATAGTCTTAAAACCCAGATCCGGGTATGAGGAAGACCATAAGTGATCAGTGAAGACCCGAAACCCATATTCGGGTATTAAAATATAAAGTCCGAAAGTGAGAGACCCGAAACCCAAATTCAGTTATTAATAAGTGGAATTCTGTTTTGCTTCTTAGATTTTGTCTTCTTCAACATATGTAAACCCTTTTGGCCTCATATGTAGTTGTAGTTTGATTGGCCACTTCTTGAGCTTGGACGTCTTAGTCCATCATTTGATATGCCATTTCTTGGGCTTGGACATCTTAGTCCTTTGTAGATATGTCGCTTCTTAGGCTTGGACGTCTTAGTCCATTGTTTGATGAGCCGTTTCTTGGGCTAGGACGTCTTAGTACATTGTTTGATAAGCCGCTTCTCAGGCTTGGATGTCTTAGTTCGTCGTCGTTTGGTGCTCTTGGTTAGCTTATTCTCAGGCTGGAACCCAGGACTTACCCAACCTCCCTCCAGGAGGCACCTTGACCTGACCAGAGGCGCGATCAAGGCTTATCTATGCTTTAAACTAGCCATAGCATGGCGCAGATAAAGGCTTACACTCCTCCCTTTAGGAGGTGCATTGCCCTGGCCATAGCGTGGCATAGACAGGGGTTTATCGATGCTTTAACCTGGCCATAGCATGGCGTGGATAAAGGCTTACACTCCTCCCTCTAAGAGGTTCCTTGACCTGACCAGAGGCGCGACCAAGGGCTTGTTGATGCTTTATCCGTTTAACCTGGCCATAGCGTGGCGCGGATAAAAGCTTACACTCCTTCCTCCAGGGGGTGCTCTGCCCTGGCCAACTTGGCGCAGACAGAGGCTTTGACCATTTAAGGTAATGCCCAAATAAAAGGAGCATTTCACTCCCAACCATGTAGATTCTTTTTTTGATGAAAGAGATGCTTTATTCATTAATTATAGGGAAATATGGCCTCAAATGTTCTGCGTTCCATGTTCTAGGAATCATATTGCCGTCTGGACGGCATAACTTATAAACTCCCGGGGAATTACTTTGCATATGATTAGGAGACCTTCCCAATTTAGTCCCAGCGATCCAACTGCGAGATTCCTCATGTTTGCCATTACTCTTCGGAGCACTAGATCTCCTTCTTGAAATGTTCTTGTTCTTACTTTTAAGTTGTAATATTTTGAAATCCTTCTATGATATTCTACTGTTCGAATTGCTGCTTCATCTCTCAACTCATATATCAAATCCAATGATTCCTTCTTTAGCTCTTGATTTAAATCAAATGCATATGCGATCCTTCGATCTGAGGGTATTTCAATCCCAATAGGCAACATCGCCTCACACTCATATGTTAATGAATAGGGAGTATGTCCCATTGCTGTTCTGGTAGATGTTTGATAAGCCCATAATACAAGTGGCATCTCTTCGATCCAATTTCCTTTAGCCTTGTTTAGTCACTTTTTCAAAAGTCTTTATGGTCTTATCTGTAGCCTCAATGGCCCCATTCGCCTTTGGATGTGTGACGACCCGACTTTCTACCACCTAAAAGTCGGATTATCTTGAAGAAAGAAAGGGATAGAAAAGAGAAAAGAAAGAAGAGAAAGAAGAAACAACATCAGAATCTCAACAGCGGAACGAATAAATTATATTAATCACATAAGTATTACATAATATACAATATCAATCAGAGTTACACAGATAATACATCACATACTAGACAGTTATAAAGACCTGTCTAGTTATACAACTCAATACACAATACAGATAAACAACTCAGAGATACCAACACAGCGGAAACTATATATCTACGACGCTGAAGCCTCCTGCTCCATTTCTCCTCCAGAATTCGTCAAAGCTAACCTGAATCCCTTGGCTACTCGTAAAAATTTGAGTACCCGAGAGTTTAAGAAAAACAAAAATAAACTCCGGGTCAGACATGGGTCTGGTGTGAGTAACAGGTTAAAGTTGCTTAATTTTGAAAAAAGCCTTCGAAAACAAAAGGTATCATGTAAGACTTCCCACAAATAAACATGGGTAAGTTTTTACCTTACGCTAACCAAATTATTTTATAGGAAATTCAGTGATATTATAATAGTGTCTAGGGTTTTCAAGTAAAATACAGAAATAGCTGAAATGCTTACATCTCACATTCCAACATAGTTGGACACAATCAAAACGTACGGCGCTTATTGGAGATTGGATTCCATACAATGGCAGGGCTACTTGGGGTACCGCCCGTCACAGTACGTGGCCTAGATCAACGTATCGAGGATCACTCCCGACCCCCTAAAACACAAGGTCAGAGCCATTCCTTACTGAACAGTCCCGAACAAGACAGCCCCGACAGTTGGAGCTCACAACTGTCCACACAGCCGAATAAAAAGGGACATCTAGACAGGGGAAAATCTTGTCCTGCTTGGGAATGACCCACCTAACCTTGCCGCATATCCCCTGTTTTAGCCATTCTCGGTTGATGAGGCTTGAGGCTACGATTACCTTTAGAGATCACATCTCTTAGAATGCTCATCGCCCACCTGACGATGTTCTGAAAGCATTAAATCCATACAAGTTCGTTTCGGGTTTCGAACGAAACCGAAGGCATTATCTCGTTACACTCATTTTGGAATCACCCTCAGAGTTAACGACGATAACCCTTGCACTCTGAATCTTCATCTTCACTTGAGATTCACAACCTATCGTTAATTCGGATCGATGTGGTTTTCGGATATCCAAATATGGAAACCCGATCCCGGTCTCATCAAAATCCAAAACGCCGTCTTTTAAGGTCACGTTGTTTTAAAGTTTAAAACAATTCAATTCAATTATCCATATACACACATATAGATAATTCACAATATCACAATAGATAATCAACATTATCATCATAAATAGATAATCCATATTATCATCCCAACAGATAATCCATATTATCATCACAACAGATAATCCATATTATCATCATACTTAAATCAAAGCATCTATTTCACATAGCATCATTTATCTCATATTTGAGATCTCAAACCATTCAGGGTAAACAATTTCATCCATCCACACATAAGCAATCACATCAGCTATAATTAATATAAAATGAATTAAATTAATTACCTGCATCTCTAATTAATTTAAAGTGAATTAAATTAATTACTTCACCATTATAAATCTTGCTTATATAACTATTAATCAATTATCAATCAATTAACAAATCATTCACTAATTATTCATTTCAATTTATCACCCTTGATTAATTAACTTTTAATTATATTCAAGTAATTATCTTTTAATTATTTTCACAAATTAATCGTCTTTAACTGAATATAGAAGTTAACCTTTAAATTACTAACATTTATTACATTACTTCTTAATTAATTACATTAATAAATCCCTTCATTTATTAATTATTTCCTAATAAATCCATTCTAAATTACATCATTAACTATAATAATTAATGATCTCTAATTACATTTTCTATTTAAATTAATTACATTAAGTAATTAATCTTCAATCAAACCAAATTGTTAATCACCCTTGATTAACCCCATTCAGTAATTAAGTACCCTTAATTACTTCATCAAATAAATTAATTACTCCTTAATTATTTTTTCTTTAATTAATCCCTTGGTTGATTTCACAAAGTAATTATACTCAAATTACTTTCATTATTCAATCATTCTCAGTTAATTACATCCAGTAATTACCATTAACTACTTCCCTAAGTAATTATACTTATCACATCATCAAATGGTTGTTTAAATTAATTAAATTTAATTACTTAACTTAAACAATTCATATTAAACCGAATTAATTACAATGTGTAATTAATTCCTTAATTACTTTCATTAAATAATTATACTTAAACAATGCACAATTGATTATCTTTAAATTAATTAATTTAATTAATTATTTAAAAATTAATCATATTAATTCATTATTAAACAATTCTAGTTAATGACCTTCATTAACTATAAATGATTCCTTAATTACTTTCTAAAGTAATTAACTAAGTTTTATTCATTATTAATTACCCTTTAATTACTCCTTAATTAATCCTTAATTATTTAATTAATTAGGTGTTAACTGTAACTTAATTAATTCTTAATTAATTAATTACTAATCATTAATTTAAATTCAATCTTATTCAATTAATGATCCTTAATTACCAATTAATTTATCCTAAATTAATTAGCTTAAACCTTAACTAACTAATTTAAACCTTTAATTACTAAACTAATTAATCTAAATCATTAATCATCCATTTTAATTAATTTAATAATTTCAAATCATTATATCTTCATTTATTTGAAGACAAAAACATTTTTCTTATTAATGAACAAATTAGCATTAACAAGGCATTTAGAAACAATTTATTTTAAATTTTACTTTTAAATTTCATTTTCAATTTAAGATTTAAAATGAAAAAAAAATTAACTTTAACAAAGTTTAAAACAATTTCAAAATCCTTCTTAATTCACAAGTTAAAGAATTATTTATCTTAT
The DNA here is from genome assembly GCA_030765085.1 of Allium cepa. Classification (NCBI taxonomy): domain Eukaryota; kingdom Viridiplantae; phylum Streptophyta; class Magnoliopsida; order Asparagales; family Amaryllidaceae; genus Allium; species Allium cepa. The sequence goes on along the minus strand of CM060945.1, from coordinate 871,554,035 downwards.
AATTGAAGATAGGAGAATTCAAAATCCAATTTCATTTTCAATTCAAATCAATTAAAAAAATCACTTTATTGTTCAAACTGTTTAAAACAATTTAAAATCTTCTTTTATTTCAAAATTAAGATTCAAATTTATATTTGAATCCAGATTTAAACTTAGGTTTAAATCTCTATTTTATTTAAAGCTTTACCTTTAAATTCAAACTATTTAAACCTTTAAAGTTGGTATAATTAATTTAAAATTTAAAAACTTTATTTCTCAAAACTCAGATTCAAACTAGATTTAAATCTGAATCAAACTTGGATTTAAACTTAATTAAACCCATGCTTTCCAATTTGAAAACCCAGATTTCAGTTTTTAAAATGCTACAGGTAAAAAAACTGTAACATAACAATAACACGAGCCATTCTAATCTGGTTCATCTTCGAGAAAAACTGGACACCAAACCCTGCAACAAAAACCCAAACTACCTTCACCAGAACAAACACACCGTGCACATGCACGTTACCGCTGGCCATCTCCCATCATCAGTGATGATCTTCTCACATCCATAATCACCCAATCACCCCAACTCGATCATCAGATCGCCTCCAAGTCGACTCGAAAACGAATTCGAGTTAAAACCCGAAACCTGGAAACATAAGGGCATCACCACCTCAAAACCTGGCAACTCTTTGCCTTCGATCCTCCGACCACCGTAAACGCTGCAACTCCAGCCATGACCTCGTCCACATCCAAGCTTTCATCCTTCAAACCCCCGCTGCACTCGATCCATTATAGAAGCTGAGATGATCGAATCACGTAGCCTAGTTGAAACTAGGGTTCCAGAAAAGAAACCACCACCGCTACCTCCACCAAACTCTGATCTATCCCCGACCAATTTTCCTTGATTCACTGATAAACCTCCCATCATCATCCAAGATCCCAAACCTCCAGAACCCCGAGATCACCAGAGCTTCCCGAAAATCCAAATTCTGGTCAACCCAGAAATGCACTTTCATTTGTAATTTAAAATTTGTGATTTTTCTTTTTAAAAACATGATTTAGTAAAGAGATTCAAAATTGTTAAATTTACATATTTGAATTTTACACAAATTCATACTCCCCTGTTCCTTTTTGGTTTGCAGAGCAATTTCCATTTAATATTAACTTAAATAAAATTTAAATCTAAATCTTAAAGTCAAACAAACAAGTTTTGTTTAAATTCTAGATACTAACAGTAAGTAGATCAAAGGATATTGGATTCTTTTGTTTAAAATCTAAGTTTGAACTAAGAATAGGCAGAAACAAATTCAACAACAAACATCCTTCTACTCATTCATATATATACACAAAAATTTTCAAATATACACACACAATTTATACTTTATCTAAGATAAACTAGCTTGCAACCCAATTATTCAAATATCTAAGCCTTTTAAAATAATGTAGCTCACCTGAAACAAATGATCAGAACAGAGCCTTTACTTTGAAAACTGTTTTGAAAACTGTTTTGAAAACTTGAAACTGAAATGCCAAATCTTATTGCCTTTGAAAACTTGAAAACTACATGCATGCTTGCTTTAGATAATTTCCAGATTGGAAGAAAATGCTTGCAGTTGCATGCAGGCTTCCAGATTGAAGAAAAATATGCTAAAGTTTTGATTTCTTTAGTTTATGAAAAATGCAGACATTGGATTGTTGTTTAAGTTTGTAAAAAAAAAGAAAAGCTTGCTATTTTCAGGTTTGCTATGTTGAAAGAATTGAAATGAGAAGTATTATATAGAAATGAGTTTTATAGGGTTTGTATAAGCTTGTACAAACATTTTCTGATTATTCAGAGATTTTTTCCTTTATCTTATCAGGCAAGATTTAGTTTAGGAGGTTGAAATGATTTTTTATACACTTCGAGTTGACCAAATGTTGCTAGTCATTTAATGCAATAGTACTATGTTTTCATGCTTATCTTATTTTTGTGTATGTGGATATTTCTTTTACTTGTTCCTGCTATATCCTACATGCAACATACTTATGACTTTGCCTGGTTTCTTACTTGTCTTATTCTTGCCTTGTATATATTACTTACAGGTAACAAATATTACAAAGCCCGATTGCTTTCATTATTTGTCTTTTGTCTTAGTTTATTCTAGTTATTAGTTATAAATTTTAACTTATGTATTAAGTTCTATGCTTAGTTATGCTTACGCACATATATGAAGTTGTTACAGTTATTTTTATTGGTTATGTTAATATCATAGCTTCCTATGTATATGTATTTAGACTATGTTTAATATGTATAAGATTTATTTTATTTTAAACATTTTTGAAAGACTTTATTTAAAATTTCAAATCATAGCTTTCTTTTCAAAGTACAAGTATATATAAATAAATGTGAAGTAACAGTTTCTTTTTATATTAAAAATCCATTTGTAAAGACATTACATTATTAATATTGCTTAAATATAACTCATTATTAAATTAAAATAATTCATAAAAGAATTTGTCTCTTATTTAATAAATTACTTATTTTATCAGCTATATTTAAAAAGAACAAAACAAATTTTTTGTTTAAATTTAAACTTTGGCTAGGATCATTTTATAAAATTTAACTTTTATCTCGAGTATTTTAAAGCCATAGGGTTATTTATTTAATAGCTTAATATTAAATCAAATTTCCAAACTACCAAACATTTTAGAATTAGAAAACATGTCTTTATTAATTAAATTTAAAATAAAGCTTACTATTTACAATATATACAAATATATACATTATAAATAGGAATAATTTAATTAGCTTTTAAAAGATAAATCTACCATTTAAATGTTTATTGAAGAAGATTGTTAAATCAATTCAAATTTTATTATTAACAATATTATCAAATCAATTTAATTTTAACACAGATTATTAAATTGATATTGCCGAAAATTCCAGGATATCACATTCCTCCCCCCTTAAAAGAATTTTATCCCCGAAATTTGAAACAAAGGTAATTTAATAATCTAATTAAAGATTTAATTTTAAAACACAAGCATATATCAATCATATGCCAACAACCATAGCAACCAATTCATCTAATCAAACAAACCTAATTATCCAGACAAAAATTCTGGATAGAATTTTCTCAAGTTTCCCAAGTATAAATACTGGGATACTCACTCTACAGAATCCAAACAATCAATACTACTAAGCTATAGAGATTCCACTCATCTAGATCTACAAACAAGACAGGATATCAAACTACAGACAAGTCCGACTGAACAACCAAAACTCCTTGAACTGCTGGCTCTACAATCAAAGATAGATCTTACACGTACTCCCTCAGAGATACGTGAAACACAACGAATCTCGGTTATCCACACTGACAATTCAATCCTGAAGACCAAACACTTATCCAAAATCAAATCTCCGACTTTGGAATCCAAATTCCTCCATCTCTTACCCACAAAACTCTTCGGACGATCCTGGGCTGCCTACATCCTTCCTGACCAGCTCAACCCTTGCTGATGCCCCCTAGAAACAAACTGATCCAAAAACAATCTAATAAAATGATCTTTCCAAGGTCAACTCAAAAAAAAAAAATCAAAACACAACTCTATTCCAAAATCAGAAGATTGATCTCACTTCTCCCAACTGGAAAAGATAAAAACAGATGCACTCCCAATCTGGCCTCAGATCCTGAAAAATTTCTTGAAGAAACTCACTAGTCCAAAACACTGCAACTTCCAGTTGTTCCCAAACTAAACCAGCTGCCACCATGCTCCCACTGCGCAACTCTGACTGAGCAAAAGAAAATGCTGATGATGATCACGAGCATAAACTGGACAACACATCCTAGAACTTTGGTTCAACAGATCCATAAAAGAAACTCAGAAGTTCCTTCAAAACCCGAGATGCTTCACCAAATCCTTACTCTAGGAACCATCCTACTACTAAGCTGAACAACCGGTACCACTCCTGAAATCCAGTCGATAGAGAAAACTCAATCTCCAAATATGGACAAAACTCTGATCTCTCGAAGACATCCAGAAAAATCTTGACAACCCAAGAGAACACTCAAACTATCGCAAGTCACTTTTGCGATCAATCCAGCCCATTTCCAAAGAAAAACTATTCTCTCTTTACTAAACAGAACAGCCTACGCTTAATTAGCCAATCCATCGAAGAAATGGATCCACTTTGCTACTCCTGGAATTACCTCAAGAAAAACTACTAAGCCCGAAGACCTCCTTGACGGCACACAGAACACTCCGAGCTGCACTACTGACTCAGATGCCAAAGACTTTCTATCCAAAGCTCTTCGAGAAACTCAGACCACAAGCCAAACACAAACACCCTGCTGAACTCAGCCACAACACCGAAGCAGACACAATTCCTTAACTTGTTCCAAAGAAACATCTTCGGAGACATCCATAGTCACTGTATCTCATCACACAGCTACTACATCCTGAGGTATCAAGATATCATGACTTGCTTCTGTCCAACCAACAAATCCAAACTCTAGCTCATCCAAACTTACATTTCAAAGATGAACTCCAAACCTTAACAGGTTTCCTTCAGAGATCGATGAAATCCTTATACCACCCAAAGCTCACTTGAGACGGTATTAGGTCTACAGTCTCGACGGATACACTTCCAACCTCAAACATTCGAACTCCAACCATTGGTAGTCATGTTACACACACCACTACCCTATCTACCTTTATAACTTATATTGGAAAACCCGAACAGGTAACCCAACAAATAAATAGAAATAAATATATATGTATATATCAAAGTTACAAATACGCTCTCTCAAGAAAAAAAATCACTCAAGAGCCTAGGTATTCGCTCAACCTAGCGCTTTGATACCAACTGTGACGACCCGACTTTCTACCACCTAAAATTCAGATTATCTTGAAGAAAGAAAGGGATAGAAAAGTGGAAAGAAAAAAGAGAAAGAAGAAACAACATCAGAATCTCAACAGCGGAACGAATAAATTATATTAATCACATAAGTATTACATAATATACAATATTAATCAGAGTTACACAGATAATACATCACATACTAGACAGTTATAAAGACCTGTCTAGTTATACAACTCAATACACAATACATATAAACAACTCAGAGATACCAACACAGCGGAAACTATATATCTACGACGCTGAAGCCTCCTGCTCCATTTCGCCTCCAGAATTCGTCAAAGCTAACCTGAATCCCTTGGCTACTCGTAAAAATTTGAGTACCCGAGAGTTTAAGAAAAAAAGAAATAAACTCCGGGTCAGACATGGGTCTGGTGTGAGTAACAGGTTAAAGTTGCTTAATTTTGAAAAAAGCCTTCGAAAACAAAAGGTATCACGTAAGACTTCCCATAAATAAACATGGGTAAGTTTTCACCTTGCGCTAACCAAATCATTTTATAGGAAATTCAGTGATATTATAAAAGCGTCTAGGGTTTTCAAGTAAAATACAGAAATAGCTGAAATGCTTACATCTCACATTCCAACATAGTTGGGCACAATCAAAACGTACGGTGCTTATTGGAGATTGGATTCCATACAATAGAAGGGCTACTGGGGTACCCCCCGTCACAGTACGTGGCCTAGATCAACGTACCGAGGATCACTCCCGACCCCCTACAACACAAGGCCAGAAACATTCCTTACTTAACAGTCCCGAACAAGACAACCCCGACAGTTGGAGCTCACAACTGTCCACACAGCCGAATAAAAAGGGACATCTAGACAGGGGAAAATCTTGTCCTGCTTGGGCATGACCCACCAAACCTTGCCGTACATCCCCTGTTTTAGCCATTCCCGGTTGATGAGGCTTGAGGCTACGATTACCTTTAGAGATCACATCTCTTAGAATGCTCATCGCCCACCTGACGATGTTTTGAAAGCATTAAATCCATACAAGTTCGTTCCGGGTTCGAACGAAACCGAAGGCATTACCTCGTTACACTCATTTTGGAATCACCCTCAGAGTTAACGACGATAACCCTTGCACTCTAATCTTCATCTTCACTTGAGATTCACGACCTATCGTTAATTTGGATCGATGTGGTTTTCAGATATCCAAATATGGAAACCCGATCCCGGTCTCATCAAAATCCAAAACGCCATCTTTTAAGGTCAAGTTGTTTTAAAGTTTAAAACAATTCAATTCAATTATCCATATACACACAGATAGATAATTCACAATATCACAATATATAATCAACATTATCATCATAAATAGATAATCCATATTATCATCCCAACAGATAATCCATATTATCATCATAACAGATAATCCATATTATCATCATACTTAAATCAAAGCATCTATTTCACATAGCATCATTTATCTCATATTTGAGATCTCAAACCATTCAAGGTAAATAATTTCATCCATCCATACATAAGCAATCACATCAGCTATAATTAATTTAAAATGAATTAAATTAATTACCTGCATCTCTAATTAATTTAAAGTGAATTAAATTAATTACTTCACCATTATAAATCTTGCTTATATAACTATTAATCAATTATCAATCAATTAACAAATCATTCACTAATTATTCATTTCAATTTATCACCCTTGATTAATTAACTTTTAATTATATTCAAGTAATTATCTTTTAATTATTTTCACAAATTAATCGTCATTAACCAAATATAGAAGTTAACCTTTAAATTACTAACATTTATTACATTACTTCTTAATTAATTACATTAATAAATCCCTTTATTTATTAATTATTTCCTAATAAATCCATTCTAAATTACACCATTAACTATAATAATTAATGATCTCTAATTACATTTTCTATTTAAATTAATTACATTAAGTAATTAATCTTCAATGAAACCAAATTGTTAATCACCCTTGATTAACCTCATTCAGTAATTAACTACCCTTAATTACTTCATTAAACAAATTAATTACTCCTTAATTATTTTTTCTTTAATTAATCCCTTGGTTAATTTCACAAAGTAATTATACTCAAATTACTTTCATTATTCAATCATTCTCAGTTAATTACATCCAGTAATTACCATTAATTACTTCCCTAAGTAATTATACTTGTCACATCATCAAATGGTTGTTTAAATTTATTTAATTTAATTAATTAACTTAAACAATTCATATTAAACCGAATTAATTACATTGTGTAATTAGTTCCTTAATTACTTCCATTAAGTAATTATACTTAAACAATGCACAATTGATTATCTTTAAATTAATTAATTTAATTAATTATTAAAAATTAATCATATTAATTCATTATTAAACAATTCTAGTTAATGACCTTCGTTAACTATAAATGATTACTTAATTACTTTCTAAAGTAATTAACTAAGTTTTGTTCATTATTAATTATCATTTAATTTCTCCTTAATTAATCATTAATTATTTAATTAATTAGGTGTTAATTGTAAGTTAATTAATTCTTAATTAATTTATTAATTAATTACTAATCATTAATTTAAATTCAATCTTATTCTATTAATGATCCTTAATTACCAATTAATTTATCATAAATTAGTTAGCTTAAACCTTAATTAACTAATTTAAACCTTTAATTACTAAAGTAATTAATCTAAATCATTAATCATCCATTTTAATTAATTTACTAATTTCAAATCATTAAATCTTCATTTATTTGAAGATAAAAACATTTTTCTTATTAATGAACAAATTATCATTAACAAGGCATTTAGAAACAATTTGTTTTAAATTTTACTTTTAAATTTCATTTTCAATTTAAGATTTAAAATGAAAACAAATTAACTTTAACAAAGTTCAAAACAATTTCAAAACCCTTCTTAATTCACAAGTTAAAGAATTATTTATCTTATAATTGAAGATAGGAGAATTCAAAATCCAATTTCATTTTGAATTCAAATCAATTAAAAAAATCACTTTATTGTTCAAACTGTTTAAAACAATTTAAAATCTTCTTTTATTTCAAAATTAAGATTCAAATTTGTATTTGAATCCAGATTTAAACTTAGGTTTAAATCTCTATTTTATTTAAAGCTTTACCTTTTGAATTCAAACTATTTAAACCTTTTAAAGTTGTTACAATTAATTTAAAATTAAAAACTTTATTTCTCAAAACTCAGTTTCAAACTAGATTTAAATCTGAATCAAACTTGGATTTAAACTTAATTAAATCCCTGCTTTCAATTTGAAAACCCAGATTTCGGTTTTTAAAATGCTACAGGTAAAAAAAACTGTAACATAACAATAACACGAGCCATTCTAATCTGCTTCATCTTCGAGAAAAACTGGACACCAAACCCTGCAACAAAAACCCAAACCACCTTCACCAGAACAAACACACCGTGCACATGCATGTTACCGCTGGCCATCTTCGATCATCAGTGATGATCTTCTCACATCCAAAATCACCCAATCACCCCAACTCGATCATCAGATCGCCTCCAACTCGACTCGAAAGCGAATTCGAGTTAAAACCCGAAACCTAGAAACATCAGGGCATCACCACCTCAAAACCTGGCAATGCTTCGCCTTCGATCCTCCGACCACCGTAAACGCTGCAACTCCGGCCATGACCTCGTCCACGTCCGAGCTTTCATCCTTCAAACCCCCGCTGCACTCGATCCATTGTAGAAGCTGAGATGATCGAATCATGTAGCCTAGTTGAAACTAGGGTTCCAGAAAAGAAACCACCACCGCTACCTCCACCAAACTCTGATTTATCCCCAGCCAATTTTCCTTGATTCACTGATAAGCCTCCCATCATCATCCAAGATCCCGACCCTCCAAAACCTCGAGATCACCAGAGCTTCCCAAAAATCCAAATTGGTCAACCCAGAAATGCACTTTCATTTGTAATTTAAAAATTGTGATTTTGCTTTTTAAAAACATGATTTAGTAAAGGGATTCAATTTATATTACTGAATTGTTAAATTTACATATTTGAATTTTACACAAATTCAAACTCCCATGTTCCTTTTTGGTTTCTAGAGCATTATCCATTTAATCTTAACTTAAATAAAATTTAAATCTAAATCTTAAAGTCAAACAAACAAGTTTTGTTTAAATTCTAGATATTAATAGTAAGTAGATCAAAGGATATTGGATTCTTTTGTTTAGAATCTAAGTTTGAACTAAGAACAGGCAGAAACAAATTCAACAGCAAACATCCTTTTACTCATTCATATATATACACAGAAATTTTCAAATATACACACACAATTTATACTTCATCTAAGATAAACTAGCATGCAACCCAATTATTCAAATATCTAAGCCTTTTAAAATAATGTTACTCACCTGAAAGAAATGATCAGAACAGAGCCTTTACTTTGAAAACTGTTTTGAAAATTGAAACTGAATTGCCAAATCTTCTTGCCTTTGAAAACTTGAAAACTACATGCATGCTTGCTTTAGATAATTTCTAGATAGGAAGAAAATGCTTGCAGTTGCATGCAGGCTTCCAGATTGAAGAAAAATATGCTCAAGTTTTGATTTCTTTAGTTTATGAAAATTGCAGACATTGGATTGTTGTTTAAGTTTGTGAAAAAAATAAAAGCTTGCTATTTTCAGGTTTGCTATGTTGAACGAATTGAAATGAGAAGTATTATATAGAAATGAGTTTTACACGGTTTGTATAAGCTTGTACAAACATTTTCTGATTATTCAGAGATTTTTTCCTTTATCTTATCAGGCAAGATTTGGTTTAGGAGGCTGAAATGATTTTTTATACACTTCGAGTTGACCAAATGTTGCTAGTCATTTAATGCAATGGTACTATGTTTTCATGCTTATCTTATTTTTGTGTATGTGGATATTTCTTTTACTTGTTCCTGCATATATGTTACAGGCAACATACTTATGACTTTGCCTGGTTTCTTACTTGTCTTATTCTTGCCTTGTATATACTACTTACAGGTAACAAATATTACAAAGCCCGGTTGCTTTCATTATTTGTCTTTTGTCTTAGTTTATTCTAGTTATTAGTTATAAATTTTAACTTATGTATTAAGTTCTATGCTTAGTTATGCTTACGTACATATATGAAGTTGTTATAGTTATTTTTATTGGTTATGTTAATATCATAGCTTCCTATGTATATGTATTTAGACTATGTTTAATATGTATAAGATTTATTTTATTTTAAACATTTTTGAAAGACTTTATTTAAAATTTCAAATCATAGCTTTCTTTTCAAAGTACAAGTATATATAAATAAATTTAAAGTAACAGTTTCTTTTTATATTAAAAATCCATTTGTTAAGACATTACATTATTAATATTGGTTAAATATAACTCATTATTAAATTAAAATAATTCATAAAAGAATTTGTCTCTTATTTAATAAATTACTTATTTTATCGACTATATTTAAAAAAACAAAACGAACTTTTTGTTTAAATTTAAACTTTGGCTAGAATCATTTTAAACAATTTAACTTTTACCTTGAGTATTTTAGAGCCATAGGGTTATTTATTTAATAGCTTAATATTAAATCAAATTTCCAAACTACCAAACCTATTAGAATTAGAAAACATGTCTTTATTAATTAAATTTAAAATAAAGCTTATCTATTTACAATATATACAAATATATACATTATAAATAGGAATAATTTAATTAGCTTTTAAAAGATAAATCTACCATTTAAATATTTATTGAAGAAGATTGTTAAATCAGTTCAAATTTTATTATTAACAATATTATCAAATCAATTTAATTTTAATACAGATTATTAAATTGATATTGCCAAAAATTCCGAGATATCACAGGTTGCGCAACGGAGGAAAAGCTCTTAATGATTCCATTTTTGTGACAAAACCGAGAGAATTTTCAATCTCAAACTGCGTCCATTGTCCGAAATAATCTTTTAGGAATTCCAAATCTGGTTATAATGTTTTTGTTGACAAATCTATGTAGTTTTCCAAAAGTGATCTTGGGAAGCGGTTCTTCTTCAACCTATTTAATGAAGTAGTCTATGGCGACTACAACATATTTTGATCCACCATTCGAAATTGGCAATGGGCCGATTAAATCAATTCCCCATACGTCAAAGGGCTATGGACTAAAAATGGAGTTTACTGACTTGGTGGTAATCGGGGGATCTTCGAGTACTTTTGCCATTTCTCGCATCTCCTTACATATTCTATGGTTTGACTTACCATATGTGGCCAATAAAAACCCTGTCTCTTTAACTTTTTTTGCTAGTTTTGTTCCGTTAGAGCGGTCTCCATAGAATCCTTCATATGCTTCTACTATCAATTTCATCCCATCCTCCAGGCTTACACATCTTAAATAAGGCAGTGCATATCCTTTCTTGTAAAGAATTCTGTGACGCCCCACCTCTATACCCACGCTAGCCAAGGACACTACGGGGTAATGCCGTCAACTAGCACGGAGAATAAGGCTGTTGAGGAGCGACCATCCGTGTAATTGCTTTGTGCGAGCACCGATATGACAGATAAAAATATAATCTATCATCTCAAGAGGAAATCCGACATACCGACACAAACTCAAAGCTACCACACGGTGGCTATATATACTTCGGAAACAAATATAGAAATAAACATAACACAAATCAGTCACAGACAGTTCATATCACAAAGGCAGAAACATATATGAATATAACACATGAAAGTGTACATCAGAGTAGTGGTCAAACAAGATCCACAATAACACAAAAGAATAGATACAAGTGCTAGCCAAAAGAATTTGTATACATCAAGGAGTCTCTATCTCGAATGTATACAAAACAAAAACTACTAATCTATAGTAGTTAGTCAAAAGTCAGATGATGGCTCCAATTAAAGAGTCAAGCAGAAGCACCTGTAACATCTCGGGTATACCCGAGTATTATTAATAAGAAAATAATAAACGGATCAGTCTAGCTATAATTATCAGATAAAATGAGATATAAGAAGAGATATAATAAAAACGTACGATAACCAAAAATGTCATACTGCGACAAGTATACATTAGAAAATCACAAAAGTCATACAATATCTCAAGGATCTCAAAGCATCAAAGAATGTCATATTCTTTATTTAATTCACCAAGCCACAATAAATGACAAATATATCAATGCCAATTGTAAAAGTTGGTGAAACATAAAGTCCAGAAATCAACCATTAGAAATCCCGAAATCAAATAATTCGGAGCAACAACGTCGTACAGCGAAACATCCGGTGATACATAAACACAATAAATCGGAACAATGACATCGTACAGCATAATGCCCGATGAACCAAAACACAATAAATCGGAACAACGACGTCGTACAACGTAACGCCTGATGAACCAAAACACAATAAATCGGAACAACGACGTCGTACAGCGTAACGTCCGATGAACCAAAACACAGTAAATTGGAACAAGGACGTCGTACAGCGTAACGTCCGATGAACCAAAACACAATAAATCGGAACAACGACGTCGTACAGCGTAACGCCCGATGAACCAAAATAAAGAGACATCGCGCATTGCTAGCCTAAACCATAAAATGATCATCATCGATCATCAAGAAGTGTCAATTACACTAAGCTAGTAAATATATGAGTTTAGCTTCATGTCCCATAACCACTAGCTTAACTTAAATATTTACGAACAAATTGTAGATCTCCACTCGAAAATTGTCACAAGAGATTCAATCGAACAAGTCCAAGAATTAACCGACGAAGCAAACGCAAGCTTTTCATACCACTTGTTTTACTAAGTCATTTAATTAGATTTCTCATATGAGTGAGGTAAAGGTTTGTATATACTAGTAGATTGGAAAACGGTTTAAGAAACGAGCTTTGTAATAAAATAGTGTTGAAATCGTTTTGATAAAAGAGTTTTGTTATTTACTACTAGTATTGAAAACCTTTATATTTTTAAAGTGACAAATCAAAGAAATGATTGTAGAAACAATCCATTATCAAAATTCACATACGAAGACGTGAATCAAATCCAAAGAAATCGATACCGAATCCATCAAAATGAACGTTCCCAAAAATCCCAAAAAGAAGTCATCAAAGTCGATAATAAACGATAACAACAAATAGGAAAATCACGAATCGATAAAAAATGGAAATTCAATCCCAAAAGGCAAATTGGGCAAAAACAGCAGATTCAGTCGACTGGACTAGGGTGTTCAGTCGACTGACTCAGATCCTGGAAACTTTCTGTTTCCAGGTTTAGTCGACTGAACCAGGGTGGTCATTCGACTGAATCATGCTGGAAACATTCGATTTCCAGGATCAGTTGACTGGCCCAGAGTGGTCAGTCGACTGACGCTGGCCCACGAAATTTCCTGGGTTCGGTTCAGTTGACAGACCCTCTGGTTCAGTCGATTGAACCGGAAATTCCAGGGTATTCAGCCTAGCCCCCAAGGGGCAAAAATGCAAACGGAGCCAGTCGATCGAGCACTTGCGACTAGGGATTTATGCCACGAGACAACCCAGCCCTATAGGCTCTTCCACTCACCCAAAAAACATGATCAAACATCAAAGTTATGATTTTTAAAGATTTGGCTTCAAACACTAAAAATTAAACTATTCGCAAAACTAATCCAAATCAAAAGAAATTGCACATGAATAAGTGTTAGGATTTCATACCTAACAATCAAAGATAGTTATATACATAGATGTGAGATAAAAATCTCACCTTTTTACACAAAAACAAGGAAGGAGAAGCTTGAGAACATAGGAGGATCAACCACTCTTCAATCCCAACTCAAGAAGCTTGAATTTAAGCTTAAAAGAGAAACATTTCCTAAGTTAGGTTTAGGAATTTCTGAAATTGAAAGGAGAATGAGTTGGAGAAGAAGAAGAGGATGCTTACCAATAGCTTCTCTTTGGGTTTGGAGCTAGAATTTGGATTTGCAAGTGGAAACTAGGGCTTAGGATTTCCTAATTCTTTTTCTCTTCCCCCATTTTTGATGAAGCTTGAATGTATTAGGAAATTATGAAGGAATGAAGAGAAGAGGGTTGGAGCAAGGTTGATAAGTTGGGTTAATGGGCTAAGACCCAACCCAAAACCCTAAATGAAAAGTATCAAAATTCTACTAACTCCAAACATATCAAAGTTTATACTAAAAAAGGTTGCAAACAGAATTTTGAACTCAATGGAAGGGGTCTCGAGTCCTAATTCGACTGTTTGCAAAAAGTAGCTTTTAGAATAAAATCCGACGAATGATGCTATATTTAAATATACAATCGATAAATATGCGTGTTGTTACAAATTCCATCCATTATCGTTAAAGTTGGAGCTTGTCGCTTGATTTTTCTAGCTTCCCCCTTGTTAGATGGCAATTTCTCCATCAAAAGATATTCAAAAATGGGTGACATCTAAGTGTTGTCATAATAGTTGTCCGCCCTTGGCTGGTTAAACCTTTCATTCGGGATTTCCCTATCCATTTCCTTTTCTTTTCTTTATCACGACATGGCTTGAGATCTGGTTAAGACTAGCGATTCCTTTCCTTGTTCAGATGTCCCTTCTTCTATACTCGCATTTGTTTGATATCCCACTGGCACAATCTGAGTTTCCGGGGCTCCCTTGAACTAGCCAATTTTGCTAAAGAATCTGCCTGTGAGTTTTCATCTCTCGGAACTTAATGTAAAGAAAAATCATCAAATAGTGCCAACATCTTCAATATCTTCTTTATGTATAAAGATAGCTTGGAATCTTTTGTTTGATATACCAGCTTTATTTGATTTACCATCAATGGGGAGTCACTAAAGATTTGAATCTGTGGGATTTTGAGCTCTAATGCCAGAGTTAACCCGACCATCATTGACTCATATTCGGCCACATTATTTGTTTCGGAAAATCCTAACTCATTCCATAATGTAATCCGTGTCCATCTGGTGTTATTACCACATACCCTGCACTTGCTCCTTGTTCATTCGATGCACCATCAACAAATAATTGCCACATAGGTCTCTGATCTCTTTCATTTTCCGATTGCTCCTTAATGAAGTTGGTACACACGTTAATAAAATCTGATAATGCTTGCCCTTTGATAACGGCTCGCACCTGAAACTCAATATCATACTGGCTAAGCTCAATTCCCCATTTTATCAGTCTACTCAAAGTTTCCGGCTTACCAAAAACTTGTTGGAGGGGAAAGTTGGTCAGTACCCTGATTGGATGTGCTTGAAAGTATGCTCTCAATTTTCGCGCTGTGAGTATCAAGCAATAAGCTAGTTTTTCTATAACTTGATACCGCACTTCCACATTCTTTAATGGCCTGCATACATAATGTACAGAAAATTGAGCCCTACTTCCTTCTCTAACTGACCGCATGTTCTGAAACTGCCATGTATAGGTACAAAATTTCTCCATTCTCGGGACTAGATAGTATCGGTGGCTTTTCCAAATGGATTTTTAACTCCTGAAAAGCTTTCCTACAATATTCCCCTTATTCAAATTTTTTCTTCTTCTTAATTACATCGAAAAAGGGGATACACTGGTCAGTCGCTTTGGAAATGAATATTCTTTTAGCGGCTATCCTCCCATTCCAACTCATCACCTCTTTACTAGTTTTGGGTTCAACCATATCCTTGGTAGCCTGAATTTGGTCTGGGTTAGCTTCAATCCCTTGAGGACTCATAGGGTAGCTTAAAAATTTCCCTGAATGGACTCCAAAGGAGCATTTCTGTGGGTTCAGTTTCATTTGGTATTTCCGCAGTATCTTAAACATCTCTTCTAGATCTTTAAGGTGATTTTTAGCCTCGTTAGACTTTACTAGCATGTCATCCGTATAAACCTCCATATTTCAGCCAATCTGCTCTTTAAACATCCTATTGACCAGCCTTTGATATGTAGCACCTGCATTCTTTAGTCCGAAAGGCATTGCTTTGTAGCAGTAGATTCCCCAATCAGTAATGAAACTAGTGTGCTCCTCATCTGACTTGAACATGGGTATCTAATTATATCCAGAGTATGCGTCCATGAGAGATAATAATTTGTGCCCACTAGTTGCATCAACCAACTGATCAATTCGCGATAATGGGAAACAGTCTTTTAGACAAGCCTTGTTTAGGTCAGTATAATCAATGTAAATCCTCCAATTTCCATTTGATTTTTTCACTAACATGGGGTTTGCTAGCCATTTTGGGTAATAAATCTCCAGAATAAATCCATTCTCAAGGAGTCTCTTAACTTCTTCTTTCAGGGCATTAGATCGTACTCTGTCTAGTTGTCTCTTTTTCTATCTAATGGGGGTTGCTTCTGGATTAATTTTTAATGCATGACACATGATTGATGGATCAATCCCCACCATATATGAATGAGACCAAGCGAATACGGCTTTATTGGTCTTGAGAAATTGGATTAAATCTTTCTTCAAGTTTCTATCCAATTCCTTTTCCATTTTGACTACCTTGGTAGAATCATTTGAATGTATGCATGTCTCCTCATGGTATTCTATGGGTTTTATTCTTTTTGTTTCCCCTCGACAATCAAATTTAACGACGATTGGGCTTTCTTCAGCAGAATTAGCATCAATTCTCTTCCTCTTGCCTCCAGGAGGTACGTACCTTTCATACATGCGCTTGTTAGTCTTATTAGATTTAATTTTTTGCTTCGAATGTTGGATGTAAAAATCCATCTTTCGAAGGTTGCAAAACAGTGGAAGAATCAAAGTAAACAGAAGACTCCCTTTTATAGTGATCAATTGTAGCGAAATACATTTCTGAGTGTTGAATTGCTCCCCACGGATTATGCTCCAGCCTCTCTTTTTCAAGAATTTCACCATCAGTTACTTTGGCAAGACTAAAATATCTATCTCATCAAGCGCAGGTCTGCCAAAGAAGGCATTGTAGTAAGATGGCTAATTAATGATCACAAAGGGAGTCTCGAATGTCCGGAAAAATGGTGGCATCCCCATTTGCATTAGCAATTTTATTTGACCCACTGGAGTTGACCCTTTGTTGTTGAATCCGAAGAATGGTTCCACGCTGGGCTTTAGCTTGTTCTCAAGGATGTTCATCTGATCGAAGGCATGCTTAAAGATGACATTGACTGCACTGCCTATATCCACAAGAATTTTGGACACAATAAACTGTCCAATTTGAGCTGTGATCATTAAGGGATCGTTGTATGGATGATGAAATCCCTTTTGTAACTCTTGGGGGGTGATGAAAAGATTTGGCATTGGAATATTGAGTCACGGATTTTTCAGTGGAGGCTCTTCTTGGAATGAGAATACACCCTCTCTAGCCTCCTTAATATACCCGCTCCTTGCCCCTTTTCTTGTCCCCGCTGGATGTGGCCTACCATGAATTACATTGATCCCGTTCAGCGGCGGGCTTAATCTTAACGGGTCATCCTCCTCTAGAACATTAACAACATTATTTCGGAGCTTTTGCGGACCATCTCATGGTCGTGAAACTTTCTGCTTGTCCTGAATAAACTCTTTTAAATGTCTCTCACGAATCAACTTCTGGATGATTCCTGCCAAGACTCTGCATTCGTCGGTCCTGTGACCATTTGATTTGTGGTACACGTAGTAACCGTCCCCTTTTCTTTGTTCTGCATGGTTATTGGCTTTGAAGGAAGTTAGGAAATTAACTCTCTCCTTTGCCACAACATAGACGTAAGACAACGGCTTTTAAAGCGATTGAATTAGAAATAGGTTCTTCCCATCTTGCTCTTTTATGCCCTCGATCCAGTTCGAATCTTCCTCCTTCCTTTTTGGGCATGCTTTTCTTTTTGCATGATACAGCTCATCCATTCGAATGAACTTGTCAGCTTGAAAGTGGAAGTCTTGCAGATCTTTGCATCCATTGACAAAAAGTTGCTTTCAGAATGGAGTATTTTCTATCAACCCAGAGTGTATTACTATGAGCTTATCATGGTCATTCATGTCCTTGGCCTTTAACGCTTCAGTGTTAAATCTTTTAAGATAATCTCCCAAAGATTCCCTTTGCCTCTGTTTTATATTAGCCAGAACTGTGTAGTCAATGGTTGGGTCTTTGCATATGCAAAACTGAGTAGAGAATTCATAATAAAATTGCTTCCATGAGTAGATGGTATTTTCTTAGTATTGTCTATACCATTTAGCTACAGCTCCTTTGAGAGTGATAGGAAATGATCTGCACCGAACAACTCCTGGTGCATTATACAGATCCATCTGACTACCGAAAGCCATTAAGTAGTCAACTGGATCTGCGATTCCATGATATTTCATTGGTGGAATCTTCACATAAGATAGAATATTTATTGCCATAATTTCATCCGTGAAAGGCGACATTCGCTCATTGTCATTCACGTTTTCATCCAAGGTCCTCTTCCCCTTTGTGTTCAGCACATCTTTAATTGCTTTCTCCTCCGCATTTTTTAGATAGGCTTCAATGTCATGATAATTTTTTTGGTTTGGATAGTATTCCATCGATGTTGAGCTGCCAGATTTTTCAAGTGATTTATCCAGCATCCTTCCTTGATGATCAACTTTAATTTGAGGACGCTCCTTTTTTGAAGATGTGAGATTGATCTTGCTCTTGTTTTCGTTTGAATGGGCCTTCAAATTCCTTCTTGGTGAGACTACCTCATATCCATTTGTTGGCCTCACTGTTTTTGGGGATTACTGAGATAATGCCATCTTGAGAAGTTCTTGCATTTCTTGTAGTTCCTATTCTATGTGCTTGATTTTGGCGTTGTTATCCTTTTGCTGAATTGATGCTGAAGGATGCCTTAGAATAACCTGTTCCAAGTAGAAGGTTGGAGTTATATTTTCTTCAAGGATGGTGGTGTGAACAACCTCCACATCCATCATGCTAAGTCTCTTTGACTTCATTTTCCTATGCCAAGTTAAACAAACCAAAATTAATGTACAAGGTAACCATAAGGTTGGAGGTTCATGCTCTCCTTCTAGCACCAAAAATGTTAACAAGAAAACTTATCAACATCCCCAAAGCTATGTGAATAGCAAATAAGATTATTGAAAGAAGATTGAAAGAGATAACTTCCTTCAAAACATCTCTTCCAACCAAGCTGACTTGGTCAAATCACTTTCGGAGGATAATTGATATATTGCTAGCGAATCATTGATCAAATTAATCTCGTCAAGATGAAAGTAAAGGAGGAAGCATCTTATTCGAAACCCCTCTTTCGAATGAGTCGAAAGTAGCTATTCATATTTAATATTCATCCCTTTCGACCATGTTGAAAGGTCCACCCAAACTCTTTCGATCATGTCGGAAGGTATGGTTTGCCTTTAAAGAGATGTAGCTGCTTTCGACATCATTGGTTTTGTTCCTTATGGAAGAACTACTTCGAAAGGGTTGAAGATGTAGTCACATGTATGTTCCTTTTGAAGGAATCCATCCTTAAACGATAACTTGTCATTCATGGACTAGATGTCTTTCGTAACATCCCTTTTGATTGGGTCGAAAGGGATTTCGTCTTACGAAACAAATCTAATTCACAATGGAGCAAGCTTCATTTGGTGTATTCGGTAGAAGATCATCTTGGATATATGTAAGTTCTGTGAACTTATTAATGTCGAAACATCATTATCATCATCTTTATTTATCATTATATTATGCTTATCGCGAGGATAATGTGTTTCACATGTATTCTATCCAAGTTGATCCCACAGCTCTTCAAAAGACATAAAGAAGTTAAGAAAACAAGATAACATCATGTGCAATTGATCATTAGTATAGCTAATGATCGTAATGATCTTCCTTATAATCGAAATCCTTAATGAATCCGCGCATTTCTCCCTTTTTATTAATCCAAAATGAGTTACAAGTTTGAGAGCTTTTTCCCCAAATCAATTTAGGGTTAAAAAGATTTTGTGGTTGAAAAGAAACAAAATTAAAAGAAATGAGTTTTGGATTCCAAAATCCGGTCCCCAAAATCAGACCCATTTGGTCTTATTTATAGATGCAGGTCAGTCTCCTTTCGTGCCAATCTTTCGACCCAGTCGAAAGGTCACTTTATCTTCTGCATCATTCCTTTCCACATGGTCGAAAGGCCTAGTCTACTTTCAATGCCACTGAAAGGCTTTCCTTTTGAGTTCTCTAACTCATCTTTGCGCTTCTCATCTTCTTATTCTAGACCTTTCGACCTTGTTGAAAGGGTCCTTTGTCCACCTTTCGTTGTGTTAAGTTTTAAGTGTTCATTCTCTCTGCTTTTTTTCGAATTTCTTTCGACGTCATTGAAAGGGCCATAGATGTGCTTTTCTCTTCGTGTTGCTTTGTAATCATAAAAAGTTAAAGGTAAGTGCTTCCGACTCGGTCGATAGGTTGATCATTAGGGTTTTGAAGGTGTTGAAGTATTGATGATTCCAACATGGTAGGTAACTTCTGAATACATGCTTGTGAATTGATGCAAAACCTTCTCCTGATTTCATTGGCTTCGATCGGTTTGAAAGGCTCGACTTTACTTTCGAAAGGGTTGTTTTGAGTAATTTGAATGAAGGCGAAACCTTTGGTTTCGAACGGTTTGGTGCGCATATGAAAGGTTATTATTCATTGCCTCCAAAAGGGGTTACGAGCCCATCCTTGCTTTTCTCTAAATTCGTTAATCCATCCGCATCGAAAAGTTTGAATGAAGCAGAAGGGTAGCCTCGCTTTCTTTTTCATCTTTTTTGAGAGCTTTTTGCACTGTTTATCACTTGTGAGGGCGCCTGGTGCTTGCGACTCCTTCGAAAGCTCTCTTAATGCCATTGAAATATTCTTTAATGATCCTTGTTGAAACCCATGCCTGTAATTTCAGTAGAGTCTAGCATTTTTACTAATCTTCTTTCATACCATTGTTCTTAAGTGGGTTTCATGGTTAACAATGAGTTTTGATCTGAACCCATCCTATAAATACAGGTATGATTTTTGACTTCGACTACCTAGACCCGACCCGATTACTATTAGAGTCGGGTATGATTTAGTCAAAATCCGGTTCAATTTGGACCCGATTCGATTATTAGTTTTCCATAGTTTTTAAACATGGGTACATATATTATTGTTTTATTATTTAGTTTGTTTGCATTTAGATATTTTGCATACTGTTGTTGTAAACTTGACTGCATCACCATTCAATTTGTATGTTAACAATTATTTGTCTGTATTTTTATAAAAATTACAATTTTAGGGTATGGTTTAACATAAATATTTTAAGTTAGGTATGTGGGTATTACCTGACGGGCTTGAAAAGCGTGACGGTCGGGCTCAGGTAAGGTTTAGAAATACCCAGGGGATTCGGACCGGACTCGAATTTTGATTATTGTAACCGGACTCGGATTCAGATTTTAAGATACCCGGACTAAGCCCGGTCCATTTACAGACCTAGATGTAATTTTAACTACATCAAACAGAATTTTCTACCAAAAGATATGCAAATGAAAATATTAACGACGACATTGGCCTCTCAACTTTCGAGATATAGACCACCAAGTCGTACATGGTTAATACAAATTTGATTTACAAATAACATAAATCGGAAAATTTTAAGGACATAAAACTTAGACATTCATGATTTGATGTCCACATGTTATGTTATCTATAATTAATAATATCGAAAAATTTGTGATTCAGTGATAAAATGGTTTATAAAGTTTCATCAAAAAGTTCCATCATATTAAGGTGACATTCGCAAGCTTCCATTCAGAGAAAATACCCCGTTTTCATTTTGGATGCGTCTGATGAGTCCGACGTAGAAATGGCTTGTTAGTCAAATTGAAAATTTTGTTGTGTTCACTAGCCGGTTTGATGTTAACTAATATTAATTAGATAAAATTAAAATTTTGCAATTTTCTAAAGTTAATAACTTTTGCAAATGAGGTCCGTTTAAAACGTGCTTTTTTGCATTGCGATCGTATCAAAGTGCTCTACGTCATGGAGTTGGTTTGAATTATATCTGAATAATTTATAATTTTTCAATTTATTTACTTTTACAAATATTGAAACATATTATTTATTAAAAAAACAACTAATAAATTATAAATCAATTAAATTAAAAATCACAACTTAAATGTCCCGCTCAAAAACCATGTTCGTAGCCGCAAACGTATTCTCCATTCACTCAACTTGCCAGCTCAAATGCCTCGTACAAATATCCAATTTCCATTCGTTGCAAACGCACCCAAAAGATTTATGGAATGTGTATTAATAAGAGGTGTCACCATAATAGTTGGAGACGTAAGAAATGATAAACACTTAATGACAAGTTTTGTTAGTCCCCTAATAATTACTTTACGCACCCGACTAAAGTTAATAAAAATATATTTACCATGTTATCTTTGTCAAATGAAAAACGATCTTTACATAGTTTTCTTTAATCAATATTATGTGTTGGATAAATAAATGAAGTATGTTTCTTGTACTTAAATAATGCTTTGATGACGATTATTAACAATAACACTGAATCGAAAAAACTTCTAATTGGCACTGGAAAATCTATATTTTACCTAGAATTTCCTTGAAATCTAGCATAATAGAAGTTATGATTTTATAAAAACTTAGAGAGTTGCAAGCTTCAAACAATACCTAGTGCGGATTAAACTAGGAATTTATCATTAACTAGTATAGGGTATACTAGAGATTGATCGAAAGCTAGTTTGATTCACACTATGATTTAATCAAAACCTAGTTTGCTTCACACTAGGAATTAATCAAAATAGAGTTATACACGATATATTAACTAAGCGAGGAAGTTAAAACGAAATAATAAATCAAAAATAATAAAAAAGTATAACTTTATAATTGGTATAAAATGAGGTGAGAATAATAATTAATGGGTTGCAATTTTTTCTAAAAAGAATAGGGTAGAAAAAGAAATATTTGAGGTGTTAATAGATGGAGCGTTATTTAATTTATACATAATTATGGAAGGAACTACTTTTCTAATACAACTAATGATAAGAACCTATCATCTAATACTCCTTTTATTATCTAAAACTAGCTTTGCCCAAAATTTAAGGAATAAAAGATTATTATATTTTATTTTTATAAAAACTAATTTAGTTATCGTTCGTGCTGACTTCTCATGTAACACTAGGAAAATTAGGCTGAAGTAGAGCTCAGTTCACAAGATGTGAACCTAAACTGAGCCGGTAAGGAAAGTGAGAAGAACGTAAGTAAGTGGATGCTTAAATGTGTTATTGATCAAGAAGATTATAAACGGCTACACAAATCAATAGTTAGATAATTGATATGAAATTTTTGATCATTTGTATGAGTGAATACGAGGTATGATGTTTGTTTTGTATATATACTTAAAAAGATTTATTTTGAAATCTTTACATATATAATGAAGTAGAAATATGTAAGTGATTCCTAATTTATTGAAGCAAATTTTGATGATTCTAGATTCGTTGGTAAGATAGTGGTTTAAGGAAAAGTTTCATGATAAACACTTGTACAATTTTGAGGTTTGCTAAGTTAAATAATATTTCAGACCTTGTATTAAAAACTTTAGAGTTAGCACTTTAAATTATTTCAGCTGCAACTCTTAATTTACTGACCCAATTACGATGTTTTTGTACATTTTGGAGAGGTAAAAGGATAAGGAAAAACTCTTAGTTTGAATACATTTAAAGATTTTTGAAGTTTGCTATGTCAAAAACTTATTATAGTACCGAGGTTATCAACGATCAATTACAGTTTCCTAAAGTGAAACATTTTAGTGATATAAGTATAACTAATGAAATATAAAGGGTATTTTTTGAAAATTGTAATATGATTTTGTATGTGTATAAATTGTATGAGTAAATTATAAGTAAATAAAGGCAATTGCATTGCTTTACAACACTTCATTTCTTATAATTCACACTAAAAATAGGAGTTGCAAATAAAAATTGCAGTAAAGGCATGTTTTTATGTTATATACAATGTGTTATATATATTTTTCCTGCTTTATGTGATGCCTTGTCTACGAGATGTATGTATTTTGATTTTCCAAAATGCCAGTCGTGCAAAGGAGCTGGTGGCAAAATTGTCTGAAAATTCTAAACGCATAGAAATTTTGTTTTGTAGCACCAAGCCGTATTGCTTGTAAATTTGTGTGTAATTGTTAAAAATAGTATGTAGACATATATAAGTTATATATTGGTTTATCTTTGCATGGAATGGTGAGATTCAATTTTCATAAGGTAGTTTTGTAACATCCCAATTTACGATATTCATATTAAATTATAATTTTTTACCCAAACAAATTATTCAAGTTAAGTTTTGGAAAAATAATAATTTTTTCCAATTAATTTAGCAAGGAAAGGGAAAATATTATTTTAAATTATTTTTTAAAGAAAAGGATATTGAACTATTATAGTTGTATAAATAATCTTTGTTACTATGTAATTTTTTTTAACACGGTTCACTGTAACATCACGAAAATTTAGAGGAAAATATAATTAGGAATTTAAATTTAAATATAATAAGGGTTAAAATAGAATTTTTATAAATGTCCAAATTTGGCTACGAAACTTGCATGATTGTGTTTGTTGCGATTTTTTAGACAATTTCCATACATAGCACTTTGAAATCAGAGTTAGTATGGAGAAGTTACGGACGTTTGAAAATTTAAAAACAAACTAAATTTAATTCTAAAACTTTTCTAATTAAAAAGTGTCACCGACCTAGGGTGTGCCGGTCGACATGAAGCGGTCGAAAGGTTTACCCTAGCGATTGACCGTTGATATATGATTATTTGGAGCGATGATCGGATGGAAACGATTGAACCAACTATTTTTCTTCCATGCCAAGTTTCTTATGTGCGTCTGTGATGAGAGCAGATATTCTCTAAGGTTAATCTAACACTCCATATCAATCTGTAACCCCTTTTAATAAATACCTAACCTAAACCTAATTTCATTAGAAAACTTAATGCATACCAAAACTCTGGCAAAATTTCTTCTCTTCACTTACAAAAAATTTCTTCATAATCAAAGTAAGAGAGCTCTAGTAAATCAGATCAAGGAGGGGCAAGCAAACGAGTGGTGAATCTACGATGGAGTTTAGAGTTAGAGCTTGGATCTGAGGTGATCGAGAACAAGTAATTGATTATTTGCAGTTAATTTTCACATATTCTATCTAATCTAGGATGTTATTAATCAAACAGTAAACCCTAATTTTTTAAAGCTAAGATTTGAATTAGAAATTGAAATTGGTATAAATTGGTTATTATCATTTTTATCCAAGTTAAACCTCTTTCTGTTATTGAATAGAAACCCTACAAATTGGTTATTCCCGAATCAAAATAAGTATAATTAAACTAATATAAATCTATGAATTTGATATCAATAAAAAGTAGGGTAAAATCGCAAAGCTTGGTTAGTGTAAATCGATGCCTAGGGTTCATTGTGTAAGTCCTGAATATATCAGATTAATAGATAATTAAAATCGAATAATTAAAGGTCAAAAACCCTAAAATTTATACTGCAATCGGTCGACCGTTCACTTTGAGCTGGCCTAAGGCCCAGGTCAAAAATAAAATTAATAATAGCATATATAACCATATTGTATAAATAGGTGTTGATTTAGAGATAGTACGAAGCTAGTTCCATATAAGTTGACGTTAGGATGTTGTGGTATTGGGTAAATATTCTTTATCCAATGTGGAGTCAATTATTCGACTGGGGCTGATTCTATCATAATTCGCACTCATAAAAGGTTCTACGGTAGACGCACAACATTGGCTGATACCTGATGAAGCGTGTGGGTCCGGCACAATGGGACTCCTTGGTTTTCACAATTCTGACGTAGCGTAATACTGTATTGTTGATGGATCTCGAGGCATGCAATAAGAGGCATATACTACGATCGAGAGGTGGATAGGGATGCAAACGTGAGACACAACAACAATTAAGATTGTGGGCTCCCCCTCGATGCGTAATTGGCTTACGTGTAGTCATAGTTGTGGGAAATTTATTCTCATATGGTAATTGTAGGGAAACCTATGAGATATAGTTATGCATAGACGTATTGTGACATGTAGTCCCATATGCAAAGGTTGTGGGATGTTCCTATGTTGAGTAGCTCTAGTAGTGGTGATCCTATATTGAGTAGCTCTAGTAGCGATGTTCCATATTGAGTAGCTCTAGTAGAGGTATTCCATATTAAGTAGCTCTGGGAGCGGTGCTCGATCGTTAATTGTTGAGGTTCGATTTGTAGTTCGAGCCTTATGGGAGCCTGCATAAGTTGTAGTTTTGATGTGTGTTAAATAAAGACCTTTAAGTAAAGGACCCTAGGAATACACGAACACTTGTAGGACGCGCTAGCTCACGTAGAGTAGAATTAAAGTCAACTACATATGATCATTATATATTAAACATGTACTCATTCACCAGACTTTTGTCTGACCCACCCTTTTTCCTTTCTTTCCCAACTATAGAAGGATAGGGTATCAAGTGATTTTTCCCGATCTTAGTATGTGGAGAGGCGAGCTCATCACATGTGTATCTTATCCCTTATTTACTCTTTATGCAACTGTCTATCTTATTAGTAATTAGTATTTTTTTTATCAGACTATGATTAATATTTCTATGTACTCTGCATTTGACCACATACTGTTTTCTAAGACTGTATTTTGAGATATTTTCTGAGGTGGATATTTTCTATATTCATATTTTTTCTATTCTGCTGTGAATTCACAAAGTGTAGTATATCTTAGACCTTATATATTTATTTTATTCTTTGAAATGTTATAAAAAAATTGATGGCTAGTACTTTTTGGCACCGACGCGAATTCGAAAGTCACCCTAGACTTTGAAATAGTGTTTAGAGGGGTGCAAGTTGTCACATTGATATTGGAGCCTAGGTTCAAAGTTCCTTAGGGATTAGGACTATATTGAGAGAACGCACTTGAAAAGTTTATGAAAAAGAAAATGGTTTTCCCAAAGGGTTTCAAAATGTTTTCTAAAAAGTTTTCAAAATGGAACTTCAAAGTGTGTGTGTGTGTATACGTATATATGTATGTATATGTTTTCAAAAAGTTTTTCGAAAATTTTATATATCGTAATCTCTCTGTTATTCATGCCTATGCTATCTCTTATTAGTGCGTATGATATCTATGAAAAGTTAATAATAAAATTCTTAAAAATTCCAGATAGAAGATGAGTGATCCCGCAGGTTCAGGCTTAGGTGACGTAGCTGAGATTCCCGACATGAAAGTCTTGATTTGGTTCCGATATTCAAGCGAGGGGATAAGTCAAGCTTAATCCCACTAGAGGACCTACGGAGAGAGTGATAGGTGCAGTTTCTGTCCATACACCCGCCATCGATTTTGCTAAGTTATGTAAAGATTTCGCTAGCCTTAGAGGAAAGTCGTATGTAGGGACTGAGTCATATGTAGATTCAAGGATGTGGATTTGTTCTTGTGGGAGGATCTTTGGGTGGATGGGTCTTGCCGATGAGATGAGGAGACAGTTAGCTACTTGGCAGTTACAATTTGAGGCACATAGTTGGCGGGAGGTATTTGAGGCAAAGATTGAGGGAAGATAGATCACTTGGCGTGAGTTTCGAAGTCGCTTGGAGATAAAGTTTCTTTCGAGGGCTGAGGACGGAGTATAGTCGGAGAAGTTTATTCACCTGAAACAAGAAGACATGTCGGTGAAAGAGTATGTCAATCGATTTAATAAAATGGTTAGATTTAGGATAGGACTGATTGATACCCCATATAAAAAGGCTTTGAAGTTCGCTAAAGGACTGAATCAACCTCTTCAAGGTTTAGCTCTAAGTCATATTCCCATGGCTGCTACATATGAGGGTTTAGTGAAGATGACCTTGTTGAATACCATCTCTAAGGAAAAAGCAAAGGAGAAACCCAAGAAGATTGGAGGGAAAGTGTAGCAGTAGACTCAGCACAACAGAAGATTTGGACCCAAGGGAAATATTAAGAAATAGGATACGCATTGCAGGAAGTGCGGCAAGATGGGACATTCTGCAGATGAGTGCAAGAACAATGGTTTGAAAGCCAAGTATTAAAATAGCAATCAGTTCCTCCACATGAGTCAGGAGTGTCCAGCACCTCAGAAGATCTCAACCCAGGTGGTCTCAGCTTATGCACTGGATGCAGTACCTAGCTCGACTATGTCACCACTTACAGATAAGCAGAAGAAGGTCGTGATCGAAGGTGTGTTACTTTATTTGGTTTGTCCGTTCACACTTTATTTGACACAGGGCATTGTATTCTTTCATTTCTGGTAGACTTATGGAAAGTTACACCTAGACACTAGCGTAGTTACAGACTCTGTAGTTGTGTCAAACCTTGAAGGAGGATAGGCCTATTTTGCTATGGTATGTAGGGGTTTGAAATTATTTATATTGGAGGTCGAGTTTGATTGCGATGCTTTTATCTTAGGATTTAACGGGTTTGGGTTGATATTGGGCATAGATTGGATGATGATATATGGGGCTATAGTAGATTGTGATAGGAAGGTTTTTAGGTTGAGTACATATAGTGGATGTAGCTTGGAGGTTTATTGCAATCCCCAAGGATCGGTTATGTTGAGCTACTTATATTCTTTAGACTTATCACACGATGAGCTAGATTCATTGCCCGCAGTTAGGGATTACCTAGATGTCTTTTCGAGGTTACCGGTTTCCCACTCTCGAGAGAGATCAAGTTTTGAATTTATCTTATGGAGAACACCGAACCTATTGCCTTACCCTTAAGGCATACGTCTCCAAAAGAGAGACGCAAGGTGAAAAGGCAAGTAAATGGGTTGTTGGAGAAGTCTTTATTAGGAGGAGCATTTAAGAGTGGGGAGCACTAGTCATCTTTGCCACCAAGGTGAATGGTTGTTTAAGAATTTACGTTGACTATAGGGAGCTGAATAAACTAACAAAGAAGAATCGGTATCCACTGCCCTGTATAGACGATCTCTTTGATAAATTGGTTGGAGGAAGGTGTTCTCATAGCTTGGTTTGGCTACTGGATTCCACTAATTACATGTAGTCAAGGATAGAATCTAGAGGCTTGCTTTGAACGCATCGACGGACTTTATCAGTAGTTAGCCATGCATTTTGGACTGACCAATGCAACTGCGTACTTTGTTGATCCGATTAGCCGAGTTTTCAGAGGGTTGCTTAACAAGTTCGTCATGGTATTTGTGGATGATATTTTGGTCTATTCAAAGAATGAGGAGGAGCACGCATTGCATTTAGAAGAAGTGCTCGATACACTACGTGAGCATAAGCTGAAGGCAAAGTTCTCGAAGTGCCACTTTCGACGAGAGGAGGTGTAACTACCCAATTTTTTAAATTGTTTATAAATAAACATCAGAACTATTTAAGTTATTGAATCTTGGAATTAATTCAGATAAAAGAAATTTCGAAAGCTTATTTAAATTCTTTTTAAATACTAAAAGTTTATTGTAAATTTTAATTTATAATTTAAGTGATTAAAATTGTTTTAAAAATAATTAGTTTTGATCAACATGTGAAATTATCATTCTGAAGCGCAGTCTGGGATTTTGATGAAACTAGTGCCATTGGAATAATGAATTGTTGTACGCCGGCAAGTTTCGTGACGATCAGACATGCTGTGTGATCATGCGGGCTCGAAATATACAGTGTAAAAATCTAAAAGAATAAAATACTATTATTATTTGCCTATAAATAATCTCAACACTTAACATAAATTTCATCCTCTCTTTCTCTTCCTCTTTCAAATTTTTCCTGCCTCCTCTTTTCATTTTCTGGTTTCAATTGTTCACGGAGATTTTGGCAACGATAATCGACACTGTTTGATCCGTTGGCTCATGTAGTCCATAGCCTCGTGATGGTGTGCTCGAAATTATGTGCGATGGTGTTTGGTGGCACTCAACAATTTGCAGTCAAGGCTAGGGCGTGGGATCATGGTGGCTATTAGGTGATGGGATGAGTATGGTTGAGTTTGTGGTGGTGAGTAGATCTGGATGGTGGTAGTCATTGATGTTCTAGGGGTTGGAGTTAAATCGTGACCTAGGTTTCGAATTAGGGATGCAACAGATCGGAAATTGGGTAAGAGGGCTACAGTGGTCAAGCTTGGTACCATCACGAAGAGGATGCAATGTGCGACGCATGGAAGGAATCGGTTCGCAGATTCGTTCAGAAACGAGGGAGGAATCGGAGAAGAAAGTTGCATGCATTTGGGTTTCTTCATATCAATATCGTGCATGCTGTTTTGAACAATAAGGGAGAAGATGAATTCGTTTGGTAAGTAATTAATTAGTGAGTAATTAATTTATTAATTAAGTTTAAAATCTAAATTCTTATATAACGCGTAATTTTTAAATATGAAGTCCGATTGAGGCGTCGTTTTCACTGTTACGTTCGTATCAAGATTATCTATGTAATGGAGTTGGATTCGTCGAGTTTGGAGCTTGTAGGAATTTTAGCCAAAATCAAACGGCTTTCGATTTTGGACTATTTGGAAACGGGTAAGCGTTAGCTAGAACTTAGGTGAGTTTTACTTAATAGTTGATTGAATATTGTTGTGTATATAATTGTTATTGTATTAAAAATATAAACTGTATAACGAATAATGCAAGTTATTACTTTTGGACCATGCCTTGTTTTGTAAAGCTAGTGATAGCATTATTACGAAGCATAATCTTTGTTTTGATCATTTATAACATGTATCATGGCTCAGACTTACTATTTACATGTTTGATATTGCTTGGTGAAAAGTGATAGCGCGTTATAATTGTTTAAGCGATATAGTCGTATTAAACGTGCTTCGAAATACCTAATATTTGACATATGTTAAATTGGATAAATTGAGATATATTATGGATATATATATATATGTGTGTGTGTGTGTGTGTGTGTATGTATGTATGTGTGTGTGTATATATCTGTGTGTGTGTATTTGGTTACACGCGTTTTGGTGTGTTTGACAAAAAGAAATTGGTTTGGACATTCGTGGAAATTAGAAATGGAAGTTGTTGATAATCAATTATGGATTTTTAAAGTAATGGTTTTAAATTATAAAATAGATTTTAATCGGTTTTTAAAATAAAGGTTTTAAAATAAAGTATAAGTATTTTAAAAGTATATTTTTAGTATATATATGGTTTTAGAAATTGTTAAAGGTTTTATTTAAGAAATAAAAGATTTTCATATTATAATATTTTCCATATGGTTTTATAGTATTTTATTAAATAACTTAGTTTTAAAAATAAATTTGTATATGTATATATACGTTTTTAATGGTATTTTAGTACATTTAGAAGTTTTAAAAAGGACGTTGTTATTTGTTAAAGGGATTTAAAAATGAGTTTTTAGATTATAACACATAGGTTATAATGGATTGTTTTATAAATTGATTAAAATGGTATATAACCTTGTTTAATTAGTGAAGCTATACTTAAAGTTTTAAATGGATGTTTCAAAGTAAATGGCAAGTATAAAAGTGATTTTTGGTTTATAGCATAGATGTTTGTGCATCATTTGTTTTAACCTATTTAACTATACTTTTGAAAAGTGTTTGGATCTTGGTGGAGTGTTAAAGATAACGGAAGATTCGTCATAAACAATGTTTTGGTAACATTTGTTTTTAAACCCTTGGATAAATTTTTAAAGACATAACATATTGTTAAATGAGTTTTAAAAATACTTAGATCTTTGATAATGGAATTTTAAAGAGAATAACAAGTATAAATTGGTTTTGGGTTTGTTGTGGCAATGTGTTAGTGACGTTCGCTTTTAACCTGTTTTAATTGTACTTATGAATGCAAATAGATCTTCGAAAAGAATTTTTTAAAGATAATCACAAGTGAAATGGTTTTGGATTGTAGTAAAAGTGTTTGAGTAACATCTGTCTTAAGCCTGCGAATTTGATTTGTGAATATACTTATATGGTTGAGATAAGTATACGAATACTTTTGAAAAGTATTGGAACGTGTAGAAATGAATAGTGTTGTTTTAATTAAATAGTAGAGTTTAATTAACAAATGGAGTTTCATATATAAAGGTCTATTGAGTAAATGAGTTTTACTAATAAAAGAGGTTTTTAATTAATAATGGAAAATTAATTAAAAAGGGGATTATAAGTCGTTTATATGACTTCATCGTGCTTATGTGTTTCAATCGTGCTTATGTGTTTCAATCGTGCTTTGTGTTTTACTTGCTTATGGACAATATATGATGCGGCGCGAGATGAAGATGATGAACGACTTACCTTAAGTCGCGTTCCTTAATCACGCTGCCCTAGGTCGCGAAGGCGAAGAAGCCCAAATCGCCGAAGCCCTAGATCGCTCAAGCTTCTAAGTCGCGAATTCCACTAGTCGTTCCAGTTTAACTCGCGATCTTCCGTATGTCGCGCTCCAGTAGGTCGAAGTCACCCAAGGTCGCTGCCGTGCTCCTTAGGTCGCAAACGAAATTATGTCACTGCCAATTCCTAAGTCATGAATGGGAAAACCTAAGTCGCGAATGATAAATTCGTATGTCGCTTCCAGAGCTTCCTTAGATCGCTGAAGTTAGGTCGCGGACGAGCTTCCTTAGGTCGCTGAAGTTAGGTTGCTGAAGTTCATGTCGCGAATTCCTTATGACACTGATTCCTTAGGTCGCGAGAAGCCTTATGTCGAAGCCGCTCCAGAATTGCTTATGTCGCTGACATATTCCGTTGAGTCGCTCCTGATGCCTTGTTAAGTCGTTTGTATTTTTTTTTCATATGTCGTTTGTGTTGTAGTTGTTGTACCACTTTTCTTAAGTCGTTGGTGTTTGTATTTTCTTAAGTCGCATTGTTTGTATTTTGTTATGTCGTTACTTGCTTAAGTCGTGTGTCTTGGCAAGTTGTTGTACTGGTGTGTTATACTTTCTCTATAAATAGGGGTGTGAGGTCATTTGTAAGGTTGTTGAATTTTGAATAAAATTTGGTTTGTGCTTTGTGCCTCCATTTAAATTGGTAGTTGAGTGTTATCTCCTATCTCCACTTTCGGCATTCGAGTGCGCTCGAATCAACAATTGTTGAAGCCAATTCACGAAATCAAGTGCGATTGATCAACGTTCGAAGAATTGAAGATCTTCTCTCACGGCATTGTGCGCGATCAACGTGTCGAAGATTGCTAAAGTACGGTATCTTCTTGATCAACGGATTTGGGCCTTTCGGTATTCTTAAATTCATCGATTCATCATCGATTCATCGATTATTTCCGCTAATCGTGTGAGATCCTGGACGGATTCGATCTACCTCGTCGAATTCGCTTCCTACTCTGCGTCAGTTTGGTATCGGAGCGAGACTTGGCCGATAATAGCTAAGACGAGCCTGTTGGACCAAGGAGAAGTGTTTGTTCAATTTCAACCGAGCCAAGGAGAAGTGTTGAAGTTTCGAGATTTGAAGTTTTGGAGTTCGAATTGATCTGTTTGTTCATTTGGGTGTTCGTGAGATTTCAAACAAGTTGGGGAGTTTGATTCGAGATTTGTTTATTAAAGTTGAGCATCACTTTGTTGTTCAAGCCGAGAATTGAAGTATAGGCCGAGTTGAGTATTTGGAGCCGAGCCTATCAGTGTTGGATCCTAGCTTGTTCGAGTTTGTGTTTTGAAAGATAAAGTTAGTTGAAGATTGTTTGATTTGACAATGCCTCCGAGAAGAGTTAATTGACATCAGAATGTTGCCGATGTGTATAGAAGAGAAGATACTAAGGCGATAGAGCAACGAATTGATGATAACTTCGAGGAGAAGTTTGATAAAAGTTTTGGGAGGTTAGAGAAATTGATGATCGATATGAATCAAGGACAAAGGAGAAGGTCGCCAATCTCGAACCATGGAGGAAACAGAGTTTCACCATCGGTTACGGAAGCGAGGAGGGTGTCGCCACAATCTTACAGGGATAGAAGAGAATCATCAGTTTCGATGAGGAGAGAACACCATGAGTATCGAGATGAAGAAAGAAGAGCTTATCGTGGTTACGAGCATGAGCCATATTGTGATTATGAAAGATATCGAGTAAAGGAAAGAGAAAGTCGAGAGGACGTGCATGGTCATAGAAGAGTCAAAGTTCAGAATCGACATCGAAGCTCATCTAATTTTGAAGAAGAAAGTTATGGTGATAGTGTTCACTTTCGGTATCCAGATCAAAGGCAAAAGCGATATAGGAATGTTGAAGAGAATGGTCATACACAGAAATCAAGGATGAACACAGAAATTCCAAAATTCCAAGGTGGTCTACGAGCAGAGGAATTCTTTGATTGGTTGTCGAAGGTTGAAAATATTTTTGAACTCAACAACATTGCTGAAGATCGTCAAGTTAAGTTAGTTGCTACAAGATTGAGAGGTACAGCTATGGATTGGTGGCAGCAAACTAAATCAACCAGAGAGAGGATGAAGAAATCTAAAGTTGTCACGTGGGATATGATGAAAAGGATGATGAAGGCAAATTTCTTACCTTACAATTATCAAGCTTGTATGAATCAACAGTTGTAGAAGTTGAGTCAAGGGAGTCGAGGAATGAGTGTGGTTACAAGCTCTAGCAATCAGAGTAAAGGTGTTAATTGCAGTATAAATGTTTCTAAGAGAGTCAACGAACTAGTTGTACATGGAATCACTAAGACAAATGTTGATGACAGAATTAAGCGTTATCTTTATCAGGAGTCTGACAATCGAAGTATTGAATGTACGGAGCCCAAGAAGAAAGCCTTAGTTGTGGAAGAATGTGAAAACGAGGATGTGGATGAGTCTACTGAAAGCGAGCCGGAAAAGGAAGAGGAACCGAATAGTCCATTATCTTTCAACGAAAGTGTTGAAGAAGCAGAAGATAGTGCTGAATCATTGGTTAGGTATGAGGCAAGTGAAGAGATTAATTGAGCTTAAAACTCCTGAGGAGGTTAAACCAATGTTAGAAGAGTTTGAAGAAGTCGGTCCTACGGAATCGTACGAAGAATTACCACCAAAGTTTGACGACGAAGATGAAGAGGTCGAGTTAGAGAACGATGAATGTAATTTGTTGATGGAATTTTATTCGACGTCAAAGTATGTGGACGTAGAAGTTGATTACTATTCACCGCCAAAGATTGATGTCGATAGTATGGAAGAAGAAATTGTGTTCGGAGTTGAGGGAATTAACTTGATGATGGAGGATTCTTGTTTAACACCTGAGCTTATGGATGAGAGTCAGCCAAGTATAATTTCCTTAGTTTCCGAGAAGCCCGAACAAATTGAGAGTGAAACAGAAGAGAAGGCAGAATCAGATAGTTTATTACCTTTGAAAGAGTTCGTCAGTGAAATGGAAGATAATGATGAGTTATCAATGTTGATTGAATCCGGAAACGTTTTGATTTTGAAAATCCTGAAGAGGACGAAGTATTTGAAGAATTTGAAAATGAGATTTCTGAGGAACTGCCTGAAGAAACTAGTTATATATTTTTGGAAGAGTCTGTCGAAAAGGTGAAAAATAGTAATGAATTGTTTGAATTGACCGGGCAAGGAACGAGTGAAGATCTTGATGTTTTTGAGGAAGTTGGATCAGAATTCGATGAGTCTGAAGTTGAATATCCTGAGGAATTACCCGAAGAGTTACCATTACTACAAGACATTCAGCATCAAACTAAATTAGTACCAGATGCTATTTTACTGCAGGGATCGTATGATCTTGTGAATCCGAAAGAACAGGAAGAGTTGAAAGGACAAGAGGAAGAGAATGATTGTCAGTTGGAGTTGTTTGATCATATCCGCACTGCTGACGTTGTCAACGTCAACTGCTTGGAACCGTTTCATGAAAGTGAATATGTCAAAGAAGAAGCAAGTGGGAATTCATTTCAATCAGAAAAAATTGTTGCAACACATCAAGGGAAGATTCTAAATTATGATACATCTAAACGAGATAAGGAGAAACAAGAATCTGGGCATGAGTCATCATGTTTTTTCAGTCGTAACTTCCTAAGTCGCTCCGCGATTTTAAATTTCCTTATATCATCTCGCATTTTCATCACGATTTGGTTCTATATCACACCTTCCTATTGGCACAAGCATCATGAGGTCATCTCCCTCAGATCACTTCCTTATGCTGCCTGCCTAATGCCACGTCTGCTTTATGCCATGCTTTCCTTATGGCGAGCCGCATCTTCAAAGGGTCAAGACAAGATCAATCTCAAGAGTGGTTATCACCAGAACCGCATCAGACCAGATAATGAATGGAAGACAGCATCTCGAAGAAGAAGAAAGTGTGAATTCGGGACGAATTCTTTTCAACCAGGGGAGGATGATGCAGCGCGAGATGAAGATGATGAACGACTTACCTTAAGTCGCGTTCCTTAATCGCGCTGCCCGAGGTCGCGAAGGCGAAGAAGCCCAAATCGTCGAAGCCCTAGATCGCTCAAGCTTCTAAGTCGCGAATTCCACTAGTCGTTCCAGTTTAACTTGCGATCTTCCGTATGTCGCGCTCCAGTAGGTCGAAGTCCCCCAAGGTCGCTGCCGTGCTCCTTAGGTCGCGAACGAAATTATGTCACTGCCAATTCCTATGTCGCGAACGAGAAACCCTA
Organism: Allium cepa; assembly: GCA_030765085.1. Classification (NCBI taxonomy): domain Eukaryota; kingdom Viridiplantae; phylum Streptophyta; class Magnoliopsida; order Asparagales; family Amaryllidaceae; genus Allium; species Allium cepa. The sequence continues at coordinate 871,517,704 of CM060945.1, read as the reverse complement.
AGTCGCGAACGAGAAATTCGTATGTCGCTTCCAGAGCTTCCTTAGATCGTTGAAGTTAGGTCGCAGACGAGCTTCCTTAGGTCGCTGAAGTTAGGTTGCTGATGTTCATGTCGCGAATTCCTTATGACGCTGATTCCTTAGGTCGCGAGAAGCCTTATGTCGAAGCCGCTCCAGAATTGCTTATGTCGCTGACATGTTTCGTTGAGTCGCTCCTGATGCCTTGTTAAGTCGTCTGTATTTTGTTTTCATATGTCATTTATGTTGTAGTTGTTATACCACTTTTCTTAAGTCGTCGGTGTTTGTATTTTCTTAAGTCGCATTATTTGTATTTTGTTATGTCGTTACTTGCTTAAGTCGTGTGTCTTGGCAAGTTGTTGTACTGGTGTGTTGTACTTTCTCTATAAATAGGGGCGTGAGGTCATTTGTAAGGTTGGTGAATTTTGAATAAAATTTGGTTTGTGCTTTGTGTCTCCATTTATATTGGTAGTTGAGTGTTATCTCCTATCTCCACTTTCGGCATTCGAGTGCGCTCGAATCAATGATTGTTGAAGCCAATTCACGGAATCAAGTGCGCTTGATCAACTTTCGAAGAATTGAAGATCTTCTCTCACGGCATCGTGCGCGATCAACGTGTCGAAGATTGCTAAAGTCCGGTATCTTCGTGATCAATGGATTTGGGCCTTTCGGTATTCTTAAATTCATCGATTTATCATCGATTCACCGACTATTTTCGCTAATCGTGTGAGATCCTGGACGGATTCGATCTACCTCGTCGAATTCGCTTCCTATGCTGCGTCAGTATATGATTCTTAGTTTCTAGTATGCGATTATTCTCGTTGTTATTGGATTGTTTGTTTATTTGATAGTTAAATAACTGACTATCAAACCTTGGCCAAAATATACTCTGGAAATATCTAGAAGAAACACGAGAATTATATGTTACAGCTATCTTGGGTGATGCTATATAGTACATATAAACTCATTTTACTCTTCTAGGACAATTAAAAGGAAATTCTTCCACTTAAATGATTAGGAGGTGATTTCCACTCTTATGTATATATGTTTATTTCCCACATAACCAGTGTTGAGGTTACTGGAAAATCGATCGATTTGTTTTGGAGCACTCGGTAAGTGGGGGAGTGTACTTATATGAGATAACTTGAAACCTTAACCACTCCAAAACCATATATATGTTCTTTTCCTTGGAAGAGGTTCATGCTTGATTCATGATGCTGAAATCTATGTGAAGATTCAAGATCTGTTTGGGATGCTCGAACACATGTAGTTATTCATGATTTATTTAGGATGTGTGAATCCATATGTGATTCCAAGACCTGTTGAAGTATGGTATTCCATGTGTGATTCCACGATCCATTGAGGAGTCGATGTGTGATTCCAAGATCTATTGAGGTATAGGGATCCGTGTGTGGTTCAGAGATCTGTTCGAGTTGGGGACTCTGTGTCAAGATCGATTCGAGTGGTGACTCGTGTGCTGGAATGCCGGATGTAGCCTAACCAGCGGATATGACTAAAACCAAAGATAAGATGCATAACCATAGGGTTAGAAACCCACAAGGGTGCATGAAACTCTATCCTAGAGTTACCTACAGATATACATGCAGGAGCAATGCACTGGCTAGTTTGGCCAGCTATGTATTTCCTATGGTACATTCACCGGGGATGTATGTTGCTCGGAAGGATATCTCTGATCCTTGTGCAGTTGATCGGAGTCGACTTTGATCTGAGGAGATCTACGTGTAAATCCTACACAATTAGCGAACGTGCCTTAGCGGTTGCGATTGTATATCTATTATTGTTGTGATATGCACTCACATCATTGCAGCTATGAGATTATTTATATTTCACACCTTAGACATTATTATATTATCACTAGATTTTAGAATAGAAATGGTTTGGTTATCGTAAGGTAAAAACCCATCCGTGTTTATTGGCGGTGTGGTCTTATGAGATACCATTATTTTAAAGGGTTTTAAGATACAATAAATCTATATGATTTGAGTTTCTCATGCTGGTTTACCAGACTGATCTGGGTGTTATTTTCTTAACGCTTGGGACAGCTGGAATATGTTTCCAGATTTAGCTGTGGTTCATTGGAGCTCTTGGGGAGGAGCTAGATGATTTTTTACCGTATTTATTTTCTACTGCATTACTTAACTTGTATCTATCAGTATTTTTGAGGACAGACAGTTATAATTATCCAGGCTGATAATAGGTTAGTTTACTCTGATTGATATATGTATATCAAAGTTTTCTTTTTGATAAAGACCTTTTGAGATATTATATATTATCGTTCCGCATGTGAGATTCTGATATTGTCTACTTTTCTTTCTTGTTCTATTTCGTTTTATTTTTATTTTACCCTAATAGTTCATCTTTCTGGCACTCGAGTGCTCGGCACGTGAATACCGTGGATGTAGTAGTGTCGACATTCGAGGATAAAAAATGTAGGTCATCACAGTTGGTATCGAAGCTGAAGATTAACCGAGAACCTTGTCTTTGTAGGGTATAACTCATTAGGAGATATGGGAATGGAATGCCTTACTATAAGTTGAGTGTATGTATATAAGAGTGCGTATTTTTTATTGTTATAAAAATGTTTTGTATTGTGTTGATTGGTTTGGAGAGTGGCTTATGGATTTTGATCAATATGTGTTGCTAGCGTTATTGATAGGGGTTTCTAAACACTTAAACAAAGCTAACCGATATAGTATTGTTTTTGAAATTGGTAAATAAAATAATTTTACCTTGGATTATATTTTATATATAAAAAGAATAATTTTCATAAATTGATATAGTTATTTATGGTGTGTTTGTTTATTAGGAAATGATAATATTCTATTATTATAATTTTTATTTGATTTGTTGTGCTCGACTGGTTTATGAGTAGTTTTACCTTTTCACTACATGGGTTGGGTAGATAATAACATGTGGAATCATTAAAGCGAACAACTTGTGAATTAAGTTTCACAGTTTGACAATAAGATGTTCGATGATAATATTGGATTAAAATTTAATTTTAAGAAAGTTGTTTGTTATAGTCTAAATAAAGATAAATGCTCGCGTAATAGTTTTATATTATAAAGTTTCTTATATAAGTGTGATTTATAAATATAGTATACAAATATGAAAAGGATTTGAACTAAGAATTTGAGGACTTAAATCCTGATGTTTTAGAAATTGGTTTTCTAAGAGTTTGAAAAATAATAGTAGTATTATTTTGAAGTAAATATTTGGGAGATTGGTTTATGAAATTAATATCATGGTACTTAGTAATATTTACAAAGTATTTGATACTATTTTGGAAATGATTTTGGTTAAGTCCGAAAGGCATGGTTTGGATGTACTGAACCTACTTTTGTCGTTGGAAAATAATTCCGATGATGAGTGCAACATCATCGGCGTTTATTTTCGAGTTTCAAAGTGGGGTATGCTGCAGTAGCAGTTTGCTACAGAGTTGTTTCAGTAAAACATATTTTAATTTAAATCCTGGAAGTGTGATTTTGTATACAAAAGTTATAAGTACGTATTTTTCAAATGATTTGAAATAAGATCCGGTGTTTAGTTTTTAAGATTTCAGTTAAGTTATATTATGGACACATATAGCTTATGCGTTAGGGTTGAATGGTCTGTGTATTGTAATTAATGTGTTTGGGTGATAATTTTCAATTGTTGAAATGAAATGGAATTTTACTACAGTTTTGGACAGTCGAAATTTCGAAATTTGTTATAGAAATTGAAGTTAAGTGTTTATCAAAGTTAAGTTTTATGTAACGCTTGATTCAAGAGATAATAGAATTTAAACAAGTTTTAAATTGATTGAATATTCACGTTGAGTAAAATTAATTGGATGTTTTTGTATATACTCTAAGGATGTAGTGGAGTATTATATGGGTATGAATTAAGTTTTACACTGTTTAATAACTTGAAGTAAATTTTATGAAATGGTTTATAAGTGATTTTAGTATCAAATGAGGAATACTACGTGATTATGGATGTGAATTAAAAATAGAAAGTAATTGGTATAGTTAAGAAACCAATTGAATAGAGCACGTAAGTTATATGTAGATCATTTTATTCGCATACCGGTTCTTGATCTAGGATTCGAGTACATGGATTTCGAGGTGATTCACATCGGTCCAAGTTAGGATTTTTCACTCGATTCTTGACAGCGAACACTTGATACAGATTTTTGATATGAATCTAAAATTTTATATCGTAGTATATGGCTATGTAAGAAGAACATAGGTTTTTAATCAAGGAACAGGATTGAATTTCGCACTAGAGAGGTCAAGTGATCTATACTTGTTTGGAAGTCGAATTTATGTGACCGAAACTATAAATCTGATTTGGTGTTGTGTAGGAATGATATATGTACATCGTACGAGCTTTAAAATATTTATATGTTGTGTATGTTGGCTTGTGGAGAGTTTGGAGAATGGCTCTTCGAATTGGTTGGGTAGCATGAGTGATCGACTAAGTAATACCTGAGGCTGTTGAGCAAAAAGTAATGCTTAGTGGCTTGTTTGTCACCCTGGTGTGATGAAAGGTTTCTAAACCTAGGTGAATCATGAGTTTAGGGTTGCTAGTGATTGTAGTACTATATAGTATTGTTATGTGATTGTTTCTATGGTTGCCAATGATTGCAATACCGTTAGGTATTGATGTGTGATTGTTGCTTTGTGGCTTGTGTTGGAATTTCAAAGGCGAATTTCTTTTAGGGGGAAAGAACGTAATGACCCAGATTTTTGAACGGTTTTAATTAAATACCGGAGTTATTTAAATTATTAAACCTTGGATCTAATTCGAATAAAAATGATTTCGAAAGCTTATGTAATTTTTTTAAATAATAAAAGGTTGTTGTAAATTTTAATTTATAATCTAAGTGATTCAAATTGTTTTTAAAATAATTCATTTTAATTAACGTGTGAAATTATCATCCGGGGCACTGTGTCGGATTTTAGCGAAACTAGTGCCATTGATTCGGAATAATGAATTTTTGTACGTCGGCAAGTTTTATGACGATCAGACGTGTTGTATGATCATGCGGGCTCGAAACATGCATCATAAAAATCTAAGAGAATAAATTATTATTATTATTTTTCTATAAATAAACAACACTTAACCTAAATTTCATTCCTTCTTTCTCTTCTTCTTTCAAATTTTGTTCACCGCCTCTTTTCATTTTCTAGTTTCAATTGTTCTCAATGATTTAGGCAATGATAATCGACACCGTTTGATCCATCAGCCTCGTGTTGTCCAGGGCTTCGTGATGGTGTGCTCAAAATCGTATGCGATGGTGTTTGGTGGTGCTCGACAATTTACAGTCAAGGCTAGGGCAAAGGGTCACGTAGCTATGTGTGGAATTAGGCAAAGGGGTGAGTACGGTTGAGTTCGTGATGGCGAGTAGATCTGGATGGTGGTGGCCATTGATGTTCTAGGGGTCAAAGTTGAATCGCGACCTGGGTGGTCAACTTAGGGATGAAGCAGATCGAAAATTAGGTGATGTAGCCAAAGTGTTCGAGCTTGGTACCATCATGAAGAGGATGTGATATGCGACGCATGGAAAGAATAAGTTCGAAGATTCATTAAGGAACAAGGAAGGAAATTGGGAGAAAGTTGCATACATTTGGGTTTCTTCATATCAGTATCGTGCATGTTCTGAACGATGGGGGAGAAGACGAATTAGTTCGGCAAGCAATTAATTAGTGAGTAATTAATTTATTAATTAAGTCTAAAATCTAAATTCTTATATAACGCGTAACTTTTTCATATAAGGTCCGATTAAGGTATCATTTTCACCATTGCATTCATATCGAGATTATCTACACAATGGAGTTGGATTCATCGAGTTTGGAGCTTATAGGAATTTTAGTCAAAATCGAATGGTGTTCGATTTTGACTATTCGAAAATGCATAAGCGTTAGCTGGAACTTAGGTGAGTTTTACTCACTAGTTTATTGAATATTGTTGTGTATATAATTGTTATTGTATTAAAAATATAAACAATATAACGAACAATGCAAGTTATCACTTTTGGACCACGCCTTGTTTGTAAAACAAGTGATAACATTATTATGGAGTATAATATCTGTTTAATCATCTATAACATGTATTGTGGCCCAAACTTACTATTTACATGTTTGATATTGCTTGGTGAAAAGTGATGGTGCATTATAGCTGTTTAAGCGATATAGTCGTATTAAATGTGCTTTGAAATCCCTGATATTTGACATATGTTAAATTAGATAAATTGAGATATATTGTGGAAATATATATATGTATGTATGTATATATATATATATATATTTGGTTATACATGTTTTGGTGTGTTTGACAAAAAGGAATTGGTTTGTACATTTATGGAAATCGAAAATGGAAGTTGTTGATAATCAATTATGGATTTTTAAAGTGATGGTTTTAAATTATAAAATAGGTTTTAATTGGTTTTTAAAATAAAGGTTTTAAAATATAGTATAAGTATTTTAAAAGTATATTTTAGTAAATATATGATTTTAGAAATTGTTAAAGGTTTTATTTAAGAAATAAAAGCTTTTTATATTATAATATTTTACAAATGGTTTATAGTATTTTACTAAATGTCTTAGTTTTATAAATAAATTCATACATGTAGATACATCTTGTTAAAGATATTTTATTATATTAAGAAATTTTAAAAAGGAAGTTGGTATTTGTAAAAGGGATTTGAACAGGAGTTTTTAGATTATTACACTTAAATTATAATGAATTGTTTTATGAATTGATTCAAAAGGTATATAACCTTGTTTGATAAGTGAAGCTATACTTATTTAAATGGATGTTTCAAAGTAAATGGAAAATATAAAAGTGATTTTAGTTTCATAGTAGCGATGTTTGTGCAAGATATGTTTTAACCCATTTAACTATACTTTTGATAAGTGTTTGGATCTTTAAAATGGAGTTTTAAAGATAATGGAATAGTGAAGTGATTTTGTGTTTGTTATAAACAATGTTTTAGTAGCATTTGTTTTTAAACGGTTGGATAATATTTTAAATAGGTAAAATATTGTTAAATGAGTTTGTAAAATACTTGGATCTTTGATTATGGAATTTTAAAAGAACAAATAGTATGAATTGGTTTTGGGTTTGTTGCAGCAATGTGTTAGTAACATTCACCTTTGCCCCGTTTTGTTTTTACTTATGAATGTAAATAGATCTTTGAAAAGAATATTTTAAAGATAATAATAAGTGAAATGGTTTTGGGTTTGTAGTGACAATGTTTGAGTAACATTTGTCTTAAGCTTGTGAAATTGATTTGTGAATGTACTTACACGGTGAGTATATGAATACTTTTAAAAAGTATTGGAACGTGTAGAAATGAATAGTGATATTTTAATTAAATAGTGGAGTTTAATTAACAAATGGAGTTTCATTAATAAAAGTATTAAGTAAAATGATTTTTACTAATAAAAGAGGTTTTTAATTAATAAAGGAAATTTAATTAAAAAGGGGACTAGAAGTTGTTTATATGACTTGATCGTGCTTATGTGTTTCGATCATGCTTAATATGTTACTTGCTTATGGACAATATATGAGACTTAATCTCCCATATGCGTTTATTCTTGTTGTTATTGGATTGTTTTTTATTTGATAGTTAAATAACCGACTATTAAATCTTAGCCAAAATATACTTTGGAAATTTTTAGAAGAAACACGGGAATTATATGGTACAGTTATCTTCGGTGATGTTATACTGTACATATAAACTCGTTTAACTCTTCTATGACAATGATAAGGAAATCCATTCGCTTAAACTATTAGGGGGCTTATATATGTATGTTTATTTCCCCAAAACCAGGGTTGAGATTACCGAAAAATCGATCGATTGGTTTTGGAGCACCCGGTAAGTGGGAGACTTCACTTATATAAGATAACTTAAAACTATAACCACTCCAAAACTATATACATGTTCTATACTTTGGAAGAGGTTCGTAATCGGTTCGTGATGCTGGAATTTATGTGGAGATTCGAGATCTATTTGGGATGCTCGAACACAATAGTTGTTCGTGATCTATTCAGAATATGGGAATCTTTGTGTAATTCCAAGGCCCGTTGAGGTATGGGAATCCATGTATGATTCCAAGATTTGTTGAGGAATCCATGTGTGATACAGAGATCTATTGAGATATGGGGACCGTATGTGAATTCGAGATCTTTTTGAGTTGGGGACTCATGTGTCGAGATCAGTTTGAGTGGTGACTGGTGTGCTAGAATGTCGGATGTAGCCTTACCAACGGATATGACTAAAACCATAAATAGAATATATAGCCAAAAGGTCAGCAACCCATGAGGGTGCATGCGACTCCATCCTAGAGTTACTTATAGATGTGCATGCAGGAGCGATGCATTCGGCTAGTTTGGCCAGCTATGTATCTCCTATGGTACATTCACTAGGGATGTATGTTGCTTTGGAAGGATATCTATGGTCCTTGTGCAGTAGATCGGTGTCGGCTTTGATCTGAGGAGATCAACGAGAAAATCCTACACAAGTGAACGTGCCTCAGCGGTTGTGATTGTGTACCTATTATCGTTGTGATGTACAATCACATGCATCGCAGCTATGCGATTATTTATATTTCACACCTTAGAAATTATTATATTATCATTGAATTTTATAATAAAAATGGTTTGGTTATCGTAAGGTAAAAACCCATCTGTGTTTATTGGCGATGTAGTTTTATGAGATAACCTTATTTTGAAGTGTTTTAAGATATAATAAATCTATATGATTTGAGTTTCTCACGCTGGTTCACCAGACCGATCCAGACATTATCTTCATAATGTTCGGGTCATCTTGAGTATGTTTCTAGATTTAGATGTGGTTTATTGGAGCTCTTGTAGAGGAGCTGGATGACTTCTTATCGTATTTATTTTTCACTGCATTACTTGACTTGTATTTATCAGCATTTGTGAGGACAGGCAGTTGTAACTGTCCAGGTCGATGATATGTTGGTTTGCTCTAATTGATGTATTATATCAAAGTTTTCTTTTTGATAAAGACATTTTAAGATATTATATATTATCGTTCCACATGTGAGATTCTGGTATTTTGTTCTCTTCTTTCTTGTTCTATTTCCTTTTATTTTTATTTTACCTAATAGTTCGTTTTCCAGCACTAGGTGCTCGGCATTTGAATACCATGGATGTATTAGTGTTGACATTCAAGGGTCGAAAAGGTGGGTAGTTACAGAAGGCATGCTTTTTGGGACATGTTGTCCCAAAAAGTAGGCTGGCGGTTAACCTTTATAAAGTTGCAATAGAGCATATGCCAAAGAATGCCACGGAAGTATGGAGTTTTCTTAGTTTGACGGGCTACTATCGGAAGTTCATTAAGGACTTCGCGAAGATCTCTACCCCTTTGACCTGCCTCGCCAAGAAGAATGTAGTTTTCTCATGGGATGCAAAATGTTAGAATGCTTTTATTAAGCTGAAGGATGCATTGAATAGTGTACCTATTTTGGCATTGCCCGATGGTGCAGAGATATTCACAGTATATATCATGCATGTGGTGCGGGGTTGGGCGCGGTCTTGGTGCAAGAAGAAAAGGCAGGGAGCAACGCTAGTCTACAGTTGAAGGTCCATGAGAAAAAAAATACCCTACCCATGATCTAGAGTTAGTGGCCATTCTCTTTGTGCTCAAGTCATGGAGACATTATCTTTTAGGAGGGTGGTTTGAGCTGTATATGGATCACAAGTCTCTGAAGTATTTGTTCTCCCAAATGGACTTGAATTTAAGGCAGTAGAGCTGGTTGGAGTTTTTGGCATCATATGATTTCGATATCTCTATTCTTCGGGCAAGGGTAATGTGGTGGTCGATGCTTTGAGCAGACAACAAGTAGTATTGAGCTCTTTGTTCTAGGAGTGAAGGCATTTGGAGTTCATTTCTTCATTTGATTTCCCACCATCATCGGAAATTACCTCGGGATTGCTAGCAGCTTTACATGTGCAGCCTACACTTATGGAGCGTATTGGATCTAGTCAAAAGCAAGATAAGGGGTTAGCAGATATTTTTGGGAAGCTTGATAGAGGAAAGCAGTCGAGCCATTCGAGACATTATGCCATTTACTCGAAGGGATGGTTATAGAGAGATGGTAGACTATGTGTTCCTCTTATTATGGAGTTGAATAATCTAGCATTAGCCGAGTCTCATTGTTCGAGGAGGACCATTCGTCCTTGTGTAGGCAAAATGTATCATGACATGAAGAGAGTCTTTAATTGGCCCGGTATGAAGAAGCATGTAACGGAGTATGTAGCTCGATGTATCACTTGTTAGAGGGTAAAGGTGGAGCAGATGAAGCCATGTAGTTTGTTCCAGCTGTTGGATATTCCTTAGTGGAAGTGAGAGAGAGTATTTCTATGGATTTTGTCGATGGTTTACCCAGGAGTAGGAGAGGGAATGAGAGTATTTGGGTCATAGTTGATCGGCTGACCGAATGCGCTCATTTTATACCGGTTAGGAGTACGAGGACGACGACATCTTTGGCAATTCTTTACATTAGGGAGGTCATATGGACATACGGAGAGAGTAAATCAGGTTTTTGGAGGACTTGCTTCAAATGTGTATATTGAATTTTGGAGGCTCATGGGAGGATCATTTGCCATTGGTGGAGTTCATCTATAATAACAATTATCAAACGAGCATTGAGATGGTACCATTTGAGGCGCTATATGGTAGACCCTGTAGATCATTGTCGTATTAGTAGGACACTATGGATATGATTATTCTTGGACTAGACATGGTGAGGGAGACATCATAGAAAGTAGTCATAATCTGCTGAAGAATTAAAACCGCGTAAGGTAGGCATAAATATTATATGCTGATAAGAGAAGTACTGAGTTAGAGTTCGCAGTAGGCGACATGGTTTTTGTGAAAGTCTCATCGTATAGACACGTCATGATATTTGGTTGTTTGGGGAAGCTAGTACTGAAGGTTTGTAAGACCTTTCCATATCACGGAGAGGATATGGAAGTTGGCATATAGAGTAAAGCTTTTTGAGAAGTTGGTGGGTGTACGTGATGCTTTCTATGTGTTGCACTTGCGAAATTGCTTGCAAGATTCAGCTACCGTAGTCAAGCCAAGTTAGCTATAGGAGGTAGAGGTACAGAGGGAGTCATTTATTCGCCGTGCACCCACTTGTATTCTTGAGCATCATACAAAGAGACTCCATAACAAATAAATCAAACTTGTTAAGGTTCAACGGGGAGACGATCCAATGGAGAGTTCATAGGTGCCTGAGGAGAAGATCCAAGCTACGCACCCAAGAATCTTTTCTGGTTCATTTCCAATTTTAGTCTAGTAAACAAGGATTACTCATGCATCTGGACTTAGCTTGGTATACCCTTTAGGTAGAGACCATTGGATGGTAGGAATTGTTGTAAACGTGTGATTATGACATGTTATGGATGATGGATGCCAGTGGATGTATAAGCTGGATTTTCCTTTTACACATTTAGGACAATATATCCTCTAGATAGTATAAACACATTATCTATTGTTTGTTGTTTATCTTGTTGAGCATTATGCATATGGATATTGCATATAGATTGAATGGTTGTGCATACAGGTAGAATTGCAAGTATACTTGCTTAGGATGTTGCATACATTTTGGATTCATAGCATGAGCGCTTGCATGACAGGCGGTCGACTAGATTGGGAGACCGCCTATTTTTTTCATTAGTATATGTTCATGTGCATTTCACACTTGCATATACATATATCGCATAAGAAATTTATTAAGGGCACTGATTGCCCATGGATGATAGATGAGTAGATGGTTGTAGCTATTGATTATTGGACGTACGAGTTACATTTTTCCATCCTTTGAGATTATGAGGACAAAATCCTTTTAAGGGGGGGAGAATGTAAACCCCAAAATTTTAGCGGAAATTTAGTTAGAAAATTAAATTTAAACATAATAATGGCTAAAATATAATTTCACAAATGTTTGAACTTGTCTATGAAACTTGCATCATTGCGTTCATAGTGATTTTCTGGACAATTTTCATATATAATATTTTGAAATCAGAGTTAGTACGGAGAAGTTACGGACATTTGAAAATTTGAAAGCAGAATAAATTAAATTTTAAAACTTTTCTAATTAAACAGTGTCGCCAATCGACACCCTAGGGTGTGCTGGTCAACATGAAGCACGATTAGTCTACTCTAGTGGTCGACCATCGATGTATGATTTTGATTATCTGGAGCAGCGATCGGACAAAGATGATTGAACCAAATATTTTTGTTTCGTGCTAAGTTATGATGTGCGTCTGTGATGAGAGCAGAGATTCTCTAAGATCAATCTAACGCTCCATATCAATCTTTAACCCCCATCAATAAACTCTTAACCTAACCCTAATTTCATTAGAAAACTTACTGCATACCGAAATTCTGCAAAAATTTCTTCTCTCCACATACAAAATTTTTCTGTAAAAAAAAATTAAAAACAAAGTAAGAGAGCACTAGTAAATAGGATAAAGGAGGGGCAAGCTAACGGGTGATGATTCTCCGATGGAGTTTAGAGTTAGAACTTGGATCTAAGGTGAGTGGGGACAAGTTTAATAAGTTGATTATTAACAGTTAATTTTAACGCATTCTATCTGATCTAGGATGTTAGTAACTAAACTATAAACCTAAATTTTTTAAAGCTAAAATTGAATTAGAAATTGAAATGGGTATAAATTAACTAATAGCATTTTTACCCAAGTTAAACCCCTTTCTATTATTGAGTAGAAACCCTAAAAATTAACTAACCCTGAATTAAGCAAGTATAATTAAACTAGTATAAATCTGTAGAATTTAATATCAATAAAAAGTAGGGTAAAATTGCAAAGATTGGTTAGTGTAATTCGATGCCTAGGGTTCACTGTGTAAATCTTGAATCTATCAAATTAACAAATAATTAAAATCGAATAACAAATAATTAAAATCTAATAACAAAAAATTGAAAACCCTAAAATTTACATTACGACTGGTTAACCATTCACCATGAGCGGTCGTCCGATAGGGTGTAGCGGTTGACCGGTTGATGATTGAAATGTGTAATATAAACCTCGGCCTACGGCCTAGGTTGGAAATAAAAGTAATTCAAAATATCATATTCTTTACTATATAAAAATTTCAAGGCCAAAATCCATATTTAATTATTTTTAATAATTAAAACCTGAAATATATCCTATTTCCACCTTAGGAAATTCATAAAATATTCATTTTAACTTAAAAAATTATGAAATTAAAATCCCATCTCCAAAATATTGTTTTATTTAACATATCTGAAAATCAAATTGATTGGAAATTAAAAACTTAGGTTTTACTCTTAAAACCCATTTAAATAATTTAACAAAAATTCCATAATTCATTATTCTATCCAAACAATGATCATACAGCCAAATGACATAAATTATCAAAATAATTTGGGTATTACTGATAGCCGAATTCAAAAACAAACAATAGAGATGGTTCACTTATTATTCACCTTAAATTTAGATGTTGGAGTTGAGATTTGATAGTACTTAGCTTCCCTAAGCTTTATCTTTTGAACCCCTTTTGATTTCCTCTTTCTTTTACCTTGATTAATGGCCGACCCTATATCTTCCTTTTGATTGTTTGTGATTGTGAAAAATGAGAAATGAATAAGAGGGTGAAGGTTTAAGGGATAAAAGATATGTCTATTCCTATTTTATCCTTCTCATTTGTTCCTCCTTAAATTAAGTTTAAACTATCTTACTTAGTTGATTAATTTTGGCTCGACATATTCATCATCAAATCTCATCTCTATCTCCCATTACGTTATTCTATTTAGTCTATCCAATCGAATTTCCTGAATAATGTTAAACTAAAATTAAGGATGTTACAAGGTTGTCTTATTCATTAATGCCAACAAGCGTCGATCTCGAAGATCAAAGTCGTGACATTTAATCTCATAGTCTAAACTACCAACCAACTGAGCCAACCCTATTAGCTTATTAATATGTAAAAATAATATAATGATATTATATATTAATATATTAATGCTTGTTACTTATTATATATTAATAGGTTTCTTATAGAGTACTATATGTTTTACTTCAACATTTTTTTTGAAATAAGTATTTTCTTTACATGAAAAAGGAGTTTACAAATTTAAGGGGATGGGGAAACCAATTATAGTATGGGGAAACTAATTATAGTAAAGGTTTTTATACAGACTTTGCACTTAAAAACCATCGAATGTTTCCATCCAATCCCCAAATTAAAAATGGAAAACTACCCAACCCAATTAGTCTTTAAATAGTGAACAATATACAATAAACAAAAAGTCAGAAAATAAAATAGACCACTGTAGTTAGCGCGTGGTCAAAAAGTACTCAAAATTCGAGATGTCGTCATTTCAACTATTTCATTAACAGTCTTCCACATCCATTTGCCATTACTTTGATCCATCAATAAACTCCTCTATCCTTCTTCCTACAACTAAGAACAGTCTTTGCTTCAAGGCGTGATTGTTGTAGTACATTGCCCCTTGCCTTCGCTTCTCCGTTACTGTTAGCATCTATTTGTCGTCTTCATATGGCTTGGATGTGTCTTCTTACTCCGATCTGTCCTCATCTCAATGTGCATGATTAAGTTTGAAGCCAAAATCTCTTAAAATAAGTTCTAGCCCTTGAATACTCCCTGATTTAACATTTAGTTATTTCATGAGTTTATTGCAATCCGCTTTTATAAGTTCAATTTGAATGTTTAATGGGGTTTCTATAGATCAGAAAATCTTGTAGTTTCGTTCATTCCAAACATGCCAAATGAGCACTACCACTGTTATGTCTTTTATATTGTGATATGTTTTACTCCTTGAATTTGGACATAGAACATCCGTGAAGACATCATCAATGTCATTAAGATGATTAAACAAACATTTTAATACACCGATAATATTCTATAGTATAGATCTGGAATATTGACATTGAAAAAATAGGTGATTTCTTGTCTCAACTCCTTAATTGCACAAAATGCATGTCCTGTTTATGTCATCATTCCATTTAGAAATATTTTCTTTGGTGTTTAACTTGCTTACTTTTTCCAGTAGAGCGCACATCGACATCTTAGGTGAGCACGTGGTATTCCAAACATTTATGCACCATTCCAGACTGCTATGTTCTTCCCTGACCCAATTCCTGATAGAGTTAGGGGTATACCCTAGGGGACAATTATGTAATTTGTTATGTATATCTAACTCGTTGATCAATCTTGTTCAAAATAAAGGTGTTTTCTTTCTATTATATACTCTATATAATGTGGTTATATTAATTAATCAATTTAATTAAAATTATATTTAATAGAAAATCCATAAATGGTATGTTTTGTGATAGTAGTTACAAAGTGTTATAACCGTGGGTAACTTATCACAATGAAACAAATATACCATTTTAAATGTTCCTAGTCAAGATGCATCGAGACTGGATATCGATGTATCCATTGAGACTAAAGTATGTAACGCTCTCCAAATATTGGGCGGTGTATTACTCATGATTATTGGAGGCACCAAGGGGTTATGTACTGATAGTTATTGGATAACTATGGAATGACTCACTCGATAGTTTTCTATTGGTTAATATAACTAAGGTCAAGCAGAGAATATCGATATGACTAATTTACACAGTTCTTTCGACTTGAGAATACTGTTTATCTTCAATGTGAAAGCTCCACTTTGATTATAGTTAAACCATGGTACAACATCCATCGAATGACTGTAGTTGGGTCGAGTGGAAGCATTGGAAGTGAAACACTATTCAAGAGAGGATTCGTCTCCTCGGTTATATGAGGTTAATATCACGGTCAACTGAAGTCAACTCAAAGTCAAAGTCTCTGGCCAGAGCATTTCGATTAATAATAATTCTTATTATTGAACCAAAGACTTCATGTTTGGACTATATAGTTGAATGTGGATGATATTGGAATTTTAACCAGTAGCAAATTCCATAAATCCAAAGTAATATAGTTTTGACGAAGAGAATTGGTGTAAATAATTGTCACTATTAGGTACCGCTTATAATAAGTACAGTTGGATTTTACCAAAAGATGTGTAAGCGATGAATTTAGCCAAAATGTCACACCACCTGCTAAGTGACATGTGAATGTTAATATTTTAATTTTTCAATATTAGTCGCTGACTGAATTTACACCTTTGAATCGCACAACCGTAATGATGAATTCTCTGAAAAACCACATGATTTAATTAATTTATAAAAAGTTGTAAATTAATTAAATCAATTAGTATTTGAGAAATATTAATTATTATTTATTTTATTTGATTTTTGGGAGTTATTTGTAATTATTTGAATGCATTTATAAAAGTTATATTTGCGTGCATTGATATATGATATCATTGTAATTAAATAAAAGACAATTACATGTGTTTTATGGAATCTTATGCCATTTGATGGCACATAATTTTCAGCCATACTATGTAAAGAAATAGGAGTGAAAAGAGAAAGTTAATCAAGAGAATTAATTAGAGAAGTTTTAATTGAAGAATGGAAGAAATTTCCTTCTTTCAAATATAACATATTCTCTAATTCATTCTATACGTACAATTGAGTTTCTCATTTTTCATTCTTCTTTCTATAATTTTTCTGGTTCTCTCCTTCTCAAATGGATGAAAATATGAGATCTTCCATGGATTCAATTATTCCTAAAATCAAATACAAATAAAATTAATTATGAAAAGTGGTTTATTCCTCTTGATCCTTGCAACATCTGGAGGCTGCTTTCTAAATCTTGGAGATTTGATTCATCATTCAAGGTGAAAATCATTGGTTTCACTTTTGATAATTCTAGTTTCATTTATTTGTATACTTATCATGTTAAAATGGTCCAGATTTATTCATATTATATATCTTCTATCTCATCGTGTTTAAAAGGTTTAGATTTAATCATATTATATTTCCTCTACCTTATGTATTCATCTTGTAATATAACTTAGATCCCCTTTTGTTCATCTCATTTAATTATATGATCATTATGTAGATTTAATTTGACTCTCTCCTTATTTACGTATCCATTGACTATATTTTTATTATGGTTGAATTCAAATCCTTTATCTTTTTTATTGTGTGTCCCTTTTGTATAATCAGATCTGATTTATCATACAATAAATTTGTATATGCCCAAGTTGTCCGATATTATTTTCTGTCATTGTTTTGAAATTGTAAAAAAAAAGGAATGTGAAAATATTTTATTATGTTGTAATGTTGTACATAAAATTTTGTAACATCTATATACATGAACATTAATTTACTATAGGTGGTTTACTGGAGTAAAATTAATTTCCACTGTTGCATAGTTAATTTCAAAAATGATTTAATTTTACTTGTTTTAGTCATAAAAGTAAAATTTTCCTTTTGTTTTAGAATTCATAAGTGTTCATTTATGAAAAGTTATAGACTTTTATTTCATACCTAAGATTAAAAGATTGAATAATTTTGTTAGCATCAAATTTAAACATGTATGTTACTTAAACTGCAATCTTCATACATATATATAAATATATGTGTTATTTTAAAATGAATACATAACTTGCAATTATTTATACATATAGATATACATATTTTTATGTTATTTTAATCTAAATCAAAACGGACCTTTTTGTGAAACTGTAGAATATAATTTCAAGCTCTTCCTTAAGTAAAACCTTTGTTACAATTGTTAATTCTTGTTTTGACAAACTCATATATATATATAGGACAACTAATTTTAACATGTGTATATGTAAACTTATCAATTATTATACATGTATATTTTATTACTTAAAAAAAACTTGGGCAACAAAGGCATATGCAAATTCTATTATAAATGCCATTTAATATGTCATTCAATGTAATTAAAAAGAGAGAAACGTAAGGGTTTCTCTCTCTACATTTATAGCTTTATCTTTCCTCAATTTATTATACATGTCAAGAGAAAGAAAACCAAAGATTTTCCTTCTCTAAAATTTCTCATGCTTAATTACACAAATATACACTTCTTATGTTACACTTATATTTCACAGCACGAATATATTTGATACATTCATTCCATTGCACATAAATATACACACAAGAGTATATTTGATATACTCTACATACAAATTAAATTAAAGTAAAACTTTATAAATTAAATAAAATATTGATTTAACTTAAAAGAAACTTAGAAAAGTTCTAAAGGAATTTAGACTTCATAGGCCCATTAACGATCCAAAATGGTAATTTTTTTGAAATTCACCCATTTCTTCCGCTGCGGGCTGGCCTAGGTCTAACAATGGTATCGACGCCCAATGGCCTATACGGTCTAAATTAGTCATGTTAGGGCTAACTAATTAAGCTTGTGCACTTAGTACGTTGTTTAGAAAGGTGATGTCTAGGATTGGAATTGGGTATTCAAGTACTCTGTCCTACTTGGTTACCTGCCTAGCCTGAAAGGTGATGTGAGCCCAAAGGTTGTCCGTAATAAAAAAGGACCAATATGAATTGGACCTTGGGCTAATTTTCAAAATATTTTTTAAAATTAAGACATGATTTTAAATTTAAAAGTTAAATTTAAAATAAAAACATGTTTATTATTAAAGGTTATAATATAACATAAATTTTCAAAATGTTTGAAAATGTAATGAAAATTTCAAAATGTTTGAAACTGTTAATTTCAAAACTAAAAATTTGTTAATAAGATTAATAAAATAAATTAATTAAATGAGTAAATTAATTAATACTTATATGCATGTATTATATATGTTGACATATGTTATGCTATTCTAAAGTGTTAAGATAACATAAGTATACATGTATGTAAGATAAATTTTGAAATTGATATAGTTTGGTTAAAATTGTTTAATTAAATAAATAAATTAAAGGTTAAATAATTAAATAAAAAATATGTATATATAAGATATATGTGTTATACTATAAATGTTATAGTATACCCTATAAAGGTTATAATAGATATGTCCCATATAAAAGTTGTATTGAAATACTAATTTAAAATTAATTAAAGAGTTAATTAATTAAAATTAAGTAAATAATATTTAATTAATAAAATGTTATACATATGATTATTGTATAAGTTAATTAAAATATAAGAGTTATATAATAATGAAACTTATATAATATAAGTGTATAAACTAAAGGTGGAACATTAAAGAAAGCCAAATAGACTTAAGGAATAAATACATAGTAAATATATGTCTACTGTGATTTCTGATGTGTCTGACACTTGAATCACGAGGGTATTTAATAACTCGATATCACTCAATATAATATTCTGAAGATTATGAATCTTCAATATAATGTTGTCCTCTACCATATATATATATATTGATAGATTACTTGCATACTCCTTAGTTGTTGAGCAAACTCAAGCTGGGGATGTTATGTGTAGTATTATTAATATATTGAACATATGAGGTAAGATAACTATATGTATTTGTTGAAAAAACTCAAGGTACATATACTATACTTAAACCATCATGATATGGTAGGTACGAGTGAATAATCTCTTTCAATTTGTTGAGCAAACTCAAGGTCGAAATGAGATTAGGAAAAAGAAAAATAGGTTAGGAGTTGTATATGATACAACCGATAAAGAGTTATCCATCGTTTGTGGGGCTATGATTTGTTGAGCAAACTCAAGGTCAGAATACCAAGACAGACGAGTCCTAACACCCATTAGTGAAATCGAAAGACTTCTATGTTTCATCTTAGAGTTTGGGGAAACATAAAAGACTAGTGGAAGCCTTATTAGAAAAATGAAACGGTAACATTTAACCTTTCAAATATTGTAAGAACATATGCTAAATAATGTTATAATTATCTACAATGATAAATTTGTGCATTTAATATGATTGATAAAATGTTTATCAATTAACATATACAAACGAAATGAATTGAATTGAAAGCTGAAAATGGAAATACAATGACCACTATTAAATTTCTATTGCATGTTACTGTTTCAACACCCATGCAAGTGCTTGATTTTACAACTACTGAATACATTCACGGTTTGGTCACTTATGTATTTATTTGGTCAAGACTATGTATTGCATTCTATGCATTTCACACTCTAAAAGCAAGGCAAGACTATGGATATTTGATCCATATACAATTGCATATAAATGTTATATGGTGAATGGTCAAAGTTTGTAATGTACAATATTTTGATGAAATTAGTTCATTCGAAAAACCAAATAAACAATAGTGGAGATCAAGTATTCAATCTGATTGATTACAAAAGAGATCATATTGTGTTAATGTAACACCAGACCAGAAACTACAAGATAGATATAAGAACTCGATTGCAGAAATGTCATTTTGATCGGTTTATGTAAAGTGCAACATATTTGATGTCCTTAAATGTTAAGGATAATCGAATGTGCTTTTGTAAAAGTTTGTTATGATATTGTAGTATGGTTTTCTTTTGAATAGTTTGACCATTTGAAAGGAAAACGAATATATATGAATAGATGTAATTTAAGGTACAGTTGGGATGAAGAGAATGAATAGTCACTTCTGCTTCATAGAGAAACATTAGGAACGAGAATTGTAATAATAATTGATACTTAATATTGGAATAAGAAATATGATTTCTATTCCGAAATGTATTTTCATATAGAAAATTGTTTTCCATGAGATTTATTTCTTTGAGCTCAAGCTATTTGATCAACGAACTCTCCACTGTAAATAGTTACAGTGTATGAAATAAACAAATTGTATTAAGTGAATAATGGATCTTCGAATTTAGTATGCTATTGTAGTAATGGTGGAAATAGTGGGAGCATGCCATATATCATTTATTAATTGCATCATAGTATGAAAATTGTTTTCGTAAAACTTACCATACATTATTTATGAAATAATGATTATTTTTCGGTATCAACTAAATAATAATAATAGACATAGCTATATTTCAATATGAATATAATGAATATTCTTTGTGAAATAAAACTATAATGTGGTAATTTTTTTACAACAAAAGTGATGCATTGGAAAATACAAAAGTATCTAATATTATTTATAGTTGTTTTGGAATTATAGACTTTGCCGTAGTTTTGAGGAATAATTTTATTATATGATTTTGAATCATATGATACTTGTTAATTATATCTCAAACAACAAAGAGCTATGCACCCATTTAGTGGGGGTATCATAAGAGTTGATGAACTTTTTGAATTGATACATATAGATGTATGCAATTGTAATTTTATAAATACCAAAACAGTTCCACGTACTTTATCATATTCACCGATGAGTTATCGTCGACATGGACATGTGTATTTGATACACATGTAGTATGTCTATGGTAAACTTATAGAATATAAAATAGAAGTAAATAAAATAACATGCGATAGAAATGATTTCATTTGATCGAGTGAGTGAGTATATTGGAAAATGTTTCGAACTTACCTAAAATGAATAAAGATTCAATCTCAAAATTACTCCTCCATGTGATACATAATGATGCATCGATATTGAATAATCGATCTTTTATGGACAATATACGATTAATTATGAGTGAAGTTGAGTTAGTTTCTTTCTATAAGGTCGTTTACTTAAGGGTATTGCACAAGGTTAATATTATTTCATATGAATAACAATTTATAAAAATTTACAAGATAAGGTTTTATAAGAAACTCCAACATATCCTAGGCCATGGAATTGGCAAGTTGTGTGTGTTGAAAGATTGCACATAATAATTGTTCGTAAGGGATCCTTTATGAATCTCCCCAAAAAAGTTTTTGAAAGACTGTCATTGGATGATATATTTATATTTTGAACATAAGTTTTGTAAACTAAAACCAAATCAGTTTTATAAATAAAGAAATTCATAAAACATTTATGAGTACCTATTCTGTTGCACTGATAAACAATTGTTGTTTCAAGAAATACCAACTTCATTTTGAAAAAATTTCTTTAAGGAATTACTGGTGGTAAAATGGAATTGGATACGATATAAATAATACTGATTTGATGGGATGAAATGAAATTTACTAACCTAAACGAACACAATGCATTAGAGTGTCTAATAAGTATTCTCGCACATTAAAGAGAAACTATGAGTTTCTTATTAACATCGAAAATATATAATCCTAGATTGTTTAATTAAACCATTAAGAGTGTTGACTCTATATTGTATGATGCGCAAATCCAAAAGAATTCCAAGTACGCTATCAAAATATAGATTTTGGTGGTCGTAACTGAAGGCTTATGATCCATCGACCTTTACCATGTCTTCATGAGTAAGACTAATGCGGTTGGAATTAAATGAGCAATGTTGATAAGAATAATATCACAAATTTCAATTGTTGAAATTAACGTAATAGATTCGATATTAAACATGTTCAAGTAAATTTGGATATACTCACAAAATTATCGCTTGATAAGTCCTAGTGTTATGGTACATATGTATTGAAACAAGTAATTCTAAATAACGATTTAGAGTAAGCTGTTTACACATATTAACCAAAAATATCTCATAGTCAGTGGGAGCAATATTGAGTTTATGAGTCTTTGGATATGATCCAAGAAATGATACAAATGTATCATTTTATAAGCATCAAGATTGAATAAGTATTTTGATAGAAATATCAAATAGTTTGATTTTTAATCAAAATACAGAGGAAGCATGTGTTCATAAGAAAAAAGGTTAAAAGATATATTGATATTTCTAAACTATAAGTAAACAACACATTGTTGATTTTAACGATGTAATTGTGTTAAAATCAACCTTAGTTTTATTAATACTCAACATTGGATTAATAAATGATGACTTTTATAGCAAGTATAAAAGATGTCGGGAATGTCCCAAATGATATGCAAGGATACCTTATTAAAATGTTTAATACGGAACATGTAAGATTGATTCCTTTGCATTGGCAAAAGGAATTGTCATACATGTTGTGTTGTCTACGTTATCATGATTTTCTTATGTATTTGATACATGAAGCAAATATCAAATCCAAATTTATTTCACTAAATGGTTGTTTGAAGTGTTCTAATGTATTTATGAAATACTAAAGAATTGTTTACAAAAACAAAAACTCTTTATTAGGGAGTGCTCAGACTCAAACTTCATAAGTGATAATGAGTATAGCATGTTAATAATAAATTCAAGCTAAGAATCTTTAAGTTGGAATGTTCCAAATGAAAGACCATGGCTGATTCAATAAAAAAGGCTAGGTACATCGCCGTAAATAGCGCCACAATAAAAACAATGTATATAAAATACAAGTGCACAAATTTATTACTGAGCCGATTTCAAATGTTGAGAATCTCATAACATTGTTATATGATAACAATGTCACGATATAGTTTTTAATAGACCTTATAGCTCACTAGATGTCAAGAGCCATACTCTGAATTGTTCCATATGATAAAGTAGTTTATCATCATCAGAGAGAGTTGATTGACAGAGTAGATAATTAAAACATAATAGCATAACCGTTCACAAAGGGACTGAAATAATTGGATTTGAGAAAATAGATTGTAGAAGTTAGAATAAGATTCCATAATTGACCCCAAGTGCAAGTGGGAGATTGATAGAGTTAGGTGTATGCCCTAGGGGCAATTAGGTAATTTGTTACATATATCTAACTCGTTGAACAATCTTGCCGAAATAAAGATGTTTTCTTTCTATTATATGCTTGATATAATGTGGTTATATTAATTAATCAATTTAATTAAAAGTATATTTAATAGAAAATCCATAAATGGTTTGTTTTGTGATAGTAGTTACAAAGTGTTATAACCTTGAGTAATTTATAACAATGAAACAAATATACCATTTTAAATGTTCCTAGTCAAGATGCATCGAGACTGGATATCGATGTATCCGTTGAGACTAGAGTCGTAACGCTCTCCAAATGTTGGACAGTGTATTACTCATGACTGTTAGGGGTACCAAGGGGTTATGTACCGATAGTTATTGGATAACTATGGAATGACTTACTCGATAGTTTTTTGTTGGTTAATATAACTAAGGTCAAGCAGAGAATATCGATGTGACTAATTTACACAGTTCTTTCGACTTGAGAATACTGTTGATCTTTATATGAAAGTGTAACGACCCGAAATTTCTGGTCGTTAGCTTTTGAACATTTAATTTATTTTAAATGTTTAATTTGGATTAGTAATTGATTTTGAATATGGAAGAGTTTCTGAAATGGTTAAAATTCCAAATATAGTGATTTATTTGATTTAGTAAACAATAAAATTGAAAATTGAAAATTTGGATAATACGGGAATCTAAGAATAAATGGGGTGAAAAATGATTTCTAAAATTGATTTAAATTCTATTTGGATTTGAATTATAATATTGGACTTGTGAATGGGATTAAAGTCGATAAGTTTAAAATTGGGAATTTATATATTAATTTAATAGTGAAATTAATATATAGAAATAATGTAAATAATCAAATTTTTATTAAAAATAAATCAGAATGATTTCTAGTTTGAATATAAATACAATGTGATTTATAATGGAGTTAGTAAGTTTTTAAAATTGAAATTTGAAATGATTTCGATGATTTGAAAATCGCTCGATTTAATCGACGAGTTAAAATAGCCTTCTGGAGCACAGTCTCAGAATTCGATGAAACAAGTTCCATTAGATCCGTTATTGTGTATAATTATTGAACTTCAAATTTTATAGCGTTTGGGGTTATCATTTGGTCGTACAGGATAGAAATGCGTTGAAATAAATATTAGAAATTTAATATTTTAATTCGATTCAGAAAGCTATCTTCCACATACGATCGAATTAGGCTACATAACATGTTCCATTGTGTTCGAAATAGGGATAAAACATTATAAACGCCAGGCGGCACGTCTCGATTGGAGTTCGTTGAAAAAGCATGTTAGAATTGGAAATAATAATAAAATAATATATATATATATAATCGTATATATATTGTGAATAGTAACTAAACCCTAACTATTATTCATGCAGCCGCCGTTATCTCTTTGAATGGTCGCAGTGCGTCCATCTTCTCCCTCGATTTTCTTCGAATCCACAAGCTTTCGTAAGAAAGCTCCAACATGATAAGTGTTGAGCTCAACGAGCTCAACCCATCGAACGGTCACGATTGTAAATAGTGGAGTGGATCAACGGAAAAGTGGCCGTGTTTGTGGGTCGTTTGGTTGCAATTTCCTCAGCCTTGGGATGACCGAGCTTGACCGGGTGCATGGTGGGGATGGGGCTCGTGATGGGCTTTCGAGTGTCATCGCTGGATCGTCGTATCGACGAAGGGGGAAGGCCGCAACAAGCAAAATGAAACGGGCGTGATGAGTTTAGGGCTAGTACAAACGCGTAGAAGAAGAAACTATGGGGGGATGGCCTTGATATGGAGATTTGAACGAATGGCTCGGATGGTACAAAAAAAAAATCTAAAAAGAAAGTAAATTAATTTATATAATTATTATTCAAATGTTTAAAATTACTGATCTTGGTCATACGAGGTCGGAATCCAACGAAAGAAGAGGCATCAGAATCGCAGCGACGAGCTCTACACGCTGCAATAGATCTGGAGTCAATCGAAGCTAGTGGAAATTTTGGGTTAAATCGAACGTCTTCGATTTAATTTAAAATTTGAGCATTTGGCAATTTAAAAGTCAAGGTGAGTTAATCTTACTAAATTTTGGACTACTAGCTTTAATTTTAAATAGTTAGAATTAATAAATGATTGATTTGTTAAATTGATGTATTTTTATCAGTTGGATGTGATATTATATATAGTAGCATATATTAAAGTGCTTGATATTCTCGCATATGTATAGCGGATGAGACCCTATGCACCCCGCCTAATAGCGGATGACCCTATATACCGCGATATTCCACCTCGAAGTGGAATTGGTATTTTTTTATGTTGTGCTAACATCGATGGATGTAGGGAAACAGGTTAAAGGGATCCAACTGGATTCCTCAAAATTGTAGAATTTAATTGCATATATAGTGATACATGTTTTTGTTGAATAATCTGTGACATGTTATTTTGTGATTAATATTTATTGGATGTTATGGCAGTTAACATGGATTTTTAGTGTTTGAAAATACCAATAAAATATGGTTTAATTTGTTAAAGAATTGTAAATGGAAATTTTCGGAGTAAAAATGTCTATATAGAGTTTAGGTAAATCTACCGGCTAAAGTAAACTTTTTTTTGAAATTTTAATGTAGTTATTTCGGATTATGGTGAACAGAGATTTGGGAATAAAAATATATAAAGGATTTTTAATTATTAACCGGGTGATTTTAAAAGTGTTAAAAATATTCTGGTAGTTGTTTAATTATTTTAAATTGTTTAAAGCACATTTAATTATAAATAATTACTTCATAATGATTTTTATAGGATTTATTTTTATTTAAGAACTAATCAGCACTTTTGTTTTAAAAGGATAAATTATTAAATATTAATATGGTTTTGTATAATAACTTTTATTGAAGTATAATTGCCTAGATTTAACTTGAAATTTATTTTAGAACTTACAGGCATTACTTTGTGATAATTTTTAAAATTAAGTTTTCAAGAAGTAATTGTATACTCGCGTGGCGTAATCGGAGGCAATGAGTGCCTACAGCTAAGTCTTGAATTTCTTTGGGACAGAGACGTAACCATTGAGCTGTAATCCATTGTTTGATACTACAGTGGTACTTTCCACATTATTTTAAAGGGGGTTTTCAAATATTTTTGGAAATATGCTTTGTGAATCTACCGAATTCAATAAGATAAGTATATAGTTTTGGATAAAGAGATTTAATTTATTTAAAATTTAATTTAAATAAAGACTTGGTGTTTTTGGTGAAATTGAAGTATTTGGTTGAATTGATTGTTTATTTGATAGTTAAATAACCGATTATCCAATCTGGACCCAAATATAACTTTGGGAATATCTAGAAGAGGTACGAGAATTATATGGTACAGTTACCGTTTGAGGTGCTATACTGAAAGTATAAACTCGTTTCGTTCTTTTAGGACATTTATAAGGAAATTCGTCCACTAACGGTTAGGAGGTGATCTCCGATCTTATTCTCATCTGTGTATTTCCTAAAGAACCGGGGTTGAGTTTATCGGGAAATATCGAACATTGTTTCGAAGAGACAGTGATTGGATTTGCGATCCGAAAACTACTTCGATCCAATAAGTACGTTTTCGTAATGAAGACAAGTGCATGGAGTCGAAGATGGAGCATTGAATTGCAAGAGCTAATCCCTACTAATCCTGAGGGTGATTCCAAAATGGATGAAGTAGGAATAGTGTCTTCGGTTCAGTTTAGACCGAGAATGGACTTGTATGGATGAATGCAATTAGTACATTGTCATTGGAAGACAATGAGCATTCTAAATAAATATTTCTTAAAAGGTAATCATAGCCACTAGCCTCATCAACCGGGAATGACTGAAAATCAGGCGAGATGCAGCAAGGCTAAGTGGGTTGCACCCAAGTAGGGTATGGTTGCCCCTATCTAGAGTCTCTTTTATTCGGCTGTGTGGCGGTTGCTGATCCCAACCATGGGGTAATCTTATTCGGACTATCCAGGTTAGGGGTAGTCCGGTCTTGTGTTGCAGGGGATCCCGGCGTGGTCCTCGGTACGATGTTCTAGACGTGTACTGTGAAAGGTGGTGCCTCAGTGCCTAGTCATTCAGTTGGAATCCATTCTCCCATACGTGCCTTTACGGTTTTGATTGTAGAGCCTAGTGTTGCTGGAATTTAATTAATGTAACAATTTCAGCTATTTGAATAAGTATTTGTACTTAGACACTATTATAATATCAGAGGATTTTGATATGAAATGTTTTGGTTATCGTAAGGTAAAAACCCATCGTGTTTATTTTTGGCGTGGTCTTATGAGTTACCTTTGGTTTTCAAAAGTATTTTGGAACTTTAATAATTCAAATTGAGTGTGTTTTCTCACACTGGTTTTCCAAACTAACTCGGGTGTTATTTTATTACAATGCTCAGGTCAGACCGAGTATTTCAGGTTCATGTTAGGAGGCTATGGAGTTCAGGAGACGAGCTAGATGGCGAAGACGTATTACTCATACTTGTTTATTTCCGATGCAGTGTTTTCTTTTTTTGAAATTTCCAGTAATTGGGAGGGCAAGTTGTTAAAACTATCCTAGCTGGTAATTATTGATTTGGTGTACTTTGATGTAAAGTATGTATATTACAGTTTTGATCTGTGTAAAGAGCTATTGATATTATATATTATTCAGTTCGCTGTGAGATTCTATTTTTGTTTAGTTTTCTTCTTCTTTTACCTCCTTTCTTTCCCCTCAAAAATCCTTTTTTCGGCACTCGATCGTCCGCCATTTTATATGATGAGCGTATTTATGTCTATTTTCGAAGTTGTGAAGGGCAGGTTGTCATAGAAAGCTCCACTTTGATTATAGTTAAATCGTGGCACGGCGTCCATCGAACAACTATAGTTGGGTCAAGTGGAAGCATTGGAAGTGAAACACTATTCAAGAGAGGATTCGTCTCCTCAGTTATATAAGGTTAATATCACGGTCAAGTGAAGTCAACTCAAAGTCAAAGTCTCTGGCCAGAGCATTTCGGTTAATAATAATTGTTATTATTGAGCCAAAGACTTCGTATTTGGACTATAAAGTTGAATGTGGATAATATCGGAATTTTGATCATTACAAAATTCCATAAATCCAAAGTGATATAGTTTTGACGAAGAGAATTGGTATAAATAATTGTCACTATTAGGTACTGCTTATAATATGTAAAATTGGATTTTACCAAAAGATGTGTAAGCGATGAATTCAGCCAAAATGTCACACCACCTGCTAAGTGACGTATGAATGTTAATATTTGAATTGTTCAATATTAATCACCGACTGAATTTACACTTTTGAGTCGCACAACTGTAATGATGAATTCTCCGAAAAACCACATGATTTAATTAATTTATAAAAAGTTGTAAATTAATTAAATTAATTAGTATTTGAGAAATATTAAATATTATTTATTTTATTTGAGTTTTGGGAGTTATTTGTAATTATTTGAATGCATTTATAAAAGTTACATTTGCACGCATTGGTTTATGATATCATTATAATTAAATAAAAGATAATTACATGCTTTTAATGGAATCTTATGTCATTTGATGGCACAAAATTTTCGGCCATACTATGTAAAGAAACAAGAGTGCAAAGAGAAAGTTAATCAAGAGAATTAATTAGAGAAGTTTTAATTAAAGAATGAAAAAGGTTTCTTTCTTCCAAATAAAACATATTTTCTAATTCATTTTGTACGTACAATTGAATTTATCATTTTTCATTCTTCTTTGTAACTTTTCTGGTTCTCTCCTTCTCTAATGACTGAAAATATGAGATCTTCGACGGCTTCAATTACTCCTAAAATCAAATACAAATAAAATCAATTATGAAAAGTGGTTTATTCCTCTGGATCCTTGCAATATCTGGAGGCTGATTTCTGAATCTAGGAGATTGGATTCATCATTCAAGGTGCAAATCATTTGCTTCATTTTTGGTAATTCTAATTTTATTTATTTGTATACTCATCATGTTGAAATGGTCTAGATTTATTCATATTATATATTTTCTATCTCATCATGTTTAAAAGGTTTAGATTTATTAATATTATATCTCTTCTATCTTGTGTATTCATCGTGTAATATAACTTAGATCCCCTTTTTTTAATCTCATTTAATTATATGATCATTATGTAGATTTAATTTGGCCTCTCCTTATTTATATATCCATTGACTATATGTTTATCACGGTTGACTTCCTTTATCTATTTTTATAACGATCCAGAATTTGACCACTTTAGCATATACAATTTAAAGTGATCTTAAATATAAAATATATTACATTTTATAATTTAAATAATATTAGATAAGATTTGCGAAGTGAAATATACACAAAATAGGAATAATTGCTTATATCGACAAAGTGACATCCATCCACCCAAGGCCATGCCCACCTAAAAGCCATCTCCACCTCTTTTCATCCCAACTTCTTGGATAGCGGAGCTATAGTCGGATTTCAAGAAGTTTCGGGAAATATTAGCGAAGCTATAGTCAAATCCATAGCGACAAAGTTAAATAAAATTGGTAGGAAGTATGGTTTAGATCTAGAGTTCCTTGCCTTAAAGTTTGACGGAGTGGAATCCAAAGCGAGTTATTTCTCCCTTCATGTTCATTGGAACCATTGCTAAGCTGAAGGAGCTTTAAGTGTTAAATTTGTTTGAAAACCCTTGTTCAATGCTTGTTTAGTTTGTTTGCTAAAATAATGGTTTTATTTCCTTGTTTGACTATTTGGAAGGTTAATAAATATTTTAAAATTTAGAAGTTAAATACTTAATGGGGTATGCGGAAATGACTAGTACACGTGTTTCGTCTGTGAGATCCAAGGAGACTTGAGCGAGAGATGGAACATGTTGAAGGGAAATCCTAGATGCTCCAAAATAAATATCAAACCGTTTTAACCTAAGGTGAAATGAAATGTTGGGTAAAATGAGCATTGATTTTCATTTATTATTGTGTTTATTTCATTGATTGGTTATTTGAATTAGGCTCGACCGGTTTATGACCAGTTTACCCTTTTATGTGCATGGACTGGGTAGACGATAAAATGAGAATGATTAAATACGAACACCTTGTGATTAGAATTTCACCTTTTGACAATAAGGTGTTTGATAAAAATATTGGTTAAGCAGGAATTATAATAAAAGATATTTATTAAAATTTTGGAAATAAAAGATATTTTATCTTTAAATGAAATGATTTCTTTTGAAAGAAAATAGAAAATTGGAGAATAAATATTTTGAAGCGATTATGTAATAAAAGTGATTTATATAAAGAATGGTTTTATAACAATGTTTTATAAAACGGAAAGATTTTCGAGGACTAAACCCGATGGTTTAGAAATGATTCTTGAAAGTATTTGGAAATAGAAATTTTTGTAGATTTGAAATATTTGTAATTATTAGTGTAAATGATTTTTTCACTTTGGGATATAAAATGATTTGTTATGTTATCAAAATTCGGGTAACCCATAACTAAAAATGTGGGCAAGGAAAGTGCAGATGTCCTGTAGCCTCAGTATAGTCCACTCTTGTTATAGAGGGATATACATACCAATATTTATTTTCGGAAGGCTGGGACCCAGTTGCCTAATTATGGCTAGAAACCACCCAATCAGGTAGCATATAGTTTTGTATGTTTGTATATAGATATCGTTTCAAAAGATGATTTGTTTTTAAATCCCGAAGTAAAGGACTACTTTGAGTATAAAAGATATACATATATATATATATTTCAAAAGTTCTGAAATAAGAATTCGGGAATAAAGTCCAAAGAGATAATTTCCGTAAAGTTAATTTGATTTTGAAAATCTAAATTGAATGTTAAGTCTAAGTGGGTAGTTTTGGGAATAGCATATTGTTTGTTGCATCGTAGGCTCAATGAGTCCTATTTGCGGTAAGAGAACTACGTTGGCTTGATCCTTTATCTAACTGGGTACCCAATTTGATAAGGGTACATAGGCAGTCATAAGTGGTAGTGATGCAGCCCCTAAAATAATATAACCATTTTTATGTTTATCTGTTATTGGTTGTTGTTTATCTTGTGTTGTTGTATCTTTCCCTCTTACTATTTTATTCCGCATTTACATTGATTGTGGAGTTAGAAGGTGTCATGGCCTGGATTTTCGAAGCTTGAAAATCGACATCAATACGTTCACTGTATTACATGCCAAGCAATCGAATGCTAGAAATACTAGATCGTCAGGGAAAAAGAAGAAAGAGGTAGAAGAAGAAACAGAAACAACAACGCAAAATGTTACAATCGCAGCGGAACAATATATAATAGATAATAACATGTCTTTATACAAAAAGAGCTATAAAACATTATTATACATTACATCATCAAAGTACAAATAATCAATAACTCAATACTGGACAGTTATAATAACTTGTCCTCACAAGTACTGAATATACAGCATACAATACACAGCGGAATATAATCAAGTACGTGTGATACGTCTTCATCATCTAGCTCATCTCCTGAGCTCCATAGCATCCTATCATGTATCTGTAATACTTAGTCTGACCCGAGCATTATAATAAAATAACACCCGAGTCAGTCTGGAAAACCAGCATGAGAAAACACACTCAATTTGAATTATTAAAGATATCAAAATCCTTTGAAAAGAAAAGGTATTACGTAAGACCACACCACACACAAACACGACGGGTTTTACCTTACGATAACCAAAACATTTTATATTAAAATCATCTGATATTGTAGTAGGGTCTAGGTACAAATACTTATTTAAATAGCCAAAGTTGTTATATTAATTAAATTCTAGCAAAAATAAGCTCTACAACCAAAACCTTAAAGGCACGTATAGGAGAATGGATTCCATACGAATGACTAGGCACTGGGGTACCACCTATCATAGTACACATCTAGAAAAATATACCAAGGACCACGCCGAGATTCCCTGCAACACAAGACCGGATTACCCCTAACCTAGATAGACCAAATATGTTATCACCCTAGGTGTTCCCAACCTTTCCGAGTTCTTCCGCGCGTTGTAGTAATAATATCCGAGGGTATCTTGAAAGGTGGTAAACATACCCTAATTGGGTATGACCCACTTAGCATTGCTGCAACTCCCTTGATTTTCAGTCATTCCCGGTTGATGAGGCTAGAGTCTAAGATTTACCTTTTAAGGAATTTTCTCTTAGAATGCTCATTGTCCTCCAATGACAATATACTGATAGCATTCATCCATACAAGTTCGTTCTGGGTTTGAACGAAACCGAAGGCACTATTCCTACTACATCCATTTTGGAATAATCCTCAGGATTAGTAGCGATTAGCCCTTGTAGTTCAATGCTCCATCTTCAATTTCACGCTCTTATCTTCACTTCGAAAACGTATTCGTTGGATCGAAGTGGTTTTCGGATAACTTATCCGATCCCGGTCTCTTCGAAACAATGTTCGATATTTTTGGTAAACTCAACCCCGGTTCTTTAGGAAATAAACAGGCGAAAATAAGATCAGAGATCACTCCTAACCGTTAGTGGACATATTTCCTTATTATCGTCCTAGAAGAATGAAACGAGTTTATACGTACAATATAGCACCTCGAACGATAACTATACCACATAATCCTCGTGTTTCTTCTAGATATTCCCAAAGTTATATTTTTCGGTTCAGATTTGATAGTTGGTTATTTAACTATCAAATAAACAATCATTCAACCAAATATTTCATTTTCCGCTGAAAAACACTAAGTCTTATTTAATTTAGTAAATTAAATCTCTTTATCAAAAGGTATGCACTTATCTTATCGGAGTAAATACATTCACTAACCATTCTTTTCAAAAATATTTGAAAACTTTTTAAAATAAATATGGAAAACACCACGCGGTGTCCACCATGGATTCACAGCTCAATGATTATGACTCTATCCTGGAGAAATCCAAACTTAACTGCAGGCAATCTCTGCCTTCGATTTCACCATGAAAGTGTACCATCACTTTCCGAAAACTCTATTTAATAATTTTCTCAAAATAATACTTATAAAATTCCTATATTAATTCCTAAGTTTTAATTTAGGCAAATAATTTTAAATAAAAGTTATTATATAATACTATATTAATATTGAATAATTTATCTTTTAAAATAATAATACTGATTAATTCTTAAATAATAATTAAATTTACATCAACTCATTATAAACGAACTTAATTATAATTAAATATACTTTAAACAATTTAAATAATTACATAACTTTGAAACAATAATTAATTTTGATTTATTAATAAAATTCTAATCGATTTACAAGACTTATTATAAACTTATAATCCATTTTGACAAATTTAAATATTTAAATAACTAATTTTCTGGAATACTTTTTGCTAAAACATTTTTTAAATCACCTAACTAATAATTTGAAATCCTCTTTTCAAAACAAACTTAACTTCTTGATAAAATATATTTTTCAATTCCAATATAGCTAGTCTAATATTTATAAATCCCTCTCGATTTATCACTAATTTGATTTTCGTCCCAATTTCGTAAATCCCCTTTTTCACATTTCTAGAAGTAAATCTATTACTTATTTTTAAACCGATTTACCCATCTCATTATAAATCCTCACCGTGAATTTATAATTTCAATTTATCCACTAATAATCACTTCACTTTATTTGTAAAACATTGTTTATAAATCTCACAGTTTTCAATTCCAGTTTACAACGGTTTCACGTCATTTACATCAATTATAAATTTATTTATACACTAAATTCCATTTATAAATCAATTTCTTAAATAATCCAATCTATTTTCCAAACAAATCCAATCTCGATTTTTATTCTATTCCATAATTTAGAAATCTTATCTAAGATCCAGTATAACCAATTTTACATCTATTTCCAAATTCACTTCTATTGTAACGACATGAAATTTGGGTCATTTGGTTTGAACATTTATTTATTTTAAATGTTGAATTTGAATTATTAATTGATTTTGAATATGGAGATTTTGAAAGAATCAGTAAAATAGTTTAACATTTCAGATATAGCGATTAACTGGACTTGGTAGATATAAATTTAATATTAGAAATTGGGATAATACGTGAATCTGGATATAAATGGACATGGAAATAATGCCTAAAACTTATTTAAATTCAATTTGTATTTGAATTATAATATTGGACTTTTGAATGGAATTAAAGGTCGATAAATTTAAAGTTTGAAATTTTTATATTAATTGAATGGTGAAAGTAATATATAATAATAGTGAAATAATTGAACTTTGATTTAAAATGAATCAGAATGATTTCTAATGTGAATATGAATTCCATGTGATTTATAATGGAGTTAGTAAGTTTTAAAAATCAAAATTTTAAACGATTCCGACGATTTTGAAAATTGCTCGATTTAATCGACGCGTTAAAATAGCCTTCCGGGGCATAGTCTCGAAATTCGATGAAACATGTTCCGTTGGATTTGTAATAGTTTATTATTATCGAGTTTCGAATTTCGTAGCGTTTGGAGTTACCGTTTGGTCGTACGGGATAGAAATGCGTTGAAATATATATCGAAAATTTAATATTTTAATTCGATTAAAAAAGATATCTTCCACATACATTCGAATTAGGCTCCGAAACATGTTCCATTGTGTTCAGAATAGGGATAAAACATTACGAACGCTAGGTGGCACGTTTTATTTGGAGTTCGTTTGAAAAAGCATGTAAAAATTGGGGATAGAATTAAAATAATAAATGTATACGTATATAAATACGTTGCACAGTAAAACCCTAGGCCTTTATTCCGCAGCAGCCACATTTTGATTTAATGGCCGAAACAGTCCCTCACTCCCCCTTATTTATCTCTCCATCCGTCCACTTTCGTGAGAAATTTCCAACCGCAATTCGTAGAGCTCGTCGAGCTCGACGCATCCAACGATCGAGATCGAAATCGACGTGACGGGGTGGCTAGAAACCGACCGGAAATAGCCGCCGTTTGTTCACTTTTTTCGAGATAACAAAGAGGCTGAGTTCGCCTAGGTCGTCGGCGATGGCGCGACGCGTGACAGGCTTCAGGTAGGTGGTTTCCGATCATACCCTAGGCGAACGAGGAGGCAGCGACATGTCGAGAAGTCGACGTCGTATTGGGTTTGAGCTTTACCTATGCGAGCGAGTGAGAAGGACGCAAGCATGACCTTGATTTGCTGAACCATAAATCGACGGTCACGATTTTTTTTCTGGAGTAATAAATTAAAAAAAGAAATTTTATTTATATTATTTATATTCAAACCTTTAAAATAGCATATCTTTGTCATACGAGGTTGGAATCGGACGAAACAAGCAGCAACGGGATCGTGGCGATGAGCACTACACTGTGGAACAGATTTAGAGATGTTTGGGATGAGCTAAAATTTTAGTTTAAATCGAACGTGTTCGATTTAGTTTAAAATTGGAACACTTGGCGAATTAAAACCCAAGATGAGTTAATCTCACTCAATTTCGTACTGCTGGCTTTAATTTTAAATTGTTAAAATTAATAAATAATTGATTGGTTGAATTGACACATTTTTATCAATTCAATGTGATATTATATATATAGTAGTATATATATATATATTGGAGTGATTGATATTCCCACATATATATAGCGAATGGCCCTATATACCACGATATTCCACCTCGAAGCGAAATTGGTATTTTTATATTGTGCTAACATCTATGGATGCAGGAAAACAGGTTGTAGGGATCCAACTGGATTCCTTAAAAATGTTGTATTTAATTCATATATAGCGATATATGTTTTGTTGGAATAAATCTATGATAAATTACTGTGGAATTTATATCGATTGGATGCTATGGTTGTTTGGCGTTTGATTTCTGGTATTTTAAAATACCAATAAAAATATGGTTTGAATTTGGAAGAATTTTAAAAAGGATTTTGAGGTAAAATGTTATAAAGAATCTTGGGTTAATAA
Organism: Allium cepa; assembly: GCA_030765085.1. NCBI lineage: Eukaryota > Viridiplantae > Streptophyta > Magnoliopsida > Asparagales > Amaryllidaceae > Allium > Allium cepa. The sequence goes on along the minus strand of CM060945.1, from coordinate 871,481,165 downwards.
ATTGGATAAAATAAATCGTTTGAGATTTGTAATTAACAAATTCGGGATATTGTAAATAGAGATTTTTGGAATGAAATTATATAAAAGGATTTTTAAATAATAAATCCTTAAATGGTACTTGTCTTAAATATAAAAGGCTTTAAAATCGAGATTTTAAATATTTTTGGTGGGTAGAGGTGAATTTGGGAAATAAGAATAAAATTGGTTAAACTGGAGTTCAAGTGAGATTTCCATATTTACGAAATGGAATTGGAATCGAGGAATTGGGTTTGTTTTAGAATGAGAATTTGTAATTTTAAACTTGGTAACTTTAAAAGTGTTAAAAATATTCTGCAAATTTGTTATTTAATTATTTAAAATTTTTTAAGCATGTTTAATTATTAATTAGTTGCCTTATAATGATTCTTAAAGATTTATTATTATTTAAGAACTAGTCAGCATTAATATTTTTAAAAGATAATTATTAGAAATTAATATTGCTTTGTATAGTAACTTTTATTTAAGTATAATTACTTAGATTAAACTTGGAAATTTATTTTATAAACTTATAAGTATATTTTGAGATAATTTTTAAATAAAGTTTCGGGGAGTAATGGTATACTCATATGGCGTAAATCAGAGGCAGTGAGTGTCTGCAGTTAAGTTTTGGAATTCTCTGGGATAGAGACGTAACCATTGAGTTGTGATCCATGGTTTGATACCACAGTGGAACTTTTCACATTATCTTAAAAGGGTTTTTAAATATTTTTGAAAAAGATACTTTGATATACAGATTTCGATAAGATAAGTACATGACCTTTGATAAAGAGATTTAATTAATTTTAAATTGAAATTGAATAAGACTTGGTTTTTTCAGTGGAAAATAAAGTATTTGGTTGAATTGATAGTTAAATAACCGATTATCAAATCTGGACCTATATATAACTTTGGGACTATCTAGAGGAAGTACGGGAATTATATGGTACAGTTACCGTCCGAGGTGCTACACTATACGTATAAACTCATTTTGTTCTTCTAGGATGACGTTAAGGAAATCCGTCCACTAACAGTTGGGTGGTGATCTCCGATCTTATCTTCGTCTATTTATTTTCTAAAGAACTGGGGTTGAGTTTACCGAAAATAGCGAACGGTTTTTCGAAGAGACCGGGATCGGATTTGTTATTTGAAAACCACTTCGATCCAACAAGTACATATTCGAAATGAAGACAAGAGCATGAAGTCGAAGATGGAGCAGTGAAGTGCAATGGCTAATCGCTACTAATCCTGAGGGTGATTCCAAAATGGATATAGTAGGTATAGGTATAGTGCCTTCGATTCCGTTCGGACCCGGAATGGACTTGTATGGATGGATGCTATCAGTACATTGTCATTGGAGGACAGTGAGAATTCTAAGTGAAATTTCCTTAAAAAGGTAATCGTATCCTCTAGCCTGATCAACCGGGAACGGCTAAAAAGCAGGTGGGATGCAGCAAAGCTAAATGGGTAGCACCCAAGTAGGGTATGTTTACCCCTTTCTAGATACCCTCGAATATTATTACTACGGTTATGGAAGGAGCACGGAAAAGGGTGGGAACACCCGGGGTGATAACATACTCGGTCTATCCAGGTCAGGGATAGTCCGGTCTTGTGAAGCAGGGGATACCGGCATGGTCCTAGGTACGCTGTTCTAGACGTGTACCGTGACAGGTAGTACCCTAGTACCTAGTCATTCGGATGGAATCCATTCTGCAATAAGCGCCGTACGGTTTTAATTGTGCCCAACTATGCTGAAACGTTAGATGCAAGCATTTCAGCTATTTGAATAAGTATTTCTACTTAGACACTATTATAATATCAGATGATTTTGATATGAATGTTTTTGGTTATCGTAAGGTAAAAACCCGTCGTGTTTACGTGTGCGTGTTCTTACGAGATACCTTTGATTTTTAAAGGATTTTGATAACTTTAATAATTTAAATTGAGTATGTTTTCTCACGCTGGTTTTCCATACTGACTCGGGTGTTATTTTATTATAATGCTCGAGTCAGACCGAGTATTTTAGGTTCAGGTTAGGATACTATGGGGCTCAGGAGATGAGCTGCAGACCGAGACGTATTCTCGTACTTTTTTTTACTCCGCTGTAGTGTTTTGTTAGAAATTACCAGCAAAATTATAGGACATGTTGTATAACTGTCCAGGCTGGTAATTATTGATTTGTGTGCTCTAATGTGAGATATGTATAGTACAGTTTTGGGTTTGTGTAAAGAACTGTTTATATTATATGTTATTCAGTCTGCTGTGAGATTATGTTTGTTTAGTTCTTCTTCTTCTACCTATTTTCTTTTCCCTCAATAATCTGTCTTTCCAGCACTCGATCGTTCGGCATGTTATACAATGAGCGTATTTATGTTGACTTTTCGAGGGTCGAAAGGGCGGTTCGTGACAGTTGGTATCAGAGCTTAGGTTGGCGATATACCTTGGCTTTGGTGGGGATTACTCATTAGGGATAGAGTCAGAAGTACTCTAGAATGAGTTTGAGAGTATTAATAGCTATGAGCACATAATTGTTAGTGAATTTAAAAGTTTTTATATGTGTTGACTTATCGGTTGACTGTTTATGAATTCTGGTCGGTACGGGAAGTACAACCGTATCGATAGGGGTTTCTAAACTCTTGAACAAGGTAAACCGACATAGTATTGTTTTAAAGTGGATAAATGAAATAATTTTACCTAAAATTATATTTTTATGTAAAAGAAATAAAATTTTGAAATTATTATACTGTATTTGGTTGGAATTTTGGTTGTTAATATTATAATCAAACAGATTATAAAATTTGAAATAGTTTTATGTATAAGCAAATAGAAATTGTATAAGTATGATTTATACAAAAGGAGTATAACTAAAATTTGATTTAAACTAGAATTTAAATCTCGAAAATTTTGGGAAAGGGGTTAAAATGAATTTGAACCTAGTGTTGGAATTTTTAAATCTTGGAGTTTTTGGAAATGTTTTCCAAAGTGGTTTGGAAGGAATAATGGGGTATCATTTTGAGATATTTCTGAATAGAAATTGTTTTAAAATGAATATTTGGAAGTAAGGAAGCACTGAACTCACTCCAGTCGCTGGAAAATAATCGTGGTGATGATGGCCACATCATCAATATTCATTTTCGGGTTTCTAAGTGATGGATTGCTACCGTGGTGGTTGGCTAAGATTATTTGTTTTGGACTTGTTTGATAAACAAGTTTTGTTTTAGATGTTCTGAAGGGAACTATTTTGAAAAAAAACAAAGTGGCTTTGAGATTTCAAGAGTATGAGTTGATATACCAAAGTGATATATGTATATTTATGATTCAAAATGATTTAAAATAAAACCAAGTGATTGAATTCTAGGATTTCCATTTAAATGATTTGTAAAGTCAGGATAAAATTAGTTACTAAACTTATAATGTGAAGTTGATATAGATAAGAAAGGAAAATGTGAATTTTAATCCTGGAATTAAAATTTAACTTGAGGAAGTTAAAATGAGTATTAAGAATTGAAATTTAACTTAAGATAAGTAAAATAAAATTGAAGTTGGATTTGAATTGAATGGAATATAAAGTTGAAATGTAAGATGATTGTACAACTGTAAGTTATAATTATTGAATGAAATGGATATGCTCAAGCTATCAAGTGGTGTATATGATCCAGAATTTTGATAATAAGATGTAAATAAACTCAAGCATGCAAAATGAGATTCTAAGTAAATGAGTTCTTGAACTTATGAATTGAGAAACGAAATGGTAAATCCTAAATGAAGATGGTTTGATATTATGGTAAAAGAATGTGAATTCAAAATTTTGAATTTGTAATGGAAAGTGAATTAAGACGGAGTAAATCAAATATAAACTTGAATTGTGAAGTGATTATATAACTATATGTTATAAATATTGAATGTGAGTAAACATAAGTGGAAAATTTAGGAAATTGTGAATAAATAAGTTGTATAACTTATTAAACCAAGGAAGTGGAATAGCATAACCAAGTTAAAATGGTTAAGAAATTGATAACAAGAGATGAATCCAATTTAAGAGTAATTGAATTGAATACGATTTTGGGATATGGATTGGATAAATTGAGTGTGAACCTAAGTTTTAAAGCTGGATATGAACTTAAGTAATGATATGGAATGTTTATAGTAAACCTTAGAAATAATTTTGTGAAATGGGTTACAAATAAATTAGCTTAAAATGAAATGTCATTCACTATAGAATGAAGCGAATAAATCTATGTGAATAAAATGAAAGTGAATAGAAAATAGGTAACATAAGTTGGAAGTAAATTTAATAGAAATGCATGTGCATGAACCTGAACTAAATTGTTCAAGAATCGATTTATATGAAATGATTCCCAAATGATAGTATTAATTAGATATATTACGTAAATGAAAGTAAATAAATTGAATGAGATCAATTTAAAATGAATTAGAACTTGTTCGCAATGGGAACTTAACTTAAGGGATTGCTATGAAATGGGTACATAAATAAAATTAACATAGATTGTAATGTGCTTGATATAAAAACAAAGCAAACAAAGTTTGGTGGATAACTAGAATAGGCATCGAAGGGAAATTAGATAAATTGATTAGAGTCAATTTAAATAAGGAAATAATTGAAGTTTAATCAAATGCATTTGCATATAATGAAAGTGAATAGTGAATGAGATGAAAATAAATTGATTGTGAATCAATCTGAAATTGAATAAAGGTGAATTTATGCAAGGAAGGCATATATAAATCAATTTGGAATGGATATGAGTTTGTTGTTGTTGTAAATATGAAATGAATGCAATGAATTTGATTGCAAATCATTTTGAATGGGGAAATGATATAAATGATACATGAATCCATGGAAAGGGATTAAATTAGTGTTGGAACCATATGATTGCTTGTAATATATAATTGGCATGTTCGAGTTAGGAAGTTTATATCTTTAGCTAGTTAAATAAGTGAAATGTTATAAAATTTCATGGTTAAGAAACTTATGTGCTTATTTTGAGTAAGTACAGGTACAGGGAACTGTTGGATTGATTTTGGTTGCGTAAATGCATATGAAATAAGCTGCTCACTTAAAAATGCTAATATGAGGCATGCCTACGCAATAAATAACGAAATGATAATACATTGTTATATATTTTATTTTTCGACCGTGTGGGTCGATGTATATATTTTTATCATATTTGTGATGTTGTAAAAGGCACTTCGTACAAAGGAGACGCTGTCAATTTTTTTTTGAAAATTTTGGGTGTTAGGGAAAAAATTGAAAATTTTAGGAAATTTTTTGTTTAACTAGAAAGGTTGATTTTGAGCTGTATTGGAAATCAAAGCTTTTGGAAATAGAAATGAAGCTGATTGTTTTAGAGGAAACTAAAAAGGTTCACAGAAGTGAACGTAGAATTTTAACTAAGTAGGTTTTGGGTAAGTTAATGGGTTTGGAAGCATTTTTCCTACCTTAGCAATTTTGAGGAAGAAATTTTTTATAAGAGGGGAGGAATGTAACAACCCAGAATTTTGGTCGTTAGTTTTGAACATTTAATTTATTTTAAATGTTGAATTTGAATTATTAATTGATTTTAAATATGGAGATTTTGAAAGAATTAGTAAAATAGTTTAACATTTCAGATATAGCGATTAATTAGACTTGGTAAATATAAATTTAATATTGGAAATTGGGATAATATGTGAATCTGGAAATAAATGGACATGAAAATGATGCCTAAAATTTATTTAAATTCTATTTAGATTTGAATTATAATATTGGACTTTTGAATGGAATTAAAAGTAGATAAATTTAAAGTTTGAAATTTATATATTAATTTAACAATGAAATTAATTTATAATAATATTGAAATAATTGAACTTTGATTTAAATTGAATCGGAATGATTTCTAATGTGAATATAAATTCCATGTGATTTATAAAGGAGTTAGTAAGTTTTAAAAATCCAAATTTTAAACGCTTTCGAGGATTTTGAAAATCGCTCGATTTAATTGACGCGTTAAAATAGCCTTCCAGGGCATAGTCTCGGAATTCGATGAAACCTGTTCCATTGGATCCGTAATAGTTTATTATTATCGAGTTTCAAATTTCGTAGCGTTTGGAGTTACCGTTTGGTCGTACGGTATAGAAACGCGTTGAAATAGATATCGAAAATTTAATATTTTAATTCGATTCAAAAGGCTATCTTTCACATACAATCGAATTAGGCCCCGAAACATGTTCTATTATGTTCAGAATAGGGGTAAAACAATATAAACGTCGGGCGGCACGTATCATTTGGAGCTCGTTTGAAAAAGCATGTAAAAATTGGGGATAATATCAAAATAATAAACGTATACGTATATAAATACGTTGCACAGTAAAACCCTAGGCCTTTATCCCGAAGCTGCCTCATTTTGATTTAATGGCCGAAACACTCCCTCACTCTCCCTCATTTATCTCTCCATCCTTCCACTTTCGCGAGAAATTTAGAACTGCAATGTCGAAGAGCTCTTCGAGCTCGACGCATCCAATAGTCGAGATCGAAATTGACATGATAGGGTGGCCAGAAATTGATCGGAAAGGGCCACCGTCGTTCACTTTTTTTGAGATAACGGAGAGGCCGAGGTCGCCCATGTCGTCGGCGATGGCGCGACGCGTGACGGGCTTCAGGTGGGTGGTCTCCGATCATACCATAGGCGAACGAGGAGGCATCGGCACGTTGGGAAGTCGACGTCATGTTGGGTTCAAGCTATACCTGTGCGAGCAAGTGAGAAGGAAGCAAGCATGGCCTTGATTTGTTGAACCATAAATCGACGACCATGTTTATTTTTCAGAGTAATAAAATAAAAAAGGAAATTTATTTATATTATTTATATTCAAACTTTTAAAATAACATATCTTTGTCATACGAGGTCGGAATCGGACGAAACAAGTGGCCACGGGATCATGTAGACAAGCACTACGCTATGGAATAGATCTGGAAATGTTTGGGACGAGCTAAAATTTTAGGTTAAATCGAACGTGTTCGATTTAATTTAAAATTGTAACGTTTGGCGAATTAAAACTCAAGGTGAGTTAATCTCACTCAATTTTGGACTGCCGACTTTAATTTTAAATAGTTAAAATTAATAAATGATTCACTGGTTTAATTGATACATTTTTATCAATTAAATATGATATTATATATAAAGTAGTGTGTATATATATATTAGAGTGATTGATATTACTGCATATATATAGCGGAGAGACCCTAAGCTCCCTGTATAATAGCGGATGACCCTATATACCGTGATATTCTGCCTCGAAGCGGAATTGGTATTTTATGTTGTGCTAACATCTATGGATGCAGGGAAACAGGTTGGAGGGATCCAACTGGATTAATCAAAAATGTTGTATTTCATTCATATATAGTAATATATGTTTTGTTGGAATAAATCTATGATAGATAACCGCGGAATTTATATTGATCGGATGCTATGGTTATTTGGCCTTAATTTTTGATATTTTAAAATACCAATAAAAATATGGTTTGAATTTGGATGAATTTTAGAAAGGATTTTGAAGTAAAATGTTATAAAGAATTTTGGGTTAATATATTGGATAAAGTAAATGGTTTAAGATTTGTACTTAACAAATTCGAGATATTGTAAATATGGATTTTTAGAATGAAAGTATATAAAAGAATTTTTAAATAATAAATCCTTAAATGGTACTTGTCTTAAATATAAAAGGTTTTAAAATCGAGATTTCAAATATTTTTTGGAGGGTAGAAGTGAATTTGGGAAATAAGAATAAAATTGGTTAAATTGGAGTTCAAGTGAGATTTCCAAATTTATGAAATGGAATTGGAGTCGAGGAATTGAGTTTGTTTTAGAAAGAGAATTTGTAATTTTAAACTCGGTAAGTTTAAAAGTGTTAAAAATATTCTGGAAATTAGTTATTTAGTTATTTTAAATTGTTTAAGCTTATTTAATTATTAATTAGTTACCTTCTAATGATTGTTAAAGATTTATTATTATTTAAGAACTAGTCGGCATTATTATTTTTAAAAGATAACATTAGATATTAATATGTCTTTGTATAATAACTTTTATTTAAGTATAATTGCCTAGATTAAACTTGGAAATTTATTTTAGAAACTTATAAGTATATTTTAAGATAATTTTTAAATAAAGTTTCGGGGAGTAATGGTATACTCGTATGGCGTAAATCGGAGGCAGTGAGTGTCTGCAGTTAAGTTTTAGATTTCTCTAGGATAGAGACATAACCATTGAGCTTGATCCATGGTTTGATACCGTAGTGGAACATTTCACACTATCTTAAAAGGGTTGTTAAATATTTTTGAAAAAGATACTTTGTGAATATACTGATTTCGATAAGATAAGTACATGACCTTTGATAAAGAGATTTAATTAATTTTAAGTTGAAATTGAATAAGACTTGGTGTTTTTTAGTGGAAAATAAAGTATTTGGTTGAATTGGTAGTTAAATAACCGATTATCAAATCTGGACCTAAATATAACTTTGGGAATATCTAGAAGAAGTACGGGAATTATATGGTACAGTTACCGTCCGAGGTGCTACACCGTACATATAAACTCGTTTTGTTCTTCTAGGATGACGTTAAGGAAATCCGTCCACTAACAGTTGGGAGGTGATCTTCGATCTTATCTTCGTCTATTTATTTTCTAAAGAACTGGGGTTGAGTTTACTGAAAATAGCGAACTTTGTTTCGAAGAGACCGGGATCAGATTTGTTATCTGAAAACCACTTCGATCCAACGAATACGTTTTCGAAATGAAGACAAGAGCATGGGGTCGAAGATGGAGCAGTGAAGTGCAAGGGCTAATATCCTGAGGGTGATTCCAAAATGGATGTAGTAGGAATAGCGCCTTCGGTTCCGTTTGGATCCAGAACGGACTTGTATGGATGAATGCTATCAGTACATTGTCACTGGGGGACAGTGAGCATTCTAAGTGAAATTTCCTTAAAAAGGTAATCGTAGCCTCTAGCCTCATCAACCGGGAATGACTGAAAAGTAGGGGGATGTAGCAAGGCTAAGTGGGTGGCACCTAAGTAGGGTATGTTTATCACCTTTCTAGATACCCTTGGATATTATTACTATGATTATGGAAGGAGCTCGAAAAAGGGTGGGAACACCCGGGGTGATTGCATACTCGGTCTATCCAGGTCAGGGATAGTCCGGTCTTGTGTAGCAGGGGATCCCGGCGTGGTCCTCGGTACACTGTTCTAGACGTGTATCGTGACAGGTTGTAACTTAGTACCTAATCATTTAGATGGAATCCATTCTCCAATAAGCACCGTACGGTTTTGATTGTGTCCAACTATGCTGAAAAGCGATATGCAAGCATTTCAGCTATTTGAATAAGTATTCGTACTTAGACACTATTATAATATCAAATGATTTTGATATGAATTTTTTTGGTTACCGTAAGGTAAAAACCCATCGTGTTTACGTATGGCGTGGTCTGACGAGATATCCTTGATTTTCAAAGGATTTTGATAACTTTAATAATTCAAATTGAGTGTGTCTTCTCACGCAGGTTTTCTAGACTGACTCGGGTGTTATTTTATTATAATGCTCGGGTCAGACCGAGTATTTCAGGTTCAGGTTAGGATGTTATGGGGCTCAGAAGACGAGCTAGAGATCGAGACGTATTCTTGTACTGGTTTTATTCCGCTGCAGTGTTTTGTTTGAAATTACCATCAAAATTGTGAGGGCTGGTTATTATATTTGTCCCGGATGGTAATTATTGATTTGTGTACTCTGATGTGAGATATGTATAGTATAGTTTCGAGTTTGTGTAAAGAACTATTTATATTACATGTTATTCAGTCTTCTGTGAGATTCTGTTTTTTTAGTTCTTCTTCTACCTATTTTCTTTTTCCTCAACAATCTTTCTTTGCGGCACTCGATCGTTCAGCATGTTATACAAATGGGCGTATTTATGTTGACTTTTCGAGGGTCGAAAGGGCGGTTCTTGACATCTATTCTCCAATCTATTTAAAATCTTGATTTTAAAACCCTTTATATTTAAAACAAGTAGCAATTAGGAATTATTTTTAATAAATCCTATATATATATAATACTCCAAAATCTCTATTTACAATATCACAAAATAGTTAAGATAAATTTAAAATCATTTATTTTATCATGATAATTACTTTTTTATTAAATCCAAATTCCATATAAATATTTTACTTCAAAAATCCCTTTTTAATTTCTTTTTAGATTCAATATACATATTTATGGTATTTCAAAATACCAAAATCTAGGCCAGTAATACCATAGCATCTAATAAATTCAAATCACACTATAATCTATCATAGATTATTCAAACAAATCGTATATTACTATATATAAAATTAAATTCAACATTTTTGAGGAATCCAGTTGGATCCCTCCAACCAGTTTCCCTGCATCCACAGATGTTGATACAACACAAAAATACCAATCCTACTTTAAGAGGGATATCGCGGTATATAGGGTCATCTGCTATTATGCGGGGCGCATAGGGTCTCATCCGCTAAATATATGCGGGAATATCAATCCCACTACCAATATATATACTACTATATACAATAATACATTCAACTGATAATAATTTATCAATTAACCAATCAATCAATAATTAATTTTGACTATATAAAATTAACTAATAATCCAAAATTTAGTGAGATTAACTCACATTGATTTTTATTGTTGCTTTCGCGTTCCTGTTCCGATTTAATTTGAACGCATTAGAAATTATTTGAAAATTTTGCAAGCTCAAATCTCGACCAGTCCAATTCCTATGCGTCGTATTCATCAATACGAACACAACGCAACCAACCGTGTCTCGATTGGACCTAAAACAAACGAGTTATGATTGAAATAAGATTTCACATTTTTAATAAATTAACTTAGACAATTCACATATATATAACTAAATACCAATAGCACATTAGCAGCCCACACCAAAAACAAGCCCGGCCCGCCCCTTGTTTATTTTCCTTTCATTTTTTTTTAAATTTTGATTTCGTCCCACAACCCACAATGAAAACTCCTTCTTCCTCAATGAAAAATGCCTGAGCATGAACGAACCCACTCCCTTGTGCACGGTCGTGCACTAACACACTCCCATCGACCACCTAGGGCCAAACCACCATCGAACTCCCACTCTCAAGCATTCCACCACGCCGACCAAAACGTCCAGCACGCATCCCACTTGTAAAACGTGATCTGACAGTTTTTCCTCCTTCGTCACTGTCAACGTCGCGACCACCCAAAGAGGGCTGCATGCCACCAAAGTTCTCCCCCAAGTGCGCCTCGACCTCCTCATCCCAAATCTACACTCAAAACTCCAACTCGGTCTCAAAACCGAGCCTAAAATTCAAATTCTAGCTCACGCGCCAAAAGGTCAACAACCAGAATGACGAATGACGTCGCACCTAAAAATACCTATGACGGATTGTAGAGATTAAAGAAATAGGATTTTAGGATTTTGTTTCATGAATTTTAAGTGAGTATATAATGTGTAACAAATTTTGAAGTTGATTTTTCTCTTTTTTTTCTTCCTACCATGAATGAAAGGTTTGGCTGCGTGATTTAAAAAGGAGAAGTGGGAAACATGTTTGAATAGGTAATCTACAGTGACTGAAGTGAAGGAAAAAAAGTTGATGGAAATATGGTCAATCAATAAATAATTATTTTATTTAAATTTTAAAACGCCTCGATTTCGTAGCTCAAAATATCGAACCTCTATCAAGGCGTTCCGCTAGACATTTATAATTTTATACCCCTATTTCAAGCGCAATGGAAAAGGTTTAAAGTCCTAATTCGATCGTATGGAGAAGATGGCTTTTTGGACCCAATTATTATATTGAATTTTCGATATAAATTCAGCGCGTTTCTATCTCGTAAGATCAAATGATAACTTCAAACGTTACAAAATTTGAAATCCGATAATAATACACTATTATGGATCAAATAGAACTAGTTTCATCAAAATCCGAGACTGTACCCCAGAAGGCTATTTTCTTTACTCGCTAATTTAAACGAGATATTTTCAAAATCAAACAAAATCACTTTTAAACTCAATTTAAAAGTTCTATTACCTTCATTCTTATTAATATAAATTTAATAAGCCTTTAAATTATTTTTATTAAGCTTAAAACTCAAGATTCAATATTTTAACCAATTTTTTACTATTAAATTCAATAATTAAAATATCAAATAAATAGTTATATTTGAAATTCAAGTTAAAAATTAACTTTTAAATATTTAAAATCAATTAAATATTTCAATTTCAAATAACCAAAATTCTAGGTCGTTATTGCAGGAAAGGATATTGCTTTCTCTCTTATCAGAGTGTGCAGCGATAGATTTATTGCGTATGAGTTCGGTATGCACACCTTATAGAATAAATTAATTAATTACTCTAATAAGTTGTATAATTGAAATTGTATCCTATACATTTAGTAATGTTGAATATTTATTAAGTATTATGTATTAAGTTGGCAGTTTTCATTAGTAATTTTAGAGCGGACGTGTTTTCTGGCGATTTTGGCTGATCCGAAAATTCCGTTCATCACATTTAGTATCAGAGCATAGGTTAGGTGCCTAAGTAAAATTTGTCTAGGTTAGTAAATCAACCTAGAAATTTTAAAAATGAAACTACCTTAATTTGATAAATAAAATGGATAGAATAAGGCACCGTACCTTCGACCAAGGTTGTGATATTACTATTTTTGGTGTGCTTAACTGTCATTAATTGTTGTTTTTTTGTTATATTTTTCCATCTTGTAATTTCAAGGACGAAATTCTTTTAAGTATGGGAGAATGTAACGACCCTGAATTTGACCACTTTAAAATATACTATTTAAAGTGATCTTAAATATAAAATATATAACGTTTTATGATTTAAATAATATGAGATAGGATTTGCAAAGAGAAATATACACAAAAATAGGAATAATTGCTTATATTAACAAAAGCGACAAAGTCCTGATTTCAGAAAAGTAAGTTTCAATGGTTAAATAAATTATTTTAATTAATTTATGAGTGCTTATAATTTTAAATAACATTATACAAATTTATTTTTAAATTTGGTTTAAATAAATAAATAGTTTAACTAAAACGTCAAAATGTCACCGTATAACATTTTGTCGTAAATCAACGTTTTGTCGAATAAAAGTTGCTGCAATGTTGTTGCACCATTATGTATATATACATGTACAAATTTTTAAATATTTTAAGTAATAACAATTAACTAATCAAGTTTACTTTTGCTAATTAAGGTTATAAATTTCTAGAAAATCATTAAGAAAAAGTAAACATAAAAGGACAAAATCATGTCAAATCAAATCAAATAAAATCTTTACTTTATTTACCTTATGCATTAAGTGATTAAGACATAAAATAATAATTTTAAATGTGATGTTAAGTGTTGAAAAAAATTAGTTTACTTAAAGTATAAGTAAAGGGTATTTTGGTCTTTTTATAGAATAATATTTTATTCAAATTTTTTTCCTATAAATACCTACCACATCTTTCATAAATGACACACACTTTCCATTCTTCTTCTTCTTTCTTTTCTAAGCTTCTCCTTCTTCTTCCTTAAAGCTTTAATGGCTTACATGCCTCTCTTAAAAAATTCCAAAAGCGTAACAAATTTATGACAAAAATAATCGACAAAAAAGTATACCATTTAAGTCATGTTCAAGCTAGTAAGTTCCATCCATCCACCCAAGGCCATACCCACCTAAAAGCCATCTCCACCAATTTTCATCTCAACTTCTAGGATAGCGGAGCTATAGCCGGATTTCAAAAAGTTTCGAAAAATAGCAGCGAATCTAAAGTCAAATCTGTAGCGACAAAGTTAGCAAAATTGGTAGGAAGTATGGTTTAGATCTAGAGTTCCTTACCTTAAAGTTTGACGGAGTGGAAACCAAAGTGAGTTATTTCTCCCTTTAAGTTCATTACAACCATTGCAAAGTTGAAGGAGCTTTAAGTGTTGTTTGAATACCCTTGTTGAATGCTTGTTTAGTTTGTTTTCCAAAATAATGATTTTTTTTCCTTGTTTGACTATTTGGATGGTTAATAAGTATTTTAAAATTTAGAAGTTAAATACTAAATGGGGTATGCGGAAACGACTAGTACATGTGTTTCCTCTATGAGATCCAAGGAGACTTGGGCGAGGGATGGAACATGTTGAAGGGAAAGCCCGGATGCTCCAAAATAAATATCAAACCATTTTGTGACGACCCACCCTTTCGACCCTCGAAAATTGACATAAATATGCTCATTTGTATAACATGCCGAATGATCGAGTGTTGGAAAGATAGATTGTTGAGGGGAAATAAAGTAGGTATAAGAAAAAAGGAACCAAACAATAAAATCTCACAGCGGACCGAATTACATATGATATAAACAGTTCTTTACACAAATCAAAACTGTATTTTACATATCTCACGTCAGAGCACACAAATCAGTAATTACCAGCCTGGACAGTTATAACAACCTGCCCTCACAATTGCTGATAATTTCAACAAAACACTGCAGCGGAATAAACAATTACGAGAATACATCTCGGTCTCCAGCTCGTCTCCTAAGCTCCATAACATCCAATCAATTCAAACCACACTATAATCTATCACCAATTATTCCAACAAAATATATATCACTATATATGAATTTGATTTCAACATTTTTAAGGAATCCAGTTGGATCCCTCCAACCTGTTTTCCTGCATCCACAGATGTTAGCACAACATAAAAAAAACCAGTTCTGCTTCGAGGCGGAATATTATGGTATATAGGGTCATCCGCTATTTTGCGGGGCGCATAGGGTCTCATCCGCTATATGTATGCGGGAATATCAATCACTCCGATACACACACACACACACACACACACACACACACACCCCAATATATATAATATCACATTCAACTGATAAAAATGTATCAATTTAACCAATCAATCATTAATTAATTTTAACTAATTAAAATTAATATCAACAGTCCAAAATTGTGTGAGATTAACTCATCTCGATTTTTAAATTCACTAAACGTTCCAATTTTAAATTAAATCAAACACGTTCGATTTAACCTTAAATTTTAACTCGCTCCAAACGCTACGAAATTTGAAATCTTATAATAATACACTATTATGGATCCAATGAAACTGGTTTCATCGAATTCCAAGACTATGCCCGAAAAGCTATTTTAACGCGTCGATTAGATCGAGCGGTTTTCAAAATCGACGGAAATTCCTGAAGTTAAAATTTTAAAAACTTACCAACTTAATTATAAATCAAATAGAATTTGTATCCATATTAGAAATCATTTCGAATCATATTAAATCAAAATTTAATTATTTACACTAAATTAATATATAAATTTCAAACTTTAAGTTTATCGACTTTTAATTCCATTCAAAGTCTATTTCCATCACTCTAATTCAAACAGAGTTCAAAATCAACTTATAAATCATTTCCATTTCCATTTAACTCCAGATTCCCATATTTACCCAATTTTCAAATATTAAATTACTATTTACCAAAATCCAATTAATCGCTATATTTGAAACTTTAAAACATTTTACTAATTCAACCAAAATTCCCATATTCAAAATCAACAATATTTCAAATTCAATATTTAAAAATTAATTAAATGTTCAAAACTAAACGACCAAAATTTCGGGTCGTTACATTCCTCCCCCTTATAAGAATTTCGTCGCCGAAATTGCTAAGGTAGGAAAAATGCTCCTAAACCCATTTACCTTTAAAACTCACTTACTCGAAATCCTACATCCACTTCTCTAAACCCTTTTAGTTTTTATCCAAAACAATTTGTTTCCATTTCTAAACTCAAAAACCATGATTTCTAATACAATTCAAAAATCAACTTTTCTAGCTAACAAAAAATTTCCAAAATTATTTTTCAAAAATTTTCTAACTCCCTAAATTTTTCAAATTTTTTGACAGAGTCTCTTTTGTACGAAGAGCCTTTTGCAATATCACAAGAGAGATAAAAATATATACTTGACCCACACGATTGGGAAACAAAATATATTATCATCTTTTATTGCTTATGCGTACCTCATATTAGCGTTTTTCAACGAGAGACTTACTTATACGCATTTACGTAACCATAATCTATCCAAACAGCTCCCTATACCTGTACTTACTCAAAATAAGCACATAAGTTTCATAACCATGAAATTTTATAACATTTCACTTATTTAACTAGCTAAAGATATAAACTTCATAACTCAAACATGCTAATCATATATTACAAGCAATTATAAGGTTCCAACACTAATTTAATTTCTTTCTATATGTCCATATATCATTTCATTCAATTAGAAATGATTTACAACCAAATTTATTGCATTTAATTTATATTTACAACAAACAAACTCATATCCATTCCAAATTGATTTCTATGTGCTTTACTTGCATAATTTCTCTTTTATTCAATTTTAAATTGATTCAGAATCAATTTATTTGCATTCCGTTTATTTTAGACTTTCATTATATGCAAATCCTTAATAGTTTCAATTTATTATTTTTTAAATTGACTCTAAATCAATTTATCTAATTTCCCTTTTTGATTCCCATTCAAGTTTTCATAAATAATCACTTAAGTTAAGTTTCCATTGTAACCAAATTCCATTTCTCCTTTAAATTGATTTTCATTCAACTTATTTGCTTTCATTTACTTAGTATATCCAATTTATACTATATCACTTAGGGATCATTTCATATAAATCAATTCTATCACAATCTAGTTCAGGTTCATGCACTTGCATTTCTATTAACTTTACTTCCAACTTATATTACATCTTTTCCATTCCCTTTCATTTAACTCACATAGTGTTATCCACTTTATTCTATAGTGAACGACATTTCATTTTAAGATAATTTATTATAAACCATTTCACAAAATTATTTCTAAGGTTTATTATAAACATTCCATATCACAGCTTAAGTTATATTCAGCTTTAAAACTTAAGTCCATACCCAATCTTATCCAATCCAAACCTCAAATCATATTCAATTCATTTACTCTTAAATTGAATTTGTTCTTTGGTAATCAATTACTTAACCTTTTAACTTGGTTATACTTTTCCACTTTCCCAGTTTAATAAGTTATACAACTTATTTATTCACAATTCCCTGAGTTTTGCACTTAAGTTTACTCGCATTCAGTATTTATAACATATAGTTATATAATCACTTCTGTAACGACCCAGAATTTATAGAAATTAAAATTTGAATATTTAATTAATTTTAAATATTAATAAGTGAATTTATAAGTCAAATAAATTTTTATTTGAATTATTGAATTTAATTGGATTATTAAATCGATAATTTAATACGTTAAATTATGGAAATAATTGAAAAATTGAGTTAAATATGATTGAAAATGATTTGTAAAATTTTATTTTATCATATTGGAGTTAGAATGATATTTTAGAACTTTTAAAATCGAATTAAAAGTTAATTTGTGAAAATTGAATATTTTAATATTTAAATCGACTAGTGAAAATAGTCAATTTTTGAACATTCTCAGAATTGAACGAAACCAGTTCCATTGGATCCGTAATAGTTAGTTATTACCGGATTTCAATTTTCGTGTAAATCGGAGTTACCGTTTGATCGTGGCAGCTCGAAACGCATCGATTTATTTTTAATTTAAATTTGATGAGCTAAAATAGCCATTTTTCAAAAAGTCTCGGATTTCGACGAAACTAGTTTCATCGGATCCGTAATGTGATATTATTGTAAGGTTTAAAATTTCAAGTCAATTGGATTTACCGTTTGTCCTGTACAAATTAAAACGCCTAGAAATCGATTTAAATCGGTTTAATTTAAATTGAACGTTTTTAGCTATAACTCGCACAGATGTCCGAATTAGCTTCCGAAACCTGTTCCATTGTGTCCGGAACGCGGGGTAAACCTTAGAAACGCTGGTTACGGCGCGTAAATCGGAGTTAGAAATTTCCGAAATGAATAGTGTTTACACTTGATTTTCTATAAAAGGAGACCCTACCCCTTCATAAAAAAAAATAAAAAATAAATATCTCTAAATTTTAAACCCTAGCCGCCAGTTGCAATGGATGGCCAGAAACACGCGACTTTCATCCCTCTAGATCTTCCAATCCGTCAACAATTAGAGGAAGTTGTCAACATGAAAGTTGGAGAGGGGAGTGAGAGCTACGATTTGAACAGTGGTGATGTAAAACGGAGACTCGAGGAGGCAGCTAGGAGGGGCCGTTGGTCATGGCCTGCGCACGCATTCCTAGTGGAGAGAGGGGGCGGAGCTTGTTCTCCTTGGGGCCGAAGGTGGAGGAGGGGGTGAGCTAGAAGTTGCAAGTCCCTGATCGTGTTCTAGGTGTATGGATTGGTTGCTAAAATTAACCCTAGTTTCGTGTCATGGGTTTGAGTAGCGTCGTGTATACCTGTAGCCGTGCGTGATGAAGGAGAAGATGATGGGCGGCCTGATGTGGAGGTGAAGAGAATCAAAGGCTAGGATTTGCTGTAGGTTAAAATTATAAATAATTGTTGTAATTTATGTACATATAAATCCTGTAAAACTTTAAAAATGCATAACTTTTTCATACGAGGTCGAAAAAAATGCAAACTCAGTTGCGTTGGAATCGTATGGACGAGCACTACGCGATGGAGTTGGTTTGGAGTCGTTTGGAGTTAGTGAGAATTTTGGGTAAAATTAAACGTCCGTTTAATTTTATTCGAAATAAATCGCTAAAACGGAAATAAAATCAAGGTGAGAACTTCTCACTCAATCGAATCAGTTTCGATTTTATTTTAAATAGTTAGATTTAAAATATTTGAATGCATGTTTGAATGATAATTGTTATCTATTGATTGTGAAAATAGACATTATACGCCATTAGTAAGCGGATGTTATTTATTAAAAACATATACCGTGAATATTTCATAAACAGTGAAATTAGTATTATATATAATAGCAATATATATATATTGGCATATGTATATATTGGAGTTATTGATTTCCCGCATTTTTTGTTTAGCGGATGAGACCCTATTACGCTGTTATTAAGCGGATAATATTTAATAAGAACATATACCGCGATAATTTCGTACTGGAGCGAAATTGGTATTGTGCTAATGTTTGTGGATGCAGGAAAACAGGTTGGAGGGATCCAACAGGATTCCTCAACAGTATTTATTTGATTTCAGATATTTTGATATTTGATGGATTTTCATATTGATATATGATATCGTTGTTGTCGTGATTGACTATTTGGTGTGTAGCATCATTGGACCCAGATTTTGGGATTTTAAAATGATTTTAAAGTGATTTTAGAAAGTATACGTTTTATAAAATAATTTTGGAATTGATCCATTTTAAATAAATAAACGTTATGATTTTTAATGTATAAAAATTATGATTTTTGAGAAATATAGTTAAAAACTGATTTTTGAGAATACGATGCTATTGATTTTATAAAATAGTTTAATCGGGATTTTAGAAATTATTGTGAAAAGATTAAATATAGGATTTATAAAATTTAATTATTTTATGAATCAAAAGGATGAAGTTTTTAAAGGAATTTGAAGACGTTTTTAAAGAATAATATAAATTGAATTATATTAAGATATTTATAAATGGATATTTATAAATTGAAATATGGACATTATAAAACGAGTTTTTATAAGTGTTTGAATGAAGTGAAAACGAATTTCATTAAAGAATGAAATTTATAGAATTATAGACGGTGAAGTTATAAATGAAATTTATAAATAGTAAGATTTATAAATTTGTGAAGTTATATTGAAGGAATAGATTTGGTTAAATAAATGAATATTATAAGTTATAAGATTTATGATTTGGAAAATCTTTGAAAGAACGATTTTGTAAAATAATCGTTTTATAAGCATTTGACTTATAGTATGAACTTTTAGTTTATAATTGAGTTATAAACTGGAATAGGTTAATAAAAGAATTTATAAAAAGGAAGTTTTTATAAATAAATAGAAATGGAATTTATAAACGTTGTTTTATAAATTCGCAAATGACTTATTTTGATAAGTAAATTGTTGAAACCTATAAATGGAGTTATATTCACATTTTTGAATAGTGAATAATCCTTTGAATTAAAATGTATAAAAGGATGAAATGTGTTAACATAGTATATTCACGTTTTTGAACTGTGAATAATATGTTAAAGGAAATGTTTTGAATGAGATGTTTAAATTGAATTAAAACGATCTAACGAAGTTTTAATTGTGTTGAGATTCGAAACCATAGATTTCAACATTTATTGTTGAAATAGACGTTTTCGAGAAATAGAAGGAGATGATGGACTATAACACTGTTGTTATAGTAAATGATTTCCGAAAGGAAATGTTTTGTATAGTATTGGGATTTATATATCTATTTAATTTCGAATCCCTATACTAGTGATTTTGGGTTGTCGTAACGATGTTTTACGCAACATTCGTTTTGGCCCAAATAAATATGTTTAAGAGAATGATTTCCTTAAAGAATGAAATATATACTTAATCTCGATTTAAGTATATTGAATATTTTCCAAGTGTTGAAAATAAATAAAATTTGTGAATTACTTATGAATGTATAAGTATGGAAATGTTTTCCAATATAAAGTGAATACTTTGAGAATTTATCTTTTTGAAGATAAACTGAAATGAATAATTGAAATCGAATATTCATTGATATTTTGGAATAATAAATTCACTAAGGAATTTATAAATGAAAGTAGAATTGGTTTAAAAAAATAAATATTGATTTATTTTTGAAGTGTGAAATAACATATCTTGTAAAGATATTTTGGAAAATAAATAATTTGGAAAATTATTTGGAATCTGGTGATGTTGTGCATATCCAGTGATAGTTCAATAACCGACTATCAATATTTCCCTTTGAATGGGTAATAGATGTGATTTGTTTGAATGTGAATGCTACACTTATTTTAAATAAGCGCTCACTATTCGGGTTAACCGGGAAAGGACCATGGGGTCGTATAACCCATTCCGAATATGTGATACGTCGTTATGAATTGCATTGAAGATCGGTGTTGAAGACCCGGTATTTGCGAGAGCGATAGGATGACCTGTCGATTGTCTCTGCACTGAGTTGCAGCGGTATAGAGACTCCCTAAGTGATGGGAAATCCGATCAGGAGTGTGAATATCCGGATTGCAAGGACTTCTTTGTAAGTGCCTTCGGTTCTGTTCGATCCCGGAACAGACTTGTATGGATTGTGTGTCTGACATTACAAGTTGAGATATAAAGCCGAATTCATTCAAATATATTTCTGTTGGTGGCGAAGAATTTATTCTTTTAGCTTAACACCCTTCTCTGAGACGTACGAGCTCAGAGGTTATATAGTTGAAGTTATCAGCGATATATTCCCAATTTGGTAATGTGATATGCTGAGTGATGCTGAAATGATCATTGTGTTGATTATTGTGATAGGATCATTTATTTGATCGTCTATCTTGGTGATCATTGTGCTGATCATTTGTTGACCCAAAGCATGGCTTTTGTATAAAGTATGTTTTTGTGGACGTGACTTCGTCGAACCTCACACCCCGGAAATGGTCAAAACAGGAAAGATGCGGCAAGGTTATGAGGGGTAGCACCCTTTAGGGTATGTACATTTCCTTCTGGATAGAGGTGGTATCATGGTATGGAGCCCAGATATTTAACCTATGTGGTTACTACGAATTTATTACTTTGTGGTTGTTGGCTATCGGGATCCCGTGAGAAAGGTCGTTTACGATCGGGGAATGGCGTGCTCGTGTCAGTAGTTACCCAGTTAGGGGTAACCCGGCCTTGTGTTGGCATAGTTCCGGTTTGGTTCTCGGGGATGTCTTTCCAGAGGCATTCTCATGTGGCAATGGGAAGTTCCTTGGCCTGACCATTTGTTGGAAATCCAATTCCCAATACGAAACCTGTACGGTATTAGTTGTAGAACCTGCCATTCACTTATGGTGGTCACCACTGTTTGGATGGTAGCTATAGTAGGCATAGTTCGAAATGTCTATGTTGGCTAAGATTTATATTCTACTTTCGAAATGAATTTTTCCCCTACACTATGCATTAGTAATAATATCAAATGCTTCTTTTTAATGCGTATCAAGCATCTTTGACTATCATAAGGAGAAATCTCCTCCGATTCTGCGTTTGCATGTGTGTGTGTGCGGGAGGCCTTATGGTAGTCTCATTTTTAAAAGCATTGCGAATTGAAATAAAAATATTCCTCTATTTTGATTTTAAAGATAAATAAACTGTTTTGAGTTCTCACACCAATCACATGACTGACTTGGAGTTTATTGTTTTCCTTCCTAAACTCTGGGTGCCCACCAATTTCCACACGGGCAGTCAAGAGCTAAGGTTTATCAGGATATTCTGGATAATCTGGAGTTGCTGGAGGCAAGCTGGATGGCATGGCATATTACTTATATAGTATTTCTTTTTCCGCTGCACTGTTTGTTGTTGTTGTACATTCTGATGATATGATGTAATGAAATGTGATGTAATGTAATAACTGATATAGTTCTTTGTTTAAAGATTATTCATTTATTATTATATGTTGTTCCGCTGCGAATTGTGAGATTCTGATGTGATTTTATTGTTTTCTGTTCCGTCCCGTTGTTTTCTCTATGTTCCTTTCTGTTCTATTTTCTTTTCCCTCTATCTTCTACCTTTTTCTCTCTTTTCTTTTTCTAAATTCTTTTTAAAAACCCTCAGTGTTCGGTTTTCCGTCGTTCGATTCCTCGGCAGTCGATAAAGTGAGTGTCGATGTCGAATTTTCGGAAGACGAAGAATCGTGTCCTGACAATGTGGTATCGGAGCTTATGGTTAAGCGACAACCATGGTTCTGTTGGGTATTATTCATTAGAGATAGAGTCAGTAGTACTCTAGAATGAATTTAAGAGTAATAATAGCTATGAGAGCGTATTTGTTAGTGAATATATGAAATTGTTTTATATTGTAATGATTGGTTTGTTGAGTGGTATATAGATTCTGGTTAATACGAGTAATTAACGTTGTTGATAGGGATCTCTAAACACTTGAATAGAACAATTCGACATAATATTGTTTTAAATTGGGTAAATGAAATAATTTTACCTTGAGTATATTTTGTATATAAAGAAATAATTTTTCAGAATTATTAAATTGTATATAAGTTGATTGTTTGGTTGTTGAATAAGTTGTTTGAATAATCTAAATTGAAGAATAAATTGTATAAGTAAAGAATTATAAGAGTTGAATTATAATTAAAGTGATTTACAATTGTGAAATAAACTTATATATATAAGAAGTGAAACTATATGAATATATTTATGAATATGAGTTGTAAGTAAAAATGAATTTAAAGTTAAATGGAATATAACTTAAGTGATATGGAATGAAGTTGATATTAGTATCAAAGTAAATTAATAAAGTTAAGTGGTGGATTAAATAAATGTGAACTTGAGTTATGCAAATGAAATTCAACTTTTGTAATTGAATTGAATGAATGGATTGAATATTAATCAATTAAATGTGAATAATTGATATGAAATAATGAATATAAGTGTTAATTCATTAAAAATCTAATGTTATTGGAAGTTGAATAGTTGAATGAACATCAATTTAATTAAACCAATTGTAAGCAAAGTAATTTGGTTGTAATTAATATACATTGGTTGTTGTATGATTGTTAGTTGATTGTATATAATTCATTAAGTGTTAATGAAATTGAAAGCTAAAGTAATTGAATTCAAATTAGAAGTAAATAAATTTGAATAGAATTGAATTTGATTGGAAGTGGACCAACTTGAATATGAATTAGTGAATATAAACTAATTGAGAATGAATGTTAGTAAGAACATCCACTGTATATGAATCAAAGGTGATTAAATTGAAAACCCAATTCATTGAATATTAATGAGAATATAAATGAATATTTATTGGTTATGAATGATAGTTGGTTGATGTTTGCATTGGTTGCTTTTACTTCATTTGATATGTTGACATGTATAGTTAGTATGTTGCTATATGTTGTATATCGATACTATTATCTATATGCATGATTCTCATGTTGTTTGTTGAGTGATTAGTAGGTGCGGATCGCGTTTGCTTCGCATTTGGAGCTCGCTTTTGCGCTATATTAGCCGTATATGCTAGCTAATAAAATATAAGGTACATATCTCGGATTACATATCGTACTTTTACACTTTTTTCCCTGCGGGATGCCTCATTACTTGATGAGATGTATATTTGTGATATATATACTGTCATTTTTTTTTCGGATCGAGCCGCGCAAAGGAGACTATGGCGAATTTTTCCGAAAATTTAAGGCGTTGGAAAATATTTGAGAAATTTAGAAAAATTTTGAAAACTTTAAACTTTGATTTTGGAATTGAAAGTTAAACAATGGTAGTTGTTTTTAAAAGATAACTAAGTATGATTTGAAAACTTAGTAAAGTTATTGTAAAAAGTTTAACTATGAATTTTGGAAAATTAATAAATTCTTTAACTTTCCTTACTTGTTAATTTCGAGGACGAAATTCTTTTAAGGGGGGAAGATTGTAACGACCCAGAATTTTTAGAAATTAAAATTTGAATATTTAATTAATTTTAAATATTAATAAGTGAATTTATAAGTCAAATAAATTTTTATTTGAATTATTGAATTTAATTGGATTATTAAATCGATAATTTAATACGTTAAATTATGGAAATAATTGAAAAATTGAGTTAAATATGATTGAAAATGATTTGTAAAATTTTATTTTATCATATTGGAGTTAGAATGATATTTTAGAACTTTTAAAATCGAATTAAAAGTTAATTTGTGAAAATTGAATATTTTAATATTTAAATCGACTAGTGAAAATAGTCAATTTTTGAACAGTCTCAGAATTGAACGAAACCAGTTCCATTGGATCCGTAATAGTTAGTTATTACCGGATTTCAATTTTCGTGTAAATCGGAGTTACCGTTTGATCGTGGCAGCTCGAAACGCATCGATTTATTTTTAATTTAAATTTGACGAGCTAAAATAGCCATTTTTCAAAAAGTCTCGGATTTCGACGAAACCAGTTTCATCGGATCCGTAATGTGATATTATTGTAAGGTTTCAAATTTCAAGTCAATTGGATTTACCGTTTGTCCTGTACAAATTAAAACGCCTAGAAATCGATTTAAATCGGTTTAATTTAAATTGAACGTTTTTAGCTATAACTCGCACAGATGTCCGAATTAGCTTCCGAAACCTATTCCATTGTGTCCGGAACGCGGGGTAAACCTTAGAAACGCTGGTTACGGCGCGTAAATCGGAGTTAGAAATTTCCGAAATGAATAGTGTTTACACTTGATTTTCTATAAAAGGAGACCCTACCCCTTCATAAAAAAAAATAAAAAATAAATATCTCTAAATTTTAAACCCTAGCCGCCAGTTGCAATGGATGGCCAGAAACACGCGACTTTCATCCCTCTAGATCTTCCAATCCGTCAACAATTAGAGGAAGTTGTCAACATGAAAGTTGGAGAGGGGAGTGAGAGCTACAATTTGAACGGTGGTGATGTAAAACGGAGACTCGAGGAGGCAGCTAGGAGGGGCCGTTGGTCATGGCCTGCGCACGCATTCCTAGTGGAGAGAGGGGGCCGAGCTTGTTCTCCTTGGGGCCGAAGGTGGAGGAGGGGGTGAGCTAGAAGTTGCAAGTCCCTGATCGTGTTCTAGGTGTATGGATTGGTTGCTAAAATTAACCCTAGTTTCGTGTCATGGGTTTGAGTAGCGTCGTGTATACCTGTAGCCGTGCGTGATGAAGGAGAAGATGATGGGCGGCCTGATGTGGAGGTGAAGAGAATCAAAGGCTAGGATTTGCTGTAGGTTAAAATTATAAATAATTGTTGTAATTTATGTACATATAAATCCTGTAAAACTTTAAAAATGCATAACTTTTTCATACGAGGTCGAAAAAATGCAAACTCAGTTGCGTTGGAATCGTATGGACGAGCACTACGCGATGGAGTTGGTTTGGAGTCGTTTGGAGTTAGTGAGAATTTTGGGTAAAATTAAACGTCCGTTTAATTTTATTCGAAATAAATCGCTAAAACGGAAATAAAATCAAGGTGAGAACTTCTCACTCAATCGAATCAGTTTCGATTTTATTTTAAATAGTTAGATTTAAAATATTTGAATGCATGTTTGAATGATAATTGTTATCTATTGATTGTGAAAATAGACATTATACGCCATTAGTAAGCGGATGTTATTTATTAAAAACATATACCGTGAATATTTCATAAACAGTGAAATTAGTATTATATATAATAGCAATATATATATATTGGCATATGTATATATTGGAGTTATTGATTTCCCGCATTTTTTGTTTAGCGGATGAGACCCTATTACGCTGTTATTAAGCGGATAATATTTAATAAGAACATATACCGCGATAATTTCGTACTGGAGCGAAATTGGTATTGTGCTAATGTTTGTGGATGCAGGAAAACAGGTTGGAGGGATCCAACAGGATTCCTCAACAGTATTTATTTGATTTCAGATATTTTGATATTTGATGGATTTTCATATTGATATATGATATCGTTGTTGTCGTGATTGACTATTTGGTGTGTAGCATCATTGGACCCAGATTTTGGGATTTTAAAATGATTTTAAAGTGATTTTAGAAAGTATACGTTTTATAAAATAATTTTGGAATTGATCCATTTTAAATAAATAAACGTTATGATTTTTAATGTATAAAAATTATGATTTTTGAGAAATATAGTTAAAAACTGATTTTTGAGAATACGATGCTATTGATTTTATAAAATAGTTTAATCGGGATTTTAGAAATTATTGTGAAAAGATTAAATATAGGATTTATAAAATTTAATTATTTTATGAATCAAAAGGATGAAGTTTTTAAAGGAATTTGAAGACGTTTTTAAAGAATAATATAAATTGAATTATATTAAGATATTTATAAATGGATATTTATAAATTGAAATATGGACATTATAAAACGAGTTTTTATAAGTGTTTGAATGAAGTGAAAACGAATTTCATTAAAGAATGAAATTTATAGAATTATAGACGGTGAAGTTATAAATGAAATTTATAAATAGTAAGATTTATAAATTTTTGAAGTTATATTGAAGGAATAGATTTGATTAAATAAATGAATCTTATAAGTTATAAGATTTATGATTTGGAAAATCTTTGAAAGAACGATTTTGTAAAATAATCGTTTTATAAGCATTTGACTTATAGTATGAACTTTTAGTTTATAATTGAGTTATAAACTGGAATAGGTTAATAAAAGAATTTATAAAAAGGAAGATTTTATAAATAAATAGAAATGGAATTTATAAACGTTGTTTTATAAATTCGCAAATGACTTATTTTGATAAGTAAATTGTTGAAACCTATAAATGGAGTTATATTCACATTTTTGAATAGTGAATAATCCTTTGAATTAAAATGTATAAAAGGATGAAATGTGTTAACATAGTATATTCACGTTTTTGAACTGTGAATAATATGTTAAAGGAAATGTTTTGAATGAGATGTTTAAATTGAATTAAAACGATCTAACGAAGTTTTAATTGTGTTGAGATTCGAAACCATAGATTTCAACATTTATTGTTGAAATAGACGTTTTCGAGAAATAGAAGGAGATGATGGACTATAACACTGTTGTTATAGTAAATGATTTCCGAAAGGAAATGTTTTGTATAGTATTGGGATTTATATATCTATTTAATTTCGAATCCCTATACTAGTGATTTTGGATTGTCGTAACGATGTTTTACGCAACATTCGTTTTGGCCCAAATAAATATGTTTAAGAGAATGATTTCCTTAAAGAATGAAATATATACTTAATCTCGATTTAAGTATATTGAATATTTTCCATGTGTTGAAAATAAATAAAATTTGTGAATTACTTATGAATGTATAAGTATGGAAATGTTTTCCAATACAAAGTGAATACTTTGAGAATTTATCTTTTTGAAGATAAATTGAAATGAATAATTGAAATCGAATATTCATTGATATTTTGGAATAATAAATTCACTAAGGAATTTATAAATGAAAGTAGAATTGGTTTAAAAAAATAAATATTGATTTATTTTTGAAGTGTGAAATAACATATCTTGTAAAGATATTTTGGAAAATAAATAATTTGGAAAATTATTTGGAATCTGGTGATGTTGTGCATATCCAGTGATAGTTCAATAACCGACTATCAATATTTCCCTTTGAATGGGTAATTGATGTGATTTGTTTGAATGTGAATGCTACACTTATTTTAAATAAGCGCTCACTATTCGGGTTAACCGGGAAAGGACCATGGGGTCGTATAACCCATTCCGAATATGTGATACGTCGTTATGAATTGCATTGAAGATCGGTGTTGAAGACTCGGTATTTGCGAGAGCGATAGGATGACCTGTCGATTGTCTCTGCACTGAGTTGCAGCGGTATAGAGACTCCCTAAGTGATGGGAAATCCGATCAGGATTGTGAATATCCGGATTGCAAGGACTTCTTTGTAAGTGCCTTCGGTTATGTTCGATCCCGGAACAGACTTGTATGGATTGTGTGTCTGACATTACAAGTTGAGATATAAAGCCGATTTCATTCAAATATATTTCTGTTGGTGGCGAAGAATTTATTCTTTTAGCTTAACACCCTTCTCTGAGACGTACGAGCTCAGAGGTTATATAGTTGAAGTTATCAGCGATATATTCCCAATTTGGTAATGTGATATGCTGAGTGATGCTGAAATGATCATTGTGTTGATTATTGTGATAGGATCATTTATTTGATCGTCTATCTTGGTGATCATTGTGCTGATCATTTGTTGACCCAAAGCATGGCTTTTGTATAAAGTATGTTTTTGTGGACGTGACTTCGTCGAACCTCACACCCCGGAAATGGTCAAAACAGGAAAGATGCGGCAAGGTTATGAGGGGTAGCACCCTTTAGGGTATGTACATTTCCTTCTGGATAGAGGTGGTATCATGGTATGGAGCCCAGATATTTAACCTATGTGGTTACTACGAATTTATTACTTTGTGGTTGTTGGCTATCGGGATCCCGTGAGAAAGGTCGTTTACGATCGGGGAATGGAGTGCTCGTGTCAGTAGTTACCCAGTTAGGGGTAACCCGGCCTTGTGTTGGCAGAGTTCCGGTTTGGTTCTCGGGGATGTCTTTCCAGAGGCATTCTCATGTGGCAATGGGAAGTTCCTTGGCCTGACCATTTGTTGGAAATCCAATTCCCAATACGAAACCTGTATGGTATTAGTTGTAGAACCTGCCATTCACTTATGGTGGTCACCACTGTTTGGATGGTAGCTATAGTAGGCATAGTTCGAAATGTCTATGTTGGCTAAGATTTATATTCTACTTTCGAAATGAATTTTTCCCCTACACTATGCACTAGTAATAATATCAAATGCTTCTTTTTAATGCGTATCAAGCATCTTTGACTATCATAAGGAGAAATCTCCTCCGATTCTGCGTTTGCATGTGTGTGTGTGCGGGAGGCCTTATGGTAGTCTCATTTTTAAAAGCATTGCGAATTGAAATAAAAATATTCCTCTATTTTGATTTTAAAGATAAATAAACTGTTTTGAGTTCTCACACCAGTCACATGACTGACTTGGAGTTTATTGTTTTCCTTCCTAAACTCTGGGTGCCCACCAATTTCCACACGGGCAGTCAAGAGTTAAGGTTTATCAGGATATTCTGGATAATCTGGAGTTGCTGGAGGCAAGCTGGATGGCATGGCATATTACTTATATAGTATTTCTTTTTCCGCTGCACTGTTTGTTGTTGTTGTTGTACACTCTGATGATATGATGTAATGAAATGTGATGTAATGTAATAACTGATATAGTTCTTTGTTTAAAGATTATTCATTCATTATTATATGTTGTTCCGCTGCGAATTGTGAGATTCTGATGTGATTTTATTGTTTTCTGTTCCGTCCCGTTGTTTTCTCTATGTTCCTTTCTGTTCTATTTTCTTTTCCCTCTATCTTCTACCTTTTTCTCTCTTTTCTTTTCCTAAATTCTTTTTAAAAACCCTCAGTGTTCGGTTTTCCGTCGTTCGATTCCTCGGCAGTCGATAAAGTGAGTGTCGATGTCGAATTTTCGGAAGACGAAGAATCGTGTCCTGACAACTTCACAATTCATATTTATATTCAATTTACTAAATTTCAATTCACCCTCCATTTAAAAATTCAAAATTTTTAATTTCCATTTCTTCACTATAGTATCCCTATTTTCATTTAGGTTTCACCATTTCATTTCTCAATTCATATGTTCGAAACTTATTTACTTAAAATCCCATTTTACTCACTTGAGTCCATTTACATTTTAGAGTCATAACTTTAGATTATATATATCACTTTATAACTTAAGTGTATTCATTCCATTCAATAATTATAACTTAAAGTTATATAACCATTATACATTTCAACCTTATATCCCATTCAATTCAAATCAAATTCTAAATTTTATTTAACTTATCTTAAGTTAAATTCCAACCTATCTTGTTCATTTTAGTTTACTCAAGTTAAATTTTAATTCTAGGATTTAAAATTTTCATTTTCCTTTCTTTTCTATATCAACTTCAAGTTACAAGTTTCATAGCTTATTTCTCTGACTTTACAAATCATTTAAATAGAAATTCCAGAATTCAATCATCCAATTTTATTTCAAATCATTTTGAAATCATTAACATACATATATTCCCTTGGTATATCAAATTATACTTTTGAAATCTCAAAACCACTTGGTTTTTCCCAAAACAGTTCCTCTTTGGAATTTCTAAAACGAACTTGTTTATCAACAAGTCCAAACAAATAATCACAACCAATCACCGCGGTAGCAACCCGTCACTTAGAAACTCGAAAATGAATAATGATGTTGCGGTCGTCACCAACAGGATTATTTTCCAGCGATTGAAGTGAGTTCAGTGCTTCCTTACTTTCAAAATTCATTTTAGAACAATTTTTATTCTAACAACATTTTCCAAAATACCATCACCATCCTTCCTTTCAAACACTTTGGAAAACATTTCCAAAATTTCCAAGATTTATAAATTCCCAAACATTTAGTCCAAACCCAATTTAAAACATTTTCCAAAATTGTCGGGTTTTAAATTCTGACTTAAATCAAATTTTTCTTTTTTTATAAATCTTTCTTATGCAATTTTCTATTTGGTTATATATATAACCATTTCATTTTATAATCTGTTTGATTATAATATTAGCAACCAAGCATTCCAAACATATACACTATAATAATTTCAGAAAATTATTTCTTTTATATCAAACTATAATTCTAGGTAAAATTATTTCATTTACCCACTTTAAAACAATACTACGTCGGTTTACCTTGTTTAAGAGTTTAGAAACCCCTATCGATATGGTTGTACTTCCCGTACCGACCAGAATTCATAAACACCCAATCGATAAGTCAACACAATATAAAAACATTTTGTATTCACTAACAATTACGCGCTCATATCTATTAATACGCTCAACTCATTCTAGAGTAATTCTGAATCTATCTCTAATGAGTAATCCCCACTAAAGCTTTGGTATATCGCCAACCTAAGCTCTGATACCCCATGTGACGACCCACCCTTTCGACCCTCGTAAATCAATGTAAATACGCTCATTTGTATAACATGCCGAATGATCGGGTGTTGAAAAGACAGATTGTTGAGGGGAAAGAAAGTTGGTAGAAGAAAAAAGGAACCAAACAACAGAATCTCACAGCGGTCTGAATAACATATAATATAAACTGTTCTTTACACAAATCAAAACTGTATTTTACATATCCCACATTAGAGTACACGAATCAGTAATTACCAGCCTGGACAGTTATAACAACCTCCCCTCACAATTGCTGGTAATTTCAACAAAACACTGCAACAGAATAAACAAGTACGAGAATACGTTTCGGTCTCCAGCTCGTCTCCTGAGCTCCATAGCATCCAATTAATTCAAATCACACAATAATCTATCACGGAGTATTCCAAAAAAACATATATCACTATATATGAATTTAATTTCAACATTTTTGAGTAATCTATTTGGATCCCTACAACCTGTTTTCCTGCATCCACAGATGTAAGCACAACATAAAAAAAATACCAATTTCTCTTCGAGGCAAAATATCACGGCATATAGGGTCATCCGCTATTATGCAGGGCACATAAGGTCTTATCCGCTATGTATATATATATGCGGGAATATCAATCACTCCAATATATATATATATATAAACTATATATAATATCACACTCAACTGATTAAAATGTATCAATTCAACCAATCAATCATTAATTAGTTTTAACTATTTAAAATTAATATCAGCGGTCTAAAATTGAGTGAGATTAACTCACCTTAATTTTTAAATTCGCCAAACGTTCCAATTTTAAATTAAATCGAGCACGTTCGATTTAACCTAAAATTTTAACTCGCTCCAAACGCTATGAAATTTGAAATTCGAAATTCGATAAAATACACTATTACGGATCTAATGGGACCAATTTCGTTGAATTCCGAGACTGTGCCCCGGAAGGCTATTTTAACGCATCGATTAAATCGAGCGATTTTTAAAATCGACGGAATTTCCTAAAGTTAAAATTTTAAAAACTTACCAACTCAATTATAAATCAAATAGAATTTGTATCCATATTAGAAATCATTTTGAATCATATTAAATCAAAATTCAATTATTTACACTAATACTATATATATATATATATATATATCAATTTTCCACTATTAAATTAATATATAAATTTCAAACTTTAAATTTATCTATTTTTAATTCCATTCAAAGTCTATTTCCATCACTCTAATTCAAACAGAGTTCAAAATCAACATATAAATCATTTTCATTTCTATTCAACTCAAGATTCTCATATTACCAAATCCAATTAATCATTATATTTGAAACTTTAAAACTTTTTACTAATTTAACCAAAATTCCCATATTCAAAATCAACAATATTTCAGTTTCAACATTTAAAAATTAATTAAATGTTCAAAAGTAAATGATTTTGGGATGTTACACGTTTTAACCCAAGATGAAATAAAATGTTTGATGGAGTGAAGCATTGATTATCATTTGTTGTTTTTATTTCCTTGATTGATTATTTGAATTGGGCTCAACCAGTTTATGAGCAGTTTACCTTTTTATATGCATGGGCTAGGTAGACAATAAATTGAGAATGATTAAATACGAACATCTTGCGATTAGAATTTCACAGTTTGACTATAAGGTGTTCGATAAAAATATTGGTTAAGAAGGAATTATAATAAAAGATTTTTATTTAAATTTTGGAAATAAAAGATATTTTATCTTTTAAATGAAATGGTTTCTTTTGAAATAAAATAGAAATATTGGAGAATAAATATTTTGAAGCGATTATATAATAAAAGTGATTTATATAAAGAATGGTTTTATAACAATATTTTATAAAACAGAAAGATTTTCGAGGACTAAACCCGATGGTTTTTAAATGATTTTTGAAAGGATTTTGTAACAACCCGGTATTTCGCGTCTGTTTATAATCGACAATTAAACAATTAATATTTTCGCTAATTACCAATTGAATTTTTTTAAATTTTGAATTCAAATTCTTCTCATAAAATTTGTTTAAGAATTTTATGTGAGCTTTAAAAATAACTTGGCCCAATTACTTCTGATGCCTTAGGGTTTCGTGTATACCCGTTTCCCCTTATTCATTTTCTCATTTTCATTCGTGCTCAACCCTAAACCTAAAAAAAAAAAAAATATCAAACGAAGATTAAAAATGGCGGCCACTCTCTCTCTCGTTCGTTCGTCCCTGCAAAGCTAGGGCATAAAGATCGTAGATGATTGATGGCGCTCGTTCGTTCTCGTCTCCGTTTGACCTTCAGTGATTAGGGCTTCATGATCATTTTAAAGCCGCGCCTTGGTCGATCGATTCATGGATAGTTGCGCGTCGATTTGTCGATTGTTCGTCTTCGTGTTGCTTGCTTCGACCACTTGATTGAGTCGCCTCTGCTTCGATTCGAACTGCGCGATCTTGGAGGTTCTTCGAACAAAGGTGAGTGAACGTTCTCACTCACATCTTCTTCTACTCGCTTTCGACATCTGTGATTATCGGTGTTAACATTTTGGTCTCTGCCCTTTTGCTTTGCGAACACAATTTGGATTTTTGGTTTATTTTGCCACTGCTATATCTCTTATCATATTTTTGCGTTCGAGATTTGATGCGAGATGAGAATCGATTTGGGTATTTGCTTTTATGCTGTCTTGCTTGTTTAACTTCGACTTTGACACTGTTTGACTGTGTTCATCTCCTTAGTTGTGGCTATGGCCATCTGGTTTTACTGTTCCTGTAGCACTTGCGACCTTGCTTGGCTGCAGTCCTATGGCATCGGCACTTGACTTAGTGTTGCGTGATGTTCATTTATTTTGGGACAGTTTGCATTTATATGGTTATCTGACTTACACTTGATTCATCGCTTCACGTCACTTGTGATTCACTGCATTTCTGAGTTTGGTCTGTAGCTCCCTGTTTTGAGTTAAAACCTCATTGACCTGATGCACTGTGGGTTCATGCCATAGGTTGCATACTTCTTGCATACTATATGATCACTGTAGTTGCATTCACTTCATGTTTGCATTGTCATATTGTATACTTGGGCTTCACTGAATTTATTATTGCATTCATGTTGATGTCTGGATACATGCCTGAGTCTCTGTTCCATGCATTGCTGTCCGGATTAGCTTGTCTTTCGATTCAACTTGAATCTGTACATTCATGTTGTATTTTGCTTGAGTTCCATTTGACTGCAACTGGAACCTATAGATAGTTGTTGTCTTCATGTACATGTTGCAGTATTCATTTATGGTTATTCAAAACCATTTCATTGTTGAAGTTGTTGCACTTTCCATTTGGATCCATCACTGCTGCATTCCTGTTTATGCTCCGAGTCACTGTTGCATTGCTTCTGACCTTTTGACACAAACTTCATTTCATGTTGATCTTCACTATGATATAGTGTCATATCCCCCATGTATTTGCAGTTTGCATTTGAGTTGTACTATGGCCTTAGTTTCTTATTCGTCAGATGGAAAAGTGGCCCAGATTTGTGTTCCTATGTACATGTTCATATGAGTTTACTTTGTGTTGCATGGTGCTGCTTCATGTTATTCATGCTCATGTACATATGTTATTACTTCACCACTAAGCCTTATTCATGCTTGTGCCATTGGGAATCTGTAGTGTTTTTGAATGCACATATAAGTTGCTTGACCCTTGCATATGTGCTGCTTTGTCCAGTTTTATGCATTCTGACTGTTGTTCTATGGTTCTACTTGTAGCCTTTGTGCTTTGTACTGTGTTACACTTGAATGTGTAGCCTTGTTTCACTAATTTAGGCTGGTACTGTTTCAGTGATAGGTTGTTTTATCATGTTCACTTGGTGTCTTTTGCAATATCGTTTACCTTTCCAAACAGTTCTGGTTGTCTTGCAACATGTGGTGTTCAATTTAATTGAGCTTGCATTTGTATCATACTGTCTCTTGTGCCATTTACTTGGTGCTGTTCCATGTTACACCCCAGTTTCATTTTATTCATGTGCAACCAGTAGTGTACGTCCATTGTGTACATTTGGGTTCGCATTTATGTTGTCCAAACTTGACCTCTGCAGTTTTTGATTGCTGTCGGTATTCAATGGGTACATCATCACTGTAGTGGCACGGCAATGCACGCAAGCGTGAACTGCAGCCACACGGTATTCAATGGGTACATCATCACTGTAGTGGCAAGGCAGTGCACGCAAGCGTGAACTGCAGCCACACGGTATGGTTTTATGATATCTATCTTGTTTTGATTAATTGATCTTTTGCATATTCCATATGCTGTAGTGGCGAGGCAGTGCACGCGTGCGTGTACTGCAGCCCTACTCGACTTAATATTTTAATTGATATTTAATTGTTTTGAACTGTTTTGTTTATTTCAATTCAATATTCTGAATTGCATTCTGATTTGGTTTAATTACTGTCGTCTATTCAATAATTAATTATTATTGCTTCTGTGCACTAATAACTGAGTTTGAATTAGACTGACCCGAGTATTATTTTCTTTTGAATTTAATACTCGGGTCAGACCGAGTATTTCAGGTTGTAGATATTCTGCTTTG
This sequence comes from Allium cepa, assembly GCA_030765085.1. Lineage (NCBI taxonomy): Eukaryota > Viridiplantae > Streptophyta > Magnoliopsida > Asparagales > Amaryllidaceae > Allium > Allium cepa. The sequence continues at coordinate 871,444,921 of CM060945.1, read as the reverse complement.
GGTTGCTGCTAGAGCTATGAAGTTCTTTCATATCTTTTGGAGTAGTCGTCGTTATTTGTAGTAGTCTGTATAATTGTATAGGAAGATATGTATTCATGTATATTATATACGTTAATGTACTTTTATATGTAACTTCCTGAGTCGACAGTTGTAGTTGTATCATATGTACCGTGTCAAATGTATTGTAACTGACATCAGTTATTGTATATATGATAATTTATGTTTTATTTGTTTTTCGCATTATATTATCTGTGTCATATTTTATATTTACTGTTCTAAACTATTACGAACCATCGTAGTTCGTTTTATACTGGAATTGGGGTATGTCGATGGGAGAATATAAATCAGATATGAAAAATGAAAGAATATTTATATATATATATATATACCACTTCTATCGAGATAACCAATACTAGTGTAAAGCCTAACTATTGATGGCCGCTCCTCAACAGCCTTATTCTCCGTGCGAGTTGACAGCACTACATCGTAGTGTTCTTGGCTAGCGTGGGTATAGAGGTGGGGCGTCACAGCTTGGTATCAGAGCCTGGGGTTTAGAACAAATATAAAACATAACTTAGATAGTACATGTGTTACAACTATTTGTCGATGTTTTCTCTCTCATCTTTGCTTAAGATCATCTTTGATTTGTTAGGTATGAATTCCTAACTCTTATTCATGAGCATTGCTGCTATTCTCTATTGCACTTGCTCATTTCTGTATGTACTGCTAAGTATCATTGTGTATATGCTTTACCAAGTTGCATATTGCTGCAACTCGTACCACTTCAATTTGAACTCGCATTGTTTATTCGAACTGCTGTATATATGCATTCTTATCTCTGATTCATGTACTTAATGCAGTCTCCATACAATTGGGTTTTTGGGTATCAATCTTTGAGACAAATTGCATTTCAATTGTCGACTCTGTCTGCTTATCCATGGTTTTTGGTTTTCATGTGCCTCTCTCTGATAGTTTTAAAATTTCTTTGGTATAAAAGAAATTGTCTTGGACTTTGCCTTGTCGATATCGACGTTGACTTGACTTTTACTTTTGTTAAAGTCATTCATGCATTTATGCTCGTTTTGCTTAGTTTTTCCAATTGTTGATCGATTCTTCTTTTCCGATTAGTTGTTATCACCTTTGTCGACTTTGATAACTTCTATTTCAGGAATGTTTGGGTATTCCTACTTTGATGGATTTGGAATCGAATTCTTTGGATTTTATTCACGTCTTCGAATGTGAATCTTAGTGAATTGATTTGGTTTTCGAATTTAATCGATTCTTGATTATTTCTCGATTTGTTGCTATCATTTATTAGCAACTTTGATGACCTTTTCTTCGGGATTTTTGTGAACATACCTTTCGATGAATTCGGTATCGATTTCTTTGGATTCTATTCACGTCTTCGTATGTGAATTCTTGTGATTGATTGTTTCTACAATCATTTTTGTGATTTGTCACTTTAAAAATATAAAGGTTTCAATACTAGTAGTAAATATCAAAACTCTTTTATCAAAATGTTTTTAACTCTATTTTCAATATCAAACTCTTTTCCTAAACCGTTTTTCAATCTGCTAGTATATACAAGCCTTTACCTCACTCGGATGAGAAATCTAATTAAACGGCTTAGTAAAACAAGTGGTATGAAACGCTTGCGTTCACTTCGTCGGTTAATTCTTGGACTTGTTCGATTGAACCTCATGTGACAATTTTCTAGTGAAGATTTACAGTTTGTTCGTAAATATTTAAGTTAAGCAAGTGGTTATGGGACATGAAGCTAAACTTTTACATTTACTAACTTAGTGTAATTGACACTTCTCGTTGATCATGACGATCATTTTTACGGTTAGACTTGGCTCATCGGTGTGATTTCGTCTCACACATATCTCTTGGGCTTTGAGGATTGTCTAGACACCATTTGTGTGATTTCGTTCACACATACCTTTTTGGTTAGACTAGGCCTCATCGGTGTGATTTCGTCTCACACATATCTCTTGGGCTTTGAGGATTGTCTAGACACCATTTGTGTGATTTCATTCACACATACTTTCCTTTTGTTTGCGAGGTTAGACTAGACACCACTTGTGTGATTCCACTCACACATACCTTTTTGAATTTTGGTTAGTCTAGTCCTCAATCTGTGTGATTTCGACTCACACATGTGGGGTAGCGCCCCACGGTCTTCGGACCATTCGTGTGTCAAAATTAATGGCTTGCAACCATGAGATAGCGTCTCGTTATGCGTTGCACGTGTTGGTGATTTTCATGCTCATTTGTAGGTGAGATTCCGTGCTCCCGTTCTCGCTTTGCGTTGCACATGTTGGTGATCTTCATGCTCATGTGTAGGTGAGATTACGTGCTCCCGTTCTCGCTTTGCGTTGCAGTGTTGGTGATCTTCATGCTCATGTGTAGGTGAGATTCCGTGCTCCCGTTCTCGCTTTGCGTTGCACGTGTTGATGATTTTTCATGCTCGCGTGTAGGTGAGATTCCGTGCTCCCGTTCTCGCTTTGCGTTGCACGTGTTGATGATTTTTCATGCTCGCATGTAGGTGAGATTCCGTGCTCCCGTTCCCGCTTTGCATTGCACGTGTTGGTGAGTTTTCATGCTCGCATGTAGGTGAGTTTTCGTGCTCCCGTTCTCGTTATGCGTTGCACGTGCTGATGAATTTTCATGCTCGCATGTAGGTGAGTTTTCGTGCTCCCGTTCTCGCTTTGCGTTACATGTGCTGATGAGTTTTCATGCTCGCGTGTAGGTGAGTTTTCGTGCTCCCGTTCTCGTTATGCGTTACATGTGTTGATGAATTTTCATGCTCGCGTGTAGGTGAGTTTTCATACTCTCCTTCGAGTTTTCATACTCCGTTTGAGTTTTCATACTCTGTTCGAGTTTTCATACTCCGTTTGAGTTTTCATACTCTGTTCGAGTTTTCATACTCCGTTTGAGTTTTCATACTCTGTTCGAGTTTTCATACTCTGTTCGAGTTTTCATACTCTGCTCGAGTTTTCATACTCCGTTTGAGTTTTTATACTCTGTTCGAGTTTTCATACTCCGTTCGAGTTTTCATACTCCGTTCGAGTTTTCATACTCTGTTCAAGTTTTCATACTCTGTTCGAGTTTTCATACTCCGTTTGAGTTTTCATACTCTACTTCGAGTTTTCATACTCCGTTGAGTTTTCATACTCTCCTTCGAGTTTTCATACTCCGTTCGAGTTTTCATACTCTCATTCGAGTTTTCATACTCCCGTCCGAGTTTTCATACTCTTATTTTGTGATTTCTGGATTTCTTGTGTAGATTTCTAGAATTTGTGCTTCACCAATTTTCGTGATTTCTATTGATAAGTTTTATCAATTCTTGTGCATTGGTGGATTCGTGTGTTATTGACTTGTTATGAATACAAGTTTAGGGTATGATATCCCTTCCTATCTTTGAGAAGATTCTTGTGACACTTTTGATGAATGAAAATCCACTTATCGAAGTTGCTACTGATGTCGCTGTTTTAATCACGTGTTTAAAAAAAAAATGTTTCAAAATATAAATCAAAATTGTTTTCAAAATTTTTACGATTTGCGCTTTCAAAAGAATGAGGAAGCGAATTAAACGTTTCAGAAAAATCGAGGACTATGACCCCTTTCTTTTACTGATTCGCTTAATTCCGGACTTGTCCGTTTGAGAACGTAAAATGTTATTTATTTAAAATACACAATTTCGCACTTTCAAGGAAACGATGAAGTGAATTAAACGATTTAGTAAAACTCGTGGTTATGGGTCATGTGCGTTTGCTATTTCGGTTAATTTCGGACTCGTTAATTGAAAATTTGTGATTTCTGATTATCGTTTGTGATAATCAGATATTTGCTGTTTCTGATTATCGCTTGTGATAATCAGATATTTGAGATTTAATTATCGTTTGTGATAATTAAACATTTGCGATTTGAGATTTGATTATCAATTGTGATAATTAAATAATCGTTGATTCGTGATTTCTGATTTATCGTTTTTGATAATCAAATATTTATTGTTTCTAATTATCGTTTGTGATAATTAGATATTTGAGATTTAATTATCGCTTGTGATAATTAGATATTTGAGATTTAATTATCGTTTGTGATAATTAAATATTTGTGATTTAAGATTGATTTTCGATTTTGACAATCGAATACTTGTTGATTTGATTATCGTTTTTGATAATCGAATATTTGTGATTTGAGATTTCTGAATTATCTATTGATAATTAGATTTTGTTGATAATTTGTGAATTTCTTTTATGAAATTAAAAGATTTCTTTGGCGTTTATATTGTACTACGCCGGTGTACCGACTCAATTTTCTGTTATTCATGATGTTTTCCACGTCTTCCAATTACGGAAATGGCTTAGGGATTTCCGATTTCTATTCTTGAGCAACCTTATATTCACATCATTGCTTCAGGGGTGTAGCACCTTCGAAATAAAGATGTTTCTCTTGTGGAGATTCTCAATGGTTCTCAAATTCTATGGATTTCTCTTAGGAATCCAGAGAATTCATCGAGCAAACACGTTCAGGCTTTCTCTTTCATGCTCTATATGGTGAACTTTCTATTTCTAATTTCTTCATCTTTTGATGATGTTCTTTATGGTTGTTACCATTTGTCCATTTATTCCTTATGATTGCGAGGACGGAAATTCTTTAAGGAGGGGAGTCTGTAACAACCCGGTATTTCGCGTCTGTTTATAATCGACAATTAAACAATTAATATTTTCGCTAATTACCAATTGAATTTTTTAAAATTTTGAATTCAAATTCTTCTCATAAAATTTGTTTAAGAATTTTATGTGAGCTTTAAAAATAACTTGGCCCAATTACTTCTGATGCCTTAGGGTTTCGTGTATACCCGTTTCCCCTTATTCATTTTCTCATTTTCATTCGTGCTCAACCATAAACCTAAAAAATAAAATAAAAAAAATATCAAACGAAGATTAAAAATGGCGGCCACTCTCTCTCTCGTTCGTTCGTCCCTGCAAAGATAGGGCATAAAGATCGTAGATGATTGGTGGCGCTCGTTCGTTCTCGTCTCCGTTTAACCTTCAGTGATTAGGGCTTCATGATCATTTTAAAGCCGCGCCTTGGTCGGTCGATTCATGGATAGTTGCGCGTCGATTTGTCGATTGTTCGTCTTCGTGCTGCTTGCTTCGACCACTTGATTGAGTCACCTCTGCTTCGATTCGAACTGCGCGATCTTGGAGGTTCTTCGAACAAAGGTGAGGGAACGTTCTCACTCACATCTTCTTCTACTCGCTTTCGACATCTGTGATTATCGGTGTTAACATTTTGGTCTCTGCCCTTTTGCTTTGCGAACACAATTTGGATTTTTGGTTTATTTTGCCACTGCTATATCTCTTATCATATTTTTGCGTTCGAGATTTGATGCGAGATGAGAATCGATTTGGGTATTTGCTTTTATGCTGTCTTGCTTGTTTAACTTCGACTTTGACACTGTTTGACCGTGTTCATCTCCTTAGTTGTGGCTATGGCCATCTGGGTTTACTGTTCCTGTAGCACTTGCGACCTTGCTTGGCTACAGTCCTATGGCATCGGCACTTGACTTAGTGTTGCGTGATGTTCATTTATTTTGGGACAGTTTGCATTTATATGGTTATCTGACTTACACTTGATTCATCGCTTCACGTCACTTGTGATTCACTGCATTTCTGAGTTTGGTCTGTAGCTCCCTGTTTTGAGTTAAAACCTCATTGACCTGATGCACTGTGGGTTCATGCCATAGGTTGCATACTTCTTGCATACTATATGATCACTGTAGTTGAATTCACTTCATGTTTGCATTGTCATATTGTATACTTGGGCTTCACTGAATTTATTATTGCATTCATGTTGATGTCTGGATACATGCCTGAGTCTCTGTTCCATGCATTGCTGTCCAGATTAGCTTGTCTTTCGATTCAACTTGAATCTGTACATTCATGTTGTATTTTGCTTGAGTTCCATTTGACTGCAACTGGAACCTATAGATAGTTGCTGTCTTCATGTACATGTTGCAGTATTCATTTATGGTTATTCAAAACCATTTCATAGTTGAAGTTGTTGCACTTTCCATTTGGATCCATCACTGCTGCATTCCTGTTTATGCTCCGAGTCACTGTTGCATTGCTTCTGACCTTTTGACACAAACTTCATTTCATGTTGATCTTCACTATGATATAGTGTCATATCCCCCATGTATTTGCAGTTTGCATTTGAGTTGTACTATGGCCTTAGTTTCTTATTCGTCTGATGGAAAAGTGGCCCAGATTTGTGTTCCTATGTACATGTTCATATGAGTTTACTTTGTGTTGCATGGTGCTGCTTCATGTTATTCATGCTCATGTACATATGTTATTACTTCACCACTGAGCCTTATTCATGCTTGTGCCATTGGGAATCTGTAGTGTTTTTGAATGCACATATAAGTTGCTTGACCCTTGCATATGTGCTGCTTTGTCCAGTTTTATGCATTCTGACTGTTGTTTTATGGTTCCACTTGTAGCCTTTGTGCTTTGTACTGTGTTACACTTGAATGTGTAGCCTTGTTTCACTAATTCAGGCTGGTACTGTTTCAGTGATAGGTTGTTTTATCATGTTCACTTGGTGTCTTTTGCAATATCGTTTACCTTTCCAAACAGTTCTGGTTGTCTTGCAACAGGTGGTGTTCAATTTAATTGAGCTTGCACTTGTATCATACTGTCTCTTGTGCCATTTACTTGGTGCTGTTCCATGTTGCACCCCAGTTTCATTTTATTCATGTGCAACCAGTAGTGTACGTCCATTGTGTACATTTGGGTTCGCATTTATGTTGTCCAAACTTGACCTCTGCAGTTTTTGATTGCTGTCGGTATTCAATGGGTACATCATCACTGTAGTGGCACGGCAGTGCACGCAAGCGTGAACTGCAGCCACACGGTATTCAATGGGTACATCATCACTGTAGTGGCAAGGCAGTGCACGCAAGCGTGAACTGCAGCCACACGGTATGGTTTTATGATATCTATCTTGTTTTGATTAATTGATCTTTTGCATATTCCATATGCTGTAGTGGCGAGGCAGTGCACGCGTGCGTGTACTGCATCCCTACTCGACTTAATATTTTAATTGATATTTAATTGTTTTGAACTGTTTTGTTTATTTCAATTCAATATTCTGAATTGCATTCTGATTTGGTTTAATTACTATCGTCTATTCATTATTTAATTATTATTGCTTCTGTGCACTAATAACTGAGTTTGAATTAGACTGACCCGAGTATTATTTTCTTTTGAATTTAATACTCGGGTCAGACCGAGTGTTTCAGGTTGTAGATATTCTGCTTTGGGTTGCTACTAGAGCTATGAAGTTCTTTCATATCTTTTGGAGTAGTCGTCGTTATTTGTAGTAGTCTGTATAATTGTATAGGATGATATGTATTCATGTATATTATATACGTTAATGTACTTGTATATGTAACTTCCTGAGTCGACAGTTGTAGTTGTATCATATGTACCGTGTCAAATGTATTGTAACTGACATCAGTTATTGTATATATGAGAATTTATGTTTTATTGGTGTTCCGCATTATATTATCTGTGTCATATTTTATATTTACTGTTCTAAACTATTACAAACCATCGTAGTTCGTTTTATACTGGAATTGGGGTATGTCGATGGGAGAATATAAATCAGATATGAAAAATGAAAGAATATTTATATATATATACCACTCCTATCGAGATAACCAATACTAGTGTAAAGCCTAACTATTGATGGCCGCTCCTCAACAGCCTTATTCTCCGTGCGAGTTGACAGCACTACATCGTAGTGTTCTTGGCTAGCGTGGGTATAGAGGTGGGGCGTCACAGATTTGGAAGTGAACATTAATAAACTATATTTGTTGGTAGTTTAATACAGTAAAATTAATTTCCAATGTTACACAGTTAATTTCGAAAATGATTTAATTTTACTTGTTTTAGTCATAAAAATAAAAATTTCCTTTTGTTTTAGAATTCATAAGCGGTCATTTATGTAAAGTTATAGACTTTTATTTCATACCTAAGATTAAAAGATTGAATCATTTTGTTAGCATTAAATTTAAACATATATGTTACTTGAATTGCAATCTTCATATATATATATATATACATAAATAAATATATGTGTTATTTTAAAATGAATACATAACTTGCAATTATTTATACATATAGATACACACGTGTTTATGTTATTTTAATTTAAATCAAAATGGACCTTTTTTGTGAAACTGTAGAATTTAATTTCAAGCTCTTCCTTAATTGGAACCTTTGTTACAAATATTAATTCTTGTTTTGACAAACTCATATATGTAGGAAAACTTATTTTAACATGTGTATGTATAAACTTATCAATTATTATACATGTACATTTTATTACTTAAAAAAGAAAAACTTGGACAACAAAGGCATATGCAAATTATATTGTAAATGCCATTTAATATATCATTCAATGTAATTAAAAAGAGAGAGAAACGTAAGGGTTTCTCTCTCTACATTTATAGCCTTATCTTTTCTCAGTTTATTATACATATCAAGAGAAAGAAAACCAAAGTGTTTCCTTCTCTAAAATTTCTCATGCTTAGTTACACAAATATACTCTTCTTATGTTACACTTATATTTCACAACATAAATGTATTTGATACATTCATTCCATTACACATAAATGTGTACATAAGAGTATATTTGATATACTCTAATCTAAATGCACATTAAATTAAAGTAAAACTTTATTTATAAATTCAATAAAATATTGATTTATTTAAAAGAAACTAAAAAAAGTTCTAAATGAATTTAGACTTCATAGGCCCATTAATGATCCAAAATGGTAATTTTTTGAAATTCACTCATTTCTTCCACTGCGGACTGGCCCAGGTATAACAATTCCAAGCAGTTTTTAAAAAACTTTCAAAATTATTGCTTAATATGAAATTGGTAATATTGAGTCTTATATATGTATATTAATGTATTGAATTGTGTTAATATATTTCTATATTTATCATAGATTATTAAAATATATTAGTAATAATAATGCTTTTTTTATTATATATTAGCTGGTTTTAATATTTAGTTACAATCGTCAATAGTATTAATATTTAAGTTTTTGACATGGTTAAGTTCACTCTATTTTGGTATGGGCGCATTTCTATAACATTCCACCAGTCCTTCAACCAATGGAGGTTCTTAATTGGATTGCAAACCTTGTCGGTGATTTGAAATATTTTAATGTTAACATGGTGGTTAGGAGAAGACTTGCTTATGCTAAGACATTAATTGAAATCTAACTAGGCCATCCTATTCCTTTCAAATTGTGTGTTTTAGACTTTTTGAAATCCAAGTGGTAGTTGTTGATGTGAACTATAGTTGAAAACCTAAAATTTGTGCAACATGTCAGGCCATTGGTCATTCGGAAGCCTCATGAAAACATGGTCCTCAATTGCCAACCCACCCACTATTCAACCGTTGTTACCAATTCCTCCTAAAAATCCTTTACCCCGTCATCCCGTTAGGTGGTGGCTCCCCAGGACGGAGTGTTGGAATTGGCTAGCCCGTAGCGGAAGTTATGGGTGAATTTCAATTCTTTTTACCCTATTGGATCTTTATTAGGCCTATAAAGTCTAATTTATTTAAATAATTTCTAAATTTTAATTAAATAAAATCCCTTATTTTTTAAACTTAAAAAATGATATTGTATTATTTAATTTTATGTTATATTAAATATATGTATGTATGTATGTATCACATACACATATATGTGTCCGCATGTGTAACATTTCAATCCATGCAAGGTTTAATACTCGTATATAAATGTTGGGATCTACATTGCAACGAACACATTAGCTCATCTAATGTGCAAATATATTATCTAGATGTATGTATATGTATAGTTTTGCTTTTATAATAAAATATTAAAATAAATAAATAAATAAATATTAAAAAATTTATTTACATATATAATTTTGATAAAAATTTAAATATTTATATATAAACTAAATATATAAAATTTACAATTGTACATATTAATAAATATCTAAATATGTTTATATCACTTAAAATATAATAAATTTATTTATAATGTTGAAATTAGTACGTATATAAATGCATAATTTTTTTAATACACACACATATATATTTATATTTATATATATATTTGATAGGTTAAATACTTATATATATGTATAATAAATAAATATATATTAATATAAATAAAATTATAAAATATTTTATTTAAATATATATACAATGATCTAGTCTTGCGCATAGATCATGATATTTTTAAAATTTTAAAATTTAGTTATATGTATGTATTAATAAAATAAAAAAGTAATTATTTAAAAATTTAAAAAATTTATTTAAATTTAAATTCAAATTTTAAACTTTCAGCAAGTTTTAGATGAAATATTTATAATTTGAAAACTTATTATATAATTTCTATAATTAAAAATAATTAAAAATCCAATTTTAAATTTTCAATATTAATTTAAATATTCAAAAATAAAAAATGTTTTTGTAATTTCTGCCATGAGATTAATATGTATCAATATGATTTTACAAAGTATAAAATATATTTTATAATATATATGAATTATATAAATATTTATACGATAAATTGATTTAAATATTATTTAAAAATCATATATTAGTAAATAATAATAATAATTTATCGAAAGTAATATACTTATTTAACATCATACATAATGTTTTATTTTCAAATTTTATATAATTTTAGTATAGTATTTGAATTATAAGCTAAATAAATATATGTGTATATTATATATTAAATTATCCAAATAATCAGAAAAGGCATTTTTATTTTGGGCCGTACTGTATATAGATTAATTATCAACCTTTTTTTATAACGTATATACATATATGTATAACCAATCTAAATTATGGTATTATATCTGTATATTGGAACTGTCATCTAACTAATATTATATATAACAAGCATTAGAAATATACCTTGCAGACAAAGCCCTTAACCACACATTGGAACGATGGTGTAAGCTCTTAGAAATGATTTTCGATCCAACATATTGCTAGTTCTTGGACCGTTGACCACCTGCTATCGAATATAAGCTAAATTGATTTGATTCGAGGTTGGAAGACTAGAGAGATAGGGGGAGATTGGCCAGTAAAGGAATAGGGACGGAGGCTCCAAAAAGATTCTTATCAAATGGAGGAAAAGATGTTTATAGAAGAAGGAAAGGAGAGATTTTAGGATCATATCTTTTACCCAATCTCCTTCCATCCCAACCATCCATCTTCACTCTTCTCCAACCTATTTAGTAGCCGCCTCTAACCTCATATTCCATCCGAAATGATCACCCACATCATGGGCCACAAACCCATTTAGAGCCCAAATGAATATTTTGCATTTTAAATCTAATTTAAAATGCTCATCGATATCGTATATAGATTAATGTATTTATAACTTTTATAAATACATTTAATATTCATCTATCAAATCAAAATCAAATTTATAAATAATATTTCATAAATATTATTTAATTTAATTAATTTATAACAATTATAAATTAATTAAATCATTTGGTTAAAGGAGAATTCATCTTTTTCGGCTGTGTGACTCATCGGGTGTAAATTTGGCTAGCGATTAATATCAAACTACTTAAATATTAACGTTCATACATCACTTAGCAAGTGGTGTGACATTTTAGCTAAATTTATCACTTGCTTGGTTTCAGTAAAATTCAATTTTACATTATTAAACATTACCCGGTTGCGACTTTTATTTATACCTATTCGACTTCATCAAGACTATATCACTTTGGACTTATGGAATTTATTAATGGTCAAAACTCCAATATCGTCCATATTCTACTCTGTAGTCCAAACAAAATTTTTTGTTCAATAATAACAATTATTATTAGTTGAACCACTCTGGCCGGAGATTTTGACTTTTAGTTGATTTAACCATGATATTAACCCCATATAATCGAGGAGACGAATCCTCTCTTAAATAGTGTTTCGCTTCCATTACTTCCACTTGACCCAACTATAGTCACACGATGGACACCATGCCATGATTTGACTATAATCAAACTGAAGCTTTCATATTGAAGATCAATAGTCTTCTCAAATTGAGAGAACTATGTAAATTAGTCACATCAGTATTTTCTGTTTGACCTTAGTTATATTAACCAATAGAAAACATTCGTGTGAGTCATTCCATAGTTATCCAATAATTATTAGTATGTAACTCTAGGTGCCCCCAGTAGTCATGAATAATACACTGTCCAACATTTGGAGAGCATCACATATTCTAGTCACAACGGATACATCGATATCGGTCTTGATGCATCTTTACTTGTAACTGTTGATTATGCGCTTTGCGCTTATATGATTTTTGTTTAATGATAATAAACATATATATACATTCATTTAAATGTATTTGTTAATGTACTATTTTATTTTTCATAGATTAAATAAATATTTGTTGAATAAAATAAATTACACAGAATTTGAATTCAAACAGAAATTTTATTCAAACAAATATTTATTACAATTTTGAATAGTACAATTTCAAGCTCTCACTATAACTATACAACTTTGATTACAATACATCACAATTTCATATTTACAGTTTTCCTCACTACATATCACTCACACTCGTAATTTATCTTCAACTTCATTCCAGTTAAAATCAAGCATCTGAGCAATCTGCAAAAATCATCACTAACGCAGTAAAATTGAAGAAGAAATATTTTTGCAATATAAAATGAAATATGATTTTTGAAAATATGATTTGCCTCAGTTATTTGGGTTGTTCGTCATCATCATTCACATTTGAATTCATCATACACGAACAATGTGACATGCACAGTGTATCACTGTACATGCCACAAGGCCGTGCACATCGATATACACTTGATCGATTTACAAGGACAAGTGAGCACAGGTCAAACCCAAATGAAAAGATGGGTTCAACTCACGTACAATATATTTAAAATCATGACACGAGCACAAGGTCAAACCTGAGTTTTGAAACTGGATTCAACTCAAGTGAAATTTCAAAAATCAACATGAATGGATGCAAAGACCAGTAATGCAACAGTGATATGCACAGATGCATTCAAAGTCCAAACCAGTTGCAACATGGATGTCACAAGCAATGACCAGAACACAAAGACAGGACTACAACTAAACCAACATAAATGCAACAGAAAACAACAGACCATCAAAGCACATGTATGCAGACCAGTGCCAACAGTGACCAGACTCAAGTAAAGTGCATCAAGTATGCTCAAGTCCAAATGCATCAATTTGAAATATTTCAAAGCCCAATTATACAATATGACAATGCAAACATGAAGTGAATGCAATAACAGCAAATACCACAATATCAAGTTCAAGTCAGAGCAACAAAAGAAGCACAGTGACAATTTGGAGTATCATATGCAAAATAACTTGCAGATCAAACATAATGGACTACATGCACAGACCAAAGAGACAATATGAACAAGTGACTCAGGCAAAAACACATGAAGACCAACAACAAACCCAAATGAAGACCACAAGTATACAACAACTCCAGCAGTGACGGTGAAATATGCAAACTGACTCGAAGAAATGCCACCAAGTAAACAAATGATCAGAACTTCAACCAGACAGTACATGTAACAGCATGGTACAATGCAAATACATGGAACAATGCTCAAGTATGGAAGTGACTCAAAACAGCAGTGTGCAAATGAAGCAACTGAAGGCAACATGACCAAAAGATCAGAGACAAAACAAGCACACACACACAGATATATATGCAAGAGTCATGTGCAAATGGATATCAACATTGAAATGGATCGAGCTAGTGCAACAAATAAAACATAATGCCTTTCCAGAATAGAGATTTGTATTTTTATGCAACAGGAAAATCAAGCAACAGTCAACAGGCCAGAAGATCAAGTACACCAGTGACACAAGTGATACGAGTCAAAATGCAGACAATCAATACACTGCATGTACAATAGGTAAATGAGGATGCAGTGAAGCATGTACATGGGTAAACAACAAGTGGAGAATGCATCACGAGTTCAACATAATGTAACCAGATTTTGAATCTAGATAGACCAACACTAAGGTTCAAGCGATAACAAGACTCAGTGCAACAGAGAGTATGCAACATGACAAGTGCTCAGTGATCAAACATGAAAACAACAAGTACAACTGAAATGCAAACAGATTGAAGAAGACTACAAGATGAACCACGACCATGCTACAGGAATACTTGCAGAGACGATATCAAAGCAATGGTGATGGTCGAAGATAATGCAGAGTCGTGGATTGGTATACACGAAATCAAGTATGTACAAAAATGGAAATTGCCGAAAATAGGAAAGTCAAGCAAATTAAAAGAGGAAAGTTTCTGCCGTATTATTCAAGGAAAATCGAACGATTAAAAATCAAAACCGTGTGTATCAAGTTGTAACAATATCAGGAAAGCATAATTTAGGAAAGTATCGAATTGATTAGGGTCTCGGAATTCATATAAATACATCATCCAAATCATCATCGGCAAGTGTGGAAAAATCGAATCAAATCCAAATATAAACCCACAAGTTCATCATCGGCAATGCAGAGCTAATAAGAACAATCATATTAAATCCTGACAAAGCAAAAGATTCGAACAACGTACCAGAGGTAATTTGCAATCTCGAAGATAATCAAGCAGCCGACCTCAAGAGCCGATCATCAGAGAAGCAGTAAGCAAAGGCAACACGCAAACCAGAGAGTCGATCAACATAGGCGTGTGTCAAAAAGCCCCAATTTGGATCGAAGAACGAAGCCTAATTTAGTGGCAAAGAGGATCGGCCGCCATTTTCTGCACAAGCCAAAAGAAAAAAGGATCGGGTTAAAGAAATAGAAATGGGCCGGCCTTGTTTTATATAAGGGGCTTTGTTTTTATAAAAGGGGATTTAGTTTATATTTTAGGGTTTTAGTTTGAAATCATTTTTAAGCTTGTTTTAAATTTAATTTCTCTTTTAAGGTTGTCAAACCTATGTAAATCACCACCTAGGGTTTAGGTAGTGTCAGATTGTCTAGTTAGAATTAGTTCAGTGAGCAGGGTGTGCGAGTTTGCAAAACTCTATAGGAGGTAGCAGGGTGTGCGAGTCTATTAGAGTGTTTGTAAGCGGGAGTCTGTTTAATTCTAATAGAAATCTGGAAATGCAGCAGTAGGCAGGGGTTGCCGAAGCTGGGTAAATTTTGCGTGTGATTTACTTTTCAGCATATTTATTTCTGCAGTTTGTTTTTGCGTTTAATTCGAGAAAATTTGCTATAACCCTATTCATCCCCCTCTAGGGTTAATCTAGATCCTACAAGTGGTATCAGAGCGTTTAACTCTAGAGTCATGAATCCACCAAATAGTGCTTTTTCTGAGGTGCAATCTATTGTTAGGCCACCCATGTTTGATGGGAATGTTTATGCTTATTGGAAAGTTAGGATGGGTATTTATCTGAGTTCTGTTGATTATGATGTTTGGGACATTATTGAAACTGGCTATAAATCTCCCACTATAACCGTTGGTGATACTGAGATTCCTAAACCTAAGGATAGGTGGGATGCTAACGATAAGAGATTAGAAACTATAAATGCTAAAGCCATGAATGCTTTGATCTGTGCTCTTGATAAAAATGAATTTAATAGAATTTCTCATTGTAAAACTGCACAGGAAATTTGGCATACCTTGGAGGTGACACATGAAGGAACTTCTCAAGTCAAGGAGTCTCGTCTAGCCCTATTCAGCAATGAGTACGAGAACTTTGTGATGGACAAAGGCAAGAGCATAAAGGACATGTTTGGACGCTTTTCAACTTTGGTGTACAACGCTAGAGCGCTTGGGAAGGTATACACTGAGGTAGAGCTTGTGAGGAAGGTGCTACGAGTTTTACCGATGAACTTTGAGGCAAAAGTCACGGCAATACAAGAATCGAAAAATTTGAGTAAACTAAGCATGGAGGAGTTGATCGGCAACTTGATGACATATGAGCTTGAGCTAAAAGCAAAGGAGGAACGCCACAACTCCGAACCAAAGAAGAAGACGATTGCCTTAAAGAGCAAAGAAGAGAGCGATGAAGAAGATCTAATTGAAGAGCTTGCAATGGCTGTCAATAATCTTAGAAAATGGTCAAGATTCAAGCCACGCAAGAAGAAAACAAGTGGTAATAGATCAAAAGAGTCTGAAAATTCCGATAATGTACTGACGTGCTTTAACTGCAACAAGCCTGGCCACTTCAAACAAGAATGCCCACTTCTCAAAAACAACAAAGGAAAGAAAAAGAAGAAGAAGGCCTTTGCAGCGACTTGGGATGATGAAGAAGGAGAGGAAGTTTCGAATAATAGCTCAAAGGAAGCTAACTCGTGTCTTATGGCAAAATCAGATTCAGAAGCAAGCTAAGAGGAACATAGTGAGGGAGGTGACTATTCTTATAAAGAACTTGTTTTTATGTGTCTTGATCTTACTAAAATGGTTAACACTCTTTAATCTAAAATTGAAAAACTGAAATCTGATAGGAGAGAACTTGCTCATGAAAATTTTAGGTTAGAAACTGAACTTGAAAATATTCAAAACCTAGACTGTAAAAAATGTAAAATTTTGGATTCAGAATTATCAAGACTTAAGAATAGCTTTGAGAATCTTGAAAAAGAAAACTTGAGTCTTAAGGAAACCATTGACACTAGGAAAAAGGATTTCATAAATAGATGCACGTCACTTGTAACTGAAAACACAACACTAAAAACCAAAGTCCAAAATCTTGAGAAATCTCTGAATAACTTTTCAAGAGGAGAAAAATCATTCAACATATTATTGGGAAATCAAATTTTTGCTAACAACAGAAAAGGACAAGGTTTTGGGAAATCACAAGCTGATGATAATGCAAAAGGTAAGAGTGTCTTCGCTAGATGTGAAATAATTGGACATCGTGTTGAAAATTGTAGTCATAGGAACAGGAACACAAAATTTATACAAGTTTGGGCTCCTAAGAATTCTACAAACAAATTTCATGTCTATTGGAACAAGAATGAAAGGACAAAACAAGTTTGGGTTCCAAAGTGATTGTTTATTCACAATGCTTCAGCCACTAACAATCATGGACCTATAAAAACAAATAGGTCACAAAAATCTTTCATCGTGTAGGTATGGTGGCAGGCTAAGGAACAACAACATGTTCTCTGGATTTTGGCTGTTCCAGAAACACAACGGGCAACAAAGCAAAGTTCCTTAGCCTAGTACAAAGGTGACAGAATCACAATAGGCAACCACGAAATTTTTTCGTAAAGGTAAAACAGGTGAAGGTATATTTATTTGATCGATATATTAAATGTGATAGTCTGCACCATATTCTGAATGAAATCAGCCAATATTGAGATGTTGTAAAGAGATGATGATTTTTTGATTCTGTCTTGTTCGACATAGTTGGCCAATTACATTTATGCCAAAAACACTATTCTTTGAATTACTTCATACATATACGTTTGGATTAAACATAGTGTTTTATTGGATGATAATATTTTTGGTTATAATACGGCTAACTCTATATTCATGGTTTTTTGATTATTTACATGGCTTCAATCCAAATTCAAGAGAATGTCATTTAAAATGCTGTTAAAAATTGAGTATGAATTTTTATGCATACTTCATGATCTGGTCTATCAAATTTAGTTAGTGATATTTTGAAGTGAAAGTGAAATTCAAATGCAGATCATACTGGTAATCTAGTTGACAGAAAACTTACTAGTTGAACGTGATTCATGGTGAGATATTTAGTAACTGCATTGTTTTTCAAAGAAAATATCTGCATTTTTTTCACTTGAAATGATTTACAAATAGCAGAAATTTTTCTCATATAACCCCTTCGAGAAAATCATGTTTGACCATATTTTCAGATTAGTCATTTTTATTTGATTTTAACTGGCAAATTTTGACTAATCCGACTCCCTACTAATTATCAAAAAGATAAATTGTGATTGAGAAGGTGATAAGTGTTGATATTTAACATACATTACTCAAGACGGTATATTTGGAAAATTTCATTAGGAATTCAAACAAGAGTTATAAAACTTTTTGTTGGGTAAAGATTCCATGACCATTTCTATATCTATCATATTTCTATCGACCATTGTTTATCAAATCTTAAATATAGTTTGTCGATATGTGGTACTATAATCAGGGATCATTTGTTTTTCATTTCACATTTTTTTGTAAAAATAAATATCCAAAGTATTCACTCTCATTTAAAAGTCCTCACGGTTATGCATGGGTGAATTACTTGGATTTTTGATTATGTACTTTCATGCTCATTTAAAAATCCTCACGGTTATGCATGTATGGAACGCATATCAAAATTAATTGATTAAATAGACAAGTTGATTTTAATCCCATTTAAAAGTCCTCATGGTTATGCGTGGTTAGAAGATACTTGAATTCATTTTTAAAATTAAATTGGAACACTACTAATCTTATTTAAAAGTCCTAACGGTTATGCATGATTAGTAGATATTCAAATTCCTGATATAAATGTACCAAAAGTAGATACAACTGTATGATTTTATATGAGAACATCATTTCCATCTTTCTAAAAGTGGAATATGCACCCAACAAAGATAGTTATGATTTTTGTTTGATTTTTATTGAAGTTTAATATTTATATTCAAATTGAGTTTTAATGTTGGATTAATATTGATCACTTTATCTCTATTTTTCTCTAACACTATTATTCTTTTGCCGATAACAAAAGGGGGAGAGAAAAGTTAAGATTTTGTCAAATAAAATCAAGCAAAGGTCAAATAATTTTCCATTTGCATCTAGGCTCATTTGTGTGTGTGTGTGTGTGTGTATATATATATATTTGTATGCATATATGTAGGGGAGCATCATGTAGAGAGGAAGCATTTAAATAGGGGGAGCAATTAGAGTATATAATTGATCAAATACATTTAACACAGTCAAAATCTTAAATATATGTTTGTTATTATCAAAAGGGGGAGATTGTTGAATATGCGCTTTGCGCTTATATGATTTTTGTTTGATGATAATAAACATATATATATATATACATTCATCTAAATGTATTTGTTAGTGTACTATTTTATTTTTTATAGATTAAATAAATATTTGTTGAATAAAATACATTACACAGAATTTGATTTCAAACAGAAATTTTATTCAAACAAATATTTATTACAATTTTGAATAGTACAATTTCAAGCTCTCACTATAACTATACAACTTTGATTACAATACATCACAATTTCATATTTACAGTTTTCCTCACTACATATCACTCACACTCGTAGTTTATCTTCAACTTTATTCCAGTTAGAATCAAGCATCTGAGCAATCTGCAAAAATCATCACTAACGCAGTAAAATTGGAAAAGAAATATTTTTTCAATATAAAATGAAATATGATTTCTGAAAATATGATTTGCCTCAGTTATTTGGGTTGATCGTCATCATTCACATTTGAATTCATCATATACGAACAATGTGACATGCACAGTGTATCACTGTACATGCCACAAGGCCGTGCACATCGATATACACTTGATCGATTTACAGGGACAGGTGAGCACAGGTCAAACCCAAATGAAAAGCCGGGTTCAACTCACGTGCAATATATTTAAAATCACGACACGAACACAAGGTCAAACCCGAGTTTTGAAACTGGACTCAACTCAAGTGAAATTTCAAAAATCAACATGAATGGTTGCAAAGACTAGTAATGCAACAGTGATATGCACAGATGCATTCAAAGTCCAAACCAGTTGCAACATGGATGTCACAAGCAATGACCAGAACACAAAGACAGGACTACAACTAAACCAACATGAATGCAACAGAAAACAACAGACCATCAAAGCACATGTATGCAAACCAGTGCCAACAATGACCAGACTCAAGTAAAGTGCATCAAGTATGCTCAAGTCCAAATGCATCAGGTCGAAATATTTCAAAGCCCAAGTATACAATAAGACAATGCAAACATGATGTGAATGCAATAACAGCAAATACCACATATCAAGTTCAAGTCAGAGCAACAAAAGAAGCACAGTGACAATTTGGAGTATCATATGCAAAACAACGTGCAGATCAAACATAATGGACTACATGCACAGATCAAAGAGACAATATGAACAAGTGACTCAGGCAAAAACACATGAAGACCAACAACAAACCCAAATGAAGACCACAAGTATAAAACAACTCTAGCAGTGACAGTGAAATATGCAAACTGACTCGAAGAAATGCCACCAAGTAAGCAAATGATCAGAACTTCAACCAAACAGTACAGGTAACAGCATGGTACAATGCAAATACATGGAACAATGCTCAAGTATGGAAGTGACTCAAAACAGCAGTGTGCAAATGAAGCAACTGAAGCCAACATGACCAAAAGATCAGAGACAAAACAAGCACATTTATATATATATATATATATATATATATATATGTATGTATATGTAAGAGTCATGTGCAAATGGATATCAACATTGAAATGGATCGAGCTAGTGCAACAAATAAAACATAATGCCTTTCCAGAATAGAGATTTGTATTTTTATGCAACAGGAAAATCAAGCAACAGTCAACAGGCCAGAAGCTCAAGTACACCAGTGACACAAGTGATACAAGTCGAAACGCATACAATCAACACACTGCATGTACAATAGGTAAATGAGGATGTAGTGAAGCATGTACATGGGTAAACAGCAAGTGGAGAATGCATCACGAGTTCAACATAATGTAACCAGATTTTGAATCTAGATAGACCAACACTAAGGTTCAAGTTATAACAAGACTCAGTGCAACAGAGAGTATGCAACATGACAAGTGCTTAGTGATCAAACATGAAAACAACAAGTACAACTGAAATGCAAATAGTTCAAAGAAGACTACAAGATGAACCACGACCATGCTACAGGAATACTTGCAGAGACGATATCAAAGCAATGGTGACGGTCGAAGATAATGCAGAGTCATGGATCGGTACACACGAAATCAAGTATGTACAAAAATGGAAATTGCCGAAAATAGGAAAGTCAAGCAAATTAAAAGAGGAAAGTTTCTGCCGTATTATTCAAGTAAAATCGAACGATTAAAAATCAAAACCGTGTGTATCAAGTTGTAACAATATCAGGAAAGCATAATTTAGGAAAGTATCGAATTGATTAGGGTCACGGAATGCATATAAATACATCACCCAAATCATCATCGGCAAGTGTGGAAAAATCGAATCAAATCCAAATATAAACCCACAAGTTCATCATCGGCAATGCAGAGCTAACAAGAACAATCAGATTAAATCCTGACAAAGCAAAAGATTCGAACAACGTACCATAGGTAATTCGCAATCTCGAAGACAATCAAGCAGCCGACCTCAAGAGCCGATCATCAGAGAAGAAGTAAGAAAAGGCAACACGCAAACCAGAGAGTCGATCAACATAGGCATGTGTCAAAAAGCCCCAATTTGGATCGAAGAACGAAGCCCTAATTTAGTGGCAAAGAGGATCAGCCGCCATTTTCTTCACAAGCCAAAAGAAAAGAGGATCGAGTTAAAGAAATCGAAATGGGCCAGCCTTGTTTTATAAAAGGGGCTTTGTTTTCATAAAAGGGGATTTAGTTTATATTTTAGGGTTTTAGTTTGAAATCGTTTTTAAGTTTGTTTTAAATTTAATTTCTCTTTTAAGGTTGTCAAACCTTGGTAAATCACCACCTAGGGTTTAGGTAGTGTCAGATTGTCTAGTTAGAATTAGTTCAGTGAGCAGGGTGTGCGAGTTTGCAAAACTCTATAGGTGGTAGCAGGGTGTGCGAGTCTGTTAGAGTGTTTGTAAGCGGGAGACTGTTTAATTCTAATAGAAATCTGGGAATGCAGCAGTAGGCAGGGGTTGCCGAAGTTGGGTAAATTTTGTGTGTGATTTACTTTTCAGCATATTTATTTCTGCAGTTTGTTTTTGCGTTTAATTCGAGAAAATTTGCGATAACCCTATTCACCCCTCCTCTAGGGTTAATCGAGATCCTACAGGAACATTTAAAATGACGTGTTATATAATATTATGATACAATAATCATGATTACAACTATTTGTAATTACTATCACAAACTCGCCATTTAATACTGTTAAATATATTTTAGTTAAGCATTTAATTATTAACACATTATAACAAATGTATAATGGAAAGAAAACACGTTTATTATGGACGAGAATTGGTTATAGAGTTAAATAATTTATAATAAATTATAGAATTGCCCCTAGGACATACCCCTAACTCTATCAGATGGTTCCTTCCACTTCTTCTGACAAACCTATTTATGGCACACTTGTCCCAGTCAATCATGTCCAGATTCCTAATGTCCATATTAAGACCGTGCCTATTATTACTACTCTTCCTTTGATTTCTAAGCCCAATCCTCTCAACCAGATGATCTTATGGTATTCTATATAGCATGCCTGGGTGCACTCTTTCCAAAATGCATTTCTTGCCATCTTATGGTTACCAATTCAATTTTTCATTAAAAAGGTAAATGAATGTAGATTTTCATATTACCATGTTTCCAGAGATTCTCTCATTCGGGCATCAAATGGCGACCAAAGGTCCTTTGAACCGAAAGAATTTGGATGACCCTAGCTGGAATACGAGGTTTGTCATTTCTAGCAGCTCTATAGACTACAACCCAGATTTTGCAAAGCAATTTTCTGGCATGTAGATGTTATTGGACAAGACTCGAGCAATGAGGATAGTGACACCTCAACTGCAGAGGAGGAATACTTTTTTCATTTTTTAAGTAGCTAGAGCAATTCAACTCTTGTTCTGTACTCAATCTTGTTTGAGTAATAAAAGTAGACATGCCACTATGAAAACCGACTAGCTTTGCTAAAATATATTTAAGTTTTATATATGTAAAGGCCCGTAAATCCGTACCCCTTTGAGTCGACAATATTCACCTCAGCTCAACTCAAATTGGACGGAAATACGAATCTTTAGGGTAAGAAGAAGAAAGAGGTAGAAGAGAAAGAAAACAGCACAACACAGAATCTCACAATCGCAGCGTAACAAAATATAATATATAATAACAGATTTTAAATACAAGATCTATACTGTTAATATACATACCATCATCAGAGTACAATAATCCAATACATCAAATATGGACAGTTTAATAACTTGTCCTTAAACAACGGAATAATAATCAAGTACGGAAGTATGCCTTGCCATCCAGCTCGTTCCCTGAGCTTCATTGCATCCTATCTTGAATCTGTAATGCTCGGTCTGACCCAAGCATTATAATAAAATAACACCCAAGTCAGTCTGGAAAACCAGCATGAGAAACACACTCTAATTGAATTATTAACTTTTCAAAAATCCTTTGAAAACAAAGGTATCTTGTAAGACCATATCACAAATAAACACAATAGGCTTTTACCTTACGATAAACAAAACATTTTTATCAAATCCGTCTGATATTATAATAGTGTTTATAGAAAGTAAATAGAATATAGCTGAAATGCTTGCATCTCACGTTCCAGCATAGTTGGGCACAATCAAAATCGTACGACACTTATTGGAGAATGGATTCCATCAAATGATTGGGCTACTGGGGTACTGCCCGTCACAGTACACCTCTAGAACATTGTACCTAGGACCACTATCGATCCCCTGCAACAGAAGAGCGGACTACCCCTAACCTGGATAGTCTGAATAAGATTACCCCGCGGTTGGGATAAGCACCCGCCACACAGCCGAAATAAAAGGGACTCTAGATAGGGGCAACCTTACCCTACTTGGGTGCTACCCACTTAGCCTTTCTGCGTCTCCCCTGTTTTAGACATTCCCTGATTGATGAGGCTCGTGGCTAAGCGTTACCTTTTAAAGAACACATTCACATAGAATGCTCATCGTCCTCCAATGACGATGTTCTGATAGCATTCGTCCATACAAGTTGTCCTTGGTCTAGACAAACCGAATCACCATCTTCATCGCCTTCACGGTATTCATTGGTTACGTTCAAACCGGATCGATGTGGTTTTTGGATAATTAAATCTGATCCCGGTCTCTTCGAAATGATTAACGAAATTGGCTAATATTGATAGTCGGTTATTTAACTATTAATAAAACAACCATAAGCAATCATCTGGCCTTATTATAATTTTTTTTCCAAAATATCTTTAAAGATATGTCAATTCCTTCTTACATTTGATTTTTTTTTCAAACACTCATCCATAAGAGAATACTTCCAACATCGCAACACTTAGGAATATTTCCAAACTTCCATTTTTGTACTTAGGAAAATATTTCAAGTCTTATTTTCCAAAATCCTTTCAATATTAATGTTTCAAAGAATTATCTCGTAACTTGTTCCCAAAATCTCCGGAATAACAAATAAATTTCCTCTCCTCAAAATCATATCCTTTTATAAGCCCTTTTTCGAATCTCGAGAGAATTTAACAAATAATTTTTTTCCTTTTCCAATTACTTTAAAACTCTATATATATAATAAGTATTTAAAAGATTAATAATTTTTTTTTAAAATATGTTCAAGTAACCATTTAAAATATCGAAAACACTTTTATAACATTAATAACTCATCTTTTAGTTAAACAAATAAATCCTCCAAGCCGATTTTAAAATTTAGAATTATTAAAAATAAATACTTAATATTTGAAATCTACTTACCAAAGTATTTCAATCTCAACTTGCTTAAAATTTCATAGTTTTGAAATAAATACAATTTTCCTTTTAAAACAAGTTCACTTCTTAAAATTTAAAATATATTTTTAAAATCTCAATAACCATTTTAAAGTTGTACTTTCTCTCGATTTCACAACATCTCTATTTATATTTCGCTTCTCTAACTATTCCCATTTCGAAAATAGAATCTACTATTTTTCTCAACCCTGCTTCCATATTCTAATATAAATTCCTCCTATGAATTTATATTCCCAATTATCATCTGATATCGAATTCCTTTATTTATAAATATCGTTATCAATTATATAACCCATTTGGTTTTACATGTTTATAAAAACAAATCCTATTTATAAAAATCCATTATGTAAATTTATTTCTTATAAATTCCATTAATACTTCCAATCTATTTTTCAAATAAATTACACAAGTATTATCCGTTTAAAACAAGCTGCGACTCAATATTCGACAGCAAGTTTGAACAAGTTAACAGTGTCAAAATGATTTGAACTTTTACAGGAATGTAGTTCAACATTCCTACTTCAATCTGCAATAATAATCATTCAAATCCGATTTGAAACGAATGAGTTATGCTATCTCAAACATGTAATCAGGCCATGTTTGCAACAGTTCAAAAACCAAAAATGTACAGCTAATTAGTTTCTCATTAATTAATTAATTACATTAATTAATTATTCTATAATCACTTACATTAATTAATTATCTTTTAATTAATCACATTCATTAATTTACTAACCCTTTAATTAATTACCTTAATTAATTAATCCTTTAATTAATTATACTAAGTAATTAATCCTTAATTACTTCCATTAATTACTTACACTAAGTAATTACACTTAATCAATTTCATTATTTGATCATCCTTTGGCTTTTGAAACTTTGTTAAACATTTTGCTTTCAAAAAAAAAAAGAATGATGCAATTTAGTAAGGAATGAAAATGTTATACTATCTCAAATATGGACTTAGGCCATGTTTGCAGCAACTCAGCAAACAATTTCTACAGGCAAAAAAAACTGTGTTTTGTTGATATTTCTTTCTGAATTTCATACATAGGTATTATAATGTGTTTTAAAAATGTTTTTCAAATAAATGGGCTTATGAAATTATTATATATTATTTTTAGTATAAAAATCATATACTCTATAATAAGGGAATTTCAAAGGGAATTTCTAAAGCGATTTCGAAACGTTCCTAAAACTCGTTTTCTTCAACTTAATTTCTATATAAAACACACAATTTTGCACTACGAGAGAAGAGGGAGGACAATTAAATGATTAGATAAATAGTAGTTCATGAAGCTACTATATGAACATCAGAGTCTAAAACAAATACAATGGATATCTCAATTACAATGGAATCTAATACAGAAACAATGATAAGTCCGAACAAATCAATTGGAAACAACTAAGAAGCTGAATAGATAAAGTCAGATCTTCAAGTAAAGCTCCAAGCTCCAAAGGTGAGTCTCAAACGCTGTGACACTCAGTCTGACCCAAACATAAAGAAAAACACAAAACACTCGAGTCGGGATTGACATTCTTATACCTGTAAATTCAACTCAAGTGAAATGTCAACTGAAATACAAGTAACTTAAATGATGTTTGGGATTTCCATCCTCTAAGGGTCCATGGAACTATCTACTATGTAGTAATATATGCTATTATAACATGTCTATCAGTAAAGTAAAGGAATAAAATAGCGTTAAGGCGTTACCCATATCCCCCTTAACACATTTTATATATTCCCGTAGTCTATACAATGCCGTAAGCTCCACCAAACTGGTGGTTTACCCATAGGTACGGTACAAAAAAAATGCGTAGAAGGCACGATAGGGCATGTGAACAAGGCACGCGAGGTAATGCCAGGGTAGATATACCGTTGGCGGATCCAAACTGGTGGTAACACATAGCAGCTACTACCGCCCACCTTGAGACACACTCCTAAATCAAAGGTGCACCCAATCAAATCACAAAGTAATAGAATGGTATCGAAGAAATGTGCCCGATCGGGGGTGCGACCCCACTTGGCCTGGCATGGCTCCTGTTTTAGTCACATCTAAGCCGACTCATGGGAGTCAGGACTACGTAAATACCTCATACAGAATCGTTCGCCAAATCATCCTACTTCATTCTGGAATCTCCACCGCGTACACAGTTGTTAAAGTGGTTTTCGGTATGGCAGAGAGTATGGCAATATCCGATCCTAGTCTTTTTAACAACCAAACGCTTATTTCACACCGTGATCATTTTATTTCAAATAGTCATATTTCATATCAAAATATCATATACATTTCAAAGCCATATCACTTTCGAAAATCATTATTCACTCTAAATTATAACAGTTATAACTTAAACAGTTTAAATATTGAAAATAGTTTATATATTGAAATAGTTATAATTTAAAAATAGTATATACATTTGAAATAGGTTATATAATAAAATAGTATGTATATATATATAATAAAATAGTTTATATCAAAAATAGTCTATAATTAGAATTGTTTCTTCCAATTTCACAAATCAACTCAAATTCTCATTGAACCATTTAATTTACATCGATTTCAAATCCAGGTTTGAACTTCAAATTTAAACCACTTCCAATTCAATAGGTTTTAAAGTTTAATTATTCAAACATTTACAATAACTCAATTTAATAAATTTCATTTATATTCAAAGTTCAACTTTACTTTTATTTAAATTTTGAAAATATTCATTTTATCATTTTCATAAACATTTAACTAAAATCCTAGACTTACAAATTTAAATCGAAATTAAATATCTAACTTTAATTTATTTAATTCTGAAATATTCACTTAATCCCCTTTTATGAACATTTAAATAAAATCTCAAATTCAGAATTAAATTAAATTTAAATATTCAATTTCAGTCTTATTTAAATCTAAAAATATTCATTTATTCACCTTTAATTAAAATCAAGTTATCAAGTTATAAAATTATAACTCTAAAATTCTCAAGTTAATAAGTTGTTTTCAAATCAATCACTATTTAAATACAATTCTTAAACAAATTAAATTTCAAATCAATTTCAATTTATCTTTCCAACCTTAATTTATTAAAGTTATTACAAAATCTATTTTCAAAATATTAATATAATTTCAAAATAGTTTAAAACATATTATATATATACATTAGGTAAATTAAATTTTATTAAATTAAATCTTATTATTAAATTAAATCTTATTATTAAATTAAATCTATTTTAAATTTTATTTCATATATTTTAAAAATAATAAAGTTATAAGTAAAATTTTATAATTTACATTTAAAAACATAACTTATAATTTTAAAATTCGCAAAACATATAAAAATAAAGATCTAAATTTTTACATATGTATTAAAATTAAATCTTTATATTATATTTAAAATCAATATTTATTTAAAACCCATATATTTCCTTTCAACTTTGAAAATCATTTTCAAAAATAGACCAACGGTGTCCGTATATAAATTTCTATCCTATGGTCAAGTGATATGGATATTTATCATTTCAATCCAAAATTTAAATTTAATATTTTATGGGTATATATCATTTCAACCCACAATTCCAAAAATTCCAAAATCAATGAAAGTTGCTTGGGTTTATCATTTCAACCCATAACGATTTTCCCCTAGTCTATCATATCGTTCGAGTATGTACCATTTCAACCAATAGGGAATTTCTAAACTACAGGGAACTTGCAGAGTGAAAACAAATACGATAATAACATATCAGCGACATGCATATATCATTAATCACAAATTTAATTATAAAATAAATAACAGGTTATGGTGTCAGATGTCATAGGTGAACAGTTACAGATAATGGAATATCATATATAATAATTAAATAATTAACAGCTTATTTCAATTGTCATTTCAATGTGGATTAAGTTTATTAAATATAAGATTGTTAATCATGAGTGATTGCTCACCTTTCGAGGCTTCGAGAAATAACATAAATGAGAAGCAACGGACATAGATACGCACACGGACACAGATACGCACACGGACTAACTAGACAACGACAAACTAGGAATTATTGTGACAAATTCGATATTGAGAAAGTAAGTCAAGATGGACTAGATATCGATGAACAAAATATATGTTATATATATATTAGTTTCTATATCAATTTAAAACATATATTTTCAAATCAATATTCAATTAAAACACATATAAAATAAAATCTCCATATATATATTTTTGAAACCCAAACGCATATATACTTATATTTAAAAACTAATATATAAACGTATATATAAACAGATCATATATAAACTTATGTAAACCTATATATACAAACAAACGGCTTAGATATATTTTATATAAATTTATAAAAAAAATCAAACAGATTGTTTATAACTTATACAACACAATGCCTATGTATTATATATATAATCCTATATAAAATGTACAGATCAAAATACCTATAAATATTTTTCATAAATGCCTCAGGAAAATATATATCTCAGCAAATATGTACATTATTTTTGAAATATAGCTTATTCTGTAACGACCCGTAAATTTTTAATAATATTATTTTTTTATTAATATATTTAATTGAAATTTTGTGAAATTTTAAACAATAAAATTTTGTAATATAAATTTGATATTTGTAACACGTCTAGTTAAACATAGCAACTGGTAAATTTTCATCCGAAAATATGGAAGTTTATTTTCGTGTGTAATTTTATTTCAATTCAATCAGTTAGGAATTGATGAAAATAAATATTTTCGAAACCTGAATATTTTTACATAGATAATTCTAAATTATCTTCTGAGCAGGACGTCATTTTTCGTTTTTCCAAATTCGGACTTCTTTAGCTCCGTCGATCTTATTTTTCTGCGTTTTTGCTGCATTTTTCACTAGTAGAAATTTCGAATTTTTATAATTAAATCATACCACTGATATCTGTATACCTTTTTGATCGTCTCGTCATGCTAATCTCTGCGATATATTCATTTCTATGTTTTGAAATCTGGTACGCGATGGAAACAAAAAAAATAGGTGTCGTATCGATACCGTATCCGCGACCGTTTGCTTTCTATGGCCTTTCAAACTACAGCCGTGTTATCCAAGAAAAATAAATTGCTTAAATGATCCCTAAATTCTCATGCGCACTCTCTATTCCCAACATTTGATTTTTCAAATTGCATTTATGGTTCATTTCATAATCACGTTCGTTCATGTTCTCTGCCTTTTGATGCAACATTTAATAATTAACAAGTTATATAAAATGTTTTATACCTGTTCTCTTCTTCCTTGCACTTGCCTGTTAGCATCCTGAAGCCACCTCCTTCCCTATTATCACCTCAAGCTACTACCTTGCCCAACAATTCATGTCCAAAGAAGAAAAAAGAATTTTTTTTAATCACGTGCCTCCTTCCTGAGTTCCGCCCTCCCTTCCCAACATCTCTTCCCTACCGAGTGCATCGCCTCCGTCCACCTCAGCTGAGATCACCTCTCTACCCTCATCCAATGGCCGCAGCCGCCACATGAACCATAAGTGTCCTCTCTCTCCTCCGTCTAGTGCACCCAAAGCCTCATCGCACGTACACAGCCTGACCGACCCTATGCGTGGCCAAACCATGACGGCACGCATCTCAAAAACCCAAAGCTTTCATCTCCATACTCCAACCTTCTGCCACATCCGCCTATCACCCTCCACCCCCGCCCGCCTCCTTCCTGTTGCCAGCCGAGCCAAGCTCCTCCACTCAGTGCCTGCCGTCAGCAACCATGCTCCCCTTGTCCTCCTCGATCATGAATGCCAAACGACTAGTCCCCTTGCCTGTTTGCTCACTCGCCACCACCTTTTCGACAGTCCAGTTCCACCGAGCTTCACAACTCACCCGACATCACACCGCTACCATTTCTTTCTTCACTTGTATAGCCTGCCACTTTCCGACTATTGCCGAGGCTCTGAACCCCAGTGACAGACCCGAACTGCCTCTCCACCAAAGCTACATCACCCAAAGCCAGCCGTGCTCTGCTTCGTCTGCAACTTTTCCGTTTCCCTTGCTCCGCCTTACGACAGCCAAGCGCCTAGCACGCGGCCTCCCCTCCATCTCCTCTATGGCCTAGCTTCCAAGTTATTTATAGGTAATACTTATATCTATCCATTAGATTTAAATAAACATTGCTTGGAATATACATAAGTTCAATCTGTTATATATGTTCAGTTATTTTGTTGCATAGTCTTTATTATATACAGAGTTTTCATTATACCGTACTTGATTTATATTTTACATTTTGTATACTGTAACCTGAACTTTATCAACCCAGATATATTTTTGTAATATACTCTTGTTCAACGTATGTTTTGATAAAGTCAGATGTACACATTTTGTTTCGATAGTTTTAAACTGATATACTAGTATTATCTGGTATATATTTATGTTATATGTATTGTTTTATAAATGTTGTATGGGTTTATCTATCAGTTTATATTAGTTTATAAAATATCAGATTTCAAATATAATTAAGCCTATATATCTGTACATATATATAGTGAAATTGGGATGGAGACTTTTACTGTTTATATAGCACATATATGTTATTACAATATATATACTTTTAAAATATCTGGGTTTTATATTGGCTGTTTACTGGTTGGAGAAGTGTGTTAATAGATTCATGATTTTAAAGATTGCTCTTTTATACTTTTTATGTTTGTAATACTATTTTGTAAATTATGTATATAATATGATAAACAAAAGTTTGAGATATGTATATACTATATATTAACTAAATATAGGTAGTATAATATGTTGTTGTTTGGTCGTATATAATTATAAGTATTGATTTTTAATACGATATGTATATATTTTAAAATATGTTTTAAAATTAATACAAATTTTTAAATATATTTTATTAAGATTTTATTTAATACGTGTTTGATTAAATAATGATTTTGAAATGTATATATTTTTAATTTAAAAGAATGTGTTGTATTTAGAGCATGCTTATATGTATATATAATATGCAATTATACATATATGTGTTCTCTTATACCATTACCTTCATCGATTCCGCTCTGATTTGACTTCATAAATTCCTTATTTATAAGCTTGGTCCATCCAATTCTGTGCCAATCTTGCTATGCTTTGGAAGTCGTAGCTCATTTCTTTGTCTATTCCCTCTAGCCTCAAAAGGTGAGTAATCACTCATGATTAATGTTCTTTTATTTATTAAATTTGATTTCAATTGAAACGACAATTAAAATATGCGGCTGTTAGTTATTTACACCGTTATATATATGTTATTACCTGTATCAGTTCACCTGTGACATCTGGCACCATTATCTGTTATTTATACAATGATAATCCAGTTTGATTGATAATTGATTGATTGTTTGATGTATAAATGGGAAGTTAAATTGTTAATGTAGTAAGTGGTAAATAGTTTGAAATTGAAATTGACGTAGGATAGTTAGATTTGATATATGTGTTGAATTTGACTTAAATGACATTTGCATAATATGACCCCTTTAAATGTTTAAATAAATTGACACGTAGAAATATGGTTAATTGCATTTTGAACCATTGAATGTATGTTGTATAAATTGATATAGTATGAAATCGAAAAATGGATATCAAGTGAAGAACCGTATAAATATTAGTGTAATAATCTTTAATCTACATGAAATGATAGTGTAGATTCTAGAAATAATTATATTAATTTGCACAAACAACAATATAAATTAATACGATTATTTTGGGATTATTTGAATTAATTATTGGATTGTTATTGATTATTGTTATTGCTTGTTTATTTACTTTGACACCATCCCAGTTATCACACTGCAACCCTTTGCTATGCTTTGATTTTTGAATTGAAATGGAATCGGGTTGAAATGATAAATACCCAAATGAACTTGACTTGGACATAAAATTTAATAAAACCCGAGTGGTCAATAATTTGATTTAAAATAAAATAAATATTTTATTTGAATAATAATAAGGTTTTGAAATAAAATTTGGAATTCAAATTTTGATGGAAAGAAATGTTAATATTGGAAATCTGAAACATATTAACATAGTAATTGATGAAAGAACGTTGTTTAAAAATTAATTATTTAATAATTAAAGTTGGAATTATTAATAATTAAGTTTTGAAATGAGTAATAATTAAGTTTTGAAATTATTTGATAATTGAATAAGATTGAATTATTTAATAATTAAATAAAATTGAATTATTTAATAAGTGAAATTGAACTTCTTGAATAAGTGTAATTAAGTTCTTTATAAATCGAATTTTGAAATTTGTAACTAAGTAAATAAATAAGTGAAATTGAATTTCTTTAACAAGAAATAAAATTTGATTTGTTGAAATTAATATAAGACTTGTAATTTTAAGGAATTTGATCAAACGAATTTAATTTAATTAAATTTGTAAGTTGATATAATGGAATTGAACTTAAGTAATTGATTTAATGAAATGGAAATCAAATAGAAATTGTTTGAATGATAAAGTGACTTAACGAATATTGAATGAAATCGATAAATGAGTTTAAATTGATTTGAATGTTAAATTAAATTAATTCAAATGATTTCATAATGAAACTTATATACGAACTTGAATCAATATTTGAATTGTTCTAAATAAAAATTGAAATTGAATTATAAGATTTTGAAACGGTAAGTTGGAAGTTTTGAAACGTAAATTATGGAAATTGTTTTAGAAAGACGAATGAAATGTTGATTTACAAATTCTAATTGAAATTTAAATTGATTTAGTTTTGAAATATATAAACGACCAATTGGTGTAATAATCATGAAAGTTATTAAAGAAACCGAAATCGGTTATGGACATACTCTCTGTTTAAACCGAAAACCACTTTAATAACTATACGCGGAGTGTGATCCAGAATGAAGTGGTTGAAATGATGTACGTGATGACTGAAGAAAGAGAACGATAATGGATAGCCTTGATAGTTGTGTCAAATTGGAAATGACTAAAACAGGAGCCGTACCGGGCCAAATGGGGTAAACCACCTCGAGCGAACACACTTCTTCGTAAAATTCTCATTACTTGTTATTGGTTGGTGCACCCTCGAAATTTTGGGAGTGTTGTTTCGCGGTGTTGCGATCGTTGCGGCGATGCGTTCTCACCAGTCCGGATCAGGCAAACGGTAGTTTCACTACCTTGGGTATTGCCTCATGTGCCTTGTCATATTTGTATCCCTACATACGCAACCACTACGATTTGTTTTGTGTTATACCTATGGAGTACTCTCTGATATCCCACTAGTTTACGGTAGAGTTTACAGTGCTGTATAGACTATAACGCTTATATAAAATGTGTTAAGGGGAATAATGGTGACGCCTTAACACTATCTTGATATTTTACTTTACTGTTAGACATTATCTACTTAGCGTACACTACTACATAGTAGATAGTTTAACGGATCCTTAAAGGATGGTTATTGCAAACATCCTTTGAGTTACTTGTATTTCAGTTGCTATTTCACTTGAGTTGGATTTATTGATATAGAAATGTTAATCTTGACTCGAGTGTCTTGTGTTTTTCTTTACGCTCGGGTCAGACTGAGTGTACCAGTATTCGAGACTCACCTTTGGAGTTGGAGCTTCGCTTGGAGATCCAGCTATCTATCCAGCTTTCAGATATTCAGTTGATTCCAGTGATGTATTCTGATTCTTGTATTTGACTATTGTATCCGAGACTTCTATTGTACCTTATTTAACTCTGATATGTATATAGTAGCTTCACGAACAACTATCTTTTGTTTCCACTACATTTATTACTCTGTGTCTGTGATTATTTATTTATTGTATATGCTCAGTTTTGCCAAATATAAATTAACAATTCGGTATTTTGAATTATCCAAGTCCAACATGTGTTGATTGGAATGGTCCAAAATTGTGGGTCGTTACATATTCATTCAAATAAATAAACAAACACTTCTAAACATAATACCGATAACATACCTTTTATGTAAAATAAAAGAGGTGAGAAAGCTACAGTTTGAAGCGTGGAGACCCGGCCAGGTTAGAAGGCTATGGCAGTTCTCAAATACGTGCAGTTTACATTTTTTCGTAGAGGAGGAGGCGGACGGTATCTAGAAGCAAGGTGGTGGTGAAGGCATTTGCGAGGAGGTTGACACGGTGAGGGGAGGCGGCTATCAAGTGGCGAAGAAGGGAAGCAAGGTGTGAGTTGCTGAGTTTGGTTGCACGGAAAGCTGCATGCCGTGGACGAAAGCGGAGGAAGGGTTGTGGGGTTTTGGAGAAGTGCTGTCCTGGTTGCTGGCTATGGGGAAGGCTCGGATCTATAAGGGTGAGACGTGGATGGCTAATAGTGGTGGAAGCTCGGTCGCGGGTTTGATTGGGTCGTTGCGTGACTTCTCGACGGTGTGAAGATGGGTGGGACGGTGACTTCAGGCGGCGGCGGCAAGGATCAGTGATGGAGTTGCAAAAGAGGATGAGCGACAATACAAGCTACAAGTTTCAACATATAAAACTATACATGTTATATTATATTCTTTTTTTTACAAAAACCATATGAAAGAAGCTTAGCTGGAGAAGGGACAAGAGCAGAGAGAGGAGGTAGGGTTGGAGTTCAAACATAGTGGGGATGCAAGCTTCTATAACAAGGCATTATACAATGATAATATAATATACTTTTTTTATTTGCAAATGACAGAGCCAACATTAAAGAGAGGGGAGAAAATGAAGGACAAAACCAAAATAATATATTGCAACAATTGGGAATAGAGAAGGCCAATGCTAAATTAAAGAAAATATTGATAGCAAATGTCAGTTTGGTTTAACACGGTAGATAATGAATGGTCATGATGAAAACAAAAGGACTCAGCATGGGTAACGATAAGGCTAACTGTTTCGCGGTTTTCGCCGCGTACCAGATGCCGAAATGCACTAATGAATATACTGCGGAGATCAGCACGATGAGATGAATAGAATGGTACACAAATATCAATGATACGACTATCTTATCAAAAGTCGAATTTTTGCTACAAAAATGCAGCAATTTCACCGAAAATAAGATAAATGGGGCTGGAGAGGTCCAAATTTGACAAAACGAATTATGACCTCTTACTCAGAAAATAGTTAACATTTTTATCATATAAAAATATTCAGGTTTGAAAAAATATCTTATTACCCTCAAATATTAACTGATTTAAATTGAAACTGAAAATTACACAATAAAATAAACTTTCGTATTTTCCAACGAAAATCTGCCATTTGCCATGTTTTAGTAGGCGCATTCCACATATCAAATTTTAATTGTTAAATTTTATTATATATTTTTCATGAAAAATTTAGTTAATTACGTTAATAAAAACCGTTAAAATATCAGAGTCGTTACAAAACTCCTTTTTATAAATTTATTTCATATTTATAAAAGTCCTTTTACAAATCTCATTTCTATTTATAAAACTTCTTTTATAATTCTCTTTTCTGTTTATAGATCTCCTTTTATAAATCTTTTTTATATTTATACAAATTCTTTTATAAATCACTTTTCTATTTATAAAACTTCTTTTATAAATCTCCTTTATAATTATAAAACTTATTTTTTAAATCTTCTTTATAATTATACCTCATATACTTATTACAAATCTTCGGTTCCAAAATCAAACTAAATAATTTGCATAAAATGATCATTCCATATATCACTATAAATTCACAAATGTGATTTATTTTCCAATTTATCAAAACGATGTCATTTTTCTTCTACAAAAGTATTATTTATAAATCTGTTCTTTTATTTATAAAATGCCATTTATAAATGTATCTTTCTATACAATATTTCATATAAAGAGCTTCACAAAAATTTATTCCAAAATATTTCTATCTTCTTTTAAAATATTATCACTAAATTATAAAAGATAAATTCCATTTTTTTCTTTAAAATAAATATCCGTTATTATATTAATTTCTCTGTAAAATAAATATTTTCTGAAATACTTTTAAAACATTTTCGTATAAATTAAAAGAGGCTAGCGAAAATTTAGAATAAAATAGAGAAGTACAAAACCCATTTCTAAATAGAATGCCATAAAAAATTTCAAAAGTCATATATAAAAATTATTCTCCAAATCAAACCATTTTCAAGTCAAAGTAGTAAATAATGGTATTTCCAAAATACTATATTGAGGCCTAGAGCTACCACAACACTTAACAAGCGCTTTCAGTGATCCACATTAAAAAAGTTCAAAGTATGCAACATATCAAAGTCACATTGTAACGACCCGGATTTTGTCACCCGTTATTTGAATTATCAATCGATTTAATAATTGATAACATAAATTTTTATCAATCAGATAATAATTTCTGATATATGGAATATGGGTGTGTATATATATGAATATATAAGTATATATATATATATGTATTCTAGAGATTATGGTTTTAAAGTTAAAAATCTAATTTTCTGGAAATAATTAAGTAAGTCTCATATTTCGAATATAGGGGATATATATATATATATATATATATATATAAACTATGATATGAAATGTAAAACAAGATAAATAAATAAGGAAAAATGTTATATGGATGTTGAAAATAGTGTTAAATGCAAAGCCTTGGCATGTTTAATTTAGAGAATAGACAGATCTATATGTGTTAAGTACAAAACTTATTATATATTTTTCTATATATATAAGAAAATCTATGTATATTTTTATGATGTATATACATGTAAATATATAAGGGGAAATAGTAATAAATGCATATCAACTCAAGCATATAACAAATCAAATCCTCCTCTCAATATTCAATTCAATAAGGAAATAAAATCACAAAGTTTCAATTAGGTCATTATCTAAAGAAAATCAACGAAAAAAAATGAAAAAAAAGAAATAAAACTTGCTGTACATGAATGGACTTCAGCCTATCCTCCACTCTATAAATACCATGTGTATTCACATATCACCACACTTGCAAAAGAAAAGAAAAGAATATATGCCTTAAACATATCAGAGCTTAACTATTCAAACTCCTGTGCAAGCTTCAGGAAAGTAACAAAACAAAGCAGTGTCTCTTTTTTCAAAAGTCTGTGAGTAAACTCAACCTTTTCGTTACAGTAATCTATACATCCCTGGAAATTGGAATGGAGGTTTGATTTTGTCAAAGTATTATTGTGTAATAATATTTATGCTTTATACATGTATGTACGTCATGCGTATAACCTGTAAACTTCAAGAAGCCTGTATGTAAACCTGACATTGCTCCGTTCCTTGGAAAAAAATTACATATTGTACTTTGAAAAACCATTATCTCATAATATATTTAATATTAGACTTTGGTTTCAAAAGGAAACTTTGTTGTTTCCAAGTGTAGTATTTTGAAAAATTTATTTCTTTTGATATTACAAAGTATCGAAGAGGAAAGTTGCATGTTACAATAAATGACTTGAAAATGACAGGGTTTTAAACATCATAATTTAATCATTGAGTTACACGAACCTGATTATTAGGGAAAATCATGATTTTTTTGAAAATTGATTGGAGATTTTTAGTTAAGTAATTTGTGGGAGAGAGGGGATGAACAGATTTTGGAAGCATGGCCAAATTCCGACGAACCAGCCTATGTCATGGGTCAAGTTCTGGCATGGAGGAGTTTAGTGGTTGGGAAGTTCGAGAAAAATGGTGTTCTATTTTATTAGTCGGTGAGGTGGTCCGTCGGAGGCTATGTAGGCTTAGGGAGTGGGGTTTGGTCGTGTTCGGTTTTCGATGAATGGCGGCGACG
The DNA here is from genome assembly GCA_030765085.1 of Allium cepa. Lineage (NCBI taxonomy): Eukaryota > Viridiplantae > Streptophyta > Magnoliopsida > Asparagales > Amaryllidaceae > Allium > Allium cepa. Next base: position 871,406,437 of record CM060945.1, on the reverse strand, counting down.
TGGAGAGTTTTCAGGCATGCGGTATGGGGGGAAAAGGAAGAGGGAGGCATGACGTAGCTGGCGGTCGAATATGGTGAGGGTCGGTGGTGTTAGGTGGTCGGATGAGGTGGAGGAAGAAGTCGGGTTCGTTCGAGGACTCGGAGTTGAGTTCGAAGTTTTCGAACTAGAGGTTTGCTGTGGACTTTGGGTGGACAAGTGGGTTGCGAAGGTTGGAGATGACCTGAAGGGATGGTCGGCGGCGAGAGACGTCGGCCGGAGGCCGTGTGCATGTGCACACTTCGTTCTTTTTGCTCGTGCACGCAAATTAGTTTAAGGCTGGAAGGAAAAAAAAACGGGGAAGAAGGAAGAAGTTTAGGTTTGTGTGTTGATGGGTTGTATGGGCCATGGGCTTTGTTTTTTTAAAAAGAAATAAAATTATTATCGAATGTTTACATTTAAACACCTCTTAACTTTTTTTAAACATTTATTTTCTTCTTATCTAAATTCAAATCAACATGGAAACTTTGTATTTTTAGCCTATCACCAAGCATTTATGCCTAATTGACTTTGTTAAGTTTTAGTAGTATATAATTAAATTAATTTTAATAATTAAAGTTAATAAACAATTTAAACGTTAAATTGATAAATCCTATGTTAATTTATATAAGATAATAATTAATGGATTGCTAAATTTAATTAAATTAGGAATAAATGGTTTTGTAATTAATTTTAATTATAAGTAAGCAGGGATAGAAATATAATTAATTTTGGTTTATTTAAATTAATTAGATGATGATTTGTGATTGGTTAATATTTGTTATTAATCGTTAAAAATAGTTCATGATATGTGATTGAGCTTGATTTCTCTTGAGTATTCATTTAAAATTATTTTGTTGCATGTGACACTAAGTAGCCGAATGAATTGAATGGTTGAAATAGAACGTCGACACGTTTTATTGGAAATAGACATATATAATAAAATTTCCATTTGTAGTTGTAACACCCTGAATTTAAATTGTTTGTTAAAAAACAACTTGGCCTTTGAAGAATCTGTCATTTGGACTCGATGAGACCGAGATCGGATATCAGTATTATCCAAAAACCACATCGATCCAAAATAAACGATTAAGTCGAAAAGATCCCAAGGAAGGATCCGAAAGGAAGATTTCAGAGTGCAAGGGCTATTTGTTACTAACTCTGAGGGTGATTCCAATATGAGTGTAGTGGAAATGGTGCCTTCGGTTCCGTTAAAACCTCGAACAGAATTGTATGGATGAATGCTATCGGAACATCGTTATTGGAGAACGAAGAGCATTCCAAGTAAATATGTTCTTGAAAGGTAATCGTAGCCTCAAGCCTCATCAACCGGGAATGACTAAAACAGTGAAGATGCAGCAAGGCTAAGTAGGTCGCACCCAAGTAGGGTAAGGTTATCCCTTTCTAGAGTCCCTTTTTACTCGGTATGTTTTAGTGCGGTTGCTGATCCCAACCATGGGGTAATCTTACTTGGACTATCCAGGTTAGGCGTAGTCCGATCTTGTGTAGCAGGGGACCCCGGCGTGGTCCTCGGTGTTATTTTTCTAGAGATGCACCATGACAGGCGGTACCCCTGTGGCCCAGTCATTTATGGAACACATTCTCCAATAAGTGCCTTCGGTCACACCAGACCCATGTCTAACCTAGAGTTTATTTTCTGTTTTTCTTAAACTCTTGGGTACTCAAATTTTTATAAGTAGCCAAGTGATTACAGGTTTGCTCTCGACGTATTTTGGAGGAAGAGCTGGAGCAGGTGGCTTCAGCATATTTAGCTATATCTATATTCTATTGTATTGGTATCTATGTTTGTATTTTGGCTTGTAATGAATGGACATGTCATTACAACTGTCTGAATATGATGCATGTATAATTATGACTCTGTTAAATTGTATTAGTGACTATGTGATATATGTTTTGTAATATATATTATCTATTATGTTATGAGATGTTGTGATTTGTTTGGTTCTTTCTATCTATTCTCTTTTCTACCTATTTCTTTCTATATTACGACCCTTCTTTCGAAGTAAGAAGGGCAGGCCATCACATTTGGTATCAGAGCACTAGGTTGAGTGAACACCTAGGCTTTTGGTTTAATATCAATCTTGAGAGTGCATATTTGTGTGTATATATATATATATATCCCAGATAGTTAGATCAGCTTTGATAAAATATTATTAGTGCCATCTTTGGAATGTATTTCGTCCCAGTGCTAAGTATCCTCTTACTATGGTCAGGTAGTAAACAATGAGCACAAAGGGAAGGCCAGGAAGGGGAGCCAGTAGCGCAACAACCACTAATGGAAGAACCCCTAATGTCAGAGGTGGCGGAGTACTTATTGAGGCCATAGCTCCAGTACAGCGTCATGTAAACTTCGCAAATCTGTGCAAGGATTTTGCGAATCTTGGAGGAAAACCCTATAAGGGTACTGAGTCTATTATCGAGGTACAAGCATGGGTACGCTCGTATGAGAGAATTTTCAAGGGTTTGGGTCTTTCTGATGAATAGAAACGAGTCCTGGCATCATAGTAGTAGCAAGAAGGGGAAGCCGCATGGTGGGACTCAGTCATGGCAGATGTCCCCGAGGATGAATTTTCATGGAATAAATTCAAAGAGGCGTTCGAGGAGCAGTTCATGCCTTCTGCGGGTAGGACTCGGTTATATAGGAGTTTCCTAAACCTCAAGAAAGAAGACATGTCTATGGCTGAGTACGAAACGAAGTTCAATGAGTTATCCCATTATGGCCCTGGACTCATAGACACCCCTTTAAAGAAAAATGAAATGTTTGTATTAGGAATGAGGGCAGAATTCAACAATAAGATGACCACTCATCTTAAGGGATCATTAACGGAGCTTGTGGACATGGATTTGAGGTATGAAGAACTGTTGGAAAAGAAACCCTCAGTAGCTGCTGCAACACAAAGTGGCGGTGTTACAAATCGGAATAAGAGAAAGTTTAACCCGAATTGGAAGAAACCAGGGAATGGAAAACGAGGAGGCAAATATGCGAACAGTGAGTGTTATAATTGTAAACCGAAAGGTCATATTGCTAGATTTTGTCCGAGATGTGAAGCCCTGAGGCAGAAAAGAGGTCCCATTTCTCAAATGGTTCAGAAGACTATGTGTTTCAATTGCCATCAGCCTGGGTACATGGTGAAGGCCTGCCCACTCCTACAGAAGACGCAATGAAACAAGGTGTTTGCTATCCAGAATGAACCATCAGCTTCACGGATGTGAAGGGTAAAAACGTCCTCGAAGGTACTTTGCTTTTAGATGGTGTTTATATTAGGGTATTATTTGATTCTGGTGCTCCTCTTAGCTTTATTTCTTTGGGAACAGTAGTGAAATTTCACCTTATCCTTAGTATCGTAGAAACTCTATTTGCGTATACAACCCATAGGGGAGTGACCCAACTGAATATGATTTGTGAAGGCTTGAAAATTTCTTATCTTTCTCATAGATTTTCGTGTGACCCCTATGTATTAGATTTTAAAGGATTCGACCTTATACTTGGTATGGATTGGTTAACAAAGTATAAAGCTGTTCTTGACTGTGAGGAGAGAACCATATCTTTGGAAACCGAGTTAGGAAGAGCTGCAAGGGTAAAGTGTGATAGCCCCGAAATTCATATGTGTAGTCTCTTGCATGTGCTCAAAGCATCTCAAGAAGGATTAGGATCCGTTGAAGTTGTTAGAAACTTCCCCGACATTTTTGAAGAAGTTAAGGGTTTACCCCCGCATCGAGAGATTGAATTTCGTATCAATTTAGTTCCAGGGGCAAGACCTATAGTCCAACCAAAAAGAAGAATGGCTCCGAGAGAGAGAGGGAAGAGTTGGTGAGTCAAACATACGATTTGTTGAGGAGAGGATTGATTATACCTAGTAGTTCGAGCTGGGGGTCTGCTGTAGTGTTTGCAGCCAAGTCGGATGGGTTATTAAGATTATGTGTAGACTATGGGGAGTTAAATAATCTGACCATTAGGAATAAGTATCCCTTACCTCGCAGCGACGATCTTTTTGACCAGCTTCGTGGAGCTACTGTATTTTCGCAAATGGATTTAGCTTCTAGATTTCACCAATTAAGGGTTGCTGAAGATAGTATACCCTTAACTGCACTTAGGGGGCCTGACTTTTTCTTTGAATGGCTGGTTATGCCTTTTGAGCTAATCAACACACCGACTTATTTTGTTGATCTAATGAACTGTGTCTTCCGAGATGTTCTGAATAAGTTTGTGCTAGTGTTCATCGACGACATTCTTGTCTACTCTAAGTCAGAGGAGGAGTATAGACATCATCTGCAGGTGGTATTGGAAACCTTGAGAAGGCATGTCCTAAAGGCAAAGTTTTCAAAGTGGCATTTTTTGCAATCGGAAGTAAAGTTTTTAGGGAACATTGTATCAGAAGATGGGATTTCAGTGAACCCATAAAAGGTGGCGACTGTTCAGGAGTGGAAGCAACCACAGACTCCTACAGAGGTTCACACTTTCCTTGGTTTGGCAGGATACTATAGGAGATTTATTCCAGCTTATTCCAATATTTCCTCCATTTGACCAAGCCGACTAAGAAGGGAGAGAAATTTGAATGGACCCCAAAGTGTGAAGAGGCGTTTCAAGAATTGAAGGTGAGATTAGCCAGTGCACTCATTTTGGCTGTTCCAGATGGGAACAGTGAATTCGTATTGTACATAGATGCTCGTGGAGTGGGGTTAGGAGCTATTTTGATGTAGTGTGGTAGAGTGATTGCGTATGCGAGCAGGCAGTTGAATCCTCATGAGAAAAACTATGATACGCATGACCTGGAGTTGGTGGCTATTGTCTTTACACTAAAAATGTGGAGGCACTACCAGTTAGGTAAGGATCCTTCTATTTCTTATTTAGTTTCTTGTTAACCCTTAGAGATTTAGGAGTGAACTTCTTTCTTATATTAGGTGAAAAGTTCGAACTCTTCACAGATCATAAACCCCTGAAGTATCTTTTCACCCAGAAGGATCTGAACCTGAGGCAACAAAGTTGTTTGGAATTTCTAGCATCCTACGATTTGGATATTCTCTATACACCAGGAAAAGCGAATGTGGTGGCAGACGCTTTGAGTAGGAATGCAATCTTGGCTCTTTTGGTGATTACCCCGACTCTCTTAGAAAGAATAACAAGCGAGCAAAAAGCGGATAGAAGCTTAAGAGCGATAATCAAAAAGGTTAAGGAGGGGCAGTGCACCAGTTTCAAGGTTGATGACCGAGGAGTTTTGAGGATCAATGGAAGAATCTATGTTCCGAGTGTCAAGAATCTTAGGCAGAAGGTTTTTTCAGAATGCCATTTCTCTAGGTTATGTATCATCAATGTACCTCGAAGATTTATAGGGATATGAAGCAGTTGTTTTGGTGGAAAGGAATAAAGAAAGACATCTCCACCTTTGTTAGTAAGTGTGCGAGCTGTCAACAGATAAAAGGCGACCAACATAAGACAGCGGGGCTGTTATAACCTCTGGAGACCAGGAAATGGAAGTGGGAGATGATATCGATGGATTCATTGATGGGTTGCCCAGAACTAGAAAGGGGGATGAGGGAGTGTGGGTTATTGTAGACAGGCTAACCAAGAGCGCTCACTTTGTTCCAGTTAAATCAACTAGAACGGCAACTTCCTTGGCAGAGATTTTCATGAGGGAAATCGTGAGGATGCATGGAGTTCCCATAAGCATAGTAAGTGATCGTGACCCAATTTTTACCAATAATTTTTGGAAAGCTTTGGAAACTGCCCTTGGTACGAAGTTAATTTTAAGCACTGCTTATCATCCTCAAACGAACGGGCAAACTAGGAGGCTGAACTGTATTCTAGAAAATATGTTGAGGGACTACATTCTGGACTTCGGTGGATCTTGGGAATACTATCTAACTGGTTGAATTTTCTTTCAACAACAGTTTCTAGGCAAGTATAGAGATGGCACCCAACGAAGCTCTCTACGGAAGGCCATGCAGACCACTAGCTTGTTGGGTGGAGTTAGGAGATTGTTTAATCCTTAGTTCGAATATGATTCGGGAAGCGTTTGAGAAAGTCGAACTGATCATGAAAAGAATGAAGCCAGCCCAGGATCGTCAAAAGAGCTACGCCGATAAAAGGCGGAGAGATCTGGAATTTGCAGTTGGGGACTTGGTATTTGTTAAGATTTCTCCGATAAGAAGAGCAATTAGATTTAGCAAGATTGGAAAATTGGTTCCAAGATATATCAGACCTTTTCGTATTCTCGAAAGGGTCTGTACTCTAACGTATAGAACTGAATTACCAGAAAGGATGGCAGGGATTCATAATGTATTCCACGTATCTCATCTAAGGAAATATGTGCATGATCCATCATTGGTTATAGAACCATCAGTCCAGGAAGATTTGGAGGTTGAACCAAATTTGACCGTTGTCAGGCATCTAGTCTAGGTTATTGATCTAGATGAGAAGAAGCTCAGGAATAAGGTGGTGAAATTAGTTAAGATCCAATGGAGCGACGATCCCAGAGATTGTACTTGGGAAACTCTAGATAGGGTAAAGGAAGCCTATCCAGAATTGTTGTCAAGATAACTGGTGTTGTTTTGTTCAGTGTATAACTGTTTGTTATGGTTGTTAGGATATGACTGATGTATGTCCTTTGCTACGTGAATATGAAACTTTTTGTTACAAGTTGAATTATTTCTTGTTTTTAAATTTCGAGGACGAAATTCTTTTAAAGGGGGAGGAATGTAACGACCTGGATTTTGACACCCGTTATTTGAATTATCAACCGATTTAATTATTGATAATATAAATTTTATCATTCAAATAATAATTTCTGATATATGGAATATGGATATATATGAATGTATACACACACACACATGTATTCTAAAGGTTTTGGTTTAAAAGTTAAAAATCTAATTTTCTGGAAATAATTAAGTAAGTCTCACATTTCAAATATAGGATAATATATATATATATATATATATTATGATATGAAATGAAAAACAAGATAAATAAATAAGGCAAATAGCTATGTGTATATTGAAAATAGTGTTAAATGCAAAGCCTTGGCATGTTTAATTTAGAGAATAGACAGATCTATGTGTGCTAAGTACAAAACTTATTTTATATTTTTCTACATATATAAGAAAATCTATGCATATTTTTATGATGTATATACATGTAAATATATAAGGGTACATAGTAATAAATGCATATCAACTCAAGCATAAAAAAATTAAATCCTTCTCTCAATATACAAATCAATAAGGAAATAACATCACAAAGTTTCAATCTGGTCATTATCTAAAGAAAATTAACGAAAAAAATGAGAAAAAGAAATAAAACTTACTGTACATGAATGGACTTCAGCCTATCCTCCACTCTATAAATGCCTTGTGTATTCACATATCACCACACTTGTAAAAGAAAAGAAAAGAATATATGCCTTAAACGTATCAGAGCTTAACTATTCAAACTCATGTGCAAGCTTCAGGAAAGTAAACAAAACAAAGCAGTGTCTCTTTTTTTCAAAGACTGTGAGTAAATTCAACCTTTTTGTTACTGTAATCTATGAATACATCCTTGGAAATTGGAATGGAGGCTTGATTTTTGTCAAATTATTCTTGTGCAATAGTATTTATGCTTTATACATGTATGTATGTCAAGTGTATAACCTGTAGACTTCAAGAAGCCTGTATGTCAACCTGACATTGCTCCGTTCTTTGGAAAAAATTACATACTATAACTTTGAAAAACCATTATCTCACAATACAGTTAATATTAGACTTTGGTTTCAAAAGGAAACTTTGTTGTTTCCAAGTGTAGTATTTTTAAAAATTGATTTCTTTTGATATTACAAAGTATCGAAGAGGAAAGATGGATGTTATAGTAAATGACTTGAAAATGACAGGGTTTTGAACATCATAATTTAATCATTGAGTTACACGAACGTGCTTGTTAAGGAAAATCATGATTTTTTGAAAATTGATTGGAGATTTTTAGTTAAGTAATTAGTGGGAGAGAGGGGATGAATGGATTTTGGAAGAATGGCCAAATTTCGACGAATCAGCCTATGTCGTGGGTCGAGTTCTGGCATGGAGGAGGTTTAGTGGTTGGGAAGTTCGAGAAAAATGGTGTTGTACTTTATTAGTCGGTGAGGTGGTCGGTCGGAGGCGATATAGGGTTAGAGAGTAGGGTTTGATCGTGTTCGGTTTCCGATGAATGGTGGCGACGTGAAGAGATTTCAGGCGCGCGGTATGGGGGAAAGGGAAAGGGAGGCATGACGTAGCTGGCGGTGGAATTCAGTGAGGGTCAGTGGTGTTAGGTGGTCGAACGAGGTGGAGGAAGAGGCCGGGTTCGTTCCAGGACTTGGGGTTGAGTTTGAAGTTTTCAAACTAGGGGTTTTCTGTGGACTTTGGGTGGGCCAGTGGGTTGCGAAGGTCGGAGGTGACCTGATGGGATGGTCGACGGCGAGAGACGTCGACTAGAGGCTGTGTGCCTGTGCACACGTCATTCTTTTTGCTCGTGCAGGTAAATTAGTTTAAGGGTGGGAAGAAAAAGAACGGGGAAAAAGGAAGAAGTCTGGGTTTGTGTGTTGATGGGCTGTATGGGCCATGGGCTTTGTTTTTTAAAAAAAAGAAAAAAAAGAAGTAAAAGTATTATCGAATGTTTACATTTAAACACCTCTTAACTTTTTTTAAACATTTATTTTCTTTTTATCCAAATTCAAATCAATATGGAAACTTTGTATTTTTAGCCTATCACCAAGCATTTATGCCTAATTTACTTTGTTAAGTTTTGGTAGTATAGAAATAAATTAATTTTAATAATTAAAGTTAATAAACAATATAAACTTTAAATTGATAAATCCTAAGTTAATTTATATAAGATGATTATTAATGGATTGCTAAAGTTAATTAAATTAAGAATAAATAGTTTTGTAATTAATTTTAATTATAAGTAAGCAGGGTTAGAAATATAATTAATTTTGGTTTATTTAAATTAACTAGATGATGATTTGTAATTGGTTAGTATCTGCTATTAATCATTAAAATAGTTCATGATATGTGATTGAGCTTGATTTCTCTTGAGTATTCATTTCAAATTATTCTGTTGCCTGTGACACTAAGTAGCCGAATGAATTGAATGGTTGAAATAGAACGTCGACATGTTTGATTGGAAATAGACATATGTAATAAAATTTGCATTTGTAGTTGTAGCGCCCTGAATTTAAATTGTTTGTTAAAAAACAACTTGGTCTTTGAAGAATCTGTCGTTTGAACTCGATGAGACTGGGACCGAATATCAGTATCATCCGAAAACCACATCGATCCAAAATAAACGATTAAGTCAGAAGGATCCTAAGGAAAGATCCGAAAGGAAGATTTTAGAGTGCAAGGGCTATTTGTCACTAACTCTGAGAGTGATTCCAATATGAGTGTAGTGGAGATGGTGCCTTCGGTTCCGTTAAAACCCCGAACGGACTTGTATGGACGAATGCTATCAGACATCGTTATTGGAGAACGATGAACATTCCAAATAAATGTGTTCTTGAATGGTAATCATAGCTTCAAGCCTCATCAACCGGGAATGACTAAAAGATGGGAGATGCAGCAAGGCTAAGTGGGTCACACCCAAGTAGGGTAAGGTTGTCCCTTTCTAGAGTCCATTTTTACTTGGTATGTTTTGGTGCGGTTGCTGATCCCAATCGTGGGGTAATCTTCCTCGAACTATCCAGGTTAGGGGTAGTCCGGTCTTGTGTAGTAGGGGACCCCAGCGTGGTCCTCGGTGTTATTTTTCTAGGGATGCACCATGATGGGCGATATCCCAGTGGCCCAATCATTGTATGGAATCCATTCTCCAATAAGTGCCTTCGGTCTTAGTTTTATACCTATTATGTTGAAATTTAATTAATGTATCAATTTCAGCTATGTGAATAGTTTATTTGAGAACCCTAGACATTATTATAATATCCCTGGATTTCCTATCAAGAGTTTTGGTTATTGTAAGGGAAAAACTCATCCGTGTCTATGTGCGGCGAGGTCTTACGAGATACCCTTGATTTCAAATGAATTTCAATTTAAAATAATTTAACCATTTACTTAGACCTGAGCCATGTCTGACCCAGTTTATTTTCTGTTTTTCTTAAACTTTAGGGTACTCAAATTTTTATGAGTAGCCAAGTGACTCCAGGTTTGCCCTCGACGTATTTTGGAGGAAGAATTAGAGCAGGTGGCTTCAACGTATTTAGCTATATCTATATTCCGCTGTATTGGTATCTATGTCTGTATTTTGGCTTGTAATGAATGGATAGGTCATTACGATTATCTGAATATGATGCATGTATAATTATGACTCTGTTAAATTGTATTAGTGACTGTGATATATGTTTTGTAATATATATTATCTGTTTCGCTGTGAGATTATGTGATTTGTTTGGTTCTTTCTTTCTTTCTATTCTCTTTTCTACCTATTTCTTTCTATATTAGGACTCGTCTTTCGAAGTAAGATGATCGGGTCATCACACACATCGAAAAAGTCAAACTACCAAGCTTTGACATTAAACAATTTATAACATAAGTATATGAATGAAATTAACATCAACAGTGGCGAGGAATCTAGATTCCTCTACAAAATTCCATGTATTATCTATATTTTATTTTATAATCCATCCATTTTACAAAATGTGAACTCAACCAAATCAAACCAATAAATCATTCAAGCATGCAAACAATAATGTATATCTACCACATATCATATATTATTCATCCAAAGGTGAATTAATAAATCAAAATTCCAGCCGACGCTTACGGATTCCTGTTTGATCTAAAGTCATTTGATTTAAGCTAAAAATTCTACTTGCTCCAAACTTAAGGAAATCAACTCTAGTGCACAGATAATGCTTCTACGAGTACAACGTAAAAGATCGCATCTCGTTTCGACCTCGTATGGAGAAGATTTCAATTTTATAAGTTTTTGAATTTAAAAATATAATTAAATTAACTAATTAAATAATTAATTTTAATTACTAGCACAAACCCTTCACCCCCATTATCAAAGCCCTATACATCATAAACGTGCACACCCATGCCATGCAACGATTGTTATATTTAATTGGCCTTATAAATCAAATTAGGAAATCTTTAATGTTAAATGAAATTTGTAACGGAAGGTGTGAATGTAATAATGAAATAATTGGAAGTGTAAATTCATTCATAATGTAGTAATCTATACAATGGAAAGTATGAACCCAAGTGAATGAATTTATATAGAATGTTAATCGCAATTAGCGTGAATATTAGTAGGAATGTAATATAATGGAAATGGGGTAGTTAATTCAAAGGAAAGATGGAATTTGAACTTACTAATGTAATAAAGGGTAAAACAAAGGCTATCTTTGTTTATTGAATAATAATTGGTTAGATTAAAAGGATTGAAGTAAATAAAGTTAATTTATTTGAATAAATTTTAAATAATGGAGTCTATTGCAAATAGGTAGAATTAAACATTAAATTTTTCGTTATTTGAAATAAAGATGGAATAAGAAAATATTAATGCAACAATTTTGAATCAATGGTAAATCCATCTATTTGACAATTTGATTTATGTAATTAAATGGAAATTTTGAAGATAAGAATTATAATTTGTGAATATAATGAAATTTAAGATTTAACATTGAAATTGATAAGTTAATTAACTTTAAATTGACATAATAAGTTTTTTAAATTAGTGTTAATGACTTGGAAATATAAAAATGAGAAGAATTGCCAATTTTAAAAATGGAAATTGGGAATTTGATTTAATTAATTAATTTTTAATTTATTTAATTAATGTAGAAATAGCCATATTGGCCACTGACTCGTATTTCGACAAAACCAGTTTCATCGGATCCGTAACGGTGAATTATTGTAGGGTTTCAAGTTTCGTAGCGATCGGACTTGTCGTTTGATCGTACGGACTCGAAACGCCTTGAAATTAATGAAATTAAAATCAATTGAAATCAATTTGAAAAATATTGATTTGAGCATAACTTCTTCATACGATGCAATTTGAATCTGAAATCTTTTCCATTGCGTTTAAAATATTTTAAAACATCTATTTTGATATATAGGTCGACCCAATTTCGTTCCGTAGTCAGAACGGGCTTTTTGGGCCACTTTGTCGTTAGCGCGTATATCTATCAACCCGATCCATCTATTTTATTTCAATTTTGCCTATAAATATCCAGGTATAAACCCTAGCAGCCTCCATTCCTCATTTCTATACGTACAAAAAATTCTGTGCTCTCCTCAATGGCTGTAAACCCTAATCTATCCAATTCAAATTTCAATCCAAAGCTAAAATTTCAAACTCCTCGGAAAAATTTGGAAAAAATATATGTTGAAGCACTTGACTAGCGTAATTCATTGGTGGTGTTCGTTTTTCGATTCAGATTATCGTTTGATCAGAAATGGTGTTTTAACTCTCAGCCGTCCATATGGTTCAAATCAACGTCGACGGATCGCTAATTCGAAGGTACAGTCTTATAGAGAGAAAGGAGGGGATTTCATCAGAGCCATTGGTTTCGTGGTTTAACGGCTTGGTTTGCCTTAGAAATTCAACTAGGGCTGTGAATTTTTGGCGGCGGCTGCGGCGTTTCGAGCAGCGATTGGCGCAGGTCACGGTCGCGAGTGGCGCGGCACCGGGGCGACGATGTTGGGTGGCCGTGATGGCCGACGTTGGTGAGGAGGGTGGAATTTGCACGGCGGCTGGACATGTATGGGTCGCGATGCTTTGGTTTGCGCATGCGGTTTGGATGGATTTGGAGACTATGCAAATTTTGAATTTAAATTGGATTTAAATTCAAAAGGTGAGTGTTTTAACCCAATCACCACTTCTAAAATTTCTTTTGTTTGTTAAATTGATTAATGATGTGTTTCGAAATTTATTTAGGATAGTTTGGCATATTTTTAATCGTCATCTCAGTTAAATTGCATTTATTTAATTAAATTGTTATTTAATTATTCATTGCATATAAACTACCAATTAAATTGTTATTTATTTATTATTGCATATAAAATGCTAGCTAAACAGTTATTTAATTTATTATTGAATATAAACTGCTAGTTAATACCTGTTGTTTATTATCCGTTCTATATTGATGCTTTCGTTGAATTGGATGATGACTGTGATAAATGGTTGATGGTTGATATTGGATGAATGGATGATGTATTATATATTGTTATAAACTACAAGTTTTATGCATTTTCATTTCATTCAGGATTGCGATTTGAAATGATATATAACCGTATTTTTATTTTAAATTACGGGTTGAAATGATAAATATCCGTATCACCTGACTATAGGATAGAAAATTATATAAAGACACCGTGGTCTATATATATATATATATATATATATAAATATTTTGAAATGATTTCTATGGTTTTGGAAAGATAATACGGTTTAATAAATATTAAATATGATATTCTATAAATATTATTCATATGCATATAGTTAAAATTTTGAATTTAAGCTATGTATAAATTTGGTCTAAAGTATAAAGAAGTTAAATAATAAAAGTTTAATTTTGTTAAGATATAATACGGTTAAGTATTTATTTAAACTTAGTTATAAAGTTTATATTGACTTAAATAAAATTGAGGTTGGAAGATAAATATGAATTTGATTGAATTAAAGTATTTAAGAATTATCCTCGAATAAAATTTATTTGAAGTTTAAATAAATTTGAGATTTTGAAAGGTATGATTTTATAACTTGATTTTGGTTTAGAGGACTTAAATGAATATCAAGGCGATTTAAATGAATATTATCAAGTTAATTAAATTGAAAGAATATCCAGTTAAAGAAGTTTAAGGATTTTACTTAAATGATTTTGATTTATTAAGTAAACATTTCAAATTTAAATAATAGGAATTGAATTTGATATATGTGGAAATATCAAAGAATTCGTTTGAAAAGGTGGAATATTTAAAGATTGAAATATATGAATTATAAAATTTAAGTTTGAAATACTGAATATTTAAGCTTTGAAATATATTGAATTTGAATGGTTTACTTGGGAATTCAAATCTGTATTGGAATCGATTTGTGAAATTTAAGAAGCTATTTTTATTTTATAAAGAAATTTAATATTTAAACCATTTAAGTGGTGTAGTTATGTTTCAAAGTGATGAAATTCAAGGTTTTATGTTTTGAAAGGCTATATTTCAAGCGTTTGGTTTCAGAATATTATAAATTTGAAAGTGCTATGATTTTTGAAAAACAGATATTTTTGAAATGATATCATATTGATTTGGTTTTAAAAAAAAGAAAGAAATGATGTCGTATTTATATGGTTTTGAAATAGATATTATATTCTGGTTTAAAGTATAAACTATTTTGAAAAGAACGCGGTGTTATAATAACGTTGAGTTGTTAAAGAGACCGGGATTGGAAGTTTTCATACTCTCTACCAACTCCGAAAACCACTTTGACAACCGTGTACGCGGTGGAGATTCCAGAATGAAGTAGGATGGTGGCGGCGATTTCCTTTGAGGTAAATACGTGGACCCGACTCCCGTGAGTTGGCATAAGGTGGCTAAAACAGGAGCGATTGATGGGATAAGGAGGTAGCACCTCTTATCGGACACTTCCCTTCGATATTATACTCTGACTTTGGTTTGAATCGATGGCCACCTTCACTTTTGATTTCTTTGATTTGGGGGAGTTTGTTCGAGGTGGGCGGTAGTAGTTGCTATGCGCTACCACCGGTCCGGAAGCGTAATTGGTATATCTACCCTGGCATTGCCTAGTTGTGCCGTGTTACCTACCCTAGCACGCCTGATACAATTTTGTTTTGTACCATACCTATAGAGTGCCCTCTAAACGACACCTGGTACGGGGGAAATTACGGTACTGTATAGACTATGGGAATATATTATGTGTTAAAGGGAATATTGGGTCACTCCTTAACGCTATTTTAAAGTAAGTTCATTTTACTAATAAACACTATTATAATAGCGAAGTATTACTACATAGTAAATAGTTTAACGGATCCTTAGGAAATGTGAATCCCGAGCATTTCTTAAGTTATTGCACTCATATTTATTTCTGGTTATTTAACTTACATAAGATCTTTTAGTTCTGACTCGAGTGTTTTGTCTTTTCAATTCGCTCGGGTCAGCCTGAGCATTTCAGCATTCGAAGACCTTAGCTGTAGAGGACGAAGACGAAGATTCATTATTATTTATAATAGTATTCCACAACATATACTATTTCCGTTGCATTTTTTTTAATTTTTCTATGGTATGTGTAACTCTGATATACATTGTATAAGTAAAATCAAATATTTTGTAAATAGCTTCATGAACTGTATATTTGATTATTATATTTTATCCTTTCCGCTATGAGATTCTGTTTTGTTTTATTTCTTTCCGATTTTTCTTATTTACCCCATAACAATCTGCCCTTATGTATGGTTTGAATTGGCACATTTGTTGATTTAAAGCGTACGAAAAGGCCGGATGTTACATCTGGTATCAGAACTTTGGTTTAGCGATAAACCATAGCTTTGTGGGGCTAGACTCTTTTTAAATAGTGTAGTAATACCCTATAAGGGGTCGCTGAGTGTATATATATGAGAGAGCGTATTTTTTAGTGTTATAAAAGGTCTTAATATTGTGTTAATTTGTTCCGTTTTGTATTTATAAATTCTGGTTGATGCATGGGACATTATGACATCAATAGGGATTTCTAAACACTTAATTGGACAGACCGACATAATATTTGTTTTCAATATAAGTGAATGAAATAATTTTGCCTATTATACTTTCTGTATATAAAATAAAATTTCATAAATGACATATATATCTGGTTGCAATAGATTGGTTGATAGGTAATAAAATTTATAAATAATAGTTGAATTGAGATTGATAATAAAATAATTGAAAATTTGAAATTAAGAACTTAAGTTCTGGGGTTTTGAAATTTCTTTTGGATGGTTTTGAAATATAATAATAATATTATTAGAAGTATTTTCTGATATAAATATTTCAATATAATTTGAAAGAAATGTTTCAAGAGAAAATTTAGAAAGGAAATAAATTCTGTACTCCCCCCTCTGTCGCTGGAAAATAATTTCGGCGATGAGTGCACGCATCATCGACATTCATTTTCGAGTTTCGAAGTGGGAAGGCCACTATGGTAGTTACTGCAGATTTCTTCTGATAAACAAATATAAATTTTAAATTGTTTTAAATATAATTGGATATAAATTGTAAGTATATATTTATTTATTACTTTAAAATGATTTGAAATTAAACCCGGTATTTAATTCTTGAGTTTTCGATAATTAATAGTTTTAATTAGGGTAGTGAAATGGTAGTTAATTAATAATTGGAATCTTTAAATAATATAAGAGATTAAATGCCTGGTTATAAATGAAATTAAAGGAAATTTGAGATTGTAATCTATAAAACAAAGGATAGGATTATTGAATATTAATTTAGTTAAAAGAAATAAGATAAACTTGTATAACTTTCAATTACAGTCTTAAAGGCATATCTATAACTTACCAAAGATCTAAAAGTTGAAATGTTGATAAGAAAATGTAATGGAAATTGTACAAGTAAAAGTATGTAATGAAGTGTCCAATAAATTTCTCCTATTTATAAGAATTGATGTTATAAAGTTATAAATTTAAGTAAACGGTTGAAGCTATTATAAATAAAATAAGTAGAAAAGATGAATGCATTAAATATATGATTGTAGACTAAAGTAATGCATTGAGATGCTAAGTAAACGGAATTGAGAAATGAATGCATGAAATGCAAATAAATAAATAAATAAATAAATGAAACTGTAAGAAATGAATGGAAATAAAAAGGATAAACCATTATATAAATGAAAAGGAATCAAACAACAAATATTATGAAATAAAATTGATTAAAGTTAACTGGATCTATTGGAATTGTTGTTTGTTTGGTTTATGGTTGTTTAGGCAAGGATACTTTAAGATTGTTGGATGTATGAATAATCTATTTCGTTTCATCTAAGACTTTGAGTAAAAGATGCACCTAGTAGTTTATTCTTCATTCTGTATAATTTAAAGTTTTGAACTCGAACGACTACCTGTTTTGTTTGATATGAATGAATGATTGATTATGTTGATCTGTATGATGATTGTATGTTGTGATTGCAAGTGATTGTTGGGTTTGATATTGCTTTGTTTGTTAGTGGATGAAAAAAAAATATTTCATTTTATATAATTGTTAACCTTTTGGATTATATAAGTGAAATAAAGGTTATGGAAGCAATTGCTACTGCTTTTGGTTTCACAATTAAGCGTTAATTGCCCGACACATAGGTATGTTCTCGGATTACCGTTTATAGCGTTATTATATTGTTTCCCGTGTTGGGGTATGTATTATTTGGAAATATATGTTATATATTATTATATTTTCTCCCGAGCATCTTCGTACAAAGGAGACTCTTCCAAAAAAATTCGTAAATTTTGGACTTAGAAAATATTTTGTAAAATGTTTTCCAAACTTTATTAATTTGAATATTAATTGTTTATAAATCTATATATTTTATTTAACCAATTTTGTAAACTTATTGTTACGAATATAATGTTTTGAATAATGTATATTGATTTATATTTCTTCTTTTCCCTTCTTTTCCTTTTCGGGGACGAAAAGTTTTGAGTGGGGGAGAGTGTAACGACCCGTAAATTTTGATAAATAAATTTGTTAATTAAATAAGATGTTTGCAATTAAATTTAGTAGAAATAAAAACTTTATAAATTAATATTGAAATGAACGCTAAAATAAAATATAGCAATGGCAATTAAAATCTATTTATTTTTAATTTTGAATAAAATTCTAATAAATGAAGTAGTGAAATGTTTACACCTGGATATAAATTGAATATGTGAAATTTGAGGTAAGTATTGAATTGATTAATGTAATAAAACATGGTCAACAGAAATTGGATATAAATTAAGGAAATACGTTATTACAAGCTAATAATTTATAAACTTGAATGAACATTCCAATTTAATATAATAATTAAAATGTTATGACTTACTTTAAATGGAATATAGTATGAACAAATGCAATCAGTGTATTTATGTGTGAAATAATATATTGATTTATTTGTAACTGAATGTAAATAATGCAATTATGTTAGTGTAAGTCAATAAATGATTAATTTAGCGCAATTCCATTTAATTGAAATAACTGTAAGGTTATAATTTATTGTATCTAGAAAATTTGGAAATTTGATTCCAATAAATGCAATAAAGTATTAGAAATGTATATTGTTTTCATAAGATAGTATAAAGGGATGTAAACTTATGATCTATGTAATAAATAAATAAAAGCGTGAAATTTTCCATATGAAATAAATAAATCTAAATTTAACATTTGGTTACTGTAAATTAAAGAAATAATCGGAAATAATGATAATTTTATTTACAATATGACTATTGGTTGATGTAAGGATTGTAAATAAATATTTATTAATTTATATGAATGTAAGTAACATGTGTTGTATAAATAAATGAATTAGTATAATAAATGGTAATTGGATGAATTCAGTGTTACGCAAGTAATCATGATAATTAGTGAAATTAATAAAATTAATTGTATTATAAAGTAAATGGTAACGATTGTTATATTTAATTGGCCTTATAAATCAAATTAGGAAATCTTTAATGTTGAATGAAATTTGTAACGGAAGGTGTGAATGTAATAATGAAATAATTGGAAGTGTAAATTCCTTCATAATGCAGTAATCTATATAATGGAAAGTAGGAACCCAAGTGAATGAATTTATATGGAGTGTTAATCGCAATTAGCGTGAATATTGGTAGGAATGTAATAGAATGGAAATGGGATAGTTTTTTTTTGAACTGGTACTTTATATACAACAAATCAATGGGACAACATATCCCATGTCAAATAAACGTTCGAAAGCAAGTTTCGAACTTGTGACATCCTGCACCAAGCCGAATCAATTAATCACTTGGACAATGGTACTTGTTGAAAATGGGATAGTTAATACAAAGAAAAGATGGAAATTTGAACTTACTAATGTAATAAAGGGTAAAACAATGGTTATCTTTGTTTATCGAATAATAATTGGTTAGATTAAAAGGATTGAAGTAAATCAAGTTAATTTATTTGAATAAATTTTAAATAATGGAGTATATTGCAAATAGGTAGAATTAAACATTAAATTTTCGTTATTTGAACTAAAGATGGAATAAGAAAATATTAATGCAATAATTTTGAGTCCAATGATAAATCCATCTATTTGACAAATATGAATGGAATAATTTTTTATTTATGTAATTAAATGGAAATTTTGAAGATAAGAATTATAATTTGTGAATATAATGAAATTTAAGATTTAACATTGAAATTGATAAGTTAATTAACTTTAAATTGACATCATAAATTTGTTAAATTAGTGTTAATGATTTGGAAATATAAAAATGAGAAGAATTGCCAATTTTAAAAATGAAAATTGGGAATTTGATTTAATTAATTAATTTTTAATTTATTTAATTAATGTAGAAATAGCCATTTTGCCCACTGACTCGTATTTCGAAAAAACCAGTTTCATCGGATCCGTAACGGTGAACTATTGTAGGGTTTCAAGTTTCGTAGCGATCGGACTTGTCGTTTGATCGTACGGACTCGAAACGCCTTGAAATTAATGAAATTGAAATCAATTTGAAAAATATTGATTTGAGCATTACTTCTTCATACGATGCAATTTGAACCTGAAACCTTTTCCATTGCGTTTAAAATATTTTAAAACATCTATTTTGATATATAGGTCGATCCAATTTCGTTTCGTAGTCAGAACGGGCTTTTTGGGCCACTTTATCGTTCGCGCGTATATCTATCAACCCGATCCATCTATTTTATTTCAGTTTTGCCTATAAATATCAAGTTATAAACCCTAGCAGCCTCCATTCCTCATTTCTATACGTATAGAAATTCTGTGCTCTCCTCAATGGCTGTAAACCCTAATCTATCCAATTCAAATTTCAATCCAACGATTTCTTTTGTTAGGGTCGTATCTAAATTCCGGACATTTTGGCGCTGGTTTGGACGGATTAGGAGACTGTGAAAATTTTGGATTTAAATTGGATTTAAATTCAATTTAAATTCAAAAGGTGATTGTTTTAACCCACTCACAACTTTTAAATTTTCTTATGTTTGGTAAATTGATTAATGATGTGTTTAGAAATTTATTTAGGACTGGCATATTTTTAATCGTCATCTCAGTTAAATTGCATTTATTTATTAAATTGTTATTTAATTATTCATTGCATATAAACTACCAGCTAAATTGTAATTTATTTATTATTGCATATAATTTGCCAGCTAAACAGTTATTTGATTTATTATTGAATATAAACTGCTAGTTAATACCCGTTGTTTATTATCCGTTCTATATTGATGCTTTTGTTGAATTGGATGATGATTGTGATAAATGGTTGATGGTTGATATTGGATGAATGGATGATGTATTATATATTGTTATAAACTGCAAGTTTTATGCACTTTCATTTCATTTGGGATTGCGGTTTGAAATGATATATAACCGTATTTTTATTTTAAACTACGGGTTGAAATGATAAATATCCGTATCACCTGACTATAGGATAGAAAATTATATACAGACACCGTGGTCTATATATAGATAAATACTTTGAAATGATTTTTATGGTTTTGGAAAGATAATACAGTTTAATAAATATTAAATATGATATTCTATAAATATTATTTATATACATATAGTTAAATTTTTGAATTTAAGCTATGTAAAAATTTGGTCTAAAGTATAAAAGAAGTTAAATAATAAAAGTTTAATTTTGTTAAGATATAATACGGTTAAGTGTTTATTTAAACTTAGTTATAGAGTTTATATTGACTTAAATAAAATTGAGGTTGGAAGATAAATATGAATTTGACTGAACTAAAGTATTTAAGAATTATCCTCGAATAAAATTTATTTGAAGTTTAAATAAATTTGAGATTTTGAAAGGTATGATTTTATAACTTGATTTTGGTTTAGACGACTTAAATGAATATCAAGGCGATTTAAATGAATATTATCAAGTTAATTAAATTGAAAGAATATCCGGCTAAAAAAGTTTAAGGATTTTACTATAATGATTTTGATTTATTAAGTAAACATTTCAAATTTAATTAATAGGAATTGAATTTGATATATGTGGAACTATCAAAGAATTCGTTTGAAAAAGTGGAATATTTAAAGATTGAAATGTATGAATTATAAAATTTAAGTTAGAAATACTGAATATTTAAGCTTTGAAATATATTGAATTTGAAATATATTGGAATCGATTTGTGAAATTTAAGAAGCTATTTTTATTTTATAAAGAAATTTAATATTTAAACCATTTAAGTGGTGTAGTTATGTTTCAAAGTGATGAAATTCAAGGTTTTATGGTTTGAAAGGCTATATTTCAAGCGTTTGGTTTCAGAATATTATAAATTTGAAAGTGCTATGATTTTTGAAAAATGGATATTTTTGAAATGATATCATATTGATTTTGTTTTAAAAAAAGAAAGAAATGATATCGTATTTATATGGTGTTGAAATAGATATTATATTCTAGTTTAAAGTATAAACTATTTTAAAAAGATCGTGGTGTTATAATAACGTTGGGTTGTTAAAGAGACCGAGATCGGAAGTTGTCATACTCTCTGCCAACTCTGAAAACCACTTTAACAACAGTGTACACGGTGGAGATTCCAGAATGAAGTAGGATGGTGGCGGCGATTTACTTTGAGGTAAATACGTGGACCTGACTCCCGTGTGTTGGCATAAGGTCGCTAAAACAGGAGCGATTCACGGGCTAAGGAGGTAGCACCTCTTATCGGACACTTCCCTTCGATACTATAATCTGACTTTGGTTTGATTCAGTAGCCACCTTCACTTTTGATTTCTTTGATTTGGGGGAGTTTGTTCGAGGTGGGCGGTAGTAGCTGCTACGCGCTACCACCGGTCCGGAAGCGTAATTGGTATATCTACCCTGGCATTGCCTAGTTGTGCCATGTCACCTACCCTATCGCGCCTTATACGATTTTGTTTTGTATCATACCTATGGAGTGCCCTCTGACGACGCCCAGTACGGGGGAGATTATGGTACTGTATAGACTAAGAGAATATATTATGTGTTAAGGGGAATATTGGGTCACTCCTTAACGCTATTTTAAAGTAATTTTATTTTACTAATAGACACTATTATAATAGTGAAGTATTACTACATAGTAAATAGTTTAATGGATCCTCAGGAAATGTGAATCCCGAGCATTTCTTGAGTTACTGCACTCATATTTATTTCTGTTGATTTAACTTACATAAGATCTTTTAGTTCTGACTCGAGTGTTTTGTCTTTTCAATTCGCTCGGGTCAGCCTGAGAATTTCAGGATTCGAAGACCTTAGTTCTGGAGGACGAAGAAGAAGATTCATTATTATTATAATAGTATTCCACAACATCATACTATTTCCACTGCAAAAAAAAATTAATTTTTGTATGATATGTGTAACTCTGATATACATTGTATAAGTAAAATCAAATATTTTGTAAACAGCTTCATGAACTGTATATTTGATTATTATATTTTATCCTTCCGCTGTGAGATTTTGTTTTGTTTTATTTCTTTCTGGTTTTTCTTATTTACCCCATAACAATCCACCCTTCCGTATGGTTTGAATTGGCATATGTGTCGATTTAAAGCGTACGAAAAGGCGGGATGTTACAAACTCGATGAAACCAACACCATAACCTATCGTTGCCTAAAATTCCATCAACACCTTACACTAGGTTCAACATTCCACGTTGATCACCCCTAATCAGCACCGCACGCATCCAAACTTATATAGATTCGAAGCTCACTTCCTCGTGGATCCAATTTCATGATTTATTATTGAGTGTAGCTCTTGATTTGATTTTTTGAAACGGAGGCATTTAATTTCGTTCATTGGAAAGGGAAAAATGAGAAAGAAACCAAGAGGAAAAATGAGGAAAGAGAGAGAAGTAAGTGGTTGTTTAAGTTATATTTTTTAGTACTTCACTACATAGTATCTCGTTCATGTACGAATCACGAACGACATAATAAAAATACGTTTGCGGAACACTGTGATACGATCACCAAGCAACAATAAAATACACTAGTTATTTTATTCTGTGAAATTTTAAAAATACAAACGTTTGTTGTAAAATACGTCAAACGATAATTTAAATATTTTCTAAATTAAAATATGAAAAAAATCCTATACATTCATTTAAAAATACATTACTAAAATTCGATTCGTTTTATTAGAAATTGATTTTTCTATTATTATCTATTACATTTGAATCAAATTTGAATATTTAAATATTTTAAATATTTCCATTCGAATGTTAAACATTACGGGTCATTACATTCTTCTCTCCTTAAAAGAATTATTCTTCCCTCCTTAAAAGAATGTCGTCCCCGAAATTCCCAAAGCAAGAAAAATGTCTTTACACCCTTAGATTTATAAAGTTTCGAATATTACAAAAAATTTCAACAACACCTCCTTTGCTTGGCTAGGTACAAAAAAATCACAACAACAATATAATCCCATATCTAGGACTCCTATATTTGGGGACAACACAACAATAATATATACTTATGGAGTGTGTATGTCACATAGCAAACACACCCGTTATGCATAACCACGTACAATTTGTAACGATCCGTAAATTTTAATAATTTTTATAACGTATGTAATTGAATTTTTGAGAAATTTTAAATAATAATATGTTGAAATAAAAATTTGATAATTGGAATACGTCTATTTAAATATAGCAAATGGAAGATTTTCAATTAATTATATGAATATTTATTTTGTTGTGTAACTTTATCTCAATTTAAATCAGTTAATAATAGTTGAATTTAAAAGTGTTTTGAAACCTAAATACGTCAACATGACAAAATTTATTAGAACACTCTGAATAAGACTGCGTAATTAGTTTCGCAAATTTCGGACGTTTCTAGCTTCGTTTAGATTTTTCCGTACGGAATAACAACGTATATCAGTGTCCATATCGACTTTTGATCGGATGATCATACCACTAATGTCTATATACTATTTTGATCATCTCGTCGTGTTGATCTCTGCGGTATATTCAATTTTCTGTTTTGAGGTTCGGTACGCGACAGAAACAATAAACTTTTTGTTGTAACGGTACCATAAACTGTGACTTTACTACTTCCTTCGGTTTCAAAATTTGAAACGTGTTGTCCAATCAAGCCATTAATTGCTTAGCTAAATCAATGGACTTGACCGTTCAATTTTTTTTATATATTCTCACCTCTCTCCACTCTCTTGATTTTTTTTTATTTATTCCGCCTCTTTCTTTCTGCCTGTTCACCTATTTCTCTTTCCCCACCGGCTCGTCTTCATTTTTTGTTTTCTCCTCTCTCTTTTCTCTTTTCTTTCCTCTGCAGTTTCCTTCCTCCAAATATTTCACCACACGACCCTTTTCCTCACCGATCATTCTTTACCCAGCCATTCCCCTCCCTCTCTTCTCCACACCATTGAACCTGCCCCTCACAGCAGCTCCCCTCGGCCACTAAGCATGTAACCCAAGCCCAAGCAACCTTCTCCATGCCGTGCCTCCACGCCTCTCCATCTCCTTCACTTCCTAGCCTGGCCGAACCCCTTTGTCCCTTCCTTCTTGTGTATATAAAGCTATATATATTTTGGTTGCATTATGTTTAAAACATATGGTACAGGTTAGTATATAGATTGGTTAGATGTATATTGACACATAATATAAATATAGGTTTATGCAGTAACTTACATTCACTTTTATGTGTGTTGTTTAGTTATGTACGAGTTAGTTTGAGTAATGTTTGGTCTGGGTATATATTTACTGTATATGTTACATGGTTATAATATGAGAGTGTATATGAAGTTTACGTTGAGACTTGGTTTTGATTTATGACACAAAGCTATCACTATGACATACAGGTTTGACGACTGCTACGACAAAAAGAGACAAGGAGACAAGACTTTAAAAACCGTTGCATCAACTATGGTATTTTGTTTTTTAAGTCTTAGGTCAATATTTGTTAAAATCTCTCCTCGATTATATCTACACTAGCTTATATATTTAATCATTATATTTACTAAATATTTTATACATATGTAAGCACACATTTTAATTATTAAAGGATTTAGAATTATGAAATAAATATATCTATGTAATTGTGCAAAGTGCACAAAAATAACCAGATCAGTCGACTGACCACTTGAGACAGTCGACTGAAACTGGGGTTTTTGTGCAGCATGCACAGTTACATAAATATACGAATTTAAAATTTAAATTTACTTTGAATACTCAGTCGACCGACCCAGAGGCTCAGTCGACTAAATTTCTATAATAGCCACTTATTTGAAAAGACACAACTTTTGTGAAGAGTTGCGAACCTTTAACGAAAAGATTCAGACACAACACTTTGATCAAAACTCTTCACCAACAGTCGCTGATTTCTAACCATTATAAATACAAACTCCAACTTGATTTCAAATCACTTAATCACAATCGATTTCTCTTATTCTCTGATTTAACTTTCTGAAATCTATTTGCTATTCTGCATTAAAGCAATACTATATCTTTCTATTCTTCATATACTTCAAATATAAATATTTATACTCGAGGATAAGATTATAGAAATGGTGTACTACAAATGACAAATCCATGTTATCAGAACAAACACTAGTCAAACTATTTTCTGTATTAGTTGAAGTCCTGTTCTGCTGCTCAGGCAAGTGAAGTCCTCTTTGGCTGTTGAGGCGAAATCTTGTTCTGTTGCTTAGGTCCCTGTTCGGCTGCTCAGGGGTGTATAGACATGTTCCTCTGGGTTAAGTGGGGGTTGTTGTTTTAGTGAAATTCCAGAAGGAGTCTGAGACTGGACGTAGGACGGTGCTCCGAAGCAGTATAAAAATCTCTAGTGTCATTTTACTATACTGCTTTTTATTCCGCACTATTTATAGTATTATCATCATCATTATACTCTGTATTATCGTATATCCATATTACACGATCCACTGCATATCACACTTTCATTTGGTATCAGAGCAAGGTCATCATATAACCGTAGCACGGTTACCTTATAATCTAATACTATGGACACTAACACTAGCAATAACACTAGCATTAACACTAGCTTCATTGAAGGACAATCCACTGCACGTCCACCACTATTTAATGGCATGAATTATAACTATTGGGCCATAAGAATGAGAATTTATATGCAAGCAAATGGTTTTGATTCATGGAATATAACTCAGACAGAATACACTATTCCTACTGCAGAATATTCTACTGGTCTAATACACAGAAACTAGATGCCACAGCTAATGCAAAAGCCATGAATATGTTGTTTTGTGCCTTAGATAAAAATGAGTTTAACCGTGTTAGCATGTGCAATACTGCATATGAAATATGGTGTACACTCAAAGTTACACACGAAGGAACCAACAAGGTCAAACAAAGCAAAATATCCATGCTGAAAAGTCAGTTTGAAAACTTTAGAATGAAAGAAAATGATATGTACTCAAAATTTCAGGATATCTATCATTCATTAGTAGGACTAGAGAAAAATATTCAGACTTTGATATTGTATCCAAAATCCTTAACTCTTTAACGGAAGAATAGAAAAGAAAAGTTCTCGCTATTCAAGAAGCGAACGATATTTCCAAAATAACTCCGGAAGAGTTAATAGGAAATCTAATGTCTTATGAAGTGAATTTGCAGGCTAAAAGAGTTCAAGCCCAAGATAAAAGGAATATAGCATTTCATGCAGATCAAGAAGAATCAGATTCAGACAAAGACGACCTAGCCTTTATTGCCAAGAACTTCAAGAAATTCTTGAAATATAGAAAAGGAAACATAAATAATGGCAAGAGAAGCTCAAACGGCAATAAACCACCGTCTTTATCAGTTATGGAATGTTTTAACTGTCACAAAAAGAGGCATATGCAGAAGGACTGTCCAGATCAAAAGAAAGAATATCGAAATAAAAGGAAGGACAAATTCAAAAGAAAAGCTTTTTCAGTCAAATGGGATGATTCAGATTCTTCATCTTCTTCTTTGGGAAGTGAAAGTGACAATGATAATGAACAAGCTAACGTATGTTTTATGGATAAAGCAAATGAGGATAGTGATTTTACTTTTGATGATAGGATAGAAATAAATTCTGAACTGTTAGATACCTTAAAAAGTCTTAAAAGAAAATATAAAGAAGCTGTAGAAAATCAGAACAAGGCAGAATTCGAAAGAGATATGCTTAAAGACGAGAAGAAAATATTGGAAGAAGAACTTGAGAAAATTCAAGAATCTCTTTTAAATGTTAATTCTCAACTTATATTATCGAGTCAAGAATTGAAACTCAAAAAGAAAAGAATGATAATCTTGTTTCTGAAAATCATGCTTTAAAGACTAATATCAAACTGGTAGAACTAGAAAATTCAAGTCTAATAACCAAACTAGATGGAATTACTAAAAATGTTTCAAATTTCAATAAAGGAAGAGAAAACTTATCTAGAATTATTGAGAATTCACAATCTGTTAGCAATAAAAATGGTTTAGGATATAAGAAGAAAGTTAAAGAGTCGCAATCTAGTAATTTAAACAAAGTTAAGTATGATCAAATATCCACATCCTAAAATAGATTAGTTTCTAAAACTATAAGTAAATAGGTACCTAAAACTACTAACAAACTAATAAGGAAAAAGTATATTAGTTCATTTATAGAAGATGTTCATAATAATAAAAATTATATTTATAAAAGGGATACTAAACCTACTTGGGTTTGGTTTCCTAAGACCTAACTCTTAGGACCCTATTAAAAAGGTGGGTACCAACGTTATCTCATATTTTTTGCAGGTCCCGCTCAAGAAAAGAGGAAACTGGATACTCGATAGTGGTTGCTCAAAACACATGACAGGAGACAAATACATACTGATAAATATTACATACTCAGATGGAGGTTCTGCAACTTTTGGAGTCAATTCCAAGGGATATATCATCGGCAAAGGCGATGTGAGCAATTACGATTTCCAGATTTTCAAAAACCCTAAGCTCTACAAAACTCCATTTTTTCTTCAAAATTAAATTCAAATGGCACCAAAACGAAAGGGACAAGCCTCCTCATCATCTCAACCTCCATCAAACAAACGAATTCAACGGTGGCTATTTGATGACACCGCAATTCGGAGGTCAAGACGGATGCAAGACTCAAGGATTTTTGAAGGTTCGTTTGTCTAATTCCTTGATTTGTCTCCATATCACATCTAAGAGTTAGCTCGAAGGAGCAATTTAGAGTCGTTGATTAATATTGACGATAACAAACACAAAATCAACCAAATTATGGTAAAATTATTCTATGCAAACCTAAATTTGGGTCACCAAGACGTTCCAAACCAACAAGATTGTGTATGGAGCCTTGTATGTGGGAAACACGTCTTTTTATATTTAGACCGCATGGCTCATATTTTGCAAACGGAAAATGAAGGTGTGGAATTGACCACTATTGACTGTGACTTGGTAGTTCGAAATAACATAAGCCATTTGTTTCTAGAAGACGATATGCGTCAATTAAAATCGATGTCTTTACGACCAAAGGCATGAATTATTCATCGCGCTCTAATGAAAACCGTAACTCCTAGAACCGGGAGTTATGAACTTGTCTATGAAAATAACTTTAAAGCTTTATATGATATATTTGGAAACATTCAATTCAACTGGCTTTGTTTAATTCTTGACGAATTT
This sequence comes from Allium cepa, assembly GCA_030765085.1. NCBI lineage: Eukaryota > Viridiplantae > Streptophyta > Magnoliopsida > Asparagales > Amaryllidaceae > Allium > Allium cepa. The sequence continues at coordinate 871,377,610 of CM060945.1, read as the reverse complement.
TTAAGTTTCCACAATGGTAGAATGAATATGATCTACTATGGTGAATACATTATGCGTCTTCTTAAAGCTTGTGAAGTTCCAGAACCGGATTCACCACTTTCTACCATTGAATGTTTGAACGCTCGGACTCTAGCCTTGATGAAATTACTGGTTGCCCGACCCCCTCATATCATATCTTTTGAAGAATGGACCCAAAGGAAAACAGCTCAAGACCAACCACAACATGGCAAGCCATCTCAAAGTCCTTCTCGTCCAAGATCGACTCGTTATCAACAAGAAGAAATTATGATTCCAAACGAAGGTCTTTAACCACGTGAATCCATCAATATAATTTGTCGTAATCAATAAATTCTACAATCCAACATCATCAAAGTTGATAAGAAGCTTGATAAGGTCAAAGGATTCTTTACCAAATTATGGCAAGCTATATCATGCTCTTCCGGGACATCTACTGCTACTATAGGTGATCCGGGTAAGCAGTCCGTCTTTACATGGACTTCTTCTTCTGACGGCGATCAAGCTAGTAGTAGTGATGATGATGGTGATGAAGGATACAGTAGTAGGGGTAAGCAACCGATGGCGTAAGATGTTCATTTTCTTTGAATTCAAGACATTTGTTTTTCAATTCATATGGTTTGTAATAAATGGCCATTCTAGTCTATTACTTTTTGTACACTCTTGACTATGGAAATTAAATGTATGGATGATTGTTCTTGTTTTTTTATTGTTATCTTTCACATTGTAATTCCATATTACTTATTCCTTTTTGTCGATGACAAAGGAGGAGAAATATTATTGCTACTAATAAGAATGCAGGATATAGAGCGTCAAAGATTCAGGGGGAGTAAATATTTATGTTATATATATACCGTCGAAATCTATATCTATTTACAGGTTGTCATCAATCAAAAAGGGGGTGAATGTTGAGAATTGTTTTTGATTCATGATATGAAGCTATCACTACGACATACAGATTTGACGACTGCTACGACAAAAAGAGACAAGGAGACAAGACTTTAAAAACCGATGCATCAACTATGGTATTTTGTTTTTAAGTCTTAGGTCAATATTTGTTAAAATCTCTCCTCGATTATGTCTACACTAGCTTATATACTTAATTATTATATTTATTAAATATTTTATACATATATAAGCACACATTTAAATTATTAAAGTGATTTAGAGTTATAGAAATAAATATATTTATGTAATTGTGCAAACTGCACAAAAATAACCAGGTCAGTCAACTGACCACCTGAGACAATCGACTGACACTGGGGTATTTGTGCAGCATGCACAGCTACATAAATATACGAATTTAAAATTTAAATTTACTATGAATAATCAGTCGACCGACCCAGAGGCTCGGTCGACAAAATTTCTATAACAGCCATTTATTTGAAAAGACACGACTTTTGTGAAGAGTTTCGAACCTTTAACGAAAAGATTCGGACACAACACTTTGATCGAAACTCTTCACCAACAGTCGCTGCTTTCTAACCTTTATAAATACAAATTCCAACTTGATTTCAAATCACTTAATCATAATCGATTTCTCCTATTCTCTGATCTAACTTTCTAAAATCTATTTGCTATTCTGCATTAAAGCAATACTATACCTTTCTATTCTTCATATACTTCAAATATAAATATTAATACTCGAGGAGAAGATTATAGGAAGGGTGTACTACAAGTGACAAATCCGTGTTATCAGAACACACACCAGTCGAACTATTTTTTGTATTAGTTGAAGTCCTGTTCTGTTGCTCAGGCAAGTGAAGTCCTCTTCGGTTATTGAGGCGAAACCCTATTCTACTGCTCAGGTCCCTGTTCGGCTGCTCAGGGGTGTATAGACATGTTCCTTCGGGTTAAGCGAGGGCTGTTATTTTAGTGAAATTCCAGAAAGAATCTGGGAATGGACGTAGGACGGTGCTCCGAACCAGTATAAAAATCTTTGGTGTCATTTTACTATGCTTCTTTTTATTCTGCACTATTTACAGTATTATTATCATCATTATACTCTGTATTATCGTATATCCATATTACACGATCCACCGCATAGCACACTTTCAGTTTGCATATGTATATTTTATCAAAAGTTTGGGCAAACTGGTCGTACCCTTTTATAAGTGTGGTAACCCAGATTTTTGGACATTTGTTAATTGATAAATTAGTAGAAATACAGATTTATAAGTTAAATAAATAATTCCGATAATAAAAATATGTATCTGGATAAATATTTGTTTGATAATCTTCCTAATATAATTATTTAGAATTGGCAAAATTATTATTTTCAAACAAATTAAATATGTGTTTGTTTATATATATATATATATATATATATATATATATATATATATATATATATATATATTATATGAGTTGATTTTAAATTGAATTTGAATTTGAGATTGAAATTCAAAAGATAAATGTCTTAAAATAAATTGGATTTAAGAATAATTTATAATTGATTTTTATCAGTATATAATTAGTTTCATATTATTTTCTTTAAAGGATTTTATACATATAAATTAAGAAAATGTATTTACCAAATAGAAATTAAATATAAAAGTTTTATAAAAAAATTTAAAAATATATTTAACACATGCATAATACAAGTGTAGAGTTATTAGCATATAGTTTAACAAATGTAAGCAAACATTATCATGCAAATTACAAGTGTCATGTAATTTGTTTCCTTTTATTTTTTTTAAAATTATTAAAACAAGGATATAAATATATCTATACCTTCTCTTTCAATTCTTTTCTATCTTCATTTTTAGAATCAAAAGAAAAAGAAAACAAAACCTATAAAAAAATAACAAACCAGAAAATTAAATCAAAGCAACAACTCTTACAACCTGAATCACCAAGCAGATCAAACAGCAAATTCAACTAGACCAAGCAATTCATCTCAGTTTTTAAAACATGATTTCCAGCTCAAAATCAAAGCAAGTTTTCAAGCTAACAAAGTTTTCCAGTTAACAAGCTTTCAAAGATCATCATCATACCCGGTTTCAAAACTTCTCTACTTTTATAAAACAGGTGAGTAAACAAAACTTGTTCTTGTTTTAATTGTTGCATGTGATGAATATATGAAGTATGATGTGATGAATTGTTTGCATGAGTGAAATTAGGCTTGCATGTTATAAATATGGAGTTGTTAAGTTGTGGATGTCTGTATATATACATATCTCTCTGTTTATATTTACAGGCTTAAAATCTAGATAAAAATTCAAATCTCCTCTTGTAATCTCTTATAGGCTGTGAAATTCAAATAAGTTATGTTTGTTTAAACATGAATTAAGGCTTAAAAATATATTTAAGTGTAATAGGTTTGAAAATTATCTGGAATTTAAGAAAGACAGCAAAAACTTTGAAACATGTAAAATTCAAATACCACAATTCTTTGATTCTCTTATATTATCTGAATCCCCATCAAAAATCATGATTTTTAAAAGTTAAATCACAATTTTTAGATTGGAATCGAGTAAGAAATTTATGGTTGATTAGAATTTGGGTTTTGGGCAATTGCTGGCGATCGGAGGACTCGGGAAGGTCGGGATCACTACTGGAGACGGCGAGGGAGTAAGCGAGTGAGGGAAAAATGGAAGGTGGATTTTTAAACCATTATGGCGGCGACTTTTTTTCAAAGTAGGGTTTTGGGCACAGTTTTGGTTGAGGTTGAAGTTTGGGCGACTGCATCGTCTCTGGAGCATCGGGATTCATCGGACTGGGGGAAATAGTTGAGTGGATGGCCGGTGGAGCTGTGGTCGGAGGTTTATGATCTTTGGTGGTCGGCAGCATCGAGACGAGGTGGATCTTGGTCGATGTTTCGGTGTTCCAGTTCGATCGGTCTGTTCGATTTTGATTTTAGGTTTGGGTTGTAGTTCTGGGTGGTCGGATGCTTTGAGGGAATGGTCATCAATGTGCGGAGGGTATCGGCGATGATCGAAAATTCTTTGATGATCGATGCACGTGCACGGCGAGGTTGGTGTGTCGGTGTTTTGAGGAAGGAGGTTGGGTCTCGGGGAAAGGCAGGGGTTGCTCGGGTTAGTCTTCGAGTTTGTGCGTGAGTGTTAATTCATATTAACAAATTTTAGGTTTTAATAAGTTTTTTAAAAAAAAAGAAAAGGGTGATTTTCTCCGGGGTGACTCGGGATGGGTTCTGGGTTGAACCCGAAGTAATTGTTATTACAGTTTTTAAAATGTAAATAAAAGCAAGTTTTAAAACTTTAAGTAAATCAAGTTTAAACTAATTTTTTTAAATAAAATTTCTTTGTATAATAATGTTTAAATTTTGGTTTAAGAAAGGTTATATGATTTATTCTACTTAAATTAATTTAGTTAAACTCTTAAGTTATTTTTAAACTTAAATGAAATATGTAATTAAGTGTTAATTAAAAGGATAAATGTTTTAAATTTATATGTTAATGATAATTAGGTAATTAATAAAGATAAATGGGTTATCTTAAAGATTAATTAAAGTCTTGGATAATTAATGAGTAATTAAATTAATGAAGTAATTAAAGAGAAATTAATTAATTAATGATTAAGGATTAATTAATTTATAATTAAGGATTATAAATTAAGTAATTAGAGATTAATTTATTGGTAATTAGAGATTAATTAATGTAAGTAATTACTTAAATGATAAATACTTAATGTAAGTAACTAAAGGATTAACTTGTTAAGGGTTAATTAATTTAATTAATAATTAGAGGATAATTAAAGGTTAATTAATTGAGGATAATTAACCAATGGGATAATTACTTAATGAAAGTAATTATGGATAATTAGTTTAGATTTATAATTAAAGAATGATTAATTAATGGTTGTAATTAATTAATGTTAAGTAAGCAGTATTTAAAAGCAATTAAATTAATTAGAAATGGTACAATTAATTTATCTTGCATATAGATGATTAAGATATATTGAATAAATTAGATAATTTGATATCTATGATATGTGATTTGTGATGCTTTATGATATGAGATACTTAGGTTGAATTGTGATATTATGGGTTATTTATCTGAGATGAATTGTTATGTGAATATGAAATCCTGAATATAAATTGTATTGTTTAAACTTAAACATTTGACTTAAAGATTCGAAGAGACCGGGGTCGGGTATCAGTAAGTACCCGAAACCACTTCGATTTGTAATCTACAATAATTCTTTATTGATTTGATATGTGTAATCAATAGGCTGGAATGGAATAATTAAAGTAAACTGGACCATTGAAACTATGTAATGGTACTTAGGGATTGATTTGTGAAATAAGTGTTGGTTTTAACAAGTTAAGAACTCGTTGTGAGGTACGAGTTACCCCAGGTTTTCAAATAAGTCTTATAATTCTGTATTTTGAAATTTTATGGGTTTACTCACGCTGGTTTCCAGCTTGACCCGGGTATTACTTGATTGTAATGCTCGGGTCAGACCGAGTATTACAAATTTTCAGGTTAGGACGTTTTGGAGCTCAAGAGCCGAGCTAGATGGCAAGAACGTATGGAGTTTTCCGCTGTGTAATAGAGTTGTATTGATAGTAGTATGGGACAAGTTGTACAACTGTCCAGTTTATGTGTAATAATTCCACTCTGATGTATTGTTATAAAATTGTCAACTACAGCTTTCTTTGTATAAATTCTATTATTTGATATTATATTTAATCTGCTACGAACGTGAGATGCTGTTGTTTCCTGTTCTTCTTCTACCTTCTTCTTCTTTTCTCTAATAATCTGAAATTTTCGGCGTTCGATGGCTCGACACTTCTACCGTGAACGTATTAGTGTCGAATCTTCGAGGTTGAAAATTTCGGGTCGTTACAATAAGTTTGTTTACATATATTTAGATGTTATAGTAAATATTTTACTAAGTGTTGAGATTTGGGAAATATATATGTGTGTGTGTGTGTGACCGGTCAGTCGGGTATACTTCTTTTTATGTTTCTATTGAGTTCTTTGTATATTATAAAAGTTTATATATGTTTGATGAAAAAGTTCGGTTTTATATTTTGTTTCATATTTTCTTTTAACAGTATAAGAGGTTTACACTTATATATTTCAAAACGTTATTATTACTAGTTTATATAATCTATGGGTTGGTTGTAAGGGATATAGACATAAAGTATTTATGTTGCAGTATGTATTATTATAATAGAAGTTTATATATACGTGTGCTTTATTAAAACGATGATTTCTAATTATATTTATGCTATTTTATTTTAATATTTGTTTCAAATTAAATATTGATTTTATGGAAATAATAATAATAATAATATATAATTGTTTTCTTATCAAACCGATCTGGTCCTTGATTTCCAATCTACCAGCTTTATCCATCGTGCCTGTTATCTTCATCGAATCGTGTCCATCTAGCATTGTTTTGGAATTCGTAGCTCATTTCTTCGTCTATCCTCTAGCCTCGTGAGCTGAGCAATCACTCACGATTAACGTTCTTATATTTATTAAATTTGATTTCAATTGAAATGGCAATTGAAATATACTGCTAAATTGAACTGTTAATTATATAAATTGTTATATATGCTATTATCTGTAACTATTCACCTATGGGATATGACACCATATCCTGTTGTTTATATTATGTTGTTATTGATGATATATGCCTGTTATGTTATTATCATATCTGTTATCACTCTACAAGTTCCCTGTTAGTATAGAATTACCTGTGGGTTGAAATGATACATACCCGAAAGATCTATAAAATAGGAGAAAATCGTTATGGGTTGAAATGATAAATCCAAGCGATTGTCATTTGAATAGAATTTAGGATTGCGGGTTGAAATGATATATATCCGTATATATTTAAACTACGGACTGAAATGATAAATATCCGTATCACTTGACCATAGGATAGAAAATTTTATACAAACACTGTTGGTCTATATATAAATATTTTAAAATGATTTCTATGGTTTTGAAAGGAAATATATATGGTTTTGTTTAAGTATTTATTTAAAATATATTTTTATAATGATTCTATAAGTTAAGGTTGGAAAGATAAATTTGAATTTATTCGCAATTGTATTTAATTAAGGAATTTTGTTTATTTAAATCAATTTGAAACTTATAAAACTTGAGGGTTTTAAGATATGATTTTATAACTTGATTCTGATTTAAAGTGATTTAAATGGATATTTCAAGTTTTAAATAAATCGAAGGAAATATTTAGTTTAATGTAATTTATGGCTATTTAAATGATAATGGATTTATTAAGTGAATATTTCAAAACTAAATAATAATGAAGTTAAAATAAGATATATATGAAATTATCAATTTAGTTTTGAAACTGCTTTGATTTCGAATATATATATTTAAAATGGAAATGATATTTTGGTTTTGAAGATAAAATATTTTGAAATGATCACTGTGTTATACATAGTGACGTTTGGTTGTTAATAGCGTATATTTCTACATAGTAGATAGTTCCACGGATCCTTAGAGGATGGTTATCCCAAACATCCTTTAAGTTACTTGTATTTCAGTTGATATTTCACTTGAGTTGGATTTATTGATATAAGAATGTTAATCCTGACTCGAGTGTTCTGTGTTTTGCTTAACGCTCGGGTCAGACCGAGTGATACAGCATTTGAGACTCACCTTTGGAGTTTAGAGCTTTTCTTGGAGATCCAATTATCGATTCAGCTTTCAACTTTTCCAGTTGTTTTGTTCAGAGGTGTCATTTGTTTGTATTCGAGACTTCTATGTATTTGAAATATTCTGCTGTATTTTATTTCTAACTCTGTTGTTTATATAGTAGCTTCATGACTACTATTTATCTATTCTGCTGCATTATTATTATATTACTCTGTGTCTGTGATTCTGTGATTGATTTATTTACTGTATATGCCGAGTTTTGCCAAATATAAATTAAAAATCTGATATTTTGAACAATTCAAGTCCGACATGTGCGGATGTGAATGGTTGAAAATATCGGGTCGTTACACCATTGGTCGAGCAATCGAACTCTACTAATAAAACCAAAAGAAACTAGCTAGCCTTTGCTTTCATCTACCGGAATTTCAGTTACATAACTGAAAAGAGAGTAAAACACAACAAACTAAACACCATAACAACTCATCCATTATATCATGAATCCGAACATTCTAAATCATATACAGCAATCATCTTATATAAACATGCCATATCAAACCACGCAACTTGAATTTAAGAAGCATATAATATATTAAAGCCTGTACAATGTACATATGTCATCTGTATGCAATATCAAATCTGATCACTTACTCGATCACATAAATTTTACTTTCGAACTAGTATTGCTCACTCGACTTCCCTAATGCGGACTCCGATCAGATTCCTTGATTAGAAACCTCTGTCTCCTTGCATAGCTATACTATGATAGAAAACTTCAGAAGCATATCAAAAGTTTGCATCAAGTGTTCGCTGTTTAGAATGGAGTGAAATATCCTTGTTCAGATCATGTAAATCACCTTGAAATCAAGTACTTGAATTTGGATCAAGAACAGTTATGCGAATAAAATGATTTACATATAACTTACATATTTATTCCATTGGTTTCTTAACTATACAATTACTTTTCATTTTAAATCACATTCATTTTTACTTAGTACGTTTCCTTTAATACTAAAATCATATATGAACCATTTCATAAAACCATTACTTAAGTCTATTAACATTTTATAAACCAAGTTCGTACTCATATAATACTCTTCTACATCTTAAGAGTAAAAACAAAGTATCATGTTTATTTTACTTAACTAGGATGTTTAACAAATTTAAAACTTGATTAATTTACCATTTTCCATTCTAGAATTAAAAACTTTACTTTTATTATTATTATTTTTCACAAATACTTAGCTTCAAGTTCTCAACTAATTCAAATGGCCAAAAATTCTATTTATATTTCAACAAACGAAAACTACCAAACAACATATCATAATAAGATTCACAAACCAAACTACCTTTATGCATAGGATACATGCGTCCATGAAATAACTTAACTGAAAACTTCAGAATTAAACACCGAGTTTTATTTCAAGTCTATTTGAAATAATAATATATACTTATAACTTCAATATGTCAAATCATACTTTCATGGTTTTTAAATCAAGATGTGTTTTACGAAAACAACTCTATAGCAAATTACTATGGTGGCATCCCTTAGTTAGAAACTCAAAAATGAATGCCGATGATGATGCAATCATCACCGGAATTATTTTCCAGCAACAGAAGTGAGTTTAGTGCATTCTACCTCCTTTAAAATCCTTGTAAAATATTTGTATTCATAAAACTTTCAAATAATACTACTATTATTTTTCCTAAAGCTTTGAAAACAATTTTCAAAAACACCAGGATTTAAGTTGCCAAATTCTCAGCTTAAATCCTTTTTTATTTATAAACCATACTTTTATAATTTCAGTTTCTTATATAAAATCGTATCACAAATGTACATCTTTGTTTAGATTATAATAAAAAAATTATTAAAATTAAATTTTATTCCAACATTATCGCCGAACGCCTTATAGTCAAACTGTAAAACTTAGTTCACAAGTTGTTTATTTCAATGTTCCCCAATTACTATTTATTCAACCCATGCACTGAAAAGGTAAAACTGCTCATAAACTGGTTGAGCATGAAGCAATAATCAACAAGCAATAATCAATTCTCATAAACTGGTCAAGTATGACTAATCAAACAATAAATGATGATAACTGAATATTATCATCTTCTAACAAACAGACACGTCATAAATAACTATATCAAATTTGAAAAATTATTCTTTCATGTACAAAATATAAAATCTAGGTAAAATTATTTCATTTACCAATTTTAAAATAACACTGTGTCATTTTTCCTTGTTCAAGTGTTTAGAAACCCCTATCGGTATTGTGGCATCCTACGCAACGACCAGAATTCATAACCACTCGGTAGACCAATCAACATGTAAAGCCTTTATATAACACTAACAAATGCGCGCTCTCATATATAAAAATGTACATGATCTTATATAATGCAACATATATACTAATGTGAGAGTATGTACTAATAATAATACTAAGTAGAGTAAATTAACAGAGTATAAATAAGATAGATAGTAAAAGCGATCACACTAGATATTTTATATTGGTTCGGACCTCCCGTACTACGTCCAGTCCCAAAGCTCCCTTTTGATTTTTCCTTTGACCAAATAACCCTCACTTTCTCCAGAGGAATAGGCTAATACAAAAGCAATTCTCTGATAATCGTGTGTTCCAAAAACACAGATTTTGACTGATAGGACAAATCTTCCTATGGTCTCCTTTGAGTATGTGAATGTAACAACCCAGAATTTGACCACTTTAAAATATACTGTTTAAAGTGATTTTAAATATAAAATATGTAATGTTACATGATTCAAAAAAATTAGACAGGATTTGGAAAGAGAAGTATACACAAAAATAGTAACATTTGCCTATATCGATAAAAGTGACAAAATGTTGATTTTAGAAAAGTAATTTTCAATGGTTAAATAATTTATTTTAATTAATTTATGTGTGTTAATAATTTTAAATATAAATATACAAATTTATTTTTAAATTGGTTTACATAAATAAATAGTTTAACTAAAACGTTAAAATGTGAATGTAAAACATTTGTCGAAAATCAACGTTTTTTCAAATAAAAGTTGTCGCAACGTTGTCACTCCTTTATTTTCTTATATAGGAACATATATTCAAATAGTATAAGTATTAATTAATTCACTAATTAAGTTTACTTTTACTAAATGTACTTAGAAAATTCTAGAATATAATTAACAAAAAGTAAGCATAAAAAGATAAAAAGGTACAAAAGTTAAAAAGTAAAACATCAAATCAAACAAACATAATTATTAATTTCTTTACTTAATATTTAAGTGAAAATGACATAAAGTAATGATTTGAAATGTGATGTTAAGTGTTGAAAAAAATAAGGTTGCATAAAATGTAAGTAATGTTATTTTTGTAATTGGGTAAAGAGATATTTTAGTAACTTACCACTTTATTTTTTTCTATAAATACCAACCACATTCTCATATTTTTTTCACATCATTTCTACCTTCTTCTTCCTCCTTGAAGCACACTTTGATGGCTTTTTCTTCTCTTTTTTCCTTACTAACTTTTTCAAAATAATATCAAATCAACTCCAAACACAGCCAAACTTTGCCAAAGACCTTAGAATACCATTAAAACATGGTTTAACATCTAAGAAGTGAAGAAACGATGGAGGAAGAGTGGAATAGGAGGAGGCCGAACCTATGGAAGAGGGAGGAGCAAGTCAAGAAGCTCCGAAGCAAGAAAAAGAAAAGTGACGTCGATTTCATTCCAAGGTGCTAGGACCAAATTCAAGGTGCTGCGGAAGCTCTACCGAATTTTTCGAAGTTGGTTGAAGTTGAAAACAATAGTGAACTGTTGGATTAAATGAATGTTGGTAGGAAGTTAATCGATTTGGTTAATGGTGAGCACTCATATTTAAAGTTACTAATTTCTAAAAAAATATTTCAAGTTAATAACATGAAATGTTTAGTATATGTTGGATGATTTAATGGATGATAACCTGGTTGATATTATGTTTGATTATATGTTTGTGGTATAGACGATAATTTGGTCTGATAAATGATAAGAAAAATGGTTAGTAAGCATGGTTAATTTAATAAGAATTTAAATCTATGTAAATATGTGTATGGAAATTATTTAGTCTCTTAATGAAATCAAAATATCTAAGAAGACTGAAAAGATATAATACTATAATATGAAATGAAATAGAAAACGGATTTGAAATATTAAAAATATTGTTCAAAATGATTTTAAAATGATTTAGAAATGTTTTTGTAAACATTTAAAAGTGTTTCCATGAAGTTTGAAAAGAAATTGAAATTTTAGTCAAAAATAGTCGCGTCGCGTAACGGTAGCTCGCGATTTCGAGCTATAAAAGTCAAACGAGTGTAAAAGTAGGAATATAGCTTGGAATTCTTCAAGATAATAATTTTTAAACTATTATATCCATAGTTTTGCAACGAAGAAAGTAAATCGAGATTTCTATAAGTAGATTTTAAGATATGAGTAAAATAAGTTTTTTGAAAAAATCGCGGTTTTGTAGTTCGGGATCAAAAACTGGATTTCTTTGAAAATGATGTTTTAAAATTTTTTTAAAAAATGAAATAAATCTTATAATTCTTTTAAAATCTTTAAAAATCACTTCCCACAGCACTTTTTTGTAGCACTTTTCAATAACATTTGAAATATAGTTTTAGTACAACCTCTCTTTTCCAAATCTTTTGTAAAGGTTCTTAAATGATATCGTACACTTAATACATAACTTGATGGAGAAACTGATTAGTCATACACTTAATACGTAACAGACTGTGTAGACTTGATTATCGTTTGTGTTGAGAATGTTGATTCGTATAGTGTAGAGTGATTACTCCAATCTATCGAGCTTCCTTCTTGGCCGAAGGATAGCAAGTTGAAAGTTGGAGACATGATAAGTCTATAAGACATAGTTTCTGTGTGAGGTTGAGAAACACTTTTGCATTGTTGATGCGAAGAGACCGAGATCAGATTTATTTGAAAACCACTTCGGACAAACATTTATGCGACGATTGTGCAGGTTGGTCGATGATATGATGTTTAGGATTTTCATATTGAAGGACTGCTTGTTGATCGTTTGGGGTTAAAATCCCAATTTACATATAATAGCAGTGGTCTCTTCGTTATGAAATATCCAATGCAAGGACTATTCGCTACTAATCTTAGGGATTTCCCGACAGGATGTGGTACGAAAGTACCTTCGGTTTGTTCTATTTCTGGACAACTTGTATAGACGAGTGTTTGACATTACAGTTATAATATTACGTACATTGGTTTTTACAAACGTACATCAGTGCTGGCGGAGAAGACAACTTGATGCAGCGCAATATACGATTGACGACGAAATGAAGATTCGTGTCGAACTAATCGAAGAACGATTAGATGAAGCAATATAAATCGATGGATTGAAAGACACCGAAAGGCCCAAATTCGTTGATCTCTAAAAGATGCCGAATTCCAGCTATCTTCGACACGTTGATCGCGCACGATACCGTGAAAGAAGATCTACAATTCTTCGAACGTTGATCAAGCGCACTTGATACCGTGAATTGGCTTCAACAATCGTTGATTCGAGTGCACTCGAATACCGAAAGTGGAGATAGGAGATCACACTCAACTACCAATTTCAAAAGAGGCACAAAGCACTTTAACAAAGTTTCATTAAAAATCAACAACCTAACAAAATGACATGACCCCCCCTATTTACAGGGTTTTACAACACCCATCACTAGGTCGTTTGCGACCTTACAACACACACGACCCAACTTAGGTCGCTAACGACCTAACACTCTTGCACATACACGCCATAACCATATATACATCACAACTCATCCATGCGACCTAAAAACATACGAGTTACGACCTATACTTCCACGCGATTTAACAGATACAACACAGTATATTACAACGACTTAAGAACGACGCGACTCAACTTATTACAACACAACATACACATGACTTAAGGAAAATATAGTGATGACACACGCGACCTAGGCTCCATGCGCCCTAAACTTGAGCGACTTATATGCGACTTAAGACCATCAACAACTGGATCTTCTTCACGCGACCTAACTAGGTCGTAGGCCGTTGGACTTAGGTTGGAGCGACCTAAAGACACGTGGCCTTTCCATTGCATTGTATCCTTTTGCTTGTTAGGTCTGCTGTCTTGATTCGTTCGATCAATTGGATGACCTATCTTCATACTAGGTCGCTGCCCATCAAAACCCACTGTAGATTGCACTCGCGAGCTTTCTTCACTAGGTCGTGAGCGAGCTAAGACACACGAACGACTCAAAACCACTGAATTGGTGGACTGGGCTGCATCATAACTTCTCATAGCTTAACACCCTCCTTGAGACGTACGAGCTCAAGGGTTGTATTTTTGTGGAAGGCAATTAGTAGTCAACGGGAATGGCACTATGGCATTCAAAGATGATGTGATATGTGATATGTGAAAGGTAATCGATACCTCTTTTGGCTTCACTACCCGGTAAATGACTAAAACAGGGAAAAAAGCAACAAGGCTAAGTGGGTCGCTCCCAATTAGGAGATGTCATCACTCTTCAAGATATACCTTTACATGCTACGACATCGTGTATCTAATTTTTATTGTGTATGCTCGTGGCCGTGAATTAAAGGTCGGTAACGACCGGAGTGATGACATATTCGGTACTATCCAAGGATGGGTAGGCCGATCTTGTATTGGTTTAGGCGGTTAGTATCTGCCCCCTAGGTACATCCCTCTAGGGGTGTACTGTGTTGGTTCGGAAAGGTGATCCCCTTACCTAGTCATTTGTATGGAAATCCAAAATCCAATACGTGCCTGCCATTTTCTATTGTAGAAAGCCTTATATTACATGGTGTATGCTGGAATTTAATAATGTAATAATTTCAGCTATTTTAATATTATTTATGTGCAATAGACACTATTATAATATAAGGGGATTTGATATGAGATGTTTTGGTTATCGTAAGGGAAAAACCTTGTCGTTATTTATTTGCGACTCGGTCTTACGAGATACCTTTTGTTTTGATAGAGGAAAAGTTTTGGTAACTTTAATATTCAGTTGAGATGTGTTTTCTCACGCTGGTTTACCAGACTGATTCGGGCGTTCTTCCCTTTCAATGCTCAGATCAGACCGAGTATATTTGTAGGTTTATATTTGGTGCTTTTGGAGCTTCGGCGGGCGAGATGGAGATTTTCATGTTGTATACACGTATCTATATATTATTCCACTACATTGCATTGCATTATTGTTATTGTTGTAAATTATCAGCATTTACGAGGATAAGTTATTATAATTGTCCAAGCTTATGATTGCTTGTTGTGCACTCTTATATTGACTTATGTATATTACAGTTTCTCTTGTAGAGATTATTGATCTATATTATATGCTATTCCACTACGATGTGAGATTCTGTATTGTTTTTTGTTTTGCTTCTCTCTTCTTCTTCTCTTCTCTTCTTTCTTCTCTCTTTCTTCTCACCCTCTCTTTTCTTTCTCATGATCATCTACAATCGGTGCGTTCTGGGTCGGACATGCGTGGTTTATTGTCGGATTCAAAGGGTGCTGAGTGCAGGTCATCACAGCGTGGTATCAAAGCTGAAGGTTAAGAGAGAACCTTAGCTTTGTTGGGGTGAAGAGTCATCAGAGATAGGGTTAGTAATACCATAGGATGAGTAACTCATTATTAATCTTCTTGTTAAGACGATATATGATACAATTGGTAGCACTCAGTTCCCTGGTAATATTTTGGAGTTACTCAATCTATATAATTTTCTTAAGTTAAAGAGATAATGTGAATCATTAATTGATAAATTGATTAGTAATATTTATAAAAATGTTTAAACTAAAGATAAATTACCTTTTGAGTGAAAAATGGTTCCTTTGGAATATTTTCCTTTAATAAAAATATTTGAAAATAAATAATTGATGGAATTATATAAAGAAGCGCCTTTATAAAATGTTTGAACTTAAGATAAAAGTTTTATGAAATTTTTTTGAAAGTTAATAAATACATATATTATATGTAGATCATTTCGTCGCACAAATTTTGAACTAAGATTCGAGTACGGGACTTTAAGGTGTTTACACCAGTCCGAAAAAAGATTTATCACTTGATTCTTGGCGACTAATATTGGTGAGGGTTTGTGGTTATGTACTTTAGTTTTCTATCATAGTTGAGAACTATGCAAGAAAAGCAAAGGTTTTGGATCTAGAAGCCTAATCAGATTCCACACTAAAGGATCGGGGGATCGATACAAGTTCATAAATAAAGTTGTATATTCGAATAGGAGACCGAATAAGATATTTCATACAGATGATTTGTTTATATTATATGGAAATAAGTTTAAAGATAAATGTTTTGGGCAAACTTTTGTTTTGAGTAATTTCGAGGACGAAATTCTTTTAAGTGAGGGAGAATGTAACGACCCAGAATTTGACCACTTTAAAATATACTATTTAAAGTGATTTTAAATATAAAATATGTAATTTTACATGATTCAAAAAATTAGATAGGATTTGGAAAGAGAAGTATACACAAAAATAGTAACATTTTCCTATATCGACAAAAGTGACAAAATGTTGATATTAGAAAAGTAAGTTTCAATGGTTAAATAAATTTTTTAATTAATTTATGAGTGTTTATATTTTTAAATAGCAATATACAAATTTATTTTTAAATTTGGTTTACAGAAATAAATATTTTAACTAAAACATCAAAATGTGAACGTAAAGCATTTTGCGAAAATCAACATTTTGTCGATTAAAAGTTGTCACAATGTTGTCGTTCTTTTATTTTCTTATATAGGAACATATATTCAAATAGCATAAGTATTAATTAATTCACTAATCAAGTTTATTTTTACTAATATACTAAGAAAATTCTAGAATGTAATTAACAAAAAGCAAGCATAAAAAGACAAAAAAGTACAAAAGTCAAAAAGTAAGACATCAAATCAAACAAACATAATTATTAATTTTTTTACTTAATATTTAAGTGAAAATGACATAAAGTAATGATTTGAAATGTGATGTTAAGTATTAAAAAAAATAAGGTTGCTTAAAATGTAAGTAAGGTTATTTTGGTAATTTGGTAAAAAGATATTTTAGTATCTTACCACTTCATTTTTTTTTTCTATAAATACCAACCACTTTCTCATTTCTTTTACATCATTTCTACCTTCTTCTTCCTCCTTGAAGCTCTCTTTAACAGCTTCTTCTTCTCTCTTTTCCTTACTAACGTTTTCAAAATCATATCAAATTAACTCCGAACACAGCCAAACTTTACCAAAGACCTTAGAATACCGTTAAAACATGGTTTAACATCTAAGAAGTGAAGAAACGATAGAGGAAGGAGCAGAATAGGAGGAGGCCAAACCTATGGAAGAGGGAGGAGCAATTCGTGAAGCTCCGGAGCAAGAAAAAAAGAAGGAAGTGCCGTAGATTTCATTCCAAGGAGCTAGGACCTAATTCAAGGTGCTGGGAAAGCTCTGCCGAATTTTACGAAGTTGGTTGAAGTTGAAAACAATAGTGAAGTGTTGGATTAAATTAATGTTCGTAGGAAGTTAATCGATTGGTTAAAGGTGAGTACTCATATTTAAAGCTACTAATTTCTACAAATATTTCAAGTTAATAACATGAAAAGTTTAGTATATGTTGGATGATTTAATGGATGATAACTTGGTTGATATTATGGTTGATTATATGTTTGTAGTATGGATCATAATTTAGTTTGATAAATGATAAGAAGAATGATTAGTAAGCATAGTTAATTTAATAAGAATTTAAATCCATATAAATATGTGTATGGATATTATTTAACCTCTTAATGAAATCAAAATATCTAAGAAGATTGAAAATGATATAATACTACAATATGAAACGAAATAGAAAATGGATTTGAAATATGAAAAATATTATTTAAAATGAGTTTAAAATAATTTAGAAATGTTTTATAAATATTTAAATGTGTTTCCACGAAGTTTGAAAAGAAATTAAATTTTAGTCAAAAATAGTCGCGTCGTGTAACGGAAGTTCGCAATTTCGCTCCATAAAAATCAAACGAGTCTTAAAGTTGGAATATAGCTCGAAATTCTTCAAGATAATATTTTTCTGAACTATTATATCCATATTTTTCCAACAAAGAAAGAAAATCGAGATTTTGATAAGCAGATTTTAAGATACGAGTAAAACAAGTTTATAGAAAAATCGTGGTTTTACAGTTCGGGATCCAAAACAGGATTTCTTTGAAAATGATATTTTAAAATTGTTTAAAAATATGCAATAAATTTTATAAATCTTTTAAAATGATTTAAAAGTGATTTAAGTAATAAAAATAAATTTTCAAATAATAAAAATTCGTTTAATCAATTTAGCTTTAAAAAGCACTTTCCGTAGCACTTTTCAATAACTTTTGAGATATAGTTTTAGTACAACCGTACTTTTCCAAATCTTTTGTAAAGGTTCTTAAATGATTAATAGAGTATTCTAGGGATGATTTGAAGGATTTATGGAATGGTTAAATAAATGAATAAGTGTTTTAAATAATGATTTGGAAGTTTTATAAATCATTTCTAAGAATGAAAGGAGTATGCGGAAACGACTAGTACATTTGTCTCGTTTGTGAGATCTAAATGGTAAAACAAAGTGTGTAACTAAGGTTAGGAATGAAGCAACCAGTTCTCTGAACTTACCCGGCCTTCATTTTGTCTTTTAGACGAAGGATGGAACAGATTGAAAGGAAAGCCCGGATCCTCTAAAAGATCATAATTAAGTTTTTTCCAAGATAAAAGAAAAGAGAAAAATTCTTTGAATTTATTATAAATGGTTTATATATAAGATTTATAAAATTAATATTTTATAAATAAAGGTAATGGAATTATAAAAGTGTTTTATAAATATTAGAAATGGAATTGTAATCAAATTTATATATGGATTTGCAACTGAAATTTAGAAAACAATTTCTAATGGATTTTATAAATAATAAGATTTGAAAGGAATGAATTTGTCAATAATAAATTTATAAGTAATTAACTTATAATTGGATTTTGACAAATAAATGAGATATAAATGGAATTTGTTAGTAAAGGAATTTTGTATATGGAAGTTTATAAAATATAAATGGAATTTATAAACATTATTTATAAATCTGAAATCAATTTAATTTGATAAGTTAAATATAAAAGTTTATTAAAGAAATTATATTCATGATTTTGGACAGTGAATAATCCTTTAAATTAAATGTGTAGAAGTAAAGAATTTGGCAAGAGAATTATATTCACGATTTTGGACAGTGAATAATCCTTTAAATGAAATGAATATTTTGAAAAGTGACACTATAAAAATGGATTTTAAATGGTTTGAAAATAAAATAAGTTGCTAATTTACTTATAAGTATATGAAAATGTTTTCCAAATTTCCAATAAGTGAAATGGTTTTGAATATTATCTTTTTAAAGATATTTTGAAGTGAATAATTGGGAAGTGTTTTGAATTATAAACGATTAAAAAAATCAGGCCCAACGATTACTTAAGTGCTAGATTTTGTTTGTTACTTTGATAGTTAAATAACCAACTTTCAAATTTGGCCATTTTAGTTTCTCAACTTGATGGAGAAACTAATTAGTCGTACACTTAATACGTAACAGACTTTGTAGACTTGATTATCATTTGTGTTGAGAATGTTGATTCGTATAGTGTAGAGTGATTACTCCAATCTATCGAGCTTCCTTCTTGGCTGAAGGATAGCAAGTTGAAAGTTGGAGACATGATAAGTCTATAAGACATAGTTTCTGTGTGAGGTTGAGAAACGCTTTTACATTGTTGATGCGAAGAGACCGAGATCAGATTTATCTGAAAACCACTTCGGACAAACATTTATGCGACGATTGTGCAGGTTGGTAAATGATATTGATATTTAGGATTTTCATATTGAAGGACTGCTTGTTGATCGTTTGGGGTTAAAATCCCAATTTACATATAATAGCAGTGGTCTCTTCGTTATGAAATATCCAATGCAAGGACTATTCGCTACTAATCCTAGGGATTTCCCGACAGGATAGGGCAGGAAAGTACCTTCGATTTGTTCTGTTCCTATATAACTTGCATGGAAGAGTGTCTGACATTGCATTTCTAAGATTACGTACATTGGTTTTTATAAACGTACATCAGTGGTGACGGAGAAGACAATTTCTCTTAGCTTAACACCCTCCTTGAGACGTACAAGCTCAAGGGTTGTATTTTTGTGGAAGGCAATTAGTAGTCAACGGGAATGACAATGTGGCATTCAAAGATGATGTGATATGTGATATGTGAAAGGTAATCGATACCTTTTTTGGCCTCACTTCCCGGTAAATGACTAAAATAGGGATAGAAGCAGCAAGGCTAAGTGGGTCGCTCCCAATTAGGAGATTTCATCACTCTTTTAGATATATCTTTACACGCTATGGCATCGTGTGTCTGATTTTTTTTGTGTATGCTCATGGCCGCGAATTAAAGGTTGGCAAGGACCGGAGTAATGACATATTAGGTACTATCTAGGGATGGGTAGGTCGGTCTTGTGTTGGTTTAGGCATTTAGTATCTACCCCCTAGGTACATCCCTCTAGAGGTGTACTGTGTTGGTTTTGAAAGGTAGTCCCTTTACCCAGTCATTTGTATGGAAATCCAAAATCCAATACGTGTCTGCCATTTTCTATTGTGGAAAGCCTTGTATTACAAGGTGTATGCTGGAATTTAATAATGTAACAATTTCAGCTATTTTATATCATTTGTGTGCAATAAACACTATTATAATATAAGAGGATTTAATATGAGATGTTTTGTTTATCGTAGGGTAAAAACCTTGTCGGTATTTATTTATGACTCGGTCTTACGAGATACATTTTGTTTGGGTAAAGGAAAAGTTTTGGTAAGTTTAAAATTCAGTTGAGATGTGTTTTCTCACGTTGGTTTACTAGACTGATCCGGGCGTTCTTCCCTTTCAATGATCGGGTCGGACCAAGTATATTTACAGGTTCATATTTGGTGCTTTTGGAGCTTCAGCGGGTGAGTTAGAGATCTTCATGTCGTATATACGTATCTATTTATTATTCCGACGCATTGCATTGTTGTTGTTGTAAATTATCAGCGTTCGTGAGGACATGTTATTATAACTGTCCAAGCTGATGATTGCTTATTGTGTACTCTGATATTGACTATGTATATTACAGTTTTTCTTGTAGAGATTATTGATCTATATTATACATTATTCTGCTGCGATGTGAGATTCTGTATTTTTTCGGTTCTGCTTCTCTCTTCTTCTCTTTTCTTCCTCTTTAGTCTCTCTTTCTTCTCACCCTCTCTTTTCTTTCTCATGATCATCTACAATCGGTGCGTTCTGGGTTGGACATTTGTGGTTTATTGCCGGATTCAGAGGGTGTCGTATGTGTCGTCACAGTGAATGTGATACTTTGAGTTGTAGGAAGTAGTTTAATCAAGATGGTATTTTGATTATGATAGATTGAGACTATGTAAGCAAGAGATGCACGAAATACAAAGTTAATAAGAAATCAAGAGAACAGATTGATTTCAATTCTTAATCCATGAAGTTTTTGTAGGTTTAAAGAGATGTAGATGAAGAGTTGTTACTGTTAAACAAAATTTATTTGTTTTAATGGCTGCAATCATTGAAGAAGAGATATTATTATTCAATATGAAATGAACCATCCTTTCATATTAGAGCAGTTTCCATATGACAGACATTTGTGGCTTCAAGGAAGAATTTCCCGAAACTATTCAGAAACGTCTATGGATTTTCCACAGACATCTGTAGATGGCATTTTTAGATTATAAAAGTTTTTTTAATGCCAATTTTAAGTATATGAATTTCTATGTGCATATATATACTCAAGGATACCTTACAGTGTTTTTCTAAGACTCTTAATACACTAGTATAACCTTAATAATCATAGCATGGTCCATAAGTCTTTGTTTGTCTTCGAGTCCTAATATCTTCGAGCATGATGATTTCTTGTAGTATATACCTATAATCTTGATAAGATATATAATATATGTGATTTTATAGTTGTTGTCATTGAAACCATAGAATGGAGGTTGTAACATTCTCCTCCTTTTTGATGATGACAACTGTACAATCATTAGTTTTGATAAAGTAGCTCCCCTTAATTTTGACTCCCCATATGTATGTGCGTATATTTCTCCCCCTTTGTCATTATCAAAACAAAAGAAAATAAATTATGCACACATAAAATAGATATATAAGCATAGAAATGTTAAATAAAAATAGAATATATGATAAGTTAAAGAGAACAAACACGAGTGTTAACAAGAGTATAAGTAATACAAAACAAAATAAAGGTTAAATAACATAGTTCAAAAAGAAGGAAAAGAGCAAACAAAAGAAGCTAGTGATACTGGTTTGAAGAATAGGACAATCTACCATAATTTTCATAATACTCCCAGTATGCGGATCTCGGTTGGCCATTGAGTTTGATCATTATATTATTCATTTTCTTGAATTGAAATTCCTTGAAAGGCCATGTAATGCTGATGGTGAAATTAGTGGGGGTCGGACAAGGACATATCATTACTCTCTTTTTCCTCCTCTTTAGGTTGTTCTTGCACAATATTCTTGCTTTTTCTTGAGAAGATCCTTCATGAGAAGAATGATCAGGATAGATTAGTGTTTGTGTTTGAGGAGGTGGTGTAGGTGAAGGGGAAGATGATGATTGAGAAAATAACCAGCTACGTACTTTTCTCATCACTTTTCCTAAAGTGGAGACGACCTTTTCTAAAGTTTTTTCCATCTTAGTCGTTCTTGTTGAAAAAGATTGTTTCAAACTAGTCATTTTATTGTTCAAAGCTCGCTGGTTTACCATGATTAATTTTTGATTTCTAAGCGTTAAATCATGGATGGATTCATTTTTCATTGGTTCAATGCAAGCTTCTTGAATTTTCGAATCGGAATAGTATTCGGTAGTATGACTAGAGGAGCCAGGTTGCTGTGAAGGACGAGCTGAATGAGTTTGCTGTGGAGTAGGAGGAGGTTGAGGACCCAGATACATTTGTTATTGCTGCTGCATGGTCCACTGTGCCATCGATACGATTGGTGGTGGTCTTTCGGGAAAGTGCATTAAATATAAGAAATCTTATACAACTCTCTTTGACAGGGATTTCTTCAAAATGAGAAATATATGAAGGTACCCCGAGACCATGTAAGAGACGCATAATATATGGTGCATATATAATTGTGCGTCGGTGGTGAGACCAAAAGCATTTAATTTCGTTATGAATAAACTTAGCCCAATTTACTTGTATCCCACCAAATATAGCATAGAGGGCCTTGTGATCATTTTCGTATATTTGTTCATGACTTCATAAATGGGGAATTATCGTATTGATTATCTTACAATTTAATAACCTAACTTTCGGCCATAAATAAACGGATTTCCATTGTGGCATTCTATCCTCCCAAGTTTGATGTGTAATTTTATCACATGAAAAATTTCTCTGCTCAGGAATTTCTTCTAAATCGACTCCAATAGAGGAACAATCTAGTATACGATCAATTGTGTTTATGCTAATTTTCAAAACTCGACCATAAACACTTGTCCATAACCAACCATCATCATTCTCAGGCATCCAAATATCATTACTACATAAGTTGGTGTAAAAAGAAAGATGGCTAATTGATCAATTTGTACCTCATTTTTGTCAAAATTGATTAAATCTCGACAGACGGAGGCGATGATGAGTTCTTGAATTCCATATTCTTCAAACTTGCACAATCTGTAGAATGGACAGGAATGAAGCATTTTTTGATTTAGCTCTTCAAATCTCCTGTTTACAGTTATGCTATTTCGACGCCACTCTTGAATATGGGCATCGATGAGAAGGGCATTTGAGAGGATGAAGATTGACCTTTCTATGATCTTTTGCTAATGGGAAATTTTTCCTTAGGAGCCATTTTTTAGAAATTAAAGTTTTAGAAATTATGTTTTTAGTTTAGATTTGAAGATAGTTTGGTAAATAGTTGAAAAGGAGTAAAATATGAATATATAAGGCTGTTGCAGATTGAACTCGAGGCTGATGATAGACGTCTGCGGGGTTATACTAAACCTCTGTAAAAAAAATCGAAACCAGTGACAGACGTCTTTGGGTTATCACAGACGTTTGTGGTTTCAGGAAATTCTTTCCTGATACTAGTGACAGACGTTTGTGATTTTGTCCATAGACGTCTATTGGCCTGTGTTTGCAGAATATAGTTGCTTTTAAATAAAAAATTCATACAACAATACACACACACACACACACATAATTACAATATCAAGTAAATATTTTAGATGAAATGCTATCATAATCTTACTATTTGTTAGAGGGGTTCGACTTTCTAATTTGTTGTAAATCCCATGAATTCGGCTCAACCTTTCTTCAACCGACGGCCTTAGGGGAGACCAAATTGGACGAGCTGGAGTATCCATCCAGTCTTGATTTGATGGTTTTGGCTTGCATAAATTTCTTAGAGTAATGTTATAAACTTTTACAGGTGTTTCTTTTAATCGAGGAGATTTTTGTATGCAATTTCTTATTGGTGAATGTCTACAAATTGCTAGAATGCATTTTTCGAGAAGGTTAAGATGAGATCCTTGACATCGTTGCTCATAATACATTTCTCATTGAACTTCCATTATTTCTTGTTGATAGAGATATATTTCATCAACTTTGTTGTTGAGAGATGTCGATTCTAGATCATTTGACCGTTTGGCTTTCTTTTCCTTAGGATAAAAGCCAATGTGATACGTAGGTGATGGAATAATGTTTAAAGAGGTTGATCGAATTGATGGAGGTGTGGATTTTGTTGGTGACACGTAGGTACTATTTGATAAAGGTGAGCTAAAGTCGATAGTCGAGTAAGTGGAGTCGTGATCGGAAGACATGTTGAATAGAAGTGGTTTGCAAACGAAGGTTGGGAAAAATATTTGTATTTAGTTCGCAGAAAAATTTCTTTATATACAATTTGTTTACTATTTCTAGAAATTGATTTGTCGGGGTAGTGAAATTTTAACCATGGAAATTTTACAGAAGTTAGCTAGTTTTTATAGGGATAAAATTATTTGTAAGCAATTTTATAAAATTATTTTATGCATCTTATTTGTGTTATATAAATAATATACATTAGTTTACTAATTCATTGTAAGAACAAATTCCTAGGTCTTGTCTTAGTTTTATGAAAGTTAATTCGCTCAGTGTTTGTTAAAAATACCCATAATTTGATTTTTGGTATTTGCAAATTCAAGTGATGTAATTCCTTTTTCAACATTATCTCTTAAGAAATGGTGGCGAGTATCCGTGTGTTTTGTTTGAGAATGATTAATAGAGTTTTTTCATAAATTTATAACACTAGTATTATCACAATATATAGGAAAATTTGTTATGATTTTACCAAAATCTTGAAGAGTTTGTTGTATATATATTACTTATCCATGAGCTAAGGCTACTGATATATACTCGGCTTCATATGTTAAGAGATAGACATAGTTTTGTTTTTTACTAAACCACGAAACCGGAGATTGACCAATGAAATGACATGTGCCACTCATACTTTTTCTACCTATCTTGCAACCATCAAAATATGCATCACTATATGATACGAGTTCGAAAGAGTTGCCTTTAAGATAGAAAAATTTGTATATATTGGTGAGGGTTAAGTATCATCGAATTCTTTTGACTGCTCGATGATGTGACTCCTTAGGTTGTGCTTGAAATCTTGCACATAAACATACACTCATCATAATATCTGGTCTACTAGCCGTTAAGTATAACAGAGATCCTATCATACTTTGATATAATTTTTGATAGAAATCTTTTCCATTTTCATCTTTATCTAAATGTAGAGTAGTACTCATCGAAGTTGGTTTACATGAGTTGTTTTCCATTCCAAAGCGTTTTAATAAACCTCGATGTTTTTCTTGATTTATACAAATTCCATTTTCTATTAGTCTTATTTGCAAACCCAAAAAATAGTTCAATTCACCCATATGTGACATTTCAAATTCATTTTTCATAATGTCAGAAAATTTATTACATAATTTTTCATTAGTTGATCCAAACATAATGTCGTCAACATATATTTGTACAACTAATATGTCATTGTTTTCTCGTTTTATAAATAATGTAGAGTCTATTTTACCAATTTGAAAACAGAAATTTTGTAAATGTGTTTTATTCTTTCATACTAAGCACGAGTTGCTTGTTTTAATCCATATAGATCCTTTTTAAGTTTAAATACATGATCGGGATATCTCTCATGAAAAAATAGTTGTAATGACCCGCCTTTTTGACCATCGAATGACAACACCGAACACTACCACGGTGTTCCAATGCCGTGCATCCAATTGACAAAAGGGCAGATTGTTAGGGTAAATAAAAAGAAAAGAATGGAGAACGGAGAAAAATAGAATCTCACGACGAAATCGACAACATATAATATAACAAGGACAATACAAACTGTGACTCCAAACTATAGAGTATATCAAAGTTAAAAAAAAACCTTATCAGCCGGACAGTTGTAAAATCCTAACCTTACAAATGTCGATAGGTATAAAATATAATATAACTGAAAATAAAATACTATGATAGCTGAATCTTCAGCTCCCCCTCAAGACCACCATAACACCATAGACAACCTGGAAAAATACTCGGTCTGACCAGAGCATTATAATAAAATAACGCCCAGATCAGTTTTGAAATACCAGCGTGAGATAACTCAAATAATGGGGATCATATAAAAGTTCTGTGAAACCACGCAGCTAACGCGGAACGGGTTTTTACCTCACTAGAATAACATCCATAAAAATAAGAGCAGAAATAAACATCAACAAACAAATCCAAATAAGAATGAGCATAATCAATACAAAAAGCAGACATGAAAGAATGGAAATAAATCGTGTAAAATTCAAAATGGACAGAATGGATTGAACATGTAAAACAGTCCAAATTTGATTGAATTGAAAAAATAAGATGACAACCCAAACTTGATAGAATGAGCTAAATAAGGTAACGGTCCAACTTGATAGAATGGACTAAATAAGGTAACAGTCCAACTTAATAGAATGGACTAAATAAATACTTAAATGTTGTGATGAGGAGTTGGCTCTACTCGTGGCAATTTAAAGCTAAACAGGTTCAGGGTTTTCGAACCAAATAAGGAAAGGAAATTTTCCAACAAATGACTAAGAAGGTGAACCCCCCCTTGGAATATACCTCTAGTAATATACTCTTGAGAAGCTCATATACTCCATGACACTTCTCGGACAATACAAAGCTAGATCCCGCCAGACCTTAGCGAGAATCCGAATATTTCCACATCTAAGTGCACAACCGAATCCAAACTAAATGAGATGTGAAAATAACCTAATGGGAGCAACCCACATAACTTGGCTTCCTCTCGTGCATTTGGTTTAGTCATTTAGCGACAAAGGATAGCAACGCTCAACGGTGCAATAAATCGTCTTGGAATGATGATAATAAAGTAGCTAAAGTAACCGATAGCTGATGTACCAACTATCAAGGATATAAAAGGATCGTATATGGAAATTAAGTCTTGTATCCTTATCACCACTCATTGAATTCAAACTTTTACTATTTCTTGGTTGTCAATAATACCGTACAAGTCAAGGTAGTATTACCTAAAAGTTGTGTGCAACGATTATTCTTAACTATTGAAATAGGGACAAATTTACGTCTTTGATGTTTAGTGCTAGTTATACAAATAAATTGTGTCTATATAAGTGATTTTCTTTACAAAAATAATTCATTTCCATAAACAAGTCAAACCTTTTCTTTTTAAAAACGAACCGAACTTGTGATTGATTTTTGATTATAGTATTGGTAAAATATTTTTAGAATTACTCTTTCAAACCATTTTTTTATAAGACAAAATTTATAATACTAAGTGTATTAAAAACAAGGGGAAAAAACAATTGTTGTTAAAACATTGTTTACTGAAACCCAAAACAATTTACACATAGCTTTATTTACAAATAATACCTTTTAAAGGATTTTTGCATTTATAAACCATTATTTATAAATTTTAAAACAATACTTATTATCTCAAATGTATACAGAATTGTTAAGCCCCATTCAATTAATTATTTGCCTCTTGCGTTCCCATTAGAATTAGTTCCTGATTTTAAAATGTTAAGAGAATATTTTTTCCATGTACTCGACCCCGAAG
This sequence comes from Allium cepa, assembly GCA_030765085.1. Lineage (NCBI taxonomy): Eukaryota > Viridiplantae > Streptophyta > Magnoliopsida > Asparagales > Amaryllidaceae > Allium > Allium cepa. The sequence goes on along the minus strand of CM060945.1, from coordinate 871,349,766 downwards.
GCCTAAACCAACATCACATCGACACCTAGAAGATTGTCCAACTTGACTTTCCAATAATCGAGTTTCAACTCCTTTTTAACTTACTTAAATCACTTTTATTAAATCAATTGATTAACTTTAAATATCATTTATTAAAAATATTTATTCAATTCAAATAATCATTAGTTAAAATGAATAATTCATCTCAAACATCATTAATTAAACGATAAGTAAATTTTAAATACCACTAAATAAAACAATAAATTAAGTCCAAATAATCAAAATTAATTAGATTAATTAAATTTAAACGTCATTAGTTAAACCGATAAATTAAAACATCATTTGATTAAATGACTTATTTAATTATAAAACATCATCAATTAAAATTATTTAATGAAATTCTAAATATCAGTAGTTAAAATGATTAGTTAAATTTAAAACAATTATTAATTAAATGATTAATTAAATTCAAATACGATTATTTAAAATGATTATTAATTTCAAATTATCATTGATCAAAATAATTAATTAACTCCATTATCATTAATTAAAGTAATTAATTAAACTCAAATAATCATTAATTAAAATGGTTCAGTATAAAATTTCATTAGCAAAATTGATTAATTAAATTTAAAGATAAACCAATTTTAAACACCATTTATTAAATTGGTTAATTGATCTCAAAATCATTAGTTAAAATGATTAATTATTTTAAGTTATCATCTATCCAAATGATTAATGAATTTTACAAGAGAAGATCAATGGAACTAACAACGAAGGGTAATGTTGCCTAAATCACGAGAATTTCCAAACCCTAGATGGGCGACCCAAACTCGAACATCCAAAATCAGAAACGTGAGCTCTAACTTGGGTATGGGATGGAAGCCCACGATCGAACAAATCCAAAATAAATTTGCCATGATTTTTAAATAAGTATATCATTATATTTTAATTTTTTGAATTCCATGATTAAAAGAAGAGGCTCTGTTTTTTATTTACTGACATTGTTATATAAAGTGGAGAGGTATGGCTTTAGACATGGGGGTTATGGTTTGATGTGATTGGGTATGGGATTAAAATATAGAGTAGGCTGATATATATATATATATATATATATATATATATATATATTATTTAAATTTTTAAATATTCAAAAGAGCATACCCGAAAATCTCGAACTCCAAATGATATGTGCCGCTTGACGTTCTATATGTTATACTCCATATTTTGAATGCAATGGAACTAGTCTCGAGGTCTAATTCGATCGTATGCAGGAGATAGCTTTTCAAGCCCATTTATTCTATCCAATTTCCGATATTAATTCTATGCGTTTCGATTTCGCACGACCAAACGATACGTCCAATTGTTACGAAACTTGACAGTGTACAATAATTTACTTTACGGATCCAATGAAACTGGTTTCGTCGAAATTCGAGACAGTGCCTCGAAAGGCTAATTTCAAAAATTTAAATATCGCTTTATATTTAATTATCGATATTTATCCGGTCTATTTGTGTTTGTAAATAAATTTACAAATTGAACTCACCAATATTATTTATTAATTAAAAGGAGTTAAATGAAATTATTTAATCCATTTAATTAACATTTAATTCACAATTCAAATATCTTAAACATGCCTTATATTTGATTTATAAGTTATAAAATTTCAAAATCTAGTTGTTTAAATAGTTAAAATTAATTAAACATTTAAAATCAAATGACCAAAATTTTGGGTTGTTACATTCTCTCTTCCTTAAATGAATTTCGTCCTCGAAATTCCTAAGGAAGAAAATGTTTCCAAACCCTTAAGTTTAAAACTATTAATTAAAATGAGTTATTAAACTTATTAAATTTTCAAAGCTAATTAGCTGGGATAGATTCCAAAATTTCCAAGTATTTCAAATCCACCCACCTATACCAACTAATTCTCTTGCATTCATTCATTCCAAGATATAACTTAAAAGTCAAATTTTAATTATCATAAATTTTTCAAAATTCTCAAAAAAAATCTATCTCTTAAATTGTGGGAAAATTTTGCCAGTGTCTCCTTTATGTGGCTCTACTGGTACAGCGACAAATCGCCTCTGTGGGCTCTAAACCAATCAAAGAAAACAAAAGCCAAGTGGTCTCCCATATCTGGGGCATAAAATCATCAACTAATTTAATTTTCTAGGTTTAGTATGTACCTTTTTGCGTTTAATTTATATTTTTCCAAGTAATTAATTATGTTCTATGCAAATGCAGGTGCACAAAAATCAAATAGCAATCTCTTGCATACACGTACTAATAAAATCTAAAGAAACCAGGCTGACAAAAGTGTGATGTACTCTACATTCAAAAACTAGTCCGACATAAATCTACATGCAATCAACTATCCATATCTCCATCATATGTGACAAAGTACATAGAATCCTCTATAATAGATGTTATGCATCCAATTATTGCAAGTGATAATTTCAGATCTAAATACCCGAATTTTTTAATCCAAAGGTTTATTTTCAATTTTCACAAACGAGAAAAAGTCAGAAACCAAAAATAAAAATGACAAGGAGGGAACTCCTCCTAATAACGTATGGTGAAACTCTAGAATCAAAACAACATAGGGCGTCCAGTGGTATTGTGGTTCGTCCAAAAACAACAACTAGAGCGAATAAGTATCATTCCTTTCCCAAAATCTTCAAAAAATCTCATTTTCAAAATCACTGGGATTTAGGTCTTAATAACAACAATTCAAAATCCTTTGTCTATAATTTTAGCTTTATAAACAATGGTATATGAAATCACATAACCAATCAATTTAACTAAATCAAATCAAATCAATCAAATTGAAAGAATAAACTAACACTCAATCAAATTCCATAAGAGAAAACTTATTATTTAACATTGTTTTGAAATGTCAAATGACTAACAAACAAATTTTAACATAGGTTCAAAACTTTCTTAATTGTCCAAAAATATAGATAATTATTTAAGCATACCGTTTTGCTCATTAGCCTTTGGTTACTGCTTAGAAGGTTATCCAAACTCACTCGAACAAAATGGAAAGTTATACCCTATATTTTATAAGTTTCATAATTATATTAAAATCGCTTATATTTTTACTTAGTATTTTATTCAGTACTAAAATTATTTATGAATTATTTCATAAATTCTCACCTAAGTTTTAAAATATTTTATAAAATCATTTCTTATAAAACATCCAATAATAACTTATTCCACTTTATTTTCTTGTATAATACTCTTATACATCGTAAGAGTACATACAAAATTTATTTTAACCTTTTCAAAGATCTAGATGAAGATCAAATCAAATTATGGTTTCTTAAAACCGAGTCAACCTATTAATCTTTTTAACTTAGAATATTAAAATGAATAATATTTATGGGTTGACCCAATCAACAAGTAGTTTACACTACTTAGATGTTTTAAAAAAATTATGGTTTTAATAACACAATGTTTATCAAAACCTTCTTATTTAATTTAACCTTATTTATTGTGTCGTATTATCCCTTATCTTATCTAAGGGAAAAATCAAGTAATCTCTTATCAGAAATACCTATTTTTTTAAACCAATTCCCCTTTAGGGAACTTTAAATTAGATACCCGGTTTTAATTCCAAAAACTCATTCTTTTGAAAGCATATTGCATATATTTTTACATATAATATATTCAAACAATTTATTTATTAAATATCACTTTGGGTTCATTCAGATTTGAACTCATTTCGATTGCATAATGATAAACAGAATAGTTTACTAATTGCTCCACAATGTTCATCTACACAAACATCTGATCGTCATTTAGAAGATTATTAAGATTACCACAAAACTAATCGAAACAATTTCCTTCTGTTTTCCTAAAGAAAATGCATTCCATTTAAAATTCTACTTCCCAAAATAATTTCACTCTCAATTACTTTCAAAAATATTACTATTTCATTTCCCAAGAACCCTTTGAAATCATTTTTTAAAAAAAATTAGGATTTAGATTCAAAAATTCTTTTTAAACCACTTTTTTATAAACTAAATTTATATAAAATTTCCTTTATACAAAATCATTTCATATTATAATAATTCCTCTTTATTATCAAACAATATCTTGAATATACTTATTCTCTAAATATCTTATCCCACTATTTAGATTATTTGAACAACTTTTTATTACAAGTCAATCCTTAACCCATCGTTATTAAATGGTGTATTTTCAAGCCAACATTTTCTCTGAACACCTTTATAGTCAAATTGTGAAAATTAGTTCACAAAATGTTCGTTCTGAATCAAAGCGATAAATGCTCCTGAATAAAGCAAGCACAATTTAACAATTAACATACAACAGTCCATGCTTCAAATTTAATTTAGTACTACTGAACAAACAATAGTGATAATAAATAAATATTATCACATTTAAACAAATGGACTTTATAACTATATAAAGTTTGGAAAATTATTACTTTATATATAAAGAATATTATCCTAGGCAAAATATTTAATTTGCCAAATTTTCAAAAAAAATCAATACCATGTCCGTTCGCCTTGGTCGAGTGTTTAGAAATCCCTATCGATACCATGGCATCCCACGTCTCGACCGAAATTCATAAAAACTCAATAGACCAATCAACATAATACATTTTTATAACATTAACAAATATGCCCTCGTATATATAATACTCTTAAACTCATTCTAGGGTGTCGCTTACCCTATCTCTAATGAGCCAAACCCAATCAAAGCCATGGTTCTCGCTTAACCTTGCGCTCTGATACCACTTTGTAACAACCCGCCTTTTTGACCAATAAAAGTCGACACCGAACACTACCACCATGTTCCAATGTCGTGCATCCGATCGACAGAAAGGCATATTGTTAGGGTAAATAAAAAGAAAAGAATAGAGAATAGAGAAAACAGAATCTCATAGCGGAATCGACAACATATAATATAACAAGAACAAGAAAACTGTCACTCCAAAAACACAGAGTACATTAAAGTTAAAAATAACCTTATCAACTAGATAGTTATAAAATTCTGACCTTACAAATGCCGATAGGTATACAATATAGTACAGTGGAAAATAAAACACTTTGATAGGTGAATCTTCAGCTCCCCTTCAAGACCTTCATAGCTCCATGGACAACCTAGGAAAATACTCGGTCTGACCTAAGCATTATAATAAAATAACGTCCGGATTAGTCTGGAAATACCAACGTGAGATAACTCAAATAACTGGGATCATATAACAGTTCTGTGAGACTATGCCGCTAACGCGGAATGGCTTTTTACCTCACAAGAATAACATCCATAGAGGCAAGAGGAAAAAGAAACATCAGGAAACAAATCCAAATAAGAATGAGCATAATTAATATTAAAACCAGACTTGAAAGAATTGAAATAAACTGAGTAAAATCAAAACTGGACAGATTGGATAGAACAAGGAAAAACAATCTAAATTTAATTGAATGGACAAAATAAGATAATAGTCCAAACTGGATAGAATGGGCTAAATAAGGTAACAATCCAACTTAATAGAATGGACTAAATAAGGTAACGGTCCAAGTTGATAGAATGGACTAAATACATATTTTAATGCCATGATGAGGAGTTGGCTCTACTCGTGGCGCTTTACAGCTAAACAGATTCAGGGGTTTCGAATCAATTAAGGAAAGAAATTTTCTAACAAATGACTACGAAGGTGCACCCCCCTTGGAAAATAGCTCTAGTAATATACTTATGAGAAGCTTATATACTCCATGACACTTCTCGAACAATACCAAGCCGAACCCCGCCAGATCTTACGGAGAATTCGAATATTTCCACATCTAAGTGCATAACCGAATCCAAACTAGATGAGATGTGAAAATGCCCTAATGGGAGAAACCCCATATAACTTGGATTCCTCTCACACTTTTGGTTTAGTCATTTTCGACAAAGGATAGCTGTTACTCCACCTTTTGGTCAAGGCCGGGATTTCAACAAATTGGCTAAAAAGTATATATATCAGGATTGGAGATCGATTGGAAACAAGGGTATGATCGATACCATCAAAATTGAAATAAGCTCCAATCAAGGTAGAATCGATCGAGAATGATAAACAAGGCTCCGTAAGGTTACACTTCAAATTTTAGGTCAATCGGAGTTCGTATGCTAAAGTTATGGATGAACAAAGAATTGTATAGATCGATTAGAATTGGTACTCGAATCGATGAAGATCGATGGATAACTCAAAACCTATAAGTCCAATTCACCTAGAACTTTTAAGATATCATTAATTTTGAATGTGGAGCCCACAAGAAGAATCTTAGGTCAAAACTTGGAAGTTGGATTTTCAGTTTGGATCGATGGATTTCTTATCGATACTTTTGTATCGATGTAATTTGTATCGATCGAACGACAGTGCACAATAGAACTCACTACTTCAGGATGGATACGGGTATAGATAACGCACTTTGCACCTTATTTCAGGTTGATCACGGTTTGTATCGATGCAATTCATATCGATCGAAGGAAGCATCATATCGATACGAAGAACACATACTTCACCAGAGCACATCAGATCGATGCGAAGAAAAACGGCATTGGCTGGATTCGGTGGCGTATTTCGTATCAATCATTCGTATCGATCAATATGAAAGAAGCGGTCAAAGAATGGAGTGCAAAACATGGATCATAGTGCAAGACTCGTATGGATGGTAATCTAATGCATATGAACCTATGGATACGAAATCATCCGCCTACACTTGCAAACTCGAACTTGGATCGATCATATCTCACAATCTACACGTTGGAACTTCATGAATTTAGAGAGCAAGGACTTTGACTGTCATCTTTCACCATGATCGATCTCAGCTAATTCTAACATGGGGATTATCGGCACGAAGGACTTATTGATCGATCCCAAAGCATGGAGGTGGACCCCACCGATCTGCATACGGGCCCACATGGACCAAGAGACTTCTCTGCCTAATTTTCAGCAAGATCTTTGTAGATCTCCACCTATAAATAGAGAGAGCATAGCTCAGGAAAAGGGATCTTCTTCTCTATGCTCTCCTTTATCTTCATGTTTGGCTAAACTCCGCCATTTTAGTTATTGAATAGCGCTCCATTGTACTGTAATCACGGTATGAAGGAATATAAAGAAAAATCCTAAAGTGGACGTAGGCCAGAGATAGCGAACCACTATTAACTTCTTGTGTTCTTTACTTACTTTCTTTTAGTTTTATTTGTTGTCTTCACTTTATTACTCTCTACATATGACTATCATAAAATCCGTGATTGGATCTACCTGGATATTGGTGCTTTCACACATTCGGGGTTAGTGACCAATTTTGGCGCTAACACTTTGGTGCTTTCATTGAGAGCTCTAGCACCTGCTGCTTTGGAAATGGATTGGATATGAAGCTATGGTTAGGCAATCGGCTAAAAAGACATTACCAGAAAGGAGCCATCAGGAGGAAAGTCAAGGGGCTTCCTCTGGAGCTGGAGCAGATCAGGCATTCACCTACATCACAAGGGATGAGATGCAGACCATGATGGATTATATGTAGGAGAGATTATTGAAGAGCCAACAAGAGATGGTTCGGAATCTCTTCAGGCAAATGGGAACAGCTGGGACACAGAACCTAGGAAATGGACCAACCGTAGCTGTTCGTAATGTAGAACAAGGAGTCAGATCTATAGAAATCTCTGGAGGTCAGATCCAGAATCAGAATGGTGAAGATGAAGGGAACCAGCAAAGGCCTGGGGGCAGACCCTCGGGATCAGATATTGGAAGGCCCGTGAATGAAGCTTAGCAAGTTGGGGCCAATGCAAATGTGAATACGCAACATGAAGAGTACAACCTAGAATACCCTCCAGGACATGGGGGGCAGGATGGAAATGCATATAGGAGGCCACCCCCGAATGGAGACGAGCGGATGGCTGGATTAATAAGAAGGATTATGAGCAGAGGGCTATTGAGCAGAGGCTTGGAGGAAGTTAGTCGAAGTCCGTTCACTCCAAATACCAGAAACACAAGGAACCCTCTAGTGTTCAAACTACCAACGCTGGAGGCCTATGATGGAAAGTCAGACCCAACTATGCATGTATCCAGATACATCGAGCATATTGAAGTTTTGGGGGGCATCTGAGGAGGTTATGGCAAGATGCTTCCCTTTATACTTGATGGATTTGGCTGCACTTTGGTTTAGACAGCTAAAGAATGGATCAATCAGGACATGGGGCGAACTAGTGGAACGCTTCATGGGACAATTCAGGGTCCACGTTACACGACCCAATAACGTAATGACATTGGCATCGATGAAGCCGAGGACAAGCGAGTCCGTAAGGAATTTTCTAATGCGGTTCAATACAGTCGTGGCTTCGGTGGATCGCCCGGATCCATCAATGATTTTGATGACGGCGGTAGCAGGAATTGTAGAAGGAACTGAGTTCAAGGACTCATTGGCACGGGATCCACCATAGGATCTCGGGGAGTTCTATCATGAGGCAGAAAGGTTTATACGATCAAAGGATGCACATGTCGAAAGGTAGGAGGTAAATGCCGCGCAAGGCGAAGGAACATCTGGAGAAGGACGTGGGATGGATAAAGGAAAGCGAAAGCAGGATAGTGGATGTGATGGTTCTAATAAACGGAGGAGAGACCGGGAACCTAAATTCACTACCTACATAGACTTGATAGAGAATCTGGAACGAATTTACTTGGAAATACGAGGGCAACTCCCCAATCGAAAACCACTAGACGGAATACCACAGAGAGGGCGAGCAAGAATGGGAGGTACTGCCTATTCCACGAACTGGAAGGACATACCGCAGATGAATGCCGCCACTTGAAGGATATGGTGGAAGAAAACATCAGGAGTGGCAGATTACCATATTATGCAAGGAACCGGACAATAGCGGTAGAACATGAGTAGCTACCGCCTGCACCAAACAGGAATGACCCTGGATCGGGGTCATGACTCGTCATCAGCTGATCGTGATGGAAAGGGCCGAGTTCAAGATTTGAACTTCATACATCAAATAATCTTTCTAGTTTTGTTTCTAGAAATAAAGCGGCAATGCCACTTACACATATAAGGCAACCAGAGTGATTCCCAGGCATACTCTGAGATGTTAGTAGACCGCTTTGCCCAGAGAGGCAGCACTTGTTTTTTTCTATTTTTTCATTGAACATTTGGAATTTGGATTTAATAAATGGATTTGTATTTTGTGAAACAAATCCCTAACCGGAGAGTTAAGGGATGGATACTGGAAGTCAGTTGGAAATTAATCGCTTTATGCCCCTGACCAGAAAGGCAGGGATCAGGTTGTAGGAAGTGAGTCGCTTCGCCAGAGAACGACAGGATCGGCTCACTTGACATTGTTCCCCATTCATTAGAGAGTGATTGGATCGGAGTTCGGCAAGATCCCAGAGTGGCTATAGTCATTCCAGGACTTAGGCTATGGCATCACTTGATGTTCAGGGATACTGAACCGAAGTGCAGGGAGTGACGCCACTTCACCGAAGAGCGACAGGATCAACATGCTCAACGTTGTTTCCCTTTCACTGGAGAGTGATAGGATGAGATCAATCAAGAGCCCAAAGAGGCTATAATCGGTCTAGGAGGACCAGGACATCGCTATATGCCCCCACCGGGGCTGAGTGCGAGGGATATGTTGCTTCGTCAGAGCGCGATAAGGTCTGTCTCTTCAATCGTTAAGTTTGGATCGAGCTTAGCAAGGATCCAGAGAGACCGTCGATGATCTAAAGAGATCATAGGATTTGGTTACTGGCTTCCAAGATGTGAAATGGATATTGATTCAGCTTTGTATGGATAAGGATGAGATATGGACCCGAAGCAGTCTTAGATTCAGTTAAGGACCCGGGGCAGTCTTGGATCTGGATATTGACCTAGAGAGTCCAAGGATTTGGTTATTGGTTACTGGATATGGATGGATTAGAACTTGGTTGTTGGGTTCGGATGGAATGGCTTGGTAATGGATTGGATTATGGATCGGAAGATATGACTATGGATTGAATATTGACTTTGATGTAGAATTTAAAGCTATTCAAAATACTCCTTCCTACTGTAAGGCATATTTTGGGGGGAAAATGTTACCCCACCTTTTAGTCAGGGCTGGAATATCAACAAATTGGCTAAAAAGGATGGATATCAAAATTGGAGATCGACTGGAAACAAGGCTATGATCGATACCGTGAAAATTGGACCGAGCTCCAATCAAGGTGGGATCGATCGGGAATGATAAAGAAGGCTCGGTGAGGTTACACTTCGAATTTCAGGTCAATCAGAGTTCGTATGCTAAAGTTATGGATGAACAAAGAGTTGTATGGATTGATAAGAATTAGTACTCGAATTGATGAAGATCGATGGATAACTCAAAACCTATAATTCCAATTCACTTGGAACTTTTGGGATATCATTACTTTATAATGTGGATCCCACAAGAAGAATCTTAGGTCAAAACTTGGAAGTTGAATTTTCAGCTTGGATCGATGGATTTCGTATCAATGTAATTCGTATCGATCGAACGATAGTGCACAATAAAACTCACTACTTCAGGATGGATACGGGTATGGATAATGCGCTTTGCACCTTATTTCGTATCGACCATGGTTTGTATCAATGCAATTCATATCGATCGAAGGCATCATCAGATCGATACGAAGAACGCATACTTCATCAGAGCACATCAGATCAATACAAAGAATAACGACAATGGATGGATTCGGAGGCATATTTCATATCGATCGATACGAAAGAAGCGGTCAAGGAATGGATCACGACACAAGACTCGGATGGATGGTAATCTGATGGATACGAACTGATGGATACAAACCTATGGATACGAAGTCATCAGCCTACACTTGCAAACTCGAACTTAGATCGATCATATCTCACAATCTACATGTTGGAACTTCAAAAAATTTGGAGAGCATGGACTTTGCACTATCATCTTTCACCATGATCGATCTCAGTTGGTTCTAACATGGGGATTATCAATATAAAGGACTTATTGATCGATCCCAAAGCATGGAGGTGGGCCCCACTGATCTGCATACAGGCCCACATGGACCAAGAGACTTCTCTGCCTAATTTTCACCAAGATCTTTGTAGATCTCCACCTATAAATAGAGAGAGCATGGCTCAAGAAAAGGGATCGTCTTCACTCTGCTCTCCTTTATCTTCAAGCTTAGCTAAACTCTTCCATTTTAGCTATTGAATAGCACTCCATTGTAACTCTAATCACGGTTTAAAGGAATATAAAGAAAACTCTTAAAGTGGACGTAGGCCGGAGATAGCCGAACCACTATAAGCTTCTTGTGTTCTTTACTTACTTGCTTTCATTTTCATTTTTTGTTTCTTCACTTTATTACTCTCTATATATAACTATCATAAGATTTGTCATTGGTTCTACCTAGATATTGGTGCTTTCACACATTTGGGGTTAGTGACCAAATTTAGCGCTAAGAATACAATGCTCAATGGAGCAAATAAATCGTCTTAGAATGACGATAATAAAGTAGCTTAAGTAACCGATAGCTGAGATACCAATTATCGAGGATATAAAACAATCGTATATGGAAATTAAGTCTTGTATGCTTATCACCACTCATTGAATTCAAACTTGTACTATTTCTGGGTTAACAGTAATACCGAACAAGTCAAGGTAGTGTTACCTCAAAGTCATGTCCAATGATTATTCTTAACTTTTGAATAGCGACAAGTTTACGTCTTCGATGTTTAGTTCTAATTATACAAATAAATCATTTCCATATAAGTGATTCTCTTTACGAAAATAATTCATTTCCATAAACGAATCAAACTTTTTCTTTTTTAAAAACGAACTAAACTTATGCTTGATTTTCAATTGCAGTATTAGTAAAATATTTTTAAAAACACTCTTTTAAACCGTTCTTTTATAAGACAAAATTTGTAATACTAAGTGTATTAAAAACAAGAGTCAAAAACAATTATCGTTAAAACATTATTTACCGTAAACCCAAAAACAATTTATTCTTGGCTTTATTTATAATTAATCCCTTTTAAAATATTTTCTCATTTATAAACCATTATTTATAAATTTAAAACAATATTTATTTTCTCAAATGTATACATAATTATTAAGCCTCATTCAATTAATTGTTTAACCCCTTGCTTTCCCATTAGAATTAGTTCCAGATTTTAAAATGTTAAGAGAATAGTTTTTCCATGTACTCCACCTCGAAGGCCTAAAGCAACATCAGATCGACACCCAGAAGATTATCCAACTTGACGTCCTAGTAATCGAGTTCCAATTCCTTTTTAACTTAGTTAAATCGCTTTTATTAAATCAATTAATGAACTTTAAATATCATTTATTAAAAATATTTATTCAATCCAAATAATCGTTATTTAAAATGAAAAATTCATCTCAAACATCATTAATTAAAATGATGATTAAATTTTAAATACCATTAATTAAAACAATTAGTGAAGTCCAAGTAATCATAATTAGATTAATTAAATTCAAACCTCATTAGTTAAAACAATTGACTAAAACATCATTTGATAAAATGAATTATTTAATTATAAAACATCATCAATTAAAATGATTTAACTAAATTCCAAATATCATTTGTTAAAACGATTAGTTAAATTTAATACTACCATTAATTAAATGATTAATTAAATTCAAATATCATTATTTAAAATGATTATTAATTTCCAGTTATCATTAATAAAAATTATTAATTAACTCCATTATCATTAATTAAAATAATTAATTAAACTCGAATTAATAATCATTAGTTAAAATGATTCATTAAGTATAAAACATCATTAGCAAAAACGATTAATTAAATCTAAAGATAAACTAATTTTAAACATCATTATTAAATTGGTTAATTAATCTTGAAATCATTAGTTAAAATGATTAATTATTTTAAATTATTATTTATCAAAATGATTAATGAATTTTAACCTTCTGTTTAGTGGAAACACAAGCTCGTGTTCATACGGTAGAGTTTGGAGATGAAATTTAATAAATGACAATATAGCGAAATTACTATTACGACACTTAAAAAATAAAATGGAATATCAGGATTTATTTTAATTAACCATCAATATAATAACATAATGACACAAATAAATAATTATTGGCGAGAAACCCTTTTGGGTCTCTCTACAGATTTCCCAGCAAAACAATGGTTATGGATAATATATAGATAATCATATAGGTTTATAATAGCCAAATTAATATGCCATCCAATTTCCAAACGGAAATTCAACCAAACAAGCAATCAAACAATTTAACTAACATCCAAACAATCAATAAACATTTATAACATCGTAGATATGGTATAATAAAATTAATGAGAGTTAAACTCACATTGTTTTTCGTTTTCGCTGAAATGTCCCGATTTGGACTAAAACCGAACGGCCGTCCGATTTTAGCCTAAATTTTCACTTGTTCCAAATCCAACTAAACTAATTCCATTGCGATGATCTTGACGGTACGAGACCAACGCAAAAAACGACGTTCGAATCTGACCTCGTATGAACGAGATACAAAATTTATAAGTTATCGACAATTTTAAATTTTAATTAAACAACTATAAATAATTACAAGAGTTCCTTGCCACTACCTTCTCCTTCTTCCTCCTAAATAACTAGAAACAAGCATGATAACATTAACCGATTTATGCTTATGCATAAATCCAATGACATGGAGCAATAGTTGACGAAATCGAATTTCGTCTTCACCGATGAACTCCTCTCGTCGAACATGACTAGCCCAAACCAAAAATCACGCCCAAAGGCACCCCGATCAATCATGATCTGCACCAATGCCTGTGGCTGCCTATCAGGTCGCACGTCAAATCCCATCACCAGTCTCTACGAAACTTTGTCCATAGGTGCACTTTGACAAGAGAAGATCAATGGAACTAACGACGAAGGGCAACGTTGCCTAAATCATAAGAATTTCCAAACCCTAGATGGGCTGGCCAAACTCGAACATCCAAAATCAAAAACGCGAGCTCCAACTTGGGTATGGAATGGAAGCCCATGGCCAAACGAATTAAAAAATATATTTTTCATGATTTTTAAATAAGTATATCATTATATTTTAATTTTTTGAATTCCATGATTAAAAGAATAGGCTCTGTTTTTGATTTGCAGACATTGTTATATAGAGTGGAGAGATATGGCTTTATACATAAGGGTTATGGGTTGATGTGATTGGGTGTGGGATTAAAATATTGAGTAGGCTGATATATATATATAATTTAAATTTTAAAATATTATACAAAACATACCCGAAAATCTCGAACTTCGAACGAGACGTGTCGCCTGGCGTTCTATAAGTTATACGCCTATTTCGAATGTAATAGAACTAGTCTCGAGGCCTAATTCGATCGTAAGTAGAAGATAGCTTTTCAAGACCAATTATTATATTAAATTTTCGATATCAATTCTATACGTTTCGATCTCGTACGACCAAACGATACGTCCAACCGTTACGAAACTTGACGACATACAATAATTCGCTATTACGGATCTAACGAAACTAGTTTGTCGAAATCTGAGAAGTGCCCCCAAAAGGTTAATTTCGCAGATTTAAATATCGTTTTATATTTAATTATCAATATTTATCCGAAATATTTATATTTGTAAATAAATTTACAAATTGAATTCACCAATATTATTTATTATTTAAAAGGAGTTAAATGAAATTATTAAATCCATTTAATTAACATTTAATTCACATTCAAATATCTTAAACATGCCCTATATTTGAATTCTAAGTAACAAAATATCAAAATCCAATTATTTAAATATTTAAAATTAATTAAACATTTAAAATCAATTGACCAGAATTTTGGGTTGTTACAATATCGGTGATTGTTCAACATAAACCTTTTCTTTTATAAAGCCGTTTAGAAAGGCACTTTTTATATTCATTTGAAAAGGTTCAAAATTATGATGATATGTGAAAGCAAGTAATATTCCTATTGCTTCGAGACGTGCTACTGGAGAAAATGTCTCTTCATAATCAATTCCTTCTTCTTGATTATATCCCTAAGCTACTAATCTTGCTTTGTTTCGAACAATATTTCCATTTTCGTCCGCTTTAGTTTCAAAAACAAATTTTGTTCCAATTATAGATTGATCATTTTGTCTCGGTACAAGTTCCCACACGTCATTTCTTTCAAATTGATTCAGTTCTTCTTGCATTGCAATAATCCAAAATCATCTTTTGATGCTTCTTTATAATTTTAGGTTCAAAATTTAATATAAACGCAACTTGACTTATTTGATTTAACTGTTTTCCTGTTGACACTTTTGTATTTAAATCACCGATAATATTATTAATTGGATTGTCTTTTAATATCCGAGGTGATGAAGTTATCACATTATCATTATTGTTATTGATACTATTATTTTCACGTATAGGTATATTAGTTTTATTTATAACTTCTTCTTCATTATCATAATTTTGTTATTTTTCAAGTTTTCATCAAATGAAACATGAAGACTTTCTTCGACAATGTTTGTTCGTTTATTAAAAACTATATATGCTTTACTTCGAAGCAAATGACCAAAAAAAATTCCTTCATCAGCTTTAGAATCGAATTTTCCTAGATAGTCTTTTATGTTTAAAATAAAACATTTTGATCAAAATACTCGAAAATACGAGGGTTTAAGTTTCTTTTTGAAAAATATTTCATAGCATGTAGTCATTGGTCTAAGTGCTACACGATTCAATACATAACATGCGGAAGCAACAGCTTCAGCCTAAATTTTTTTGGTAGGCTACTACTATTTAGTAAGGTTCATGCACATTCTTGTAAAGTTCTATTTTCCTTTCTACCACACCATTTTGTTGTGGTATACATGGAAATGAAAAATTATGACTAATTTATTTTTTGTTGCAAAAATTTGTAAATAGTTAATTTTCTAATTCACCTCCATGATAGTTTCTTATACTTTTAATTTTTAAGTTCATCAAATTTGTAATTCATTTAGCAAAAATTTTGAACATTTCAAAAGTGTCACTTTTATGTTTTAGAAATAATATTCAAGTATATCTTGAAAAATAATCAACAATTACAAAAACATATTTGTTATGATTTACTGAATGTATTCGAGTCTGTCTGAATAAATCAAGATAAAGTAGATCGAGAGATTGCTTTGTGGAGATTTCCTTTATAGATGTAAAAGAACTTTTCTTTAATTTACCAAATTGACAAGCGTCACATAGGTTTTTAACCTTGTAGTTGTTTGGTAATCCTCTAACTAATTCATTTTTAGCTAGTTTGTTGATATTCTTAAAATTTATGTGATAAAAACGTTTATGCCATAACCATAGATCATCAGGTTTTGCGGCTGGAGCATAAATTAGTGTTGTTTTTGACATTTATGTTTAAAACATATATATTTTGATTTCTAAATCCTTCAAAAATTAGATTTTTTATTTTGGTCAAAGATATTGCATTTTTTTCTCGGAATCAATTTTAAAGCATTTATCACATGATTAACTTGTACTTGTTAAATTATGTTTCAAATTTTCTACCAATAAAACATTAGTAATAATAAAAGAATTATAAATACTGATATTGATGACTTCTCAAATGCCGATGACAAATCCTTTTGAATTATCTCTGAATGTCATAGTGCCACCATTGATATATGTTATATTGTATAACATATGAGCATTTCCAGTCACGTGCTT
Organism: Allium cepa; assembly: GCA_030765085.1. Classification (NCBI taxonomy): domain Eukaryota; kingdom Viridiplantae; phylum Streptophyta; class Magnoliopsida; order Asparagales; family Amaryllidaceae; genus Allium; species Allium cepa. The sequence continues at coordinate 871,333,083 of CM060945.1, read as the reverse complement.
GGAGAAACCACAATCGAGTATCCATTTCTCTTTACTTTTATTTTAATTTTGGGTACCTGCAACATAAGAAAATTTTAATTGGTACCCACATTATTCGTTTAGGGTCCTATGTGTTAGTGGAAGAAGGTACCTATACCCACAAGGATTTGGTTCCTTTAGAACTGTAATTATTGTTATGTACAATTTTCTTTAAATATTCATCAATATACTTTTGTCTAATTAGCTTATTATTTGTTTTAGGAATCCGTATTTTGACCATACTTGTGTATGAATTCTTACTCTTAGTTTCTAACTTTGGTTTTTTCAATTTGGTGTATAATGTGATATAACTCTTTTTGTTCGCTTTTAAAACCCAATCCATTTCAGTTTCCAGATGCTTTAGATATTTTAATTAAATTTTCTAAATTTTGTTTTCTTTTGTTTAATTTTGTCACGTTATTTGTTATTTTATCTAACTTACTTTTGATCACAAATTTCAATATTGCTAGAATTGATGTTTGCTTTTAATTCTAGTTTTTATTTTTCAAGATTAACTTTTTCTAACTTATAATTTTCTAAATTAGATGTCATTTTGAGATAATAACATTGCACAATTTTCTTGAGTAATTTCTAGTTCTTCTTCTAAGATTACTTTTTCATCTTTTAATAATCCAATTTCTAATTCTGCTCCAGTTAACTTTCTTACATATTCCTTATTTACTTTTTTTATTCTCAATATTTGTCATCTAATTCAATGGTAATTTCCATTATTTCATCATAAGTAAGTTTGGGACATACCTCATCAGTGTTAGCCATAAAACATACATTCGCTTATTCCGAGTTACTTTCATTATCACCGTCAGATGAAGAACATGAATCCAAAACATCCCATGTTACTAAAAAAGGTCTTTCTTTTTCTTGAATCTTACAAACTTGCTTTTATTTTTATCATTATTGAGCTGTGGACAATCCTTCTTCATGTGATTAAATTTGTCACACTCATAGCATTTAATTGATGTTTGATTTAAGGAGTTTGGTTTGCCACCATTTTGAAATCTGGTCATCTTCTTGAACTTCTTGAATTTATTCTAGTTTTTGGCAATAAAAACATTCTCCTCTTTATCTAAGTATGAATCTTCGTTACTTGCTTGGAATGTTATGTTTTACTTTTCATGATTTTGAACCTTTCTAGCCTGTAAGTTAGCTTCACACGACATCAGATTTCCTATTAGCTCTTCAACTTTAAGTTGAAAGATCATTAGCTTCTTCGATGGCTAAAACTTTTCTTTTCCATTCATTTGTCAACGAGTTAAAAATTCATGTGACTAAATCAAAATCTGTGGATTTGACTCAATGTGCCATAAGATCATGTTGAATGGATTGAAATCAAGCATACATATCAATAATTGATTCTTTGCTTAACTTTAGTTGTGCCTTCATGTGTGACATGTAAAGTGCGCCATATATCATATGCAGTGGTGTAAAGCATGACACATGAAAACTCATTTTCGTCAAGTAAGAAAAATAATACATTCATGACTTTGGCATTGTTAGATGCTGCTGCTTTTTGTGCATCAGTCCAAGTGCTAATATCGGCGTTAGGTGCTTCATATTTGTTTTTAGTTGCTAGCCATATTCCTATCACATTTGGTTCTGTAAAAATTCTTATACGAGTTGACCAGTAAGCATAGTTAGAACCACTAAATAGTGGAGGACGAGCAATTGATTGACCTTCTTGAAAAGTGCTTGCCACATTAATGATTTTTCAACTATGTGTTACTGTAGATTGAAGTGACCGTGCACTGATACCAAACGAAAATGTATAGGATCTTATATAATGCAGCTTATATAATAAAGAGACAATACGTACTAATAATTAGACTAAGTAGAGTAAATTAATAGAGTATAAATAAGATAGATAATAAATCGAGCACACCAGATATTTTATACTGGTTCGGAGCTCCTGTCCTACGTTCAGTCACGAAGCTCCCCTTTAGTATTTCCTTTGATCAAATAACCCGCACTTCACCTAGAGGAATAGGCTAATACAAAAGTAATTCTCTAACAATCGTGTGTTCTAAATAACATGGATTTTGACTGATAGTACAAGTCTTCCAATGATCTCCTTTGAGTATGTGAATTGAATACTTTGAGTTATAGGAAGTAGTTTAATCAAAATGGTATTTTGATTATGATAGATTGAGACTATGTAAGAAAGAGATGCACGAATTTGTAAATACAAAAATAATAAGAAATCAAGAGAACAGATTGATTCCAATTCTCAATCTTTGAAGTATTATAGGTTTAAAGAGATTCATATGAAGAGTTGTTACTGTTAAGCAAACTCTATTTGTTTTAATGGTTGCAATAGTTGAAGAAGAGATGTTATTATTCAATATAAAATGAAACATCCTTTCAGATCAGAGCAGTTGCCATTTGACAGACGTCTGTGGATGGCATTTTCAGATTATAAAAGTTTTTTCAATGCCAATTTTAAGTATATGAATTTATGTGTGCATATATATATATATATATATACACACACACACACTCAAGGAGACCTTACAATGTTTATCTAAGACTCTTAATACACTAGTATAACCTTACTAATCATAGCATAGCCATAAGTCTTTGTTTGTTTTCGAGTCCTAATATCTTCGACCATGATGATCTCTTGTAGTATATACCTGTAATCTTGATAAAATATATATAATATATGTGATTGTATAGTTGTTGTCATTGAGACTATAGAATGGAGGTTCTAACAATATATATATATATATATATATATATATATATATATATATAAACACACACATACAGTCAAACTCATTCTAGGGTGTCACTAACTCTATCTTTAATGAGTCTACCCCACTAAGACCTAGGTGTTCACTCAACCTAAGCTCTAATACCACATTGTAACGACCTGCCATTTCAACCCTCAAAAGACGACATTAATACATCCACGGTATTCACGTGTCAAGCATCCGAGTGCCGAAATGGCAGATTGTTGGGGTAAAAGGAAAGAAAAGAGTGACTAGAATCTCACATCATGACGAGTAATATATAATATACACACAATCTTTACAAAAGAAAACTGTAATATGCATACATCAATCAGAGTAAACTATCCTATCAGCTTCGAAAGTTATAAAAGCCTATCCTTACAAATGATGATAAATACGAAATAAGAAATGCAGCGGAAATAAAGATAAGTGAATTCGTCTTGTAGGCATCTTGCTCATCTCCTGATGCTCCAAAACATCCATAACTAAATCTATAAATATGTTCGAGCTGACTTGAGCATTATAAGAAAATAACGCACGGATCAGTCTGGTAAACTAGTGTGAGAAACATAAATCATATGGATTTTAAATGTTATAAAACCTTTTAAAAATAAAGGTATCTCGTAAGACCATGCCACACATAAACACGGATGAGTTTTTATCATACGATAACCAAACCATTTTATGGGAAATCATGTGATATTATAATGATGTCTAGGGTTTAAAATAAATAAAGAATCATAGCCGGAATGGTTACAATAATTACATTCAACAACATATTAGTATACAACTAAATCCATAAAGGCACATACTATAGAATGAATTCCTTATAATGACAATGTTATAGGGGTATTGCTTGTCACAATACACCTCTAGAAAAATGTACCGAGGGCCTCACATGGACCCCATGCTAACATAGGACCGGCCTACCCCTTCCTAGATAGTTCTGAATATGTAATCACCCTTGTTGCCTTCCAACAAATATTTCGAGTCACTAGCATACATAAATCCATAAATAACGATCTGGATCGGGTGAAAACCATACCATAATGGTAGCAAACCACATAACCCTGCCGCATATCCCTTGTTTTAGTCATTATTAGGTGTAAGGCTTGATGTTACATTTTACCTTTTTAGCAAATCCCCCTTGGAAAGCATACTGCCCTCCATGCAACAATGCAATGCTAGCATTCATCAATACAAGCTGTTCAGGATACAAACAAACCGAAGGCACTACTTTTACAACATCCTTAGGATTAGTAGCAAGTATCCCTTGCTCTTCAAAGAACATTGTCTTTGATTTTATCATCTTTAAGATGTTTCTAATTCGAACACTTATGCTGGTTCGAAGTGGTTTTCAGATAACTTATACTTATCTGATCCCAGTCTCTCCGAGCCAACAATCGATAGTTTCAAAACTGGCTAAGATTTTATAGTTGGAAAGTCAACTATCAAATAAACACAATCCAATCAAAGATTTAATTTCACATGGAAACCAAACATGATTAAGCACATAAGCAACCACTAAGCCTCTTTAATTGATCCTTTCATTAATTAAATGCACTTTGTAAATACTTATATTAAATACCTTTATAAAGATATACAAATGTATATTACTTATTCAGTTCATTTATACTCCTTCAATGCTTGAACAAATATCCATATACTTATCCCATCGGTGTAAGTATATTCACAAAACACTAACTTTCAATACTTAGAAAATGTAATCATATACTTATCTTATTGATATAAGAAAATTCATAAAACATTACACTTTCAATACTTAGAAAATGTAACTATATACTTATCTCAACAGTATAAGTATATTCACAAAACTCTTATGAAAGATTTCGTATTTCAAAATCATACTTAAATAGACCCAAAAAATGTCATTAAAAACATTATTTACTATAAACCTAAACCACTTTTCTTTTTGGTGTAAGCAAATTGGTCATATGGACATTAGACCAAATATACTTACTACTACTTTTTGATTTCTAACTTGCACAATCCCTCGATTAACAATATAGTCGGACAAGTTAGTGCACGAGCCTTGCCTCGAAGTACGTTCTTAAACACTCACAGATAGAGACGAGTTTCCATACCATGGAATTTGGTGTTAAGTATGAAAAGGATACTTTCCATGCCACCGTAAGTTATAAATATCATTTATGGAAATTAGATATCATTCCGTTTATAAAATTCCTTTTACAAATCTATTTTCTATTTATAAAACTTCTTTAATAAATCTCCAAATTTATTTATAAAACTAATTTTTATAAATCTCTTTCATATTTATAAAACTCCTTTTATAAATTTCTTTTCTATTCATAAATCGCCTTTTATAAATCTTCTTTATAATTATAAAACTTCTTTATAATTATAACTCATATACTTATTACAAGTCTTCGGTTCCAAAATTGGACTAAATACTTTGCATAAAACAATCATTCTATATATCACTATAAATCGACAAATGAGATTTATTTCCAATTCAGCGAAATGATATCATTTCCCTTCTGTAAAAATATCATTTATAAATCTACCCTTTTATTTATAAGATACCATTTATAAATTTATCTTTCTATACAATATTTCATATAAAGCGTTTTACAAATATTTATTGTAAAATATATCTATATTCTTTTAAAAAAGAATCACTAAATCATAAAAGATAAATTCCTCTTTTTCATTAAAATAAATATCTGTTGTTATATTAACTTTTATATAGAATGAATACTTTTCAAAATATTTTTAAAACATATCAATATAAATTAAAATAGACTAACAAAAAGTTAGAATAAAAATAGAGAAGTTCAAAACTCGTTGCTAGATAAAATGCCATAGAAAATTCCAAAAGTAGCATTTAACATTCATTTTCAAATCAAACCATTTTCAAATCTAAAGAGCAAATAATAGTATTTTTAAAATACTATAATAAGACATAGAGCAACCATAACATTTAGTATGTGCTTTCAGTGATCAACACTAAAAGAGTTCAACTTTTGTGACATTTCAGAGTCATATCAAATAAGTCAAACTATCAAGCTTTGACATTCAACAGTTTATAACATAAGCATATAAATCAAATTAACATCAACAGTGGCGAGGAATTCAAACCCCTGTTCAAAATTCTCTGTATTACCTATATTTCATTTTATATGTCATCCGTTTAACAAAATTGGAATTCATCCAAACCTACCCAATAAATCATTCAAGTATGCAAGCAATAATTTATATCTACTATATATCATATATTGTTCATCCAAAGGTGAGCTAACTCGCCAAAATTCCAACTGATGCTTATGTGTTCCTGTTTGATCTAAAATCAAATGACGTTCGATTTTAGCTCAAAATTCTACTTATTCCAAACTTGTCGAAATCGACTCTAGTATGTAGATAACACTTCTATAAGCACAACGCAAAGACCGCATCTTGATTGGACCTCGTATAAAGAATATATTGATTTTATAAGTTTGTGGATTTAAAAGTATAATCAAATTAAATAATTAAGTAACTAATTTTAATTACCAATTATTAACCAGGTTTTTAACCCAGCAAAATTCAATAGGAATTAGAACTTAAGGACTATGCCAGAATGACTTGAAACTTGAACAAGGCATCCAAAAGAACAAGCCAAAAAATGCTCAAGAAGAATTATCCAAAAATCCACTAAGGGGACGGATCGCTAGCGATCCATCCCCCATGGATCGCTAGCGATGCATAAGGAAGCTTCATGGGTCATTCAAGCCTCTTGCGTCATGAATTAATATCTCTTCTAAGTACGTTTGCTAAGTTTCGTAGCCTTCCGAGCAACCTAGTTCGAGAAGTGAAGACCTATCTGATTCTAGTCATAGTTTAATATAATACGTGCATGAATCATAATCAAAACAAGGAAACTAGCTATGAAATTACATGGAGAGCACCTACATAAGACAGGAAATTCAACCTTAAGGAAGAATCCAAAAATCCCCTAAGTACATGGATCGCTAGCAATCCATCACATTATGTTGGATCGTTATGAAATTTTCAAAGAACCTTTGTATTATTGAATGTAAGCTTCTGGCAAAGCGGCTTTGCCAGAATTGTCTCCTATGCTTATAGATATAGTCCTACCTACAACATAAAGAGGATCTTCTGGATTCGCTATTGGAATTCTGCAGTGATTACTCTTTTCTCTTCTTCTTTCACACAATAGTCATCTAGTGATTCACTGTGATTCTCCAGTGAACTCTTGTACTTGTGACTTGATTTAACTTAGAAGATTCAATCATATTATAATCTGATTCAACTTATAACAGCGGTCATTTAATAAAAAGTTATAAAGTGGACATAGGCTTCATTAACAGCCGAACCACTATAAAAAATTTCTTGTCTTTTTACTATTTCTTCTTTTTTTACATTTATTTTCTATATTATCACTCTATAAGAGCAGGGCTGGTGCTTTCACACTTAATTTAGGGTATTGATCTATTTTTTGGGTTAACATTTTAGTGCTTTCAATGAGAACCCTGAATCTAGGCTCAGATCTAGCTCTCTACTTTGGATCGTATAGGTCCAGAAGTTAGATTGTAACAACCTGCATATTTAACGATTTTATATTTAAATGTTTGATTTAAATATAGCGTCGTTATTCGGATTTTGGGGTCCGAAATGTTACTTTCTGCAAATGGCCGAATTGGAGCTCGAAACCATTTCCATTGAGTCCAAAATGGCATTTGCGATCTTTTTGAGTATAATCTTTGATATGTTTGGAGTTTGTGAAATTTTGGCTACTTTTCCTATTGGGTTTGGGGTTGGGTTCAGCCCACTAGCTCACTTAACCCCTAGCTCAACCCTTCTCTTCATTTCATCTTCATTTCATTTTATTTCTTAAACTAAAAAACTGAAATGGGGGAAAGGAAAGAGAAATAGAAATTAGCAAGCCCTAGTTTCTCCTTTGTGACTTGATTCTTGCTCCAAAATCAAAGAGAATCCATTGGTAAGTTCATCTCCACCTTTTCCATCTTTTCTCCTCTTCAATTTCAGTAATTTCCTAACCCTAACTTAGGAAATACTTGCTTTTGATTCTAGATTGAAGCTTGTAGTGTTGAAGTGGAGTGTAGTTGGTTGATCCCTTGCAATTGTGCTTCTTCATCTTCTTTGTTTTGTGTAAAAAGGTGAGTTTTGAACTCACATCCACTTCTCTTGATTTCATTGATGTTAGGTATGAATTCCTAACACCTTGTTCATATGCACTTGCAATTGATTTGGGTTGAATTGGGGAATATTCCAATTTTTAGTGTTTTGGGTTCAAATCTTTGAAATCCTAACTTTGATGTTTTAATCATGTTTTGGTGATGCATCGAGGAACATATAGGGTCGGGTTGTCGATTGGCATAAGCCCTTAGAGCCAATGTTTGTCCGATTGCATTTTGCGAGAGTTTGCTCTTCATTTGAATAAGGCTGAAAAATAGCCCAGGCATGATTCAGTCGACTGAAAACTCTGCACAGTCGACTGAACCTGAAACCCGAGAGTTTCTAGGCATGATTCAGTTGACTGAAAAACTCTGCATAGTCGACTGAACCTGGAAATAGAAAGTTTCCTGAACCTGGAAATTTTTCCAGGTATAGGGTCAGTCGACTGAAAACTCTGTTCAGTCGACTGAACCTGCTGTTTCAGTCCACTTTGCCTTTTGGGATTGAATTTTCAATTTGAATCGATTCATGATGATCCTATGTATGATTATCAATTGTTTTGACTTTGATGGTTCCTTTTAATTTTAATCCATGGGTTTTTATAAAATAATCTCTCGAATCGCATTTAAAAGTTCGTTTCTCTAATTTATAAATTCTATTTAAAACACACACACTTTCGCACTTCGAACGAAGTGGAAGGGTGATTAAATGGTTGGGCAAAACACGGACCATGAATCTGTGCGTTTATCTTTCCGATTAATCCTCGACCTATTCGATTGATTGTTTTGACCTTCGGGTTTGGTTTATCGATGATATGATGTAAACTTTGTACTGCTTTGAGTGTGAAAGGGACTGACGGATAGTAAACCGTTTAGTGCGAACGAGTGGTTATGGGACATACGTTAACACTTTTCGGATTCCTTTTCGAGAGTTGTGACACATTCCGCCAGTTAGTGGTGTCCAGTACTGGGTCTTCGACCTTCACCACTACGGTTTGTTGCCTCTGGGATAGTGTCTTCGGACTGTCTCCCTAGGTTTGTTGCCTTCGGGTATGTTGCCTTCGGGTGTGTGCCTTCGGGTTTGTTGCCCTATATAGTTTCGCTCTGATGTTGGCCTTATGTGCCGCATGTTTGATACTTGGGTTTGGAGTCTTCGGGCTCATGGATCCTTGTTTGTACAGTACTGAGCTCGAGCAAATTTTATGATGTTTCATTGATATGTATATTCCCTTGGTATCGCCCTTCGGTATTGGTCTTTTTGAGCCGCATGGAGTATAGCGTTTACCTTGTGGAACTTGTATACCTTATTGGTATTTGTTGTTTGCCTATTGGCTTGTTTTGGGATATTTGTATCCTTTGTTTCTATATGTTGCCGATGATATGAGGCTTGTTCTATATGATTCATCTCTTGTTGATGATTGTGTTATCTCCCCTAGAGATATTTATTATACTGTATGACCTTGCAGGTTTATTAGTGTTCAGTTTATCTAACTGATTTGTTATCTAGACTGACCCGTGTATTTTATACTCGGGTCAGACCGAGATGTTTCAGGTTAGGTGCTTTTGGGGACTTAGCCTATTTTGCTTCCGCATGGACTATTCGCTAGCTTCATTTTGTTATAACGTCTTTTGTAGTCCTTATCTGTTATAACTCTGATTTATACTCTTTCGTCTCGTCTGTATATGGTGGTCTCCTATACCACTTGACATGTATTATTTTGTATACTCTGTGGTGTATCTGTGTATGTGTATATTATGATCGACTGTTCTGTGATGTATATTACATTTGAGTTGTTATATTTTCTTCTGATATATCTTATAGCCATTGTAGTTTTGCTTTAAATATTTATTGAATAGGTCGAATTTTAATGTGTTTCTACTTTTCGACATATTTAGTGAATAGTTAAGGTAAGATTGCACATGGTCGCTTCCATTATACTCTATTGTCCGCGTTAGCCGACAGTATTATCTATGTAATACTCTTTGTTAACGATGCTCTCGGAGTGGGGCATCACAGCGTGGTATCAAAGCGAGGTTCAGAACAAAATATGATAAACACAGAATAAATGCACATATTATGGTACATCAAAGTGTACAAGTGATACAGATCCTTGAGTCGTCGTGTCTCTTTATTCCATCAAGGTTAGATAGATATTGTAAATACGTCTAGGAATGCATTTTATTCCGTAGTATCCCATATTGTAATATCTACCTTGTGAATAATCTTGTTCTTATCTTACTTTCAGCTTATGTCTGGAAGAGGCAGGGGTCGACGTTCGGATGCTGGGCAATCTAGTGGCTCGCATCCGGATGGCGTATATATGTCTGCCGATCAATTTTTGGAATTGTTTAGGAGCACTCAGCCTCCCGTTCCTCCTCGAGTGTCTCCACCTCGCAAGTCTGCTTTTGCACGTCAGTGCAGTGATTTTGCTCATCTTGGAGGAAAGCCGTTTAAGGGCTCCGAGTCTGTTCTTGAAGTCCAAGCTTGGCTTCGCACGTGCGAGCGTATTTTCTCTCGCATGGATCTTTCTGACCATGATAGAGTTCTTGTAACTTCTAGCTTATTACAAGAGCGTGCTCTTGACTGGTATGGGCTTCTTGTAGCTGAAATTGATGAGTCTACTCTTTCTTGGACTCAGTTTCGGGGACGATTTGAACTCAATTTCGTTCCTGAATCTGAAAAAGTTTTATTGACCCGTCGCTTCCTTGAGCTGAAGCAAGGGAAATCTTCTGATTCTGAGTAGGTCGCATTGTTCGAGGCTTTATCTCAGTATGGTCTTGAATTCATCATCACTTCTTATAAGAAGAATTTGAAGTTTGTTTCTGGCCTTAAGAAATATCTTAAGAAGTCCTTGTTGCTCCAGCTTAAACTTTCTTTTGAGGAATTGGTTGATTCGGCGCTTCATCTCGAGACCGTCGAGAAGGAGTGTGATAGTGATGTTGATGTTGAGGTTTCTAGAAACCCCAACAAGAAGCAGTTTCCAATTCAGAAGAAGCCTTTTCCTTATAAGAAGAAGAAGACCGGTGGTCCTAGCTCTCAGCCTCAATCTTCCGGAACACCTTTCGTTCGAAAGTGTTTTAATTGTGGTTCTTCGGATCATATTATTCGAGCTTGTCCAAAGCCTCTCTTCTGCCGTAATTGCAAGAAGGAAGGTCATCATGTTTCTGTTTGTCCTACTGCTCCTGCTAATGCAAAATCTGCCAAGCTCAATGTGGCTAATGCTTCTGGAGGTCCTTCTCAATCCAAAGGTATGACTCCATCTATTTTGGAGGGTTCAATTCTATTTCATGATCATAGTATACGAGTTCGTTTCGATACGGGTGCTTCACATTCTTTCGTATCGAAGAAGCTTGTAGATGATTTATCTTTGGATGTTTCTTGTATGGTTACTTCTTTAAGGATTGCGAATCCTATTGGGGGATCCGCGACCCTTAGTTTACTTTGTGATGATATTGAGATTGTTTTATGTGGCTTTTCTTTCCGTGCGAATCTGCACGTTGTTTCTCATTTGGGTTTTGATATGATTTTTGGCATGGACTGGCTAGTGAGGTACGATGCCAGGATTATTTGTTCCGAGAGAATTTTGTATCTTTGTCATCCTGATTCACCTTCTCAGTTATCTCTTGTTCTTCGGGATGTGGATAATTCCGAGATGGCTTTGTATTCTCTTGATTCGCGAGATGGTGATGATGTATCTCGTATTCCTATTGCTTGTGACTTTTCTGATGTTTTTGAACCTGTTTCGGGTTTGTCACCCAAACGGGCAATTGAGTTCCGCATTGATCTCATTCCAGGCGCGCAGCCAGTTAGTCGTCCTCCCACGAGGATGTCTACAAAGGAAAATGAGGAACTCAAGAAGCAGCTTTTAGAGCTCGAGTCCAAGCAGTTGATTCGGTCCAGTTTTTCTCCGTGGGGATCCGCGGTCGTTTTTGTGAAGAAGTCTGATGGAACTCTTAGGCTTTGCATTGACTATCGCAAGCTTAACGAGTAGACCATTAGAAATAGGTATCCATTGCCTAGGATCGATGATATGTTCGATCTATGGAGTGGTGCCAAGGTCTTTTCTCAGCTTGACATTGCCACAGGTTTTCATCAGTTACGAGTCGCGGAGGATAGCATACCTCTTACCGCTTTCCGCACTCGTTATGGTTCTTTTGAGTGGCTCGTTATGCCGTTCGGTTTGACGAACGCTCCTGCTTTCTTTGTTGACCTCATGAATCGGGTATTCCGGGAATATCTCGATAAGTTTGTTCTTGTCTTCATTGATGATATCCTTATTTATTCTAAGTCTGAAGCTGAGCATGCTATTCACTTGAGAATTGTCTTGAGTACTCTTCGTCGTCATCTGCTTAAAGCCAAATTCTCCAAGTGCTACTTTTGGGAGAATAAGGTTAAGTTCTTAGGCCATGTTGTATCTTCCGATGGCATTTCTGTCGATCCCTCAAAGATCGAAGCCATCCAGTATTGGAAGAGGCCTGAGAATGTGCATGAGATTCGTAGTTTCCTTGGATTGGCAGGTTATTACCGGCGGTTCATTAAGAACTTTTCCCGTGTTGTGCTTCCTCTCACAAGCCTTACTCGGAAAGGCATTCGTTTTATTTGGTCCGACAAGGGTGAAGCTTCCTTTCAGACATTGAAAGAACTTCTCACTAATGCTCCTGTTCTTGTGGTTCCCGAAGGGAATCATGATCTTGTTGTCTACACCGATGCGTGTGGTAGTGGTCTCGGTGCTGTGCTTATGCAGAGAGATCGGGTAGTTGCTTATGCTTCTAGGCAACTGCGTCCGAATGAAGTTCGCTATGCCACTCATGATCTTGAGTTAGCCGCCATTGTCTTTGCCTTGAAGATTTGGCGACATTATTTATTGGGCGAGCGCTTCATTCTCTATACCGATCATAAATCTTTGAAGTATTTGTTTACTCAGAAGGAACTCAATATGAGACAACAGCGTTGGCTCGAGTTTCTTGCTTCCTATGACTTTGATATCCAGTTTACCCCTGGTAAGGGTAATCGTGTTGCAGATGCGCTTAGTCGTAAACATTCGGCTGTTATTTCTATGATGCTTGCCGAATGGAATATTCTTGAGACTCTATCTTTTTGTGAAATTCGTGATCGAGGTTCATCTTCTGATTCTCCTATTCTATTATTTAGTTTGGGAGCTCGACCTATTTTATTGGATCGTATTGCCGATGCTCAGCGGCGTGATCCTGATTTGTTGCATTTTATTCAGCTTTGTGAGTCTGGATCTTGTGATGAGGCGTTGCAAGATTTTAGCATTGATTCTCATAGGCGTCTTCGTAAGAAGAACCATCTTTTTGTGCCTTCTGATTTTGCACTTAGGCATGACATTCTTGATGATTTCCATTGTTCTAAGTATACCATTCATCCCGGTAGTGGCAAGATGTATGCCGATATGCGTCGTCTTTATTATTGGGAAGGCATGAAGCGCGATGTGGCGAGTTATGTGAGCAACTGCATGACATGTCAACGTGTGAAGGCCGAACATCAGCGTCCTTCTAGACTTCTTCAACCTCTTGAGATTCCATTGTGGAAGTGGGATCAAATTTCTATGGATTTTATTGACGGCCTACCTCGTTCGAGATCAGGTCATTCTAGTATTTGGGTTATTGTTGATCGCCTCACCAAGTCTGCTCATTTTTCCCCTATTAAGTCTAATAGGACAGCTTCGCATTTGGCCAAGTTGTATGTCAAGGAAATCGTGAGACTTCACGGTGTTCCTAGTTCTATTGTGAGTGATCGTGATCCTTTATTCACGAGTCATTTTTGGAAGAGTCTTCAGCAAGCTTTGGGAACAAAGCTTAATTTTTCTACAGCTTATCATCCGCAGTCTGACGGACAGACTGAACGGGTGAATCGTATTTTGGAAGATCTTCTCCGTATTTGTATTTTTGATTTCGGTGGTTGTTGGGAGGATCACCTACCTCTTGTAGAGTTCTCCTACAACAATAGTTTTCAGTCTAGTATCGGTATGGCTCCTTTCGAAGCCTTATATGGAAGGCCATGTCGATCACCTTCTTGTTGGTTGGAATCTGGAGAGAAGCTTATTCTTGGCCCGGACTTTGTTCGTCATTCTTCTGAGAAGATTGATCTTATTCGATTGAGGATGAAAGAGGCACAGAGTCGCCAGAAATCCTACGCGGACAACCGTAGGAAGCCTCTCGAGTTCTCGATCGGCGATCTTGTTTTTATTCGTGTTTCTCCTTTGAAAGGGGTTATGCGTTTCAGTGCAACTGGAAAATTGGCTCCTCGTTATATAGGACCGTTTTCTATTACTGAACGTATTGGCCCTGTGGCTTATAGAGTTTCACTTCCAGCTCATTTATCTAGCATTCATGACGTGTTTCACGTCTCGCAACTTCGGAAGTGTCTTCGAGAATCGGATTCTATAATTGATTCTCCTGATTTGCAAGAGCTTGAGATCTCACCGGACATATCTATTGTATAGCAACCTATTCACGTGCTTGACACGGAGGTGCGACACCTTCGGAACAAGGACGTGCCGCTCGTTAAAGTTCAATGGTCCGCTAATCCCAATGACTGTACTTAGGAAACCAGAGAGTATATCGAGCGATCTTATCCAGGTTTTCTATCCTTCCTTCGTAATGGTAAGTCTATTTCTGTGTCTAAAGTTTATTCTTTCTTTTGTATGTTGTATGTATGTAGTTGTTACAAATATCGTCTCTAGGAATTGCGGGGACGCAATTTTGTAAGGAGGGGAGATCTGTAACAACCCGCATATTTAACGATTTTATATTTAAATGTTTGATTTAAATATAGCGTCGTTATTCGGATTTTAGGGTCCGAAATGTTACTTTCTGCAAATGGCCGAATTGGAGCTCGAAACCATTTTCATTGAGTCCAAAATGGCGTTTGCGATCTTTTTGAGTATAATCTTTGATATGTTTGGAGTTTGTGAAATTTTGGCTACTTTTCCTATTGGGTTTGGGGTTGGGTTCAGCCCACTAGCTCACTTAACCCCTAGCTCAACCCTTCTCTTCATTTCATCTTCATTTCATTTTATTTCTTAAACTAAAAAACTGAAATGGGTGAAAGGAAAGAGAAATAGAAATTAGCAAGCCCTAGTTTCTCCTTTGTGACTTGATTCTTGCTCCAAAATCAAAGAGAATCCATTGGTAAGTTCATCTCCACCTTCTCCATCTTTTCTCCTCTTCAATTTCAGTAATTTCCTAACCCTAACTTAGGAAATACTTGCTTTTGATTCTAGATTGAAGCTTGTAGTATTGAAGTGGAGTGTAG
The DNA here is from genome assembly GCA_030765085.1 of Allium cepa. NCBI lineage: Eukaryota > Viridiplantae > Streptophyta > Magnoliopsida > Asparagales > Amaryllidaceae > Allium > Allium cepa. Next base: position 871,317,862 of record CM060945.1, on the reverse strand, counting down.
TTGGTTGATCCCTTGCAATTGTGCTTCTTCATCTTCTTTGTTTTGTGTAAAAAGGTGAGTTTTGAACTCACATCTACTTCTGTTGATTTCATTGATGTTAGGTATGAATTCCTAACACCTTGTTCATATGCACTTGCAATTGGTTTGGGTTGAATTAGGGAATATTCCAATTTTTAGTGTTTTGGGTTCAAATCTTTGAAATCCTAACTTTGATGTTTTAATCATGTTTTGGTGATGCATCGAGGAACATATAGGGCCGGGTTGTCATTGGCATAAGCCCTTAGAGCCAACGTTCGTCCGATTGCATTTTGTGAGAGTTTGCTCTTCATTTGAATAAGGCTGAAAAACAGCCCAGGCATGATTCAGTCGACTGAAAACTCTGCACAGTCGACTGAACCTGAAACCCGAGAGTTTCCAGGCATGATTCAGTCGACTGAAAAACTCTGCACAGTCGACTGAACCTGGAAACAGAAAGTTTCCTGAACCTGGAAAATTTTCCAGGTATAGGGTCAGTCGACTGAAAACTCTGTTCAGTCGACTGAACCTGCTGTTTCAGCCCACTTTGCCTTTTGGGATTGAATTTTCAATTTGAATCGATTCATGATGATCCTATGTATGATTATCAATTTTTTTGACTTTGATGGTTCCTTTTAATTTTAATCCACGGGTTTTTATAAAATAATCTCTCGAATCGCATTTAAAAGTTCGTTTCTCTAATTTATAAATTCTATTTAAAACACACACACTTTCGCACTTCGAACGAAGTGGAAGGGTGATTAAATGGTTGGGCAAAACACGGACCATGAATCTGTGCGTTTATCTTTCCGATTAATCCTTGACCTATTCGATTGATTGTTTTGACCTTCGGGTTTGGTTTATCGATGATATGAGGTAAACTTTGTACTGCTTTGAGTGTGAAAGGGACTGACGGATAGTAAACCGTTTAGTGCGAACGAATGGTTATGGGACATACGTTAACACTTTTCGGATTCCTTTTCGAGAGTTGTGACACATTCCGCCAGTTAGTGGTGTCCAGTACTGGGTCTTCGACCTTCACCACTACGGTTTGTTGCCTCTGGGATAGTGTCTTCGGACTGTCTCCCTAGGTTTGTTGCCTTCGGGGATGTTGCCTTCGGGTGTGTGCCTTCAGGTTTGTTGCCCTATATAGTTTCGCTCTGATGTTGGCCTTATGTGCCGCATGGGTGATACTTGGGTTTGGAGTCTTCGGGCTCATGGATCCTTGTTTGTACAGTACTGAGCTCGAGCAAATTTTATGATGTTTCATTGATATGTATATTCCCTTGGTATCGCCCTTCGGTATTGGTCTTTTTGAGCCGCATGGAGTATAGCGTTTACCTTGTGGAACTTGTATACCTTATTGGTATTTGTTGTTTTCCTATTGGCTTGTTTTGGGATATTTGTATCCTTTGTTTCTATATGTTGCCGATGATATGAGGCTTGTTCTATATGATTCATCTCTTGTTGATGATTGTGTTATCTCCCCTAGAGATATTTATTATACTGTATGACCTTGCAGGTTTATTAGTGTTCAGTTTATCTAACTGATTTGTTATCTAGACTGACCCGTGTATTTTATACTCGGGTCAGACCGAGATGTTTCAGGTTAGGTGCTTTTGGGGACTTAGCCTATTTTGCTTCCGCATGGACTATTCGCTAGCTTCATTTTGTTATAGCGTCTTTTGTAGTCCTTATCTGTTATAACTCTGATTTATACTCTTTCGTCTCGTCTGTATATGGTGGTCTCCTGTACCACTTGACATGTATTATTTTGTATACTCTGTGGTGTATCTGTGTATGTGTATATTATGATCGACTGTTCTGTGATGTATATTACATTTTAGTTGTTATATTTTCTTCTGATAGATCCTATAGCCATTGTAGTTTTGCTTTAAATATTTATTGAATAGGTCGAATTTTAATGTGTTTCTACTTTTCGACATATTTAGTGAATAGTTAAGGTAAGATTGCACATGGTCGCTTCCATTATACTCTATTGTCCGCGTTAGCCGACAGTATTATCTATGTAATACTCTTTGTTAACGAGGCTCTCGGAGTGGGGCGTCACATAGATCATCAAATTTTACTTGGAAGATTTGTTGTTGAAAACCAATGGCACCAAGAAGGAAGAGAACTGCCTTCGGAAGATCCATAGGAGCTACCATTGCTGGTGAAGAAACAGCCCCTCGACAAGTTGAATTCAACAACCCCAATAACCTATAACTTGGAGCTAACACTAGAGATCAAGTGCCAGGATCCTCCACTCAGCATGAAATTGTGACTAAGGGAGAATTGAACCAAATGGTTGATGAAATTAACCAGAAAATGGCAAAAGGTCCAAAGGGTCATATGGAAAAGATAGATGCTCTCTTACCACTCCAATCACTAACTACCCCCAGAACGACAGCAGAAGTCGTGGCTTCTACGGAGCAAGAGCTTTCTTCTGTTTCGGGCTCAAGTAGAAGAAACAGAAAACAAAAGCAAAAGGAAGTATTGGGTGGAGCTCAAGACGTTACGATAGTGGAAAATGCTAATACTCCACCCACTGTAAAAGCGCATACTACAAACCTGAACTTAGGAGTGAAAACTCCATGGGAGGACATACTAGTAGCTGATACTGACTTTGAGGAAGGAAAGTACTTAAGTAAGGAGAATTGAACTCAAATGATCAAACTCCACCCGCAAGATCAACAGCCTACCAATGGACCTCTGCAAGAGTGATTCACCCAAAGACTGGAGAGCTTTGGCTTCAGCCATCCAACCAAGACCGTTTGCAAAGTCAAACACTTGGTGTAGTTACTGACAACCGATTTGCAGATGAACGAACAAGCAAGACATACATTGCGGACATGGTCAGACGCTTGATGGAAGAAAGCAAGGGTACAAAGGATGATGATTGAGGTTCCACTCCGAACCGAACTCCCTTCATCGATAGTATGCTGAGCGTAGAGTACCCAAAGAAATGCACCATGCCACTAGTTATTCCCTTCTACAATGGAACTACTGACCCTCAATAGCACTTGTACAATTACATTTGGAATATGGATGGTGCAAGGGCGAAAGATGCGGTTCATTGTAGATATTTCCCCATCTATCCAGAAGGAGTTTCCTCAATGTGATTTACTAGACTTCCTCCATGATTTATCTCAACCATTGACGAGCTAGCCAGGAAGTTCTTGGATCAATTTAGACTACACATGGCTTAGCCAAAGGACGTGTTGTCTCTATCCAATTACTTCCAAGGACTCAATGAATCACTAAAATCGTCCATGAACTGCTTTAACACAGCTATCGCCGAAGTGAGCAATCCAAATGAGGATATGATTTTCATGCTTTAGTCCGCTTGATCCATCCAGAGACTAATTTTGGGAGATAGATTAAAATGAAGCAATGAACCACCATGAGAGAATTCAATCGAAAGGCGAGTCCGTACTTGAGATTGGAGAAGGCAAATACGTTAGAAGGTAAAAATACTTATATACAACCAAGTGAATCAATTCAAAGTAATGTGGCGGTCAATCAAAACGGCAAGAATTATGAAGTAACTGTTGGAAAAGATGGGAACCACAAAAGGAAGAAGCGGGATCAAAACACCAGAAAGGGAAATGGAGGGGTAAAGAAATCCAGAGGTCTGAAACATGGGCAATACACTCTGTTGAACGATAACTTGGAGAATATTTACCTGGAAGAGTACCCGAAGCCGCCTCGGAAAGAAGAGTCCAAGTAACAAAAGGAAGTCGAGGAAGTTCTATCGCTTCCACAACACCAGCAGCCATAACGCAAACGAGTGTCAATATTTGAAGAATGTGATCGAAAAACTGTTTAGAGAAAACGAGCTCTAACAGTATGTGAAGAAGCCCCAAAATTCCGATCAGCCAACCGGACCTCATTCTCCTAACACCCAAGGAAACCAATATGGATCTAGTGGAGATGGATACAAATGAGATGAATAGAGATTTGTAATCAATACCATTTCTAGATATCCTCATCCGGCACCGAAAATTTAGGGCAAGATGGAAAGGTATGCTAGTTCACTCAAACATGCTCCAAAGGAAACTAGCTCTGCGATCGAAGACGGGACCCTCGCTAAACAGTAGAGGATTATTAATGATGACACTGTGTTTCAAAACTGGGATAGTGAAGGAATAGAAGCTCCAACTTTCGATCCAATGGTGGTGAAGATAGGAATCAGACACACTGTTATATGTCGGGTGCTGGTTGATACTGGAGGATCAGTAAACATTTTGTTTCAACATACATTCGACTAAATGAAGTTTAACATGAAGGTTGCCATAGCATGCTGAACCAAAATCCAAGAATTCACAGGTCATCCACTACAACTGGCTGGCACAATCGAACTTCCTGTTGAAATAGGAATAGGAGACCGAAGAATGGTTCTCATCCAAACCTTTGTGATAATTGACGAGATCTAGGCCTATAATGCATTCTTGGGACGGCCGACCCTCGCTGATTTTTGAATTATCCGGGCAAAATAGTGTCTCACTGTGAATTTCCCTATGGAAAACGGAGTTGGAGTGAAAAAGGGAGACCAGAGTATCACAAGGGAATGCTACATCGTTGAATTGTGTGAAACAAGAAAGAAAGAAAAGGGGAAGAGTATGGAGTAAATTCACCATATTCGCAAATCGTTAGCATAGCAACTACAGAACCGCCCCTGGCTTAGGGACCATAGTCGATTCGATAAGGCTATGGATCTTAGAAAGAAGAGTTCAGGGAAGGAACGGGCGGCACCGGCAGAGATTATGATGCATGTAACGACCCGGTATTTTCAACCGTTTGCATCCGCACATGTCGGACTTGAATTGCTCAAAATATCAGATTGTTAATTTATATTTGGCAAAACTCAGCATAAACAAAAAATAAATCAATCACGGAATCACAGAATCACAGACACAGAGTAATATAATAATAATACAGTGGAATAGATAAATAGTAGTTCATGAAGCTACTATATAAACATCAGAGTTAGAAATAAAATACAACATAATATCTCAAATACGCTGAAGTCTCGAATACAAACAGATGACATCTTTGAAAAAATCAATTCGAAAAGCTGAAAGCTGAATCGATAGTTGGATCTCCAAGCGAAGCTCCAAACTCCAAAGGTGAGTCTCAAATGCTATGTCACTCAGTCTGACCCGAGTGTAAAGCAAAACACAAACACTCGAGTCCGGATTAACATTCTTATATCAATAAATCCAACTCAAGTGAAATATCAACTGAAATACAAGTAACTCAAAGGATGTTTGGGATAACCATCCTCTAAGAATCGTGGAACTATCTATAAGGTAGAAATATACACTATTAACAACCAACCGTTATTATAACACCGTGGCCATTTCAAAATAATTTATCCTATAAAACCCAAAATATCATTTCCATTTCAAATATATCTATTTCCAAATTATAACACTTTCAAAGTTATAACACTTTCGAAACCCAAAACACTTTGACATCATAATTCTTTGGAAAACCATAACTTTGAAATCATAAATTCCACCACTTAAACAGTTTAATAATAGTATATAATAAAAAATAGTTTATAATAAAAATATACATTAAAAATAGTTTTATATTAAAATGGTATATATATATATATATTAAAATAATTTACAAAGTACAATATTTATAATTTCCTCAAATTTCACAAATTGATTCAAATCAGCTCGAATTCCAAATTTAAATTAATTCAATCTCAATTCATCAATTTCAAATTCAATTCAGCTTCTAAATAAACAAATTCAAATTTATACCGATTTCAAATACTGATTTTGAACCATAAAATAAACCATTTAAATTTCAATACATTTCAAAGCTTTAATTTTCAACATTTTAAAACTAATTTGATAATTTCATATATATATATATATATATCATAATTTAACTTTACTACTATTTATTTTAAAATATTTACTTAATCATTTAAATAACATTTAAATAAACCTCAAATTTCAAATTTAAATAAAACTAAATATACCTTTTCAATTTATGTAAATTTGAAATATTCATTTAAATCACTTTTAATCAAGTTATAAAATCATATCTTTAAAATCCCAAATTTAATAAATTTCAAATCAAACTTATTTGAGTATAATTCTTAAATAATTTCAATTTCAAAACCTTGGAAATCATTTTAATATATATATATATATATATATATATATATATACACACACACACACACACCAACGGTGTCTGTATATAATTTTCTATCCTATATACGGGTATATATCATTTAAACCCGCAATCCCAAATTCAACTCAATGAAAATCGCTTGGGTTTATCATTTCAACCCATAACGATTTTCTCCTATTCTACAGATCATTCGGGTATGCATCATTTCAACTCATAGTGAATTCTATACTAACAGCGAATTTGCAGAGTGATAAAAGATATGATAATAATAATAACAGGCATATGTCATCAATAATAATATAGTATAAACAACATGATATGGTGTCATATCCCACAGGTGAACAATTACATATAAATGCATATCATATATAACAATTTAAATAATTAACAGTTCAATTTAGCAGTATATTTCAATTGTTGTTTCAATTGAAATCAAATTTAATAAATATAAGAACGTTAATCGTGAGTGATTGCTCACCTTTCGAGGCTAGAGAGATTACACTACACGACGGGTTATGAATCCAAACCTGAATTTCAAAGCAAGCACGATGGGCACGAGTTTGATGATTAAAGCTGATGACAAGGAATTGACGAAATCGAATTATAACTGGATCGATGACGATAAATAGTATAAGTGAACGTGTGTGTATATATATATATATATAACTATTTATGTGAAATCATATTCTCAAATCAAACACATTTGAAATAAATATACATAAAATTCAAAATCATTGTTTTGAATAAAATACATAAAATAGACATATTTACATAATATAATTTGAAATAAATAAATAAATATATACACACGCTTAAAAATGCAAAATACTTACATATATAGAGTAGGTTCATTTGCACTTATCTATATATATATAATATATATATTAAAATCAAACATGTATATAACAGGACATCAAAAATCATCACCATGGTTCACTGAACTAAAGTATGTACAATTACCTGCTTTACACACACACACACACACACACACAACAGATAAAACAAATATTCAAAATAAATATAAAACCAATGTAACTTAGTTTATAAAATATCTATACTTCTACCGTGTAATATAATACTTTGTAAACTATATTTAAAACAACAGATATTATAAAACAATAACTTTATATACTTTATAAAAATAGAACTAACTAATATGTATATATTAGATATCATATACGTACGCACATGAAACTTATACTATAATATATATAATAATACTTTAAACATAATTATGTATACATCAGTTTTATATATTTTGCTCCATTTAAAATATATCTTGAAATCAATATAAGCAAATTATTATAATGAATATAAAATAGGCAGACGTATGTGTGTATATATATATATAACGTTAAAAGAAATCTACAAACAAAACAAAAGATGCTAGCATATATATATATATATATATATATATATATATATATATATATATATATATATATATATATATATATATATATATACCGCATCTTCGATATATATATATATAATTCACGTTTTATATAACCATCATAAACCTTTTTTTCTAACATATATTCTTTGTAAAGTCTAACATATGCAACTAACAGATTATAGATTAGTATATATATAAAGTTTTGGAATATATATATATTTTTATAAAACAAATCGAAAGAACAAACTTCTCTTTTAATACATACTTACATAAACCTTTCACACACACATATATATATATATAACACGTAGGCCTTACATATATATATATATATATATATATATATCATACTTGCAAAATATATAGAACATACCGTATGACTTATGTATTCCAAGATGCAAATCATATTTGAAAGTCCAAAATGATGCAAACATATATAATTGTTCGTATAACATACTATGTATATAAACCTCTATATTATATTTTAAAATCTATGCTTACATATATAAAATCTGCCCTGTCAAAACTTTATATACTGACATGTATAATATTTGTGTAAACTTCCTTAACATAATATTTTGTACACATATATAATTTAAAAAGCCAATGTTTATTTCACTATATATATAGATCTGTATCTTTATATATCATAAATCAATCTATACAATTATACAAAACAAACAATCTATATATAGATATAGAACAGAAAAAAGAAAACAGAGGTGGCTATGAATCAAGCTAGCGGAAAAGGAGAGCAAAGATGATGAACCAGGCTAAAGTCGCATGCTCAACCGATTATATAGGCTCAAAAACCAAGGCAACGCAAGTATTAACTTCCTTCCAACACATAGCTTACTGGTGGAGCACAAAACAAGGCTCGGCAAGCCTGGGCCGATTCAAGTGTGGTGCCGCCTTGTTGTGATTTGATGGCAAGGTTGCTTGCGTGGAGGGATATTGGATCGGCTGTACAAGATCAGAGCGGGAGGTCGGAGTTGCGGATGTAGGTTAAGGTCGATAAACTTGGAGAGGAAGATTGATGAAAATGAACATGCATGCTAATTTTTTTGATGAAATGAGAAGGCTACAGGGAGCAGAGTGAACGTTTCTTTTAAAGTGAACAGATTCGCACAATGGAAGATGATAAGAAAATATATAGAAGAAAACGTAAGAGCAACGGTCATAAGCCCTGATTCAACCAAAAATTTAAAGCAATTAATGACTAGATTGGACAACACGTTTCAAATTTTAAAATCGAAGGAAGTAGTAAAGTCACCGTTTATGGTTCCGTTAGTACGAACAGTTTATTGTTTCCGTTGCGTACCAGACCTCAAAATAAAGAAATAAATATACCGTAGAGATTAGCACGACGAGACGATCAAAACGGTATACAGATATTAGTGGTACGATAATCCTATCAAAAGTCGATATCCGGTACCGAAAATGCTGCAAATTCGTTGAAAATAAGATAAGCGGAGCAATAGCAGTCCAAATTTGGAGAAAAGAAGGATGACGTCTCACTCAGAAGATGATTTACAAATTTATTGTGTGAAAAGATTCAGGTTTAGAAAACATTTTATTACCATCAATTTTAAACTGATTTAAATTGAAATAAAATTTCACAATAAAACAAACATCAATATTATTAATTAAAAATTTACCATTTTATATGTTTAAATAGACGTATTACAAATATTAAATTTTATTTCCAAATTCAAGTATTTAAAAATTTCACAAAATTCCAGTTAAATATATTATTAAAACTATTAAAATTTACGGGTCATTACACTCTCCCCCACTCAAAACTTTTCATCCCCGAAAAGGAAGAAGATAGGAGAATAGAAATAACCAGAAAGAAAATAGATTGAAAGACAAGGTTAAACAATTAATTTAAAACTATATAAATTTTACTTGAAATATTCATTTGAAAACTTCATTTGCAAATCAATTATCTTTAATACTTTAATACTTTTCAAAACCCATTTGTAAAATTTCTTGCTTCCTTTATAAATACCATTTATATGTTTAAATAACACTTTTTAGAAATATATGAAAACTATTTGAAAACAATTATTTACATCATTACTTATATTTACAAAGAAGCTATTGAAAACATTAAATCCATAATTCATAAATTTATTAATTTATCTCAATATACTTTTCAAACATTATTAATAAATCAATAATCATTTTCTCTAAATATGTTTTAATTAATTAATAACTTCTAAAATATTTACAACACTAATAATTTACTATTAACATGTAGTATATAAATAAACAATATTTTAAACATCTTAAATTATAAAAAGAAAAAAAATGATCAAAATATCCTTTATACAATACTTTATCAAAATACTTTTATAACTCAATGTCTTAACAGGTTTATCCTCGTTCATGCAGACTCTGGCCATGCGTTGATCAGGCGTAAAGCTAGAATTCTCCAAGTACTTAGTAGACCTATTTCAACACCCAGTGAAAAATACTCGAAAAAATCTTCAAAACCTATACGGAAAGTACAATCCAAACAAATCTATCGAATCGAATCATGGATCGCAGATACACAATGGTTAGCCTGGGTCCCGCAAGAAACATATGTACCTTTTAAGCAATCACTTCCTTGCGAATTTCGCCATGAAAACAAAAAACTGTAGACCGCGGATAGACAATGGTTACGCCTGGATCTCCTAGGAAACATCTGTACCCTTTTAGCAATCTCTGCCTTGCGGATTACGCTACGATAACAAAAAAATTTGTAGACCGTGGATACACAATGGTTACGCCTGGATCCCCCAGGAAACATCCGTACCCTTTAAGCAATCTCTGCCTTATGGATTATGCTACTAAAACGACCATAAATCGTAGATACACAATGGTTACGCCTGGATCCCCCAGGAAACATCCGTACCTTTTAAGCAACCACTACCTTGCGAATTACGCTATGCAATCGAGTTCATAAGACCATGGGTAACGCCATAGAATTCGAAGGACACTCGAGTATCATATTCGGAAAACCCAAATCAGAGAGAATAATATCGATAGAATGAATCCAAATTGTGGCCACAAAGAGGATATCAAGCAGAAGGCACTTTCCATATCTTTACTTCAAAAATATGTATCATATAGTACCCTTTCAAATCAATTTCAAATATCATACTAATATATGTTGAGACTTGGTTTAGATTCATGAAATAAAGCTATCACTACGACATACAGATTTGACGACTGCTACAACAAAAAGAGAATATATACTACAAGGAGACAAGACTTCAAAACCGGTGCATCAATTATATTATTTTGTTTTTGAGTCTTAGGTCAATGTTGTTAAAATCTCTCCTCGGTTACGTATATATTAGCTTATATATTTAATCATTCTATTTCCAAATATTTTATACATATATAAGCACATATTAAATTATAAAAGTGTTTAAAGTTATATATATTTCTATACCTGTGTAAACTGTGCATATTGCACAGATTTCACCAGGTCAGTGACTGACCCAGAGGTTCAGTCAACTGACACTGGAAAATTTATGCAACATACACAGGTGCATAGATATACGGATATATATTTAAAAATTATTTTGAACATTCAGTCGACTGACCCAGAGGCTCAGTTGGCTGAATTTCTACAACAGCTACTTTTCAAAAAGACACAACTTTTTGTGAAGAGTTACGAATCTCTACGAAAATATTTGGACGCAACACCTTAATCAAAACTCTTCACCAACAGTCACTGCTTTCTAGCCTTTATAAATACATACTCCAACTTGATTCCAAATTACCGAATTACAATCGAATTTTCTTATCTCTCTAATCTGACTCTCTAGAATCTATTTGTTGTCATACTTTCAATTATTCTGCATTAAAGCAATACTATACCTTTCTATTCTTCATATACTTCAAATATATATATTTATACCCGAGGAGAAGATTATAGAAAGGGTGTACTACAAGTGACAAATCCATGTCATTAAGAACACACAAAGTCAAAACTACTTTTGTATTTGTTGAAGTCCCGTTCTACTGCTCAGGCAAGTGAAGTCCTCTTCGGTTGCAGAGGCGAAATCATGTTCTGCTGCTCAGGTCCCTGTTTGGCTGCTCAGGGGTTGTATAGACCTGTTCCTCCAGGTTAAGTGAGGGTTGTTGTTTTAGTGAAATTCCAGAAGGAGTCTGGGACTGGACGTAGGACGGTGCTCCGAACCAGTATAAAATCTATGGTGTCATTTTGCTATATTGCTTTTATATTCTACACTATTTACAGTATTACTATCATCACTATACTCTGTATTATCATATATCCATATTATACAATCCATAGCACACTTTCATTTGGTATCAGAGCGAGGTCATCATATAACCGTAACACGGTTATCTGATAATCTAATAATATGAACACTAGCACTAGCACTAGCATTAACACTAGCTTCATTAAAGGACAATCCACTGCACGTCCACCACTATTTAATGGCACAAATTATAACTATTGGGCCACCTGAATGAGAATATATATGCAAGCAAATGGTTTTGATTCATGGAATATAACTCGGATAGAATATATTATTCCTACCAAAGAATATTCTACTTGGTCAAATACACAGAAACTAGATGCCACAACTAATGCAAAAACCATGAATATGTTGTTTTGTGCCTTAGATAAAAATGAGTTTAATCATGTTAGCATGTGCAATACTGCATATGAAATATGATGTACACTCAAATTAACACACGAAGGAACTAACAAGGTCAAACAAAGCAAAATATCCATGCTTAAAAGTCAGTTTCAAAACTTTAGGATGAAAGAAAATGAATCTATAAATGATATGTATTCATGATTTCAAGATATCTACCATTCATTAGTAGGATTAGGAGAAAAATATTCAGACTTTGATATTGTATCCAAAATCCTTAACTCTTTAACGGAAGAGTGGGAAAGAAAAGTTCTTGCTATTGAAGAACCAAACGATATTTCCAAAGTAACTCCAAAAGAGTTAATAGAAAATATAATCTCCTATGAAGTGAATTTGCAGGCTAAACGAGTTCAAGCTCAAGATAAAAAGAATATAGCATTCCATGCAGAACAAGAAGAATCAGATTCAGACAAAGACGATCTAGCCTTTATTGCCAAAAACTTCAAGAAATTCTTGAAATATAGAAAAGAAAACAGAAATAATGGCAAGAGAAGCTCAAATAGCAATAAACCGCCGTCTTTATCAGTTATGGAGTGTTTTAACTGTCACAAAAAGGGGCATATGCATAAGGACTGTCCAGATCAAAAGAAAGAATCTAGAAATAAAAGGAAGGACAAATTCAAAAGAAAAGCCTGTTCAGTTACATGGGATAATTTAGATTCCGCCTCTTCTTCTAGAAGTGAAAGTGATAGCGATAATGAACAAGCCAATGTATGCTTTATGGCCAAAGATAATGAGGTTGGTGATTTAACTTTTGATGATATGATAGATATAAATTCTGAATTATTAGATACTTTAAAAAGTCTCAAAAGAAAATATAGAGAGGCTGTAGAAAATCAGAACAAGGCAAAATTTGAAAGAGATATGCTTAAAGATGAGAAGAAAATATTAGAAGAAGAACTTGAGAAAACTCAAGAATCTCTTTCAAATGTTAATTCTCAACTTATATTATTGAGTCAAGAAATTGAAACTCAAAAAGAAAAGAATGATAATCTTGTTTCTGAAAATCATGTTTTAAAAACTATCGTTAAAATGGTAGAACTGGAAAATTCAAGTCTAAAGACCAAACTAGAAGAAATCACTAAAAATGTTTCAAATTTTAATAAAGGAAGAGAAAATTTATCTAGAATTATTGAGAATTCACTGCCTGTTAACAATAAAAATGGTTTAGGTTATAAGAAGAAAATCAAGAATTCACAATCGAGTAATTCAAAAGTTAAGTCTTATAAAACATCCACATCTTCAAGACTAATTTCTAAAACTATAAATATATGGGTACCTAAAACTAATAAAAAGTTAATAAGGAAAAAGTATATTAGCTCATATATAGAAGATGTTCATTATAATAAAAATTATATTTATAAAAGGGATACTAAACCCACTTGGGTTTGGTTTCCTAAGACCAAACTCTTAGGACCCTATTAAAAAGGTGGGTACCAGCGTTATCTCATATTTTTTGCAGATCTCACTCAAGAAAAGAGGAAAATGGATACTCGACGGTGGTTGCTTAAAACACATGAAAGGAGACAAAGATATGCTGATAAATATTACATGCTCAGAAGGAGGTTCTATCACTTTTGGAGATAATTCCAAGGGCTATATCATCGGAAAAGGCGATGTGAGCAATTATGGTACATCTAATTTACCTCTTATTACAAACTTTTTATTAGTTAAGAATCTAAAACATAATCTATTAAGTATAAGTCAATTATGCGATAAAGGTTTTAAAATATCATTTTCTGAAAATAAATGTATTATTCTTGATTGAAATCAAAATCATATTTTCGAAGGTAATAGAGATAAAAACATTTACATTTTGAATATGAAAGTTAATCATAACTCAGATATATGTTTAATAGCTAAAGAAAATGATCCCTGGATATGGCATAAACGATTCTGTCATATTAATTTCAATAATATAAATAAAATTTATAAAAATAAAAATGTAAAAGAATTACCAAAGATGAATTTTAAAGTTAATAATATATGTGATTCATGTCAATTAGGTAAATTAACTAAATCCTCGTTTAAATCTAAGAAAGTTATTTCGACATTACAACCGCTTGAGTTACTTTATATAGATTTATTTGGACTTACCCAAATTCAATCCATAAATCATAATAAATACGTATTTGTAATAGTTGATGATTTTTCTAGATATACATGGACTATCTTTATGGAAAATAAAAGTGATACCTTTGAATATTTCAAAACTTTTGTTAAACAAATTAAAAATTTAAAAGGTATTAGAATTAAAAATATTAGAAGTGATCACGGAGGTGAATTTGAAAACATACAGTTTGATAACTATTGTAAGAAGAAAGGAATATTTCATAATTTTTCGTTTCCTAGAACTCCACAACAAAATGGAGTTGTAGAATGAAAGAATCGAACTCTACAAGAATATGCAAGAACTTTACTAAATGAAAGCATGTTACCAAAACATTTTTGGGCTGAAGCTGTTGCAACTGCCTGTTATGTTTTGAATCGTGTTTCTATTAGACCTCTCACCAAGAATACCCCTTACGAACTTTTAACAGTAGAAAACCAATCATATCTTATTTTAAAATATTTGGATCAAAATGTTTTGTATTAAATACCAAAGATCAGCTTGGCAAATTTGATTCAAAATGTGACGAAGGTATATTTCTTGGATATTAGAATCGAAGCAAAGCTTATAGAATTTTTAATAAACGAACTAATACTATCGAAGAGTCACTCCATGTATCTTTTGATGAGAACTCTAAACTTATTTCAAAAACAAATAATGATGATGATTTACTTAATAATAAAACAAATATAATAATAAACAATTCGAGAGATGATGAAGATATTATTTATAATTCTAGAGAAAATAAAAACATTGTTTATAATTTAGAAAACAGAAATACTACTAATATAATAATATCTCCTCGAAGAGTCGTACGAAATCGTCCTACAGAAAATATAATTGGAGAAACAAATTCAAATGTTCGAATTAGAAATCAACTAAATTTAATGGGTAATGTATCTTTTCTCTCTACTATAGAACCTAAAAATTCTAAGGAAGCATCATCCGATGAAAATTGGATTATTGCTATGCAAGAAGAACTAAATCAGTTTGAACGAAATGAAGTTTGAAAACTAGTATCCAGACCGACCGATCGGACTGTTATAGGAACTAAATGGGTTTATAAAAATAAAGCAGACGAATTAGAAAATATAATTAGAAACAAAGCGAGACTAGTAGCACAAGGATATAACCAGGAAGAAGGAATAGACTATGAAGAAACGTTTGCTCCAGTCGCTAGACTAGAAGCAATACGAATCTTATTGGCGTACGCATGTTTTAATAACTATAAACTCTATCAAATGGATGTTAAAAGTGCATTTTTAAATGGCTATATTAAAGAAAATGTTTATATTGAACAACCTCCTTTATTTATTCATGAAAAATACCCAGATCGTGTCTATAAGCTTAATAAAGCTCTATATGGTTTAAAACAAGCACCACATGCTTGGTATGAACGCCTTAAAAGCTATCTAATTGACTCAGGATTCGGAATAGAAAAAGCTGATCAAACTCTATTTATAAAGCATTCTAAAAATGATATTTTGATAGTTCAAATATATGTCGACGACATTATATTTGGATCAACTAATAATGAATTATGTAATGAATTTTCTGAAATAACGACTAGAGAATTTGAGATGTCCATAGGGGAGAATTATCATAATTTATAGGTCTTCAAATAAAACAAGTTTCAAGTGGAATATTTATTAATCAAGAAAAATAATGTAATAATCTTATCAAATGTTTTGGAATGGAAAACACTTCTTCCAAACCAAAACCTATGAGCATAACAACACATCTTGATAAAGATGAAAATGGCAAAAGTGTAGACCAAAAACTATATCGTAGTATGATAGGATCAATACTTTATCTAACAGCAAGTAGACCAGATATTATGATGAGTGTGTGCCTATGTGCACGATTTCAAGCTGACCCGAAAGAATCACATTTACGAGCCATAAAACACATACTACGTTATCTTAGTAAAACTACAAATTTCGGACTTTTCTATCCGAAAGTGTGCTCGTTCGAGTTAGTATCATACAACGATGCTGATTTCGGAGGATCACGAACAGATAGAAAAAGTACAAGCGGTACGTGTCATTTCATTGGTAAATCATTAATATCATGGTTTAGCAAGAAACAAAACTGTGTCTCTCTATCAACTTGTGAAGCAGAATATATTTCTGCGATACTAGCTTGTACACAAGTAATTTATATGCAACAGGCGCTTAAAGATTTTAGAGTCAATCTATCAAAATCAACAATTTACTGCGATAAATACAGTGCAATAAATCTATCCAAAAATCCAGTAAACCACTCAAGAACTAAACATATAGATATTAGACATCATTTTCTACACGATAATATAGAAAAAGAAGTGATAAATTTAGACTACGTACCATCAGAAAATCAATTAGTCGATATTTTTACTAAACTATTGTTAGAAAATACTTTTATAAAATTACGACATGAATTCGGTATAATGTCAATTAAAGATATATAAATAATATACAAAAAATTTGACTAAAAATTCAAAAATAAAATTGTTACAAAAAATTCATAATTTTGACCATGCTAAGGCTCGAACCCATAACCTGCTGTGAATAGCCCAAGTGTCTTAACCACCTGAGCTATTGATTATTTCTATAACAATCTAGTATGGGGATTTCTACCTACTAAGATAAAACACCTGAGCTATTTATAAATATATTTTATGAACATTATATTGCATAAGATAAAACAAACAACAGAAAAACCAACAAACTACCCTATTAATTGGCTAAATTCAAGACAAGCCACTTATTTCTACCTACTTTTGCTCTAAACTTAGGCTATAAATAGATATTCCTACTCCGTTCTTTTTCATTCAATCAAACTGAAATACAAACAAAACTTTCATTCGTAAACTAATTTTCAAGATGTCAACCTCTTCATCCACTGATTCTATTGAAATTCTTGCATCAAACAATTCACCAAAGACTCTGGTTCATCAAACTTCACCATCTTCTACCTATCATACCGGATATACTCCGGATAAAAAGAAAGGTAAGAAGATGATTGACATATCTCCAAATACCAAGCAAAAGATATATGACCTGCATCATTGTCAACAAGAATCGTTAATGTTACAACGTAAAATGTACTACGAACAAAAGATTAACTCCAGACGATTAGGACTCATCAAGCATATTGCTATGAAGTTCTACGGGGCCTCTTCACATCCAGTAAACGAACATGATGTTTCGCCTATTAGACGACCTTCGACTCCGTCCTCGCCGCGACCACCGTTCTCACCAAATTCGTGGGATCGGAATGAAGAATCGAATGCTCGTCGAAAACAACTAAAGGGCTACAAAACGCCAAGCCCTTCAAAATAAGCATAGTTGTTATTTTTGTTTTATTTACGAATAATTCTAATAAGTATGTATGCTTTGTTTTTGGAATAATTTATTTCTTTTTCATGTCATCAATATGTAAACTAGTTATAATATTCATAAATAAACTCACAACGTTAATAAATATAAAAAATTTATATAAATTTACCCCAGAAAAATTCACTACAGAAATTCACCCTGTTCAGTCAACTGAACCAGGGGGTCAGTTGACTGACACAAAAGATAAATGTTTTTAAAAAAACAACGGTTAGTCGACTGTATCAGTACCTCAGTCGACTGAACCAGAAGGATGAAAATTTCGATTTTCAGCTTCAGTTGTAACGATCGCGATTTTTCGTTGCCGAAAAACCGAACAGTTATGGGTTTAAGAAAAAGAAAAGAAGAAAAAGAAAAGAAGATAGAGAGAAGATGGAGAGGAAAGAGAATAGAAAAGAAAGAAAACAGAAAAATAGGATAGAGATAAAAAATAGAACAGAGAACAGAACAGAAAGAAAATAGAGAAAACAGAATAGAAAAAAAACAGGTAACAGAGGAAAAAGAAGATAGAAAATTTTTAAATAGAAGAAAAAGAGAATAGAGAACATAGAACGGAACAGAAAACAACAGAACAACATCAGAATCTCACAATTCGCAGCGGAACAACATATAATAATAAATGAATAATCTTTAAACAAAGAACTATATCAGTTATTACATTTTATACATTTCATTTCATTACATCATATCATCAGAGTATACAACATCAAACAAACAGCGGAAAAAGAAATACTATATAACTAGTAATACGTCATGCCATCCAGCTTGCCTCCAGCAACTCCAGAATATCCAGAATATCCTGATAAACCTAACTCTTGACTGCCCGTGTGAAAATTGGTGGGCACCCAGAATATAGGTAGGAAAACAATAAACTCCAAGTCAGTCATGTGACAGGTGTGAGAACTCAAAACAGTTTATTTATCTTTGAAATCAAAATAGAGGAATATTTTTAAAATCAATTCGCAATGCTTTTAAAAATGAGACTACCATAAGGCCTCCCGCACACACACACAATGCAAACGCAGAATCGGAGGAGATTTCTCCTTATGATAGTCAAAGATGCTTGATACGCATTAAAAAGAAACTTTTGATATTATTATTAGTGCATAGTGTAGAAAAAAATTCATTTCGAAAGTAGAATATAAATCTTAGCCAGCATAGACATTCCGAACTATGCCTACTATAGCTAACTATGTTCAATAGCAGGTTACCGCCACATTCCATAGCAGGTTATACAACTAAAACCGTACAAGTCTCGTATTGTTTCTTTGGATTTCCAACGAATGATCAGGCCAAGGAACTTCCCATTGCCACATGAGAATGCCTCTGGATGGACATCCCCGAGAACCAAACCGGATCTCTACCAACACAAGGCCGGGTTACCCCTAACTGAGTAACAACTGACCGAATATGCCATCCCCCGGTCCTTTGGGACCTTTCACCGAGCGCTCGCAATCAATTCACACAATCATAAAGTGTTTTCAACATGAGTAAGTATCTGGGCTCCATACCATGATACCACCCTTTTCCAGAAGGAAATGCACACATCCTAAAGGGCGCTACCCCTCATAACCTTGCCGCATCTTTCCTGTTTTGACCATTCACGGGGTGTAAGGCTCGACGAAGTCACGTCCACAAAAACATACTTTATACAAAAGCCATGCTTTGGGTCAACAAATGATCATAGAAATGATCACAAAGATAGACGATCAAATAAATGATCCTATCACAAATAATCAACACATGATCATTTCAGCAACACTCAGCATGTCACATTACCAAATTGGGAATATATCGCTGATAACATTCAACTACATAACCTCTAAGCACGTACGTCTCAGAGAAGGGTGTTAAGCTAAAAGAATAAATTCTCCGCCACCAACAGAAATATATTTGAAAGAAATCGGCTTTATATCTCAACTTGTAATGTCAGACATACAATCCATACAAGTCTGTTCCGGGCTCGAACAAAACCGAAGGCATTTACAAAGAAGTCCTTGCAATCCAGATATTCACAATCCTGATCGGATTTCCCATCACTTAGGGAGTCTCTATACCGTTGCAACTCAGTGCAGAGACAATCGACAGGTCATCCTATCGCTCTCGCAAATACCGGGTCTTCAACACCGATCTTCAATGCAATTCACAACGACGTATCACATATTCGGAATGGGTTATACGACCCCATGGTCCTTTCCTGGTTAACCCGAATAGTGAGCGCTTATTCAAAAATAAGTGTGGCATTCACATTCAATCAAATCACATCAAATACCCATTCAAAGGGAAATATTGATAGTCGGTTATTGAACTATCAATGGATATGCACACATCACCAGTTTCCAAATAATTTTCCAAATTATTTATTTTCCAAAATATCTTTACAAGATATATATTTTCAACACTTCAAAAATAAATCAACATTTATTTTTAAACAAATTCCACTTTCTTTTATAAATTCAATAGTGAATTTACATTTCAAAATATCTATGAATATACGATTTCAATTATTCATTTCAATTTATCTTCAAAAAGATAAATTCTCAAAGTATTCACTTTATATTGGAAAACATTTCCATACTTATTTAATAAGTAATTCACAGATTTTATTTATTCTCAACACTTAGAAAATATTCAATATACTTAAATCGAGGTTAAGTATATATTTCATTCTTTAAGGAAATCATTCTCTTAAACATATTTATTTGGGCCAAAACGAATGTTGCGTAAAACATCGTTACGACAACCCAAAATCACTAGTATAGGATTCGAAATTAAAATAGATATATAAATCCCAATACTATACAAAACATTTCCTTTCGGAAATCATTTACTATAACAACAGTGTTATAGTCCACTATTTCCTTTTATTTCTCGAAAACGTCTATTTCAACAATAAATGTTGAAATCTATGGTTTCGAATCTCAATGCATTTAAAACATCGTTAGATCGTTTTAATTCAATTTAGAACATCAAATCTAAACATTTTCTTCAACATATTATTCACTATTCAAAAACGTGAATATACTATGTTAACAAATTTCATCACTTGTATTCATTTTATTTTAAAGGATCATTCACAGTCAAAAATGTGAATATAACTCCATTAATAGTTACAACAATTTTCTTATCAAAATAAGTCGTTTGCGAATTTATAAAACAACGTTTATAAATTCCATTTCTAATTATTTATAACAACTTCCCTTTTATAAATTTCCGTCATTAACCTATTCCAGTTTATATCTCAATTATGAACCAAAAGTCCATATTATAAGTTAAATGCTTATAAAACGATTATTTTACAAAATCGTTCTTTTAAACTTCCCCAAATTATAAACTAAAGGTTCATATTATAATTTTACTTATAATTTATTTGTTTGAAAAATCATTCCTTTGAACTTCATAATTATAAACCTTATAACTTATAAGATTCGATTATTTATCCAAAACCATTCTTTTAATGACTTTATAAATTTTATAAAACTACTGCTTATAAAATTCCATTTATAACTTCACCGTTTATAATTCTATAAATTCCATTCACTTATGCAATCTATTTTCACTTCATTCAAACACTTATAAAAACTTGTTTTTATAATGTCAATATTTCAATTTATAAATATCCATTTATAAATCTCTTAATATAAATCAATTTATGTTATTCTTTAAAACGTCTTTAATCTCCTTTATTATTTCACCATTTTGATTCATAAAATAATTAAATTTTATAAATCCTATATTCAAACATGCATTCAAATATTTTAAATCTAACTATTTAAAATAAAATCGAAACTGATTCGATTGAGTGAGAAGTTCTCACCTTGGTTTTAAATTCCGTTTTAGCGATTTATTTCGAATAAAATTAAACGGACGTTTAATTTTACCCAAAATTCTCACTAACTCCAAACGACTCCAATCCAATTTCATCGTGTAGTGCTCGTCCATACGATTCCAACGCAACTAGTTTCGTGCGTTTTTGACCTCGTATGAAAAAGATATGAATTTTTGAAGTTTGCATGATTTTTACTTAATAAATTTACAACATAAATTAAATTTAAACCTACACTAATTCCTAGCCATTGGATCTATGCTCCTTCCCGTCATCACCGCACCTTGCTTTCTTCCTCTCCCCTTCATTCACGTACGCAACCTACAGCCAACATCCCGTGAAACCAAACCCAAAAGCATGTAACTAGGGTTCCAAATTACTCCGCCTATACTCGACTATACTCGATCATACCCTCACCATCTTGAAGCCCTCCACCACCACAACACTCGGCCCCAACCACCTGAAGCTCGGCCCCCTCTAGTGTCTCGTTTTGCATGCGCAGCCGGCTATGAACGGCCCCCCTAGCTCCCTCCACACGACACCAAACTCCATCATCACCGTATAGATCGAAAGCTCTCGCCTTGCTCTTCATCTTTGTAGTTGATCACTTCGCTTGATTGTGAATGGATTTGGAGAGATTAAGGAATGAATTTCGACAATTTCTGGCCTTCCATTATAAAAGAGGCGGCTAGGGCAAATAGATTAGGGTTTTAGTATTTTTATTTTTATTTTTTTAGAATGGTGGGCTATTTATAAGAAAATATCGAACACTATTCATCCCGGAAATTCCAAACTCCGATTTACGCGCCGTAACCAGCGTTTCTAGGGTTTACCCCACGTTCCGGACACAATGGAATAGGTTTCGAAAGCTAATTCGGACATCTGTGCGAGTTATGGCTATAAACGTTCAATTTAAATTAAACCGATTTAAATCGATTTCTAGGCGTTTTAATTTGTACCGGACAAACGGTAAATCCAATTGACACGAAATTTGAAATCTTACAATAATATCACATTACGGATCCGATGAAACTGGTTTCGTCGAAATCCGAGACTTTTTGAAAATGGCTATTTTAACTCGCCAAATTAATATTAAAAATAAATCGATGCGTTTCGAGCTGCCACGATCAAACGATAGCTCCGATTGACACGAAATTTGAAATCCGGTAATAACTAGCTATTACGGATCCAATGGAACTGGTTTCGTTCAATTCTGAGGCTGTTCAAAAATTGACTATTTTCACTAGTCGATTTTAATATTAAAATATTCAATTTTCACAAATTAACTTTTAATTCGATTTTAAAAGTTCTAAAATATATTTCTAACTTCAATATGATAAAATAAAATTTTACAAATCATTTTCAATCATATTTAACTCTATTTTCAATTATTTCCATAATTTAACATATTAAATTATCGATTTAATTATTCAATTAAATCCAATAATTCAAATAAAAATTTATTTGACTTATAAATTCACTTATTAATATTTAAAATTAATTAAATATTCAAATTTTAATTTCTAAAAATTCTGGGTCGTTACAATCTTCCCCACTTAAAAGAATTTCGTCCTCGAAATTATTAAGTAAGAAAGTTACAAAATTTATTAACTTTCCAAAATTCATAGTTAAATTCCTTACAAATCTTTACTAAGTTTCCAAATCATACTTAGTTATCTTTTCAAAAAGAACTACTATTGTTTAACTTTCAATTCCAAAATCAAAGTTAAAGTTTTCAAAAAAAATTCCAATTTTCTCAAATTTTTTCTAACGCCTTAAATTTTCGGAAAAATTCGCCATAGTCTCCTTTGCGCGGCTCGATCCGAAAAAAAAAATGACAGTATATATATCACAAATATACATCTCATCAAGTAATGAGGCATCCCGCAGGGAAAAAAAGTATAAAAGTACGGTATGTAATCCGAGATATGTAACTTATATTTTATTAGCAAGCATATACGGCTAATATAGCGCGAAAGCGAGCTCCAAATGCGAAGCAAACGCGATCCGCACCTACTAAACACTCAACAAACAACATGAGAATCATGTATATGGACAATAGTATCGATATACAACATATAGCAAATGCAACTAAAGCAATAAAAGCAAAATATTCAACCATCAACCAACTATCATTCATAACCAATAAATATTCATTTATATTCTCATTAATATTCCATGAATTGGTTTTCAAGTTAATCACATATGATTCATTAACAGTGGATGTTTTTACAAACATTCATTTTCAATTAGTTTATATTCACTAATTCATATTCAAATTGGTTCACTTCCAAATCAAATTCAATTCTATTCAAGATTCACTTAACTTTATTAATTTACTTTGATACTAATATCAACTTCATTCAACATCTCTTAAGTTATATTCATATATATATTCATATAGTTTCACTTCTCATATATATAAGTTTATTTTTCAATTGTAAATCACTTTAATTATAATTCATACTCTTATAATTCTTTATACATATACAATTATTCTTTTATTTAGATTATTCAAACAACTTATTCAATAACCAAACAATCAACTTATATACTTTAATAATTCTGAAAAATTATTCCTTTATATATAAAATATAATCAAGGTAAAATTATTTCATTTACCCATTTTTAAAACCATATTGTGTCGAATTGTTCTATTCAAGTGTTTAGAAACCCCTTCGGCATAGTCTTGCGGACCACGCTGACGAAAGTTCATATGCCACTCAACAAACCAATCATCACAATATAAAACAATTTTATATTCACTAACAAATACGCTCTCATATCTATTATTACACTCAACTCATTCTAGAGCACTACTGACTCTATCTCTAATGAGTAATACCCAACAGAACCATGGTTGTCGCTTAACCATATGCTCTGATACCAAATGTAACGATCGCGATTTTTCGTTGCCGAAAAACCGAATAGTTATGGGTTTAAGAAAAAGAAAAGAAGAAAAAGAAAAGAAGATAGAGAGAAGATGGAGAGGAAAGAGAATAGAAAAGAAAGAAAACAGAAAAATAGGATAGAGATAAAAAATAGAACAGAGAACAGAACAGAAAGAAAATAGAGAAAACAGAATAGAAAAAAAACAGGTAACAGAGGAAAAAGAAGATAGAAAATTTTTAAATAGAAGAAAAAGAGAATAGAGAACATAGAACGGAACAGAAAACAACAGAACAACATCAGAATCTCACAATTCGCAGTGGAACAACATATAATAATAAATGAATAATCTTTAAACAAAGAACTATATCAGTTATTACATTTTATACATTTCATTTCATTACATCATATCATCAGAGTATACAACATCAAACAAACAGCGGAAAAAGAAATACTATATAACTAGTAATACGTCATGCCATCCAGCTTGCCTCCAGCAACTCCAGAATATCCAGAATATCCTGATAAACCTAACTCTTGACTGCCCGTGTGAAAATTGGTGGGCACCCAGAGTTTAGGTAGGAAAACAATAAACTCCAAGTCAGTCATGTGACTGGTGTGAGAACTCAAAACAGTTTATTTATCTTTGAAATCAAAATAGAGGAATATTTTTAAAATCAATTCGCAATGCTTTTAAAAATGAGACTACCATAAGGCCTCCCGCACACACACACAATGCAAACGCAGAATCGGAGGAGATTTCTCCTTATGATAGTCAAAGATGCTTGATACGCATTAAAAAGAAACTTTTGATATTATTATTAGTGCATAGTGTAGAAAAAAATTCATTTCGAAAGTAGAATATAAATCTTAGCCAGCATATACATTCCGAACTATGCCTACTATAGCTAACTATGTTCAATAGCAGGTTACCGCCACATTCCATAGCAGGTTATACAACTAAAACCGTACAAGTCTCGTATTGTTTCTTTGGATTTCCAACGAATGATCAGGCCAAGGAACTTCCCATTGCCACATGAGAATGCCTCTGGATGTACATCCCCGAGAACCAAACCGGATCTCTACCAACACAAGGCCGGGTTACCCCTAACTGAGTAACAACTGACCGAATATGCCATCCCCCGGTCCTTTGGGACCTTTCACCGAGCGCTCGCAATCAATTCACACAATCATAAAGTGTTTTCAACATGAGTAAGTATCTGGGCTCCATACCATGATACCACCCTTTTCCAGAAGGAAATGCACACATCCTAAAGGGCGCTACCCCTCATAACCTTGCCGCATCTTTCCTGTTTTGACCATTCACGGGGTGTGAGGCTCGACGAAGTCACGTCCACAAAAACATACTTTATACAAAAGCCATGCTTTGGGTCAACAAATGATCATAGAAATGATCACAAAGATAGACGATCAAATAAATGATCCTATCACAAATAATCAACACAATGATCATTTCAGCAACACTCAGCATGTCACATTACCAAATTGGGAATATATCGCTGATAACATTCAACTACATAACCTCTAAGCTCGTACGTCTCAGAGAAGGGTGTTAAGCTAAAAGAATAAATTCTCCGCCACCAACAGAAATATATTTGAAAGAAATCGGCTTTATATCTCAACTTGTAATGTCAGACATACAATCCATACAAGTCTGTTCCGGGCTCGAACAAAACCGAAGGTACTTACAAAGAAGTCCTTGCAATCCGGATATTCACAATCCTGATCGGATTTCCCATCACTTAGGGAGTCTCTATACCGTTGCAACTCAGTGCAGAGACAATCGACAGGTCATCCTATCGCTCTCGCAAATATCGGGTCTTCAACACCGATCTTCAATGCAATTCACAACGACGTATCACATATTCGGAATGGGTTATACGACCCCATGGTCCTTTCCTGGTTAACCCGAATAGTGAGCGCTTATTCAAAAATAAGTGTGGCATTCACATTCAATCAAATCACATCAAATACCCATTCAAAGGGAAATATTGATAGTCGGTTATTGAACTATCAATGGATATGCACACATCACCAGTTTCCAAATAATTTTCCAAATTATTTATTTTCCAAAATATCTTTACAAGATATATATTTTCAACACTTCAAAAATAAATCAACATTTATTTTTAAACAAATTCCACTTTCTTTTATAAATTCAATAGTGAATTTACATTTCAAAATATCTATGAATATACGATTTCAATTATTCATTTCAATTTATCTTCAAAAAGATAAATTCTCAAAGTATTCACTTTATATTGGAAAACATTTCCATACTTATTTAATAAGTAATTCACAGATTTTATTTATTCTCAACACTTAGAAAATATTCAATATACTTAAATCGAGGTTAAGTATATATTTCATTCTTTAAGGAAATCATTCTCTTAAACATATTTATTTGGGCCAAAACGAATGTTGCGTAAAACATCGTTACGACAACCCAAAATCACTAGTATAGGGATTCGAAATTAAAATAGATATATAAATCCCAATACTATACAAAACATTTCCTTTCGGAAATCATTTACTATAACAACAGTGTTATAGTCCACTATTTCCTTTTATTTCTCGAAAACGTCTATTTCAACAATAAATGTTGAAATCTATGGTTTCGAATCTCAATGCATTTAAAACATCGTTAGATCGTTTTAATTCAATTTAGAACATCAAATCTAAACATTTTCTTCAACATATTATTCACTATTCAAAAACGTGAATATACTATGTTAACAAATTTCATCACTTCTATTCATTTTATTTTAAAGGATCATTCACAGTCAAAAATGTGAGTATAACTCCATTAATAGGTTACAACAATTTTCTTATCAAAATAAGTCGTTTGCGAATTTATAAAACAACGTTTATAAATTCCATTTCTAATTATTTATAACAACTTCCCTTTTATAAATTTCTGTCATTAACCTATTCCAGTTTATATCTCAATTATGAACCAAAAGTCCATATTATAAGTTAAATGCTTATAAAACGATTATTTTACAAAATCGTTCTTTTAAACTTCCCCAAATTATAAACTAAAGGTTCATATTATAATTTTACTTATAATTTATTTGTTTGAAAAATCGTTCCTTTGAACTTCATAATTATAAACCTTATAACTTATAAGATTCGATTATTTATCCAAAACCATTCTTTTAATGACTTTATAAATTTTATAAAACTACTGCTTATAAAATTCCATTTATAACTTCACCGTTTATAATTCTATAAATTCCATTCACTTATGCAATCTATTTTCACTTCATTCAAACACTTATAAAAACTTGTTTTATAATGTCAATATTTCAATTTATAAATATCCATTTATAAATCTCTTAATATAAATAAATTTATATTATTCTTTAAAACGTCTTTAATCTCCTTTATTATTTCACCATTTTGATTCATAAAATAATTAAATTTTATAAATCCTATATTCAAACTTTTCACAATAAATTCTAAAATCCCGATTAAACTATTTTATAAATCATTAGCATCATATTTTCAAAAATAAATCTTTAATCGTATTTCTCAAAATCATAACTTTTTATAACATTAAAATTATACGTTTATTTATTTGAAATGAATCAATTCCAAAATTATTTTATAAAATGCATACTTTTCAAAAATCACTTAAAAAAAATCATTTTTTTTTAAAGTTCCAAATTTGGTCTAGTGATGCTACACACCAAATAGTCAATCACGACAACAACGACATCATATATCGATATGATAGTCAATCAAATATCAAAATATCTGAAATCAAATAAATACTGTTGAGGAATCCAGTTGGATCCCTCCAACCTGTTTTCCTGCATCCACAAACATTAGCACAATACCAATTTCGCTCCAGTATGAAATTATCGCGGTATATGGGATTTAAATATTATCCGCTTAATAGACGGCGCAATAGGGTCTCATCTGCTAAACAAAAAATGCAGGAAATCAATAACTCCAATATATACATATGCCAATATATATATATTGCTATTATATATAATACCAATTTCACTGTTTATGAAATATTCGCGGTATATGTTTTTATTAAATAACATCCGCTTAATAACGGCGTATAATGTCTATTTTTAACAATCAATAGATAACAATCATCATTCAAACATGCATTCAAATATTTTAAATCTGATTCGATTGAGTGAGAAGTTCTCACCTTGGTTTTAAATTCCGTTTTAGCGATTTATTTCGAATAAAATTAAACGGACGTTTAATTTTACCCAAAATTCTCACTAACTCCAAACGACTCCAATCCAATTTCATCGCGTAGTGCTCGTCCATACGATTCCAACGCAACTGGTTTCGCGCGTTTTCGACCTCGTATGAAAAAGATATGAATTTTTGAAGTTTGCATGATTTTTACTTAATAAATTTACAACATAAATTAAATTTAAACCTACACTAATTCCTAGCCATTGGATCTATGCTCCTTCCCATCATCACCGCACCTTGCTTTCTTCCTCTCCCCTTCATTCACGTACGCAACCTACAGCCAACATCCCGTGAAACCAAACCCAAAAGCATGTAACTAGGGTTCCAAATTACTCCGCCTATACTCGACTATACTCGATCATACCCTCACCATCTTGAAGCCCTCCACCACCACAACACTCGGCCCCAACCACCTGAAGTTCGGCCCCCTCTAGTGTCTCGTTTTGCGTGCGCAGCCGGCTATGAACCCCTAGCTCCCTCCACACGACACCAAACTCCATCATCACCGTATAGATCGAAAGCTCTCGCCTTGCTCTTCATCTTTGTAGTTGATCACTTCGCTTGATTGTGAATGGATTTGGAGAGATTAAGGAATGAATTTCGACAATTTCTGGCCTTCCATTATAAAAGAGGCAGCTAGGGCAAATAGATTAGGGTTTTAGTATTTTTATTTTATTTTTTTAGAATGGTGGGCTATTTATAAGAAAATATCGAACACTATTCATCCCGGAAATTCCGAACTCCGATTTACGCGCCGTAACCAGCGTTTCTAGGGTTTACCCCGCGTTCCGGACACAATGGAACAGGTTTCGAAAGCTAATTCGGACATCTGTGCGAGTTATGGCTATAAACGTTCAATTTAAATTAAACCGATTTAAATCGATTTCTAGGCGTTTTAATTTGTACCGGACAAACGGTAAATCCAATTGACACGAAATTTGAAACCTTACAATAATATCACATTATGGATCCGATGAAACTGGTTTCGTCGAAATCCGAGACTTTTTGAAAAATGGCTATTTTAACTCGCCAAATTAATATTAAAAATAAATCGATGCGTTTCGAGCTGCCACGATCAAACGATAGCTCCGATTGACACGAAATTTGAAATCCGGTAATAACTAACTATTACGGATCCAATGGAACTGGTTTCGTTCAATTCTGAGACTGTTCAAAAATTGACTATTTTCACTAGTCGATTTTAATATTAAAATATTCAATTTTCACAAATTAACTTTTAATTCGATTTTAAAAGTTCTAAAATATATTTCTAACTTCAATATGATAAAATAAAATTTTACAAATCATTTTCAATCATATTTAACTCTATTTTCAATTATTTCCATAATTTAACATATTAAATTATCGATTTAATTATTCAATTAAATCCAATAATTCAAATAAAAATTTATTTGACTTATAAATTCACTTATTAATATTTAAAATTAATTAAATATTCAAATTTTAATTTCTAAAAATTCTGGGTCGTTACATCAGTCGACTGAAGCACTGATTCAGTCGACTGAATCGTAAATCTGAGTAAATTTATTACTCCCACCCACTCCCTTTCCACTTTTTAACTTCTACTTTACCCTCTTTCACCATTCTCATCTCAGATTTCAAAGTTTTCCAAAACCCTAGCTTTTCCAAAACTCAATTTTTATCCTCCAAACATTCAAATTAATGGCTCCTAAGAGAAAAGGACAAGCTTTTTCATCCTCTCAACCTCCTTCCAACGAGCAAATCCAAAGATGGCTATTCGATGACACCGCAATTAGGAGGTGGAGGAGAATGCAAGATTCGCATATCTTCGAAGCTTTGTTTGTTAAGTTTTCTGATTTCTCTCCATACCATATTCAAGAATTAGCTCGAAGGAGCAATTTGGAATCTTTATTCAATATTGCAATAATAAGCACAAAATTAATCAAATAATGGTGAACTATTCTACGCAAATCTAAACTTGGATCATCAAACCGTTCAAATCAACAAGATTTTGTATGGAGTTTAATGTGTGGAATACCCGTATTTTTCTCCTTAGATCGAATGGCTCATATTTTGAGAACCGAAAATGATGGTATGGAATTGGCCAATATTGATTGTGATATGGTTGTTCGTGGCCATATAATTCATTTGTTTTTAGAAGACGACATGCATCAACTCAAGTCCATGTCATTGAGACCAAAAGCAAGAATTATTCATTGTGTGTTAATGAAAACCGTAACTCCGCGAACCAGGAGTTCTGAACTTGTTTATGAACATAACTTTAAAGCCTTGTACGCTGTCTTTGGAAACATTAAAGTCAACTGGCTACGATTAATTCTTGACGAATTCTTAAGCTTCAACAACGATCGAATGAATGTCATCTACTATGGTGAATATATTATGCGACTTCTAAAGGCTTGTGAGATTCTGGAACCGGACTCGTCGATTTCTACCGTTGGATATTGAATTCGCACTTTAGCGTTAATGAAGCTACCGGTTGCTCGACCACCTCCTGTCATATCTTTCGAAGAATGGACTCAACGGCAATTATCTCAAGACCAACAACAACAACATGGCGAACCATCTCAAGGTCCATCTCATCAAAGATCAACTCATCGTCAACAAGATGAAATTTTGATTTCGAATCCGGGCCTTTCTCCACATGAGTCGATTTCTATGATATGTCGTAACCAACAAATTCTTCAAACCCATATCACTACAGTAGATAAAAAGCTTGATAAGGTTAAGGAATTTTTTACGAAGTTATGGCAAGCTATCTCATGCTCTTTCGGAACTTCCACGGCTACTCTAGGCGATCCAGGTAGGCAACCCGTCTTCACTTGGTCTTCTTCTTTCGACGATCAGTCAAGTAGTAGTGACGATGGTGGAGATGGAGGGGATAGTGGTGGTCAGACATCACATAGTGGTAGGGGTAAGCAACCAATGGCATAAGATGTTTTCTTTTTATTAAAACATTAGTATTCATTTCTTATGGCTTGTACTAAATGGCCACTCTATTCATATTATTTCAAAGACTCTTGTTTATGGAAGTTTAATGTATGAATGATTGTTTCCTTCGTATATCTATGACATTATGACTTCATACTTTTTATATTCCTTATTCTTTTTTGTCAATGACAAAGGAGGGGAAATATTATTGCTAACAATAAGAATGCAGGGCATAGAGCGTTAAAGATTCATGGGGAGTAAGTATTTATATTATATATGTACACTCGAAATCTATATCTATTTACAGGTTGTCATCAATCAAAAAGGGGGAGAATGTTGAGACTTGATTTTGATTCATGATACAAAGCTATCACTATGACATACAGATTTGACGACTGCTATGACAAAAAGAGAATATATACTACAAGGAGACAAGACTTCAAAACCGGTGCATCAATTATATTATTTTGTTTTTGAGTCTTAGGTCAATGTTGTTAAAATCTCACCTCGATTACGTATATATTAGCTTATATATTTAATCATTCTATTTCCAAATATTTTATGCACATATAAGCATATATTAAATTATAAAAGTGTTTAAAGTTATATATATTTCTATACCTGTGTAAACTGTGCATATTGCACAGATTTCACCAGGTCAGTCGACTGACCCAGAGGTTCAGTCAACCGACACTGGAAAATTTGTGCAACATGCATAGGTGCACAGATATACGGATATATATTTAAAAATTATTTTGAATATTCAGTCAACTGACCCAGAGGCTCAGTTGACTGAATTTCTACAACAGCTACTTTTCGAAAAGACATGACTTTTTGTGAAGAGTTACGAATCTCTACGAAAAGATTTGGACGCAACACTTCAATCGAAACTCTTCACAAACAGTCGCTACTTTCTAACCTTTATAAGTACATACTCCAACTTGATTTCAAATTACCAAATTACAATCGAATTTTATTATCTCTTTGATCTAACTCTCTAGAATCAATTTTCTATCATACTTTCAATTATTCTGCATTAAAGCAATACAATACCTTTCTATTCTTCATATACTTCAAATATATATATTTATACTCGAGGAGAAGATTATAGGAAAGGTGTACTACAAGTGACAAATCCGTGTTATTAATAACACACAAAGTCAAAACTACTTTTGTATTTGTTGAAGTCCTGTTCTACTGCTCAGGCAAGTGAAGTCCTCTTCGGCCGTTGAAGCAAAATCCTGTTCTGCTGCTTAGGTCCATGTTCGGCTGCTCAGGGGTTGTATAGACCCGTTCCTTCGGGTTAAGTGAGGGTTGTTGTTTTACTGAAATTCCAAAAGGAGTCTGGGACTGGACGTTGGACGGTGCTCCGAACCAGTATAAAATCTTTGGTGTCATTTTACTATACTGCTTTTATATTCCGCACTATTTACAGTATTACTATCATCACAATACTCTGTATTATTATATATCCATATTATACGATTCATAACACACTTTCAATATAAAGTCAATTATATATAAGATTTCATTTTCAAATCGAATACATTCCAAAATCAATAGTATATCAAATCACATTTATATAGACTTCGATTATATAAAACTTCGCTTTTCAAATTGAGTACCTTTCCAAATCAATAGTTTTTGAATCAACTTCATATTTATACAAATCAGTTTTATATAAGTTTGATAACTCCCAAATCAAGTAATTAGTAAAATAAGCTTCTCAATTTCAATTCGTTTCAATATCAGTTCAGTTTCAAAAATCATATACGATTTCACCAAATTATTTCTTCCAAATTAAATATCTTCAATTTCAAAGTTTCCAAGATAATAAGTTTAGAAAGTAATCCTAGTTTCCAGATCACCTAATTTAAGACAAACAAATTCATTTCCAAAATCATCATATAAATATTGGGTTTTAAATTCCAATCTATTTTCAAAACCAAATATTTTTCTCAGAATAAATTATACCCAAAAATGTTTACCAATTTTATAACCATCCCTTTAAAACCTTTAAACTATTTATTTCTATATGAAAGATCCAATTTACCTTTTGAAAATTATTATTCTATATATATATATATATATATAGTTTTATAAAAGATGTTACTAAGTTAAAACATTTGAAACTTAAATTTTATTCAAAAAATTTCAAAACTAAATTTCATATTAGTATTATTGAAAATAGTCTTATTCATTTACTTAACAAAACAGTTTCAAACTTATTTAAATCATATTACTTTATACTTAAACATACAAAACTAAACTTATATACTTTATCAAATAATTTATACTTTTCGAAATTACTTAGCTTTGAAAATTAAACCTCGATTTGGAAGTGTTCATACATTCAAAATAGTCGGAGAAATCAGATTTCAAATCCAAGAGTTGGAAATCAGCAACCAATCGTAAATCAATTTCAATAGATAGGGTTAAATCCGAAACTCGAGAACTGAACACCATGCTCGCTTCAAATCATTTCAAATATATATACATATATCTTTTAAATATCAAATCATACTGCAGAATTTGAAATCAATTTGGTTTCAGAAAATCAATTGCATAGTAAAGCTACTAAGTGGCTCTCCCCCACTCTGAAGCTCGAAAATCAATGTCAATGATGCGTGCACTCATCACCGAAATTATTCTTCGGCGACATAAGTGAGTTCTGGACTTCTATTTTCTTGAAAACTTCTTTGAAATTTCTTTGAAATCATTGGAACTCATTCGAAGTCATTTCTTATTCGGAAGATACTTTTAAATCGTATTATTATATATTTTCAAAATCTTAAAACCAATTTTCAAAATACCGGAGTTCAATTTCTCAAATTTCAAATTCAAAACCCTTCAGTTATAAATCATTTTTATATAAATCAATTTCTTATAAAATTTTCAAAATTTCAAATCCTTTCGAAACTTCAAATTCTCGTTTTTAAAAGGTATATAATCCTTGTCGAAAACATTTTCACTTATATTATATAATATAATCATACTTATCAATATAATAATTTTGATATATAAAACAATTTCTAAAATACAAACAAACACGATTTTTCAAAGGATGATACAAGAATGGATTTCAAAAAAAGATAGAGATTCAAATTAGAGGAACTCTAATCAAATGGAATTCTGATTCGAAGATAGGCTCGATCGAAGATGAGATAATTAAATTACAAAATAGAAGATGGATATACTTATATAAATCACGGGCGACCTTAACCGGGTCAACCGTTACTTCAGAAATATGATCAATGCAGAATGCTACGGGAAATCGACATTCGATCGCCAAAGATAGAATTCCGCATGGCAAGATATAGCAGCATCTAAACCAGGGGTATAGAAATCTCCGGTGAATCAATGCCAATTGTAAAGGAGTTTCACCCCTTTAAAATTATTCAAAGATTGGCGGGATCGCCGACTTTTATAGAGATCATTCAAAGTGGAGTTATGGGATGCTCCGGAATTAAAATAATAAAAATAGGGGGAGACAAGAATGGATTTCAGAACAAGTGGGAGTGTTCCAAAATTCAAAGGAAACCGAATCATAGAGGAAGAGATTCAAGCACGAACGAAAGTAATTCTGAAATTAAATCTACTACATATGCTAAGTTTTGCCTAAACCAGAGCTCTGATACCAACTGTAACGACCCGATATTTTCAACCATTCGCATCTGCACATATCAGACTTGAATTGCTCAAAATATTAGATTGTAAATTTATATTTGGCAAAACTCAACATATACAGTAAATAAATCAATCACAGAATCACAAAAACGGAGTAATAAAATAATAATGAAGCGGAACAAATAAATAGTAGTTCATGAAGCTACTATATAAACATCAGAGTTAGAAATAAAATACAACATAATATCTCAAATACACTAAAGTCTCGAATACAAACAGATAACATCTCTGAACAAATCAACTGGAAAAGCTGAAAGCTGAATCGATAGTTGGATCTCCATGCAAAGCTCCAAACTCTAAAGGTGAGTCTCAAATGATATGTCACTCAGTCTGACCCGAGCGTAAAGCAAAACAAAGTACACTCGAGTCAGGATTAATATTCTTATATCAATAAATCCAACTCAAGTGAAATATCAACTGAAATACAAGTAACTCAAAGGATGTTTGGGATAACCATCCTCTAAGAATCCGTGGAACTATCTACAAGGTAGAAATATAAGCTATTAACAACCAACCGTTATTATAACACCGTGGTCATTTCAAGAATTTATACTACAAAACCCAAAATATCATTTCCATTTCAAATATATCTATTTCCAAATTATAACACTTTCAAAGTTACAACACTTTCGAGACCCAAAACACTTTGACATCATAATTCTTTGGAAAACCATAACTTTGAAATCATAAATTCCACCACTTAAACAGTTTAATAATAGTATATAAAAATAAAATAGTTTATATTAAAACTAGTTTACATTAAAAATAGTTTTATATTAAAATAGTGTATATACATATACTAAAATAATTTACAAAGTACAATATTTATAACTTCCTCAAATTTCACAAACTGATTCAAATCAACTCGAATTCCAAATTTAATTTTAATTCAGTCTCAATTTATCAATTTCAATTCAATCCAGCTTCTAAATAAACAAATTCAAATTTATACCGATTTCAAATACAGATTTTGAACCATAAAATAAACCATTTAAATTTCAATATATTTCAATGCTTTAACATTCAACATTTTAAAACTAAATTTGATAATTTCATATATATATCATAATTTAACTTTACTATTATTTAATTTGAAATATTTACTTAATCATTCAAATAACATTTGAATAAACTTAAAATTTAAATAAAACTAAATATACCTTTTCAATTTATGTAAATTTGAAATATTCATTTAAATCAGTTTCAATCAAGTTATAAAATCGTATCTTTAAAATCCCAAATTTAATAAATTTGAAATTAAACTTATTTGAGTATAATTCTTAGATAAATTCAATACATTTAAATATATATATATATATAGACCAGCGGTGTCTGTATATAATTTTCTATCATATGGTCAAGTGATACAGATACTTATCTTTACAATCCGCAATTTAAATATATACGGGTATATATCATTTCAACCCGCAATCCCAAATTCAATTCAATGAAAATCGGTTTTGTTTATCATTTCAACCCATAACGATTTTCTCCTATTCTATCAATCGTTCGGGTATGTATCATTTCAACCCATAGTGAATTCTATACTAACAGGGAACTTGCAGAGTGATAACAGACATGATAATAATAATAATAACAAGCATATGTCATCAATAACAATATAATATAAACAATAGGATATGGTGTCATATCCTACAGGTGAACAATTACATATAAATGCATATCATATATAACAATTTAAATAATTAACAGTTCAATTTAGCAGTATATTTCAATTGTTGTTTCAATTGAAATCAATTTTAATAAAGATAAGAACGTTAATCGTGAATGATTGCTCACATTTCGAGGCAAGAGAGATTAGACTACGCGATGGGTTACGAATCCAAACCTGAATTTCAAAGCAAGCACGATGGGCACGAGTTTGATGATCAAAGCTGATGACAAGGAATTGACGAAATCGAATTAGAACTGAATCGATGATGATAAATAGTATAAGTGAACGTATATCTATATATACATATATATATAAAACTATATATATATATATATTTATGAAATCATATTCTCAATTCAAACACATTTGGAATTATAAATATATATATATAATTCAAAATCGTTGTTTTAAATAAAACACATAAAACAGACATATTTACATAATATAATTTGAAATAAATAAATAAATAAATAAACAAACACACTTAAAAATGCAAAATACTTACATATATGGAGTATGTTCATTTGCACTTATCTAAATATATATTTATATATTAAAATCAAACATGTATATAACAGGACATCAAAAATCATCACCATGGTTCACTGAACTAAAGTATGTACAATTACCAGCTTTACACACACATATATATATATATATATATATATATATACGACAAATAAAATAAATATTCAAAATCAATATAAAATCAATGTAAACATGGTTTATAAAATATATATACTTCTACCGTGTAATATGATACTTTGTAAACTATATTTGAAACAACAGATATTATAAAACAATAACTTTATATACTTTATAAAAATAGAACTAACTAATATATATATATATATATATATATATATATATACGTACACACACGAAACTTATACTATAATATATATAATAATACTTTAAACATGATTAGGTACATATTAGTTTTATAAATTTTGCTCCATTCAAAATATATCTTGAAATCAATATAAGCAAATTATTATAATGAATAACAAATGGGCAGACGTACGTATATATATAACGTTAAAAGAAATCTACAAATAAAACAAATGATGCTAGCATATATACACGGCATGTTTTATATAACTATCATAAACTTCTATTTTTTCTAACATATATTCTTTATAAAGTCAAATGTAACGACCCGATATTTTCAACTATTCGCATCCGCAAATGCCATACTTGAATTGCTCAAATATCAGAATGTTAATTTAAATTTGGCAAAACTCAGCATATACAGTAAATAAAATAATCACAGAATCACAGGTACAGAGTATTATAACAGAATGCAGCAGAATAGATAAATAGTAGTTCATGAAGCTACTATATAAACAACAGAGTTTGAAATAAAATACAATAGGATATCTCAAATACAGACTGATGACATCTCTAAACAAACCAACTGGAAAGGCTGAAAGCTGAATCGATAGTTTTATCTCCAAGCGAAGCTCCAAACTTCAAAGGTGAGTCTCAAATGTTGTATCACTCAGTCTGACCCGAGCGTAAAGCAGAACACAAAACACTCGAGCCAGGATTAACATTCTTATATCAATAAATCCAACTCAAGTGAAATATCAACTGAAATACAAATAACTTAAAGGATGTTTGGGATAACCATCCTCTAAGGATCCATGGAATTATCTACAATGCAGAAATATACACTATAACACCGTGGTCATTTCAAATTAATTTATACTTCAAAAACCAAAATATTATTTTCATTTCAAATATATTTATTTCCCAAGATAGTATATTTATATATTAAGTAATTTATAAAATAAAGTATTCGTAATTTCCTCAAAATTCACAAATCACTTCAAAATCAACTCGACTTTCCCATTCAAATTTAATTCAATCTCAATTTATCAATTTCCATTTGATTCAGTTTCTGACTAAACAAATTCAAATTTTATCGGTTTCAAATACAGATTGAACCACAAATAAACCATTTAAATTTCAATGTAATTCAAAGTCAATATATATCGAAGCTTTAAATATTCAACATTTCAAAGACTAAATTTGATAATTGCATTTTTCTCCCAATTTGACTTCACTATCATTTAGTTTGAAATATTCACTTGGTAATTCAATATTGTTTATATGACCTTAAATTACATTTCTATATATTACCTTCGATTTCTTTAGATGTGAAATACCCATTAACTTACTTAAATCAAAATCAGGTTATAAGATCGTATTTTAAAGTTTCAAATTCAACAGCTTCAAATTAATCTAATTAAATAAATTTATTAATCAAATGCAATTCGATCAATTCAACTTTATCTTCCTTAATTTATACAGATCATTGATAATCTATTTAAAAATATAATACTTAACATATTATATCGATCAAGTCGACCTTTATTAAATTTCAGTTTATTATTGAGTCTACTTTATATTTAAATATATTTATATAAAATATTTAAATATTAAATAAACCATATATTTCCCTTTCAAACCATGGAAATCATCTTCAAAATATTTATATATAGACCAATGGTGCATGTACAATTCTCTGTCCTATCGTCAAGTAATACAGATATTTATCATTTCAATCTACAATTTCATATATACGGGTATATATCATTTCAACCCGCAATCCCAAATTCAATGCAAATGAAGATTGCTTGGATCTATCGTTTCAACCCATAACGATTTTCTCCTATTCTAAAGTCCGTTTGGGTATGTATCATTTCAACCCATAGTAACAAGGAACTTGCAGAGTGATGACAGATACGATAATAATAGTAACATGCATATATCATAAATAACAATATAATATAAACAACCGGATATGGTGTCATATCCCACAGGTGAACAGTTATATAATAGCATACATATAACAATTTAAATACTACATCAACATATTTCAATTGTCGTTTCAATTGAAATCAAATCTAATAAATACAAGAACGTTAATCGTGAGTGATTGCTCACCTTTTGAGGCTAGAGAAATTTGACAAAGAAATGAGTTACGAATCCAAGCATGAATTTCAAAGCAAAGCAAGATCAACTCGAATCGACAAAGAGACTGGTAAATAAGGATAGACGGAATCGAACCAGAAATGAATCGATGAAGAAAAATCAGAATCCGTTAGATGAAGACTGAAACAAAATATAAGATATACTATATTCCCTTAAATTCAATATTCCAATAAACACATAGTAAAGTAAGTTTCCATATTAATTTTTTTGAAATCAATAGTTATTAAAACTCATATAAAATTAAAATATTTATAATAAAATTTAAAATCCATATATATCTTAAAAATCAAAGTGTCCATGTATATTTTTTATTCACTACAAAATTATCACCACAACATTATTCAATTAGACAACAATACTTATCATCATCATAAAATTTTATAAAATCAAATATATATATACACTATATAAAATATATATACTATATAAATATGAAATTAGCCTTTATTATAACTAACATACCGTTGAAAATACAATAACGATATCAAATACAGAAAACGCATATACTTACTTATATATATAGGCTAACTGACTGATTTAAAAATTTATACAAACACCTATAATTTATATTAAAACACACACACACACACACATATATATATATATATATTAAGACTAATGTCAGTATATGTATATGAAAATTTTATTATATTACTAAGAATGCACATAACAGCCTATATTTGCTGAAATCTGTTGCAAAACATTATATACAAAGCTTAAAAAGCAAACTAGAAAAGTAAAGTCTATAACTATTTTATATACCTTTATATTAGATTAAATTATCAAGATATAAAACCAAATATAAAACACGGACACAAATATTTATATACAACAGCACCTAATACTAAAACCTATATATATATATTATATATAAAATATCTGCAAACGTATAAAGTAAATAAACATTGAAAACTGCAAATATATAGCACATACGTTTTAAACCCCTGATATATGACATGTAATGAACTAAACATATTTCATGATATATAAAGTAGGTCCATATAGAACAGCAGCTCGTACATACTATCATATGCAACTTTATAGTTTAGAGTTTAAAACAATACTTTATATAAACTAGCATATAGAAACTAATATATATATATATATATATACACATATATATATACATATATATATATATATATATGTATACACACGAGATATAATGTACGTATAATTAAACTTTTATGCTAGAAACCGATATCCAAGCTATATATAAATGTAGGCTAACCTTATAATATCACTTTCCATCACAATAGAAGGAGACGAGGAGGCACAAAGAGAGAACCGACCATGGTTATTATGTGTCAGAGTAGGGGAGAGGGCGGAACAACTCGCAGGGTGAGGTGAGGCGAGGGTCTCGGCAGGGGAAGCTGCAGCTTGGCTGTGGCGAAGGTGGAGGCGAGTTTTAGGCGACCGTGGGTAGGTGCGAAGCAATAGGGAAGTGGTGGATGCGGTTAGTTTGGCTGTGGAGATGAAGGGAGGCAGAGTCAGGTAGGCGCGGCCCGTTGGCTTCGTCCATGGAGCAGAGGTCGTTAGGGTGCGACCAAGAGGAGTTAGCCGAGGTGAAGGGAGGGAAAGGAGTGGCGAGCGGTGGTCGGCCGATGGTGATGGCGGGTCGAAGAGCGGTGAGGGTGGGAAGAAGATGCACATGGGTTTGGGGTGGAAGAGGCTGTGCGCCATCTCTTGTAAACATTTGCAGAGACGAAGCGAATGAAATATATATGAGAAAGGATGACTATGTTGACTGGTAGAAAGGAAAAAATGAACAGCCTGGAATTTTGTATAAAACTAACATTTATTAATTTATTAAAACGAAGCACCACTACCCAACCACTAATAAATATTGAAACTGGAATAGTGTGAACAGGGAGATGAGACAAAGAGGCAGAAAAAACGTACCATAATTATTCTAGTGAACAGAGGAATGAAATTAAGACAAATAAATATATAAAGGTTGAATGAATGGCAACGGTCACATGCTACAATTTAGCTGAAAGATCAAAGCAAATTATTATTGTGGTCCCACTGCACGTTCCAAATTTTGAAACCGAAGGAAGCAGTAAAGTCACAATTTATGGTACCGATATACGTTGCTATTCCGTACGGAAAAATCCAAACGGAGCTAGAAACGTTCGAATTTCGTGAAACGAATTTCGCAGTCTGATTCAAAGTGTTCTAAATAAATTTTCTCATGTTGACATATTTAGGTTTCGGAATACTTTTAAATTCAACTGTTATTAACTGATTTAAATTGAAATAAAATTACACAATAAAATAAACTTCAATATTATCAGATGAAAATTTACCAAATGCTATATTAAATAGATGTATTCCAAATAATAAATTCTTATTTTCAAATTTTATTGTTTAAAATTTCACAAAATTTCAATAAATTTTCGTATTTGAACCATTAAAATTTTCGGGTCGTTACACTCTCCCCCACTCAAAACTTTTCGTCCCCTATAAGGAAGAAGATAGGAGAATAGAAACAACCAGAAAGAAGAATAGATTGAAAGACAAGGATAAACAATTAATTTAAAACTATATAAATTTTTACTTGAAATATTCATTTGGAAACTTCATTCGCAATTCAATTATCTTTAATACTTTAATATTTTTCAAACCCATTTGTAAAATTTCTTGCTTCCTTTATAAATACCATGTATATGTTTAAATAAAACCTTTACAAATATATGAAACTATTTGAAAACAATTATTTACATCATTAGTTATATTTACAAAGAAGCTATTGAAACATTAAATCCATAATTCATAAATTTATTAATTTATCTTAAGATACTTTCAACATTACTGATAAATCAATAATCATTTTTTTAAATATGGTTTATTTAGTTAATAACTTCTAAAATATTAATAACACTAATAATTTACTATTAAACCATGTAGTATATAA
Organism: Allium cepa; assembly: GCA_030765085.1. Classification (NCBI taxonomy): domain Eukaryota; kingdom Viridiplantae; phylum Streptophyta; class Magnoliopsida; order Asparagales; family Amaryllidaceae; genus Allium; species Allium cepa. Next base: position 871,274,947 of record CM060945.1, on the reverse strand, counting down.
ATAAATAATATTTTAAAAAGGATATATTCAAAATGGAAAAGAAGGTAGATTCGGAAAAAACAGAATATAGGTGAATAAATCAAGCTGAGCAGTTAAGGTAGATTCAAACGAATAATATCGGGCATGAATAATTAATTTAGAACCATGAGAGTTTTAATTTGAAATATTAATACAGAATATTTTTGTTGGAAATACTTTTATAATAAAATACTTTTATAACTCGATGTTTCAACAAGTTTATCCTCGTTCTTGTAGACTCTGGCTATGCGCTGATCAGGCACAAAGCTAGAATTCTTCAAGTATTTAGTAGACCTATTTCAACACCTAGTGAAAATACTTAAAAACCCTTCAAAACCGATATGGAAAGTACAATCCAAACAAATCAACCGAATCATGGATCGCAGATACACAATGGTTACGCTTGGATCCCCCAGGAAACATCCGTACCCTTTAAGCAATCTCTGCCTTGCGGATTACGCTACCACAACAAAACGACCATGGGTAACTCCATGGAAGGGCACTCGAGTATCACATCCAGAAAACCAAAATCAAAGAGAATAACATCGATAGAATGAATCCACAATGTGTCCACAAAGCGGATATCTAGCAGAAGGCACTTTCCATATCTTTACTTCGAAAATATGTATCATACAGTACCTTTTCAAATCACATTCAAATATCATACTTATATAAAGTCCAATTTATATAAGGTTCCATTTTCAAATCGAATACTTTCCAAAACCAACAGTATATCAAATCACACCTATATAGACTTCGATTATATAAGATTTCGCTTTTCAAACTGAGTACCTTTCCAAATCAATAGTTTTCGAATCAACTTCATGCTTATACAAATCAATTTTATATAAGTTCAATAACTCCCAAATCAAAGTATTTAGTAAAATAAGGTTCTCAATTTCAATCGTTTCAATATTATTTCAGTTTCAAAATCATATACGATTTCACCAAATTATTTCTTCCAAATTTAATATCTTCAGTTTCAAAGTTTCCAAAATAATAGGTTTAGAAAAATAATCCTAGTTCCTAAATCAACATAATTTAGGTGAAACAAATTCATTTCCAAAATCATTGTATAAATACTGGGTTTTAAATACCAATCTATTTTTGAAACCAAATAATTTTCTCAAAATCAATTATGCCCAAAATGATTACCAAGTTTATAACCATCCCTTTAAAACCTTTAAACTATTTATTTCTATTTGAAAGATCCAATTTACTTTTTGCAAATTATTATTCTATATATATATATATATATATATACATATATATAGTTTTATAAAAGATATTACTAAGTTAAAACATTTAAAACTAAATTTTATTCAAAACATTTCAAAACTAAATTTCATACTAGTATAATTCAAAATAGTCTCATTCATTTACTTAACAAAACTATTTCAAACCTATTTAAACCATATTACTTCATACCTTAAACATACAAAATTAAACTTATATACTTTGTCAAATAATTTATACCTTCCGAAATTACATAGCTTTGAAAATTAAACCTCGATTTGGAAGTGTTCGAACATTCAAAATAGTCGGTGAAATCAAATTTCAAATCCAAGAGTTAGAAATCAGCAACAAATCAGTAAATCAATTTTAATAGATAGGGTTATATCAAATCCGAAACTCGAGGACTGAACATCGGGCTCGCTTCAAATCATTTCAAATATATAATACATATATCTTTCGAATATCAAATCATACTTTGGAATTTGAAATCAAAATCGATTTCAAAGTCAATCGCATAGCAAAGCTACTAAAGTGGCCTCTCCCCCACTTTGAAACTCGAAAATCAATGTCGACGATGCGTGCAGTCATCACCGAAATTATTCTCCAGCGATATAAGTGAGTTCCGGACTTCTATTTTCTTAAAAACTTCTTTGAAATTTCTTCGAAATCATTGGAACTCATTTGAAGTCATTTGAAACATTTCTTATTCGAAAAATACTATCAAATCGTATTATTGTATATTTTCAAAATCTTAAAACCAATTTCAAAGCACCGGAATTCAACTCCTTGGATTTCCAATTTAAAATCCTTCAGTTATAAATTATTTTTAGATAAATCGATTTCTTATATATAATTTTCAAAATTTCAAATCCTTATCGGAAACATTTTCGCTTTTATATGTAGAATATAATCATACTTATCAAAATAATAATTTCGGTATATAGAAAAATTTCTAAAATACAAACAAACCCAATTTTTCAAAGGATGATTCAAGAATGTATTTCAATGTAATAATAGAGATTAAATTAGAGGGGCTCTAATCAAATAGAATTCTGATTCGAATGTAGGCTCGAACGAATACGAGATAATTAAATTACAAAATAGAAGATGGATATACTTATATAAATCATGGGCGACCTTAACCGGGTCAACCGTGACTTCAGGAATATGATCGATGCGGAATTGTAAGGCAAATCAATTCCGCGTAATAAGAGACAGCAGCATCTAAACTGAGGGATATATAAATATTCGGTGAATCAATGCCAATTTTAAAGGAGTTTCACCCATTTACAAATCATTCAAAGATTGGCGGGGTTGCCTATTTTTGTAGAAATCATTCGAAGTGGAGTTATGGGATACTCTCGAACCAAGAAACACTAATAGGGAGAGAAGATAACGGATTTAGGAACCGCAGGGAACGTTCCAAAGTCCAAAGGAAAACCAAATCAAAGAGGAAGAAATTCAGGCTCGAACGAAACCAATTCTGCAAATAAATTTACTATATATGATAAGTTTGCCTAGAGCCAAAGCTCTGATACCAACTATAATGATCCGATATTTTCAACCATTCACATCCGTACATTCCGTACTTGAATTGCTCAAAATACCAAATTGTTAATTTAAATTTGGCAAAATCAGCATATACAGTAAATTAAATAATCATAGAATCACAGATACAGAGTATTATAACAGAATGCAGCGAAATAGATAAATAGTAGTTCATGAAGCTACTATATAAACAAAAGAGTTTGAAATAAAATACAATAGGATATCTCAAATACAGACCGATGACATCTCTGAACAAACCAACTGGAAAGGCTGAATGCTGAATCGATAGTTGGATCTCCAAGGTAAGCTCCAAACTTCAAAGGTGATTCTCTAATGTTGTATCACTCAGTCTGACCCGAGCGTAAAGCAAAACACAAAACACTCGAGTCAGGATTAACATTCTTATATCAATAAATCCAACTCAAGTGAAATATCAACTGAAATACAAATAACTTAAAGGATGTTTGGGATAACCATCCTCTAAGGATCCATGGAACTATCTACAATGCAAAAATATACACTATAACACCGTGGTCATTTCAAATTAATTTATACTTCAAAAACCAAAATATCATTTTCATTTCAAATATATCTATTTCCCAAGATAGTATATATATATTAAATAATTTATAAAGTAAAGTATTCGTAATTTCCTCAAAATTCACAAATCGCTTCAAAATCAACTCGACTTTCCCATTTAAATTTAATTCAATCTCAATTTATCAATTTTCATTTGATTTAGTTTCCGGTTAAACAAATTCAAATTTTATCGGTTTCAAATACAGATTGAACCACAAATAAACCATTTAAATTTCAATGTAATTCAAAGTCAATATATTTCGAAGCTTTAAATATTCAACATTTCAAAGACTAAATTTGATAATTGCATTTTATCTCCCAATTTGACTTCACTATTATTTAGTTTGAAATATTCACTTAATCAATTCAATATTGTTTATATAACCTTAAATTACGTTTCTATATATTACCTTCGATTTCTTTAGACGTGAAATACCCATTAACTTACTTAAATCAAAATCAAGTTATAAGATTATATATTAAAGTTTCAAATTCAACAGCTTCAAGTTGATCTAATTAAATAAATTTATTAATCAAATGCAATTCGATCAATTCTGCTTTATCTTCCTAAATTTATACAAATCATTGAAAATCTATTTAAAAATATAATACTTAACATATGATATTGATCAAGTCGAACTTTATTAAATTTAAGTTTATTATTGAGTCTACTTTATATTTGAACATATTTATATAAAATATTTCAATATTAAATAAACTATATATATTCCCTTTCAAACCATGGAAATCATCTTCAAATTATTTATATATAGACCAACGGTGCCTCTACAATTCTCTATCCTATCGTCAAGTAATACGGATATTTATCATTTAAATCCGCAATTTCATATATACGGGTATATATCATTTCAACCCGCAATCCCAAATTCAATGCAAATGAAAATCGCTCGGGTCTATCATTTCAACCCATAATGATTTTCTCCTATTCTAAAGTCCGTTTAGGTATGTATCATTTCAACTTATAGTGAATCCTATACTAACAGGGAACTTGCAGAGTGATGACAAATGCGATAATAATAACAACAGGCATATATCATAAATAACAATATAATATAAACAGCCGGATATGGTGTCATATCCCACAGGTGAACAGTTACATAATAGCATATATATAACAATTTAAATACTACAGCAGCATATTTCAATTGTCGTTTCAATTAAAATCAAATCTAATAAATACAAGAACATTAATCGTGAGTGATTGCTCACCTTTCGAGGCTACAGAAATTTGACAATGAAATGAGTTATGAATCCAAGCACGAATTTCAAAGCAAAGCAAGATCAACTCGAATCGACAAAGAGACTGGTAAATGGGGATAAATGAAATCAAACCAGAACTGGATCGATGAAGAAAAATCAGAATCTGTTTGATAAAGACTGAAACAAAATATAAGATATACTATATTCACTTAAATTCAATATTCCAATAAACACATATTAAAGTAAGTTTCCATATTAATTTTTTTAAAATCAATAGTTATTAAAACACATATAAAATTAAAATATCTATATTAAAATTTAAAATCCATATATATCTTAAAAATCAAAGTGTCCATGTATATTTTTTATTCAGTGCAAAATTATCGTCACAACATTATTCAATTAGACAACAATACTTATCATCGTCATAAAATTTTATATAATCAAATATATATATATACACACACTGTATAAAAATATATACTGTATAAATATATAATCAGCCTTTATTATAACTAACATACCGCTGAAAATATAGTAACGATATCAAATACAGAAAACGCGTATACTTACTCATATATATATAGGCTAACTGACTGATTTAAAAATGTGGTTAGTTCGGCTGTGGAGATGAAGGGAGGCGGAGTCAGGTAGGCATGACCCGTTGGCTTCGTCCATGGAGCAGAGGTCGTTGGGGTGCGGTCAGGAGGAGTAAGCCGAGGTGAAGGGAGGGAAAGGAGTGGCAAGCGGTGGTCGGCCGATGGTGATGGCGGGTCGGAGAGCCGTAAGGGTGGGAAGAAGATGCGCATGGGTTTGGGGTGGAAGAGGCCGTGCGCCATCTCTTGTAAACGTTTGCAGAGAGGAAGCGAATGAAATATATATGAGAAAGGATGACTATGGTGACTAGTAGAAGGGAAAAAATGAACAGCCTGGAATTTTGTATAAAACTATCGTTTATTAATTGATTAAAATGAAGCACCACTACCCAACCACTAATAAATATTGAATAGTGTGAACAGGGGGATGAGACAAAGAGGCAGAAAAAAACGTACCATAATTACTCTAGTGAATAGAGGAATGGAGTTAAAACAAATAAATATATAAAGGTTGAATGAATGGCAACAGTCATATCCTACAATTCAGCTGAAAGATTAAACCAAATTATTACTGTGGTCCCCCTGCACGTTCCAAATTTTGAAACCGAAGGAAGCAGTTAAGTCACAATTTATGGTACCGATATACGTTGCAATTCCATAAAGAAAAATCCAAACGGAGCAAGAAACGTCCGAATTTCGCAAAACGAATTTCGCAGTCTGATACAGAGTGTTCTAAATAAATTTTCTCATGTTGACATATTTAGGTTTCGGAATACTTTTAAATTCAACGGTTATTAACTGATTTAAATTGAAATAAAATTACACAATAAAATAAACTTCAATATTATCAGATGAAAATATACCAGTTGCTATATTAAATAGACGTATTCCAAATAATAAATTCTTATTTTCAAATTTTATTGTTTACTCACAAAATTTCAATAAATTTTCTTATTTAAGCCATTAAAATTTTCGTGTCGTTACATCTAACATATGCAACTAACATATTACAGATTAGTATATATATTAAGTTTTGGAATATATATATATATTTATAAAACAAACTGAAAGAACAAACTTCTCTTTTAATATATACTTACATAAACCTTTCATATATATATAACACGTACGCCTTACATATGTATATCATACTTGCAAAATATATAGAACATACCGTATGACTTATGTATTCCTAGATACAAATCATATTCGAAAGTCCAAAATAATGCAAACATATATAATTGTTCGTATAACCTACTGTGTATATAAACCTCTATATTATATTTTAAAATCCATGCTTACATATATAAAATCTACCCTGTCAAAACTTTATATACTGACATGTATAAAATTTGTGTAAACTTCCTTAACATAATATTTTGTACACATACATAATTTAAAATGCCAATGTTTATTTCATTATATATATATATATATATATAGATCTGTATCTTTATATATCATAAATCAAACTATATAATTATACAAATAAACAATCTATATATAGATATAGAACAGAGAAAACAAAACAGAGGTAGCTATGAATCAAGCTAGCTGAAAGGGAGAGCAAATATGACAAACCAGGCTAAAGTCGCCTCCTCAATCGATTATATAGGCTCAAAAACCAAGGCAGCGCAAGTATCAACTTCCTTCCATCACATAACTTACTAGCGGAGCACAAAACAAGGTTCGACAAGCCTGGGCCGATTCAAGTGTGGTGCCGCCTTATTGTGATTTGATGGTGAGGTTGCTTACGTGGAGGGATATGGGATCGGCTTTACAAGATCGGAGTGGGAGGTCGGAGTTGCGGATGTGGGTTGAGGTCGATAAACTTGGAGAGGAAGATTGATGAAAATGAACAGGCATGCTAATTTTTTTTTGATGAAATGAGAAGGCTACAGGGAGCTAAGTGAACAGATTCGCACAGTGGAAGATGATAAGAAAATATATAAAAGCAAAAGTAAGAGCAACGATCATAAGCCCTGATTCAGCTAAAAATTTGAAGCAATTAATGGCTAGATTGGACAGCACGTTTCAAATTTTGAAACCGAAGGAAGTAGTAAAGTCACTGTTTATGGTTTCGTTGCGTACTGGACTTCAAAATACAAAAATAAATATACCTCAGAGATCAGCACAATGAGATGATTAAAATAGCATACAGATATCAGTGGTACGATCATCCTATCAAAAGTCGATATCCGGTACCGAAAATGCTGCAAATTCGTTGAAAAAAAGATAAACGGAGCAATAGCAGTCCAAATTTGGAGAAAAGAAGGATGACGTCTCACTTAGAAGATGATTTACAAATTTATTGTGTAAAAAGATTCGGGTTTGGAAAACATTTTATTACCATCAATTTTTAACTGATTTAAATTGAAATAAAATTTCACAATAAAATATTAATTGAAAATTTAACATTTGCTATGTTTAAATAGACATATTCCAAATATTAAAATTTTATTTTCAAATTCAAGTATTTAAATATTTCACAAAATTCCAGTTAAATATATTATTAAAACTATTAAAATTTACGGGTCGTTACAATGCATGTCCTTGTAGACATGGATGACCCGACACGAGTACTAAAAATAGGATCGCATCTTGGAACCAAGACGTGACAAGAATTAGTCAAGTTTCTTCGCGCCAATCTGGACGTGTTTGCTTGGATGCATTTCGATATGTGTGGGGTATCATCAAAGATAGCATGTCACGCACTTAATATCGATCCTAAGTACACTCTAGTGAAGCAGAAGAGGTGCACCCTGGGACCAGAACGGTTTATAGCACTAAGAGAGGAAATGGATAAGCTCTTGGAAAATGGTTTCATCTGCGACGCAACCTATCCCTTATGGGTATCGAATTCAATTTTGGTAAAGACATCCAATGGGATTCAGTGGGCTTGCATTGACTACTCAGATTTAAACAAAGCCTGACCAAAGGATAGCTTTCCATTGCCCAAGATCGATCAGCTTGTTAACACCACGACAGGCCATGAGCTACTATCGTTTATAGATGCCTACTCGGGATATAACCAAATCATGATGCATAAACCCGATCAAGAGAATACTAGTTTCATTACCGACCTTGGATTATACAGTTATCAAGTCATGCCCTTCGGACTAAAGAACGTAGGGGCAATCTACCCACGACTGGTAAACAAAAAATTCAAAGATTAGATCGGAAAAATGATGGAAGTATACATGGACGACATGCTTTGATGGTAAGATTAAAAATTGTTTTGATGGACGACATGCTTTGATGGTAAGTATACTCTAAGAATGGAATTTGCTACCACTAACAATGAAGCAGAATACGAGGCTTTGATGGTAAGATTAAAAATTGTTAAAGAATTAGGAATAAAGCTGTGCATATCTATAGCGATTCTTAGCTAGTCATCTTCCAAGTGAAAGAGGAGTACCAGGCAAGGGGTAACCTTACCCTCTACCCACTGATGTCGCAGGAATTGCTACAGGGCATCAAGCACTACATTTTAAGTCACATTCTGAGGGAATAGAATAAGCAAACGGATCATCTAGCCAAACTAGCCAATTCCGGAGATGCTTAATTAATGGGACTAGCCCCAAACAGAACACTTACATCACCCAACAAAGATGATATGGATATCGATTGTATAAATATATTATTTAACTAATTAAAGATTTAATTAATTCATTGAATTTATTAATCCTATAAATAAATATTAAAATTTCAAAAATATTTTTATTATATTTTCATAAACACTTTTGAAAACTATATTTATGATATATAGAGTTTTCAAAACCAATTTTGAAAATCACATTATAACACTTATAATGTTATTCTTACTTTAAATTTAACTTTTGAATTTCAGATTTTATTTTAATTTTGAAACAATTTTGAAAATCACATTATAACATTTATAATACAATTCTTATTTTAAGTTTAACTTTTAAATTAAAAAATTTAATTTAATTTTCAAAACGATTTTGAAAATTAGCCCAAGGCCCAAATTCAAATTGGGTCTTTTCTCCTAGGAAAAACTTTTGGGCTCAATTCAACTTTAGTGCCAAGCCGATAGCCAGAGAGGTCATGATACTTAATTGTTGAAATTCAAGCCCATACACTACTTTTCTAGACATTCTACTAAATTAGTAAGTTTTTAACTAGTTAGCTATAACATGACCAGTTTAGACCGCATAAGTTATCTGGCTATGATACCATTGAAAGAACTGGTCCAGTGTGCAGTAGATAAAATGGGCGAATTCCAAGAAAAATACCACTTTGGATCTTGTTAAGCCTATAAAGTCTAAATTTCATTGGATCATGACTTAATTTATTTTAAATAAAATTGCTATTTCATTTCATTTGTAGTTGAAGTTTTCTTAAAATGTTGTATGCTAATTATTTAATGTAAACATATGTATCATATATAATATGTTTGTACGTGCATGTGCAACAGTTACAGTGTACATGGTTCAACTTGCCATGTATACGTGCTTTGATTTACACTGCAATGGACAAGTTATACTCTCCGTATACATATGCATTGTCCAATTTGTATATACGTATATATTTGAATATAGAGTAGAATAGTATTTATAACAGTGTAAATGTACATATACATACTGTTAGAACCTCCATTCTGATTTTAATAATAATAATAATTATATAGTCACATACAAGATATATCATATAATATTACAGGTATGTACTAGAAGAAGATAATTATGCTCAAAAAAATCATGGCTCAAAGACAATTGAAGAAAGATGGATCATGTTATTTAAAAGTAAGGTCATATTATCATATTATAGTTATAGATAAATGTTGTACAATATCCTTGAGTGATCATAATACACACCATTTCATACCGACAAATTTCTATAAAAACTGCCTAAATTTTCCAAATTTAATAGCAACAGAAGTCTGTCAATATGCCACAGACATCTATGGTATGTTTTAAGTTTCTATTTTTTGAAATGCCACAGAAGTCTGCCATATAATGATAGACGTCTGAGGAAAGTTTCTGTTTGCATATTTTAAACTACATCTGTCAGTTTTTGAATGGATGTTTCTCTTTGCTTTAATGAGACATCCTCCTCCTTCAACAGTTGCAACCATTAATGAAAGAGAAACCTTCCAAGGAGTCACAACTTGTAACACCCCACACTTTTATTACATTATTTAGGATATTGAATTAGTTAAATTAAATAAAATAATGTGAAGATTAATAGGTTGAGATTTGATTTAACTAAGGGCACTGTGCCATGTTAAATGGAAGTCAAAATGAAACAACATGAACTAATGTGTTTGGAAATAAGGAAGGGAAAAATGGGAAATAGGAGAGATTTTTACCCTAAACCCATTGGAAATGAAACTCACGTTCAATTCATTTTATCAAACTAAAATATATCAAGGTCGGCCACCATTTCCATTCTCAAGAGAAGATAAAGCTAGGATTCAAGAGAAAGAAGTTAATCAACTTATTCAATATCAAAATCTCACATCTTTTAATCTCAAAGCTAAGGTCAATAATTACTGCATCCTATTTTCTTATGATTTTCGATTTGAAGTTATATCCGAAATGATTTTGCAAGTATATGTCATGTTTTAAATGATTAAATTTATATATATGCTTGTTGGTGAATTATACATGTTCATATTAGTTTTTATGATATGTTTGATATGAAAACCCTATTAAATGATATCCAAATGCCTTGAAAATTTAAATTTAGGATAGAAATTATATTTTAGAGATGCTTTTCAATTTTCATAATTTTCTGAACTAATGTGGAATTTATATTAATTTTCTAGTGAAGAAAATAATATATTGGGTTATAAATTAATTACGGTTAAAATAAAAATTATTTGGGTTTGGAATTTTTATATGTTGGAAAACATATTAAAATAGATTTTCTGGAATTTTTCTAGATTTTTCTTAACTGTTTTGATGAATATATAAAATTATTTAAGGTATGGGACTTAAATGTTTTATATATTTAATTAAGGAGAAGGGGCATTTTATAAAATAAAATCATTGTTTATTTCCGAAATTATTGGCAGCACTATTCTAAAAAATATTTATTAACCAATAAGAATTTGACAAACAATTGTAGGTCAGTTGAAAAGTTATCTCTTTTAAGTTAAAAACAAGAAAATCATACTTTTAGCATGTTTCAACCATTTGCGGCATTAAAGCTTTCGACCCAGAACTTTCGACAAGGTCGAAAGCATGCTTTCGAAAAGGTCGAAACCAATGCATATGGTATCAAGTTACTTGGTACGTAATGTATTGGACAAGGTCGAAGGGTACTTGGTTGAAACCTTAGATGCCGAAGAGGTTGGAGTATGTTTGTATTATAAGCCAGAAGTAACGCCTGCTTTGCCTTCGAAAAAGAGCTTTCGACTTGGTTGCTTTCGACCAGGTCAAATATTCAAAAACAAAGGTTTAAAGCTTTCGATAAGGTCGAAAGGTAAACAAGCTTTTGAAGGGGTCGAAATTCCCTAGCCGTCGCCTTTCAACCTTTCGAAGTCATGCTTTCGACAAGGTCGAAAGGTATACTTGTCTTTTAAAAACCAGCCGCTTCTCCCATGCTTTCGAAAGGAAGCTTTCGACTTAGATGATTTACCCTTTTTATTCTAATTAAAGTATAACCTAAGCTTTCATAGGGAGTGTTTTAAAGTATTAATAAGGCTAGAGCCTATTGTTTTTAAAGTTAAGTTTTAAGCTTTCAAAGGGGAGCTTCTAAAGGGGTCGAAAGCTAAGCTTTTAAAGAAGTCGAAAGGTTTTTAAAAAGAGGTTTTATTCCATATGTTTAAATTGAATCCAAAGTGCTTCGAAGGGTTTATGTTTTAAATGTTTAATTCTTTCGAAAGTTACTATTTATTGAATGGTTTCAAAAGGATTGAAAGCCAAGCTTTCGAAAGAGTCGAAAGCAAAGCTTTCGATTGAGTCGATAGGTAGCTCCCAAAGGGGGTAAAGGTAGCTTTCGACAAGGTTGGAAGGTCCTATTTTCTAAATAGTTTCAGAAGGATTGAAATGGAGGGTTTTTCCAAGGTTTTCTATGGCATAGTTTTAAAGTGTTTTAAGATAGGATGTCTAAGGATTTAATGATTTTGAAAGGAATATTTTCAATGCTTTCGAAACATTTGAAGTATGATACCAAGAGGAAAGGTTTTGGCCGTTTGGCCTAGATAAATAAAGGGTTTTACTTGGTTTTGAAAAAGATGCTTTCAAAGGATTTAGAGGGAGTACTTTCAATGGAATCGAAAGGGGTACTTTCAAATATTTAAATGTTTTCAACAACTAAAGTTTGAGTAAAGAATATATATATATATATATATATATATATATATATATATATATATATAACATGGAAATGTGATTTTGAGTAAACCATAAAGATTATTTATTTTCCTTGTGTTAGTTCGATTTAAAGGTTTTAAGTCATTTTGAAAAGGTTTTCAGGGAAAATTATGGGATGGGATCCCTAAGTGAAAATGACTCAGATATTAGAATACCAGATGGGACTGGTATAGGAACGCTCCTTATACATTAGCTACTGGCCCTAGCTAATTGTTGGCCTAAATTCCAGTGTATAGGGCTTGGTCATAGGTAGACTAAAATTATAATTACATACCGAAAGGAATATATGTTTGTATACAGATATGTTATTGGTGAGTCTAAAAAACCATTAGGATCAGGAAGACCTGGGAGATGATTAAGTTAGGGACAGACCGTCCAAAAGAGGAGTATTTAACAGGTAGTTGAGGATAGATCGTCCAGAAGAGGAGTGTCTAACAGGTGTTAGATTGATTTTGTTTATATTGTCTGGTAGGCTTGAGTCAGCCAAAGGTTTAAAGTTTTCCAAACAAAACTTATGTGTTTGAACAGATAGTTCATTTATTACTTGATATCTATGTATGTTTACATAATGATGCTTTATAGTATTTAACCAGTTTTGGTTGTAGGAATAGGTTTTGCAAAAGGTATGTTTTAAAAGGATGTTAGTAAGGGGAAACCCGTTCCGCTAAGTGGACATGGGAGCCATGTATCAGTTTTTCATAAACATGATGCAAGTTGGAATTGCAGTTGGAGCCGTCGAAGGGAATGCTACTGGAGGAGGAGTTCATGAAGCTCCTATAGTCAACCACTATGCTAATCTGAGCAGAGTCTATGTTAGGTTTGGAGGAAAGCCGTTCATTGGAACTGAAGATGTGATTGAGGTAGAAAACTGGCCGTTACACTGTGAGCGGATTTTCACCGACTTAGGATTGAATGATGAACAGAAAAGGAGATTAGCTTCAAGACAGGTTCAGGGAGCTACTTTATTCTGGTGGAATACTATTGTAGCTGGTGTTGATGAGGAAACCATTACTTGGGCGGAGTTTAAGAGAAGGCTTTAAGAAAGATTTATGTCAATGATGGCGCAGTCGGTATTGGTTAGGAAGTTTGCTGAACTGGAGCAAGGAGAGATGTATGTTCTAGAGTATGCAAGAAGATTTAAAGAGTTAGCCCGGTATGGGTATGCCATGGTTGATCGGTGATAAAGAGGAACGAGAAGTTTATAAGAGGTTTGAAGCCGGAGTTGGCAAGATCTACCTTAAAGCACTTAAGTGATCCATGTGATGTAGTAGTAGAAATGGTGCTAAGGCAGGAAGAGGCGTTAGCTTGTTTGGAGAATAAGAAAGAGAAGGAAGTCTAGGTGGGCTAGAAAAGAAATTTTTTTTGTAAGAGGAATACTCAGAAGGGAGGAGCATAGAAGAAGAAAATATGAGGTGGTTTGTTAAAAATGTGATAAGAAAGAACACTATGCTAATGAGTGACGTACCGGAAAAGGAAAAGGGAAAGAAGCAGTTGGAAAGAAGAATATCTGATGCTTTAATTGTGATCAGATCGGCCATTATTAAAACGAATTCTGAGAGCCTATTAGAGACGAAAAGGGATAGATGTATGCATTGGAGCCCGCAACTTCAAGGGCAGTTATGCAGGAGAAAGGGAAGGCGGTTCTGGGAGGCTCGCTACGGATTCACGGTATGTCAGTTAGATTTCTGTTTAATACTAGTGCATCACATTCTCTTATTTCTCGATTTTTAGTAGGTAAGCTTAACCTAGAGCCCTCATGTTTAGCTACTTCCTTAAGGGTTGCAAATCCGATAGGAGGATATGCAACACATGGAATGAGGTGTGACCATTTAGAGTTTGACTTGCTAGGTCATATTTTTTATTGCTGTTTGAATGTATTTGATTTTATGGGGTTTCGAATTATCCTTGGGATGGATTGGTTAAGTAAGTATGATGCTAGGATATTTTTCCATGATAGGAAAATATCACTTAGACATCCAGATTATAGTGACCGGATAGTTTATACCGTAGAGAACCCTAGTTGTGAGGTGACTGCTATATTAGGCATAATGGAGTTGGAGGATGACTTGCATCTAGTCATTGTGGTTAGTGAATTTGCTGATGTATTTGAGCCGATAGTTAGACTTCCACCGAAATGAGTCGAGTTTCGGATTGATTTGGTGCCTGGAGCAGAACCGGTGAGTAGGCCGCTAAGAGGGATGACACCTACGGAGATGAAAGAGTTGACAGTGCAGTTGGTGGACTTGGAAGGCAAGAGTTTTATTCGACCGAGTAGTTCGCCTTGGGGTGTTGCGTAGTTTTTGGTAAGAGGCCGGACGAATCGTTGAGGCTATGTATCGACTTTCGTAAGTTGAATGAGAAGACGATAAAAACCAATATCCATTGCCGAGAATTGAAGATTTGTTCGATCAGTTAAGTGGAGCCAAGGTATTCTCTCAACTAGATTTGCCAACGGGGTTTCATCAGCTTAGAGTGGCAGAGGATTGTATTCCTTTGATGGTGTTTAGGACGAGGTATGGATCATATGAATGATAAGTTATGCCGTTCGGACTAACTAATGCGCCGACATTCTTTATGGATTTGATGAACTGAATTTTCCGAGAGCACTTAAATAGATTTATGTGGGTATTCATAGATGATATTCTGATTTACTCTAAGGATGAGAAGGAGCATGAAGTTCATCTTAGAGTTGTGCTTGAGACGTTGAGGGAGCATCAGTTGAAAGCTGAGTTTTCGAAGTGCCATTCTTGGAAGAAGGAAGTGAAGTTCCTTGGTCATGTAGTCTCAGAGAAAGGATTATCTGTAGATCCGACTAAGATTGAGGCGGTGAATAATTGGAAGAGACCCAAGACAGTGATCGAGATAAAGAGATTGCTTGGATTGGCTGGATATTACCGAAGGTTTATAAAGGATTTTTCATAGATAGCTTCACAAATGACTAAGCTTACGTGAAATGATGTGAAGTTTGTATGGACTAATAAGTGTGAGGAAGCATTCCAGAGCTTGAAACACTTATTGACCCATGCTTCGGTGTTGGTGGTTCCAGAGGGGAATCAGGATTTAGTTGTTTATACTGATGCGTGTAGAACTGGATTGGGAGCTGTGTTGATGCAAAGAGGTAAAGTGATTGCTTACGCGTCTTGACAGTTCAGACCGCATGAAGTTAGGTATCTAACGCATGACTTGGAGTTAATTTCCGTTATATTTTCTTTAAAGGTGTGGAGGCATTATCTTTTGGTAGAGCAATTCGAGCTTTATATGTATCATAACACATTGAAGTATTTGTTCTCTCAAAAGGAGCTGAACATCAGACACTAGAGATGGCTGGAGTTTATTGCAGCTTATGATTTTGGAATTGAGCACACAGCAGGAAAAGGAAACAAGGTAGTGGATGAACTTAGCAGGAAGCATCTAAATGCAGTATTGGCTGTGATTGCTGAGTGGAAAGATTTGGAAGTATTGTCAACTTGTAGAGTGTAGTATAAATCCGAGACAGGTTTTAGTGCAGGAAATGCTGTATTGTCTTGTTTAGAAGTTCTACCGGTAATGATTGAGAAGATAGTTTCTAAACAGAAAGAGGATCCAGTTTTGGCTGAACGGATCAGAAGGCTAAGTGGAACAAAGATCGTTGACTTAAAAGATTTTAGTCTTGACCAGAATGGGTGGTTGAGAAAGAAGGAAAGGTTGTGTGTTCCGAATGAAGGAGACATGAGGAAAGAGGTTTTGGATGAGTGCCATTGTTTGAAGTTCACTATCCATCCAGGAGGAACGAAGATGTATCAAGATATGAAGAGAAGTTTCTTCTGGGAAGGTATGAAATTGGACATTGGTTTATGTGTTAAGCAGTGCTTGAATTGCCAGCAGGCAAAGGCAGAACACATAAAGCCAAGTGGATTGCTTCAATCGTTGGATGTTCCGATATAAAAGTGGGGTTCTATCTCTATGGATTTTATTGATGGATTGTCAAGATCTAGTAAAGGAAATGAAAGTATACGGTTTATAGTGGATAGATTAACCAAGAGTACCCATTTCATTCCGATAAAGTCAACTAGGATGGCACCTATTTTGGCAAAGTTATTTATGAAGAATGTGGTTAGACTGCACGGGATTCCTAGTAGTATCATCAGTGATAGAGATTCTTTGTTTACTAGTGAGTTCTAGAGGAGTCTACCGGAAACTTTAGGAACCAAGCTCAACATGAGTACCGCTTACCATCCAAAGACTTATGGGCAAACGGAAATAGTTAACAAAGTCTTAGAGGATTTGTTAAGAGCTTGTGTATTGGACTTTGGGGGATCATGGGAAGACCATCTTCATCTAGTTGAGTTTTCATATAACAGTAGTTATCATGCTAGTATTGGGATGACATCATTTGAAACTTTGTACGGAAGACCATGCAAATCACCCATATGTTGGTTAGAGACCGGGGATAGATTGATTCATGGTCCAGATTTGGTGAAAGAAGGCGCAGAGAAGATTGAATTGATACGAGCTAGGATAAAGGAAGCTCGGTCTAAGCAGAAAATTTATGCATATAGAAGAAGGAAAGACTTGGAATTCTCTATTGAATACTATGTGTTTATTAAGGTTTCACCAATGAAAGGTGTGATTAGATTCGGGAAATCAGGGAAGTTAGGGCCTAGATACGTTGGTCCTTTCCGTATTGTTGAGAGGATCGGGAAGCTCGCTTATAGAGTGGAGTTACCGAATAGTTTGGTAGGAGTCCTTGATGTTTTCCATATTTCTCATCTTAGAAAATGTGTTAGAGACCAGGAGACTACTATAGCACCTACAATGTTAGAGAATTTAGTAGTAGAGTCGATTTGACCATTGTCAGAAAGCCGATTCAGATAGTCAAGAGAGATGAGAAGAAGCCGAGGAACAAGGTAGTCAAATTTGCAAAGGTCTAGTGGAGTGACAATGCTAGAGGCTGTACTTGGGAGACTGAGAGAAGGATTAGAAACTCTTATCTTGATTTGTTTTAATGGTATGTTGTAACTTTTATTGTTTTGTTGTGCACCTTACCGTAATTTCGAGGACCAAATTCTTTAAGGAGAGGAGTCTGTAATACCCCATATTTTTATAACATTATTTAGGATATTCAATTAGTTAAATAAAATAAAATAATGTGAAGATTAATAGGTTGAGATTCGATTTAACTAAGGGTAGTCATGCCATGTTAAATGGAAATCAAAATGAAACAACATGAACTAATGTGTTAGGAAATAAGGAAGGGCGAAATGGGAAATATGAGAGACTTATATACTAAACCCTTAGGAAATGAAACTCACATTCATTTCATTTTATCAAACTAAAATATATCAAGGATGGCCAACATTTCCATTCTCAAGAGAAGATAAAGCTAGGATTCAAGAGAAAGAAGTTAACCAACTTATTCAATATCAAATCTCATATGTTTTAATCTTAAAGCGAAGGTGAATGATTACTACATCCCATTTTCTTATGATTTTTGGTTTTAAGTTATATCTGAAATGATTTTGCAAGTTTATGCCATGTTTTGGATGATTAAATTTATATATATTCTTGTTGGTGAATTATACATGTTCATATCAGTTTTTACGATATGTTTGATATGAAAACCTTATTAAATGACATCCATATGCCTTGAAATTTTAAATGTAGGCCCGAAATGATATTTTAGAGATGAATTACATTTTTCATAATTTTTTGAATTAATGTGGATTTTATATTAATTTTCTAGTGAAGGAAATGATTTATTGGGTTATAAATTAATTACGGTTAAAATAATAATTATTTGGGTTTGAAATTTTTATATGTTGGAAACATATTAAAATAGTTTTTCTAGAATTTTTTCAGACTTTTCCCTAGTGTTTTGATGAATATACAAAATTATTTAAGGTATGAGACTTAAATGTTTTATATATCTAATTAAGGAGAATGGGCATTTTATAAAATAAAATCATTGTCTATTTATGAAATTATTGGCAGCACTTTTCTGAAAAATATTTATTAACCAATAAGAATTTGAAAAACAATGGCAGGTCAGTTGAAAAGTTATCTCTTTTAAGTTAAAAACAAGAAAATCATACTTTAAGCATGTTTCAGCCATTTGCGGCATTAAAGCTTTCGACCCAGACCTTTCGACAAGATCGAAAGCATTTTCTCAATAAGGTCGAAACCAATGCATACAGTATCAAGTTATTTGGTACGTAATGTATTGGACAAGGTCGGTTGGTTGAAACCTTAGTTGTCGAAGGGGTTGGAGTATGTTTGTTTTATAAGCCAGACGTAACGCCTGCTTTGCTTTCGAAAAGGAGCTTTTGACTTGGTTTCTTTCGACCAGGTCAAATACTTAAAACAAAGGTTTAAAGATTTCGACAAGGTCGAAAGGTAAACAAGCTTAGAAGGGGCCAAAATCCACCGGCCGCCACCTTTCAACCTTTCAAAGTCATGCTTTCGACAAGGTCGAAAGGTATACTTGTCTTTTGAAAACCAACCGCTTCTCCCATGCTTTCGAAAGGAAGCAGACGACTTAGATGATCTACCCTTTTTATTCTAATTGAAGTATAACCCAAGCTTTCGAAGGGGGTGTTTTAAAGTATTAATAAGGCTAGAGCCTATTGTTTTTAAAGTTATGTTTTAAGCTTTCGAAGTGGAGCTTCCGAAGGGGTCGAAAGCTAAGCTTCTGAAGAAGTCGAAAGGTTTTAAAAAAAGAGGTTTTATTCCACATGTTGTAAATTAAACCCAAAGAGCTTCGAAGGGTTTATGTTTTAAAGGTTTAATGCTTTTGAAAGGTATTATTTATTGAGTGGCTTCAAAGGGATCGAAAGCCAAGCTTTCGAAGGGTTCGAAAGAAAAGCTTTCGATGGAGTCGAAAGGTAACTTTCGAAGGGGTCAAAAGGTAGCTTTCGACATTGTCGAATGGTCCTATTTTCTAAATTGTTTCGAAAGGGTTGAAATGGAGGGTTTTTCCATGGTTTTCTAAGGCAATGTTTTAAAGTGTTTTAAGATAGGATGTCTAAGGTTTTAATGATTTCGAAAGGAAAATTTTCAATGGTTTCGAAAGGTTTGAAGTATGATATCGAAAGGAAAGGTGTTGGCCTTTTGGCCAAGATAAATAAAGGGTTTTAATTGATTTCGAAAGAGATGCTTTCAAAGGATTTAGATGGAGTACTTTCAATGGAATCGAAAGTGGTACTTTCAAATATTTAAATGTTTTCATCAACTAAAGTTTGAGTAAAGAACACACACACACACACACAAATATATATATATATATATATATATATATGTATATATATATATATATAACATAGAGCTATGATTTTGAGTAAAGCATAAAGATTATTTATTTTCCTTGTTTCAGTTTGATTTAAAGGTTCTAAATCATTTTGAAAAGGTTTTTAAGGAAAATTATGGGAGGGAATCCCTAAGTGAAAATGACTCAGATATTAGAATACCAGATGGGATTGGTATAGGGTCACGCCCTATACATTGGCTATTGGCCTCAGCTAATTGTTGTCCATAATTCCAGTGTGTAGGGCTTGGTCACAAGTGGACTAAAATTATGATTGCACACCCAAAGGAATATATGTTTGTAGACATATAGGTTATTAATGATCGCGAAAAACTATTAGGATCGGGAAGACCTGGGAGATGATTAAGTTAGGGACCGACCGTACAGAAGAGAAGTATTTAATAGATAGCTAAGCACAGATGGTCCAGAAGAGGAGTATCTAACAGGTGTTAGATTGATTTTGTTTATATTGTTTGGTAGGCCCAAGTCAGCAAATGGTTAAAAGTTAGCCAAACAAAACTTATGTGTTTAAACGGATTGTTCATTTATTACGTGATATATATGTATGTTTACATAATGATGCTTTACAGTATTTAACCAGTTTTGGTTGTAGGAAAAGGTTTTTCAAAAGATATGTTTTAAAAGGATGTTAGTGAGGGGAAACCCGTTCCGCTAAGCGGCGTGGTCTCACTTAACATATTAAACTGGGATGTATAGTATTATTCACACCAGGCTTTATATCTGACTCGAAGTTTATGTTTTCCGCTTAAACTCTTAGGTGCTCAAAATTGATTTTAGTAGGCTTAGGGGTTAAGGTTTTTTTAGATTAAGTAGGATGATGAATAAGGCTACCGAAGGCATGCAGGAGGCGAACGAATAGCTATTTAGGAGTCGCAGTTTTATGTTTTGTTGTATTTCCGCTGTGTTTGTATTAATTCAGTTATGACTATATGACTCCGATCATCTAAGAGGGTATCTTCATATACCGCTCTTCGCATATTTTGTAATGATTACATTTTATCTGTGCTTGGGAACGTGTTGGGATTATGTATTAAGAATATGGAACATCTGTTTTGAAATATAATAAAGAAATGTTGTTTTTAAATCTGTATTATGTTTCACATTCAAATGCTTCTGATATTATAGATACCATTAACATAGCCGTATTTAGTCATCGAAAGCTAATACTATAGATGACTGCAACATCTACAACACTTAGTTTTGGGCCTCTAGATAGGGGATGTCACACAACTTTTCAAATACAACTCTTTGATTCTATAAATACTTCAAATCGATTGAGATTAAACTTGACTTGATTTACCACTCTCTAACTTCTATATTCATATTCTCTTGTGCTATCATTAATTTCATATTCTCAGTCACTTATAACAAAAATCTATATTTTGGTTAAATCATTTCCCAAAATTTAAACATTCACACTCACTATCACTTAAAGAAGATTATAGGAAAAATTATACTAGTAGTCAATATCCGTATTTTATAAAACACTAGATTGTCAAAGGAATACTTTTGTAGTAATCTATAACTCCGGGCAAAGCGTGGATTATCGGTTAGTGAAATACCGAAGGGGAGCTTAAGGACTGGAACTAAGACAAGAGGTCCGAATTTGTATAAAAACTCTGGTGTGATCATTTTACTTTTAGTTTTTATACTCTGAATTACTGTTTTGGTTATCACATATACTAGCAAATATTCACACAAGCTATATTATACGATATACTGCACTGACATTTGGTATCAGAGCTCTGTCATTTCAATTTACAATAACACGTGATTGAATTTTTTTTAAATATAGCAAGTACATTTCATAAAGGTTAATCAACTGCTCGTCTCTCACTATTTACTGGTTCTAATTATGCTTATTAGTCAACATGTATGAGAATTTTTATGAAAGCAAATGGTTTAGAAATTTGGCTAGCTACACAAACTAAATATGAAGAACCTACCACTGATATTAGCACTTGGACCAATGCACAATAGGATGCAGCATTGAATAATGCCTAAGCTATGAATAATTTTGCTCACTTGATAAAAACAAATTTTCACAAGTCATGCTTTGCACCACTGCATATAACATTTGGCTCACTTTACAAATTGAACATCAAGGCATGACTAAAATCAAGCAAACAAAAATCTTTATTTCATAAAACCAATTTTCATCTTTTAAAATGGAAGGAAATGAATCAATTATTGACGTGTATGCTAGATTTCAAACTATTCAACATGATCTATTGGCACTTGGAGTCAAATTCACTGATTTTGACTTAGTCACATGAATTTTAAACTCTTTGACTAATGAATGGGAAAGAAAAGTTTTAACCATCAAAGAGGATAATGATCTCTCTCAACTCAAAGTCAACGAGTTAAAAGTAAATTTGATGTCGTACGAAGCTAACTTCAGGCAAGAAATGAGGAAAACCAAGAAAAGAAGATATAACCTTTCAAGTTAATGACAACAATTCTGACTTAGAAGAAGATGAAATTGTGTTTATTGCCAAGAACTATAACAAATTTAAAAAATTCAAGAAGATGACAAAGTTTCAAAATGGTAGGAATTCGAACTCTTCAAATCAAACATCAATCAAATACTATGGATGTGACAAATTCGGCCATATGAAGAAAGAATGTCCACGGCTGAATAATGACAAAAATAAAAACAACTTCAAGAAGTTCAGAGAAAGTGAAGAGCCTTTCAAGTAACTTGGGATGATTCTGACTCGTCCTCTTCATCAGATAAAGAGACTTATTCGGAACAACCAAATATCTGCTTTATGGCCAGCACAGATGAGGTATGCTCTGAATTAACATATGATGAAATTTTGGAAATTGGCATTGAATTGGATGATAAATATAGAGAATCTAAGAAACTAAACAAGGAAGGTCTAGGAAAGTTAAATAACGCGGAGCTAGAAATTGGTTTATTAAATGATGAGAAAATAATCTTAGAAGAAGAATTAGAAATAGCTCAAAAAAAGTGTAAAAAATTATCTTCTCAAAATACTACTCTAATACATGATTTAGAAAATAGTAAATTATAAATGCCAAACTTGAAAATGAAAAACTAGAATTAAAGACAAGTTTAGATTCTAGCAATATTGAAATTTTTGATCTTAAGGACAAGTTAGATAAAATAACTAATAATTTGTTGTAATTCACTAAAGGAAAACAAAATTTATAAAATTCGATTAAAATATCAAAACCATCTGGAAATCAAAATGGATTAGGTTTTAATAGTAAGAAAAAACCCAAGAACTATAGCACACTATACACTAAGATCAAAAAGCCAAAATCTAAGACTAAGATTAAGGCTTCAAACTCAAAAAAGGTCAACATATGGATTCCTAAAACAAATTACAAGTGAATTAAACAGAAACACATAGATTCATATTTAAAAAATGTTGTCTATAATGATAATTATATTTTTTAAAGGTCCTAAATCCTCTTAGATATAGCTACCTTCTCCCACTAACACATAGGACCCTAACGAAGGAAGTGGATACCAATTAAATCTTTATTATATTGCAGGTACCTAAAATCAAAATTAAAAGCAAGGAGAAATGGATACTCAATAGCGGATGCTCCAAAGACATGATAGGAAATGCACATATGCAATCCAACATAACATATATTGATGGCAGCACTGTGACATTTGGCGATAATTCAAGGTTTCGCCATTGGCATTAGAGAAGTCATCAACATCGGTATATCTACTTCATCCATAATTACTAAATTTTTAATTATAGAAAATTTAAAACACAATCTATTAAGTATAAGTCAACTATGTGATAAAGGATTTAAAATTGATTTCAAAAAAGATAAATATAATATTTTCGATAAAAATAAAAATTAATATTTGAAGGATTAAGAAATTGAAATATATATTTTTGAACATGAATATCAAACATAATAGTGATTTATGCTTAGTTGTAAATCATAATGATCCATGGCTATGACACAAACGTTTTTGGCACATAAATTTTAAATACATTAACAAACTAGTGAAAAATGAATTAGTCAGAAGATTGCCCAAAATCAACTACAAAGTCAAGAATTTATGCATGTCAACTCGAAAAATTAAAGATAAGTTCTTTTAAATCTAAAAAAGGAAATTTCTATAAAACAACCACTTGAACTTTTCAAGATACACTTGGACATTATTTTTGAAACCTAAAGGTGACACATTTGAAATGTTTAAAAAAATTCCAAAAGAATTAAAAATTTAATGACCTTAAAAATTATAAGTATACAAAGTGATCATGGAGGAGAATTTGAAAATGAATTTTTTTACAAATTTTTGCAATAAAAAGGAAATTAGTCATAATTTTTCATTTTCACGACACCACAACAAAATGGTATAGTAGAAAGGAAAAATCGCATACTACAAGAATGTGCACGAACACTACTTAACAGGAGTAACTTACCAAA